>SJKF01000005.1:2400000-3000000 GCA_012980535.1 Pleurotus pulmonarius
GGCGCCTCTGTCAGGCCCACTCCCACTCGCAGCGCTCAACCTTCTAGGTTTGGATTTGATCCCCCCGCTTCCACCGCCACTGCTCCCGCCGGAGGCAGAAATACCGGAACCTCCAGAAGCGCTTGCCTGATGGGCAGTATTCGCGGGGTTATTGCCTTCGGGGCTCGCGCTTATGCTGGTTACATTGGGATTTGGCACTCCCCCAGTGGAGTTGGAGGGGTTCATGGGGATCGCACCCGATCGACGAGCGATAAGCGCATGGACAGCGCCAAGCCACTTAATCTCGTCATCCTCGCTTGGAGCACACAGGAGCAGAGTGCGCTTGGTGGTGACAATTTTGAAGGTATGGGAGTCGCCGTCCATGTCGGGCATAGATGAAGTGAAGGAAGCAGGAGTGGGGGACATGATGTTGTTTCCACGCGCGGGGAAGTCGCACTCGAGGGCATCAAGAATTTGTTCGTGAGGGAATTGACGATGAGGTTTAGAGTCCTGAAAAGGGTCGTGTTCACAAGCTGCCTTCAAGTGCGGGGAACGACGACATACCATATGGCTACCCGTATACATCAGCTTCTCGCCAGTAAGGATGAACCATCGTTTTCTCCAATTCCTACGCTTAGAATCACATTTCATGAGGTATCCCGACAGGATCATCTTCGCCCGATCGGCTGGTATAGACTTTGAGTTCGGTGATTGTGATGTAGCAATTGTCGGTGTCTGGGGTTGCTGCGATGAGAGAGAAACCGTTCTCTGCGCTCTTGGGGATGCATCCTCTGAATCAGACGAAGTGACGTTCTGTTGCATGTACGATGGATTGGGGGGTGATGGGGTGATGGCAATTGGGTACGGCCTCGGAGTCTGATGCATCCTCGAGCCTGGTATCGGAATTGGACTGGTTATGGACGTCTGCGTCGAGGTGGCCATGAGAGTTTGGCGGGCATCTTCGATAGCACTTATCCATCCCTCGACTTCAGACTGGGATTGTGCCTGAAGGTAATAAGTTCGTGATTGGGAGACCAGAACGAAGGTGTTCTCGTGCTTCTTGAGGGCAACGGTGGTGCATGAGTGAACTTCGGAGAGCTCGACAAGACGGAGTAACTTGTATTCAGCGGAGGTCTTGTAGTACGCTAAGTGCGCTGGACGCAGAACGAACCAACGCTTCTTCCACGTCTATTCGACGCAGTCAATATATCAAGCCACAAGATGACGCCGCTGTCCAGATGAGTATAGAACATACCTTTCGGCGCTCTCCCTTTTTCCATAAGTACCCGGTCTTTATGACTGTTTCATCGACCGAACCTCTTGGCAACGAATCTCTTGTAGCATCATCTCGAGAGTCATCCTCATCGTCGTCCTCATCCTCCGAGTCTTCCCCACTGCCAGACCTACGCTCAGCAATCGAAGACAGCGGTTTCGCATTGCCGTGAAGGCCAGGCCCTGTGTAGCTCGACGGGGTCAACACCGGTACCTCTTGCGCGTACATCGAATCCGAATCAGATTCGGTTCCCGAGATGGCGGAGATGGAGACACTCGACGGCTACCGGGGGAAATGCAACAGGTATGAGCCACGTTTAGGATTTCAGCCAGGAACACCTAGAGTTACCTTGGGCTTCGGGCTCTTGCCAGCGACCGAGTGCACTGATAACTTGCGCTGAATTTCCTTGGGCGACGGGGGCGCTGCTGATGGCGACATGACTTCTTCGATACTGGCCGTCGAGGGCGATGGGATGAGAGGCCCCTGAAATTGCTGTTGAGGAAGGCGCTGGTCTGGTGGTCCTGGAGGAACGGTGGTACTAGGTGGTAGTAGTCACGTGTTTGTCAATTCGCTGATCTCTCACTGCCACCAGGGTCCTCTCCCTTCTTTGCCTTGCAGTACCAGTGTTCGCGCCATTCGATACATATCAGGAAAATATCTCTTGATTGCATATGTACCGCTTTCCTAGGCCGCCGCGCTACATTCTGCTCTTTTTCTCTTTTCAACCATTTCAATCAATTCTCATTGGAAGAATGATGAATCATGATGATGTAGTTCGAATACAAGACTTGGAACATGTGGAGAGGTAGTTGTAAATGATCCTGCACGCTCAAATCACTGATGATTTTTTTCAGCGGCGAATATCTTCTGGTTCTTACCTGTGGTCGACCGCAGGCCGGGGGGACTCGCTCCCCGATTTCTGGATTTAGAACGTCGCGAAAACAGCCCCGCATCAACACCACCGGGAAGATATTGGCTGGTCAACCGTACCTTGTGCCTATTGCATACCGCATGCCTACGCTCTGGTTACCGTACCTTCCGCTGTCCATGTCAGCCGACTCTGACCTTCTGCTGAACAAATGAAAAGGGCGAGGTCCCATGTATCTTCGCTTACGGAAAACTTTGACGGTGCCACGCCCAGACAACACCGTGCCCAGATGGTTTTTCGGTCCCTCTCCATCAAGCCAACATCTTCTCGATAGGACCGAATTAAGCTCGTGCCCTGCGGTGGCCCTCGATTATGGACACGCAATAGTCATGAGGCCTCATTCGGCTGTTCTAGCTCAAGGAATCTTACTCGCCTCCACGGCACCGTTCCTTCAAGCTCGTGGACACGCACGACTTGGGCGCCTCTGGTCATATTTACATCGGTGAATCGTCAGTTACAGCATCCGATCTGCTTCGAACCTCTCTTCTGGATCCTTGATTTGCAACCCCCAGTTGCGGACAGCCCAACCGCCGAATTGCCCGTCCTATTTCACGTCATCGACTCATCTCATCAACGAAGTCATGCGTAGTTCATACCGAATCTGACAGAATGCTGTCGATGTGTTCCTCTGTCCCGCAGCACGTATTTTCGAAGCCGATGGAACCCCGACCTCATGCCCTATTCACCGTTCGAGCCTCGCGGAGGGCGCACGCAGTTTATCCTCATGATAATACGCAGCTACTTTAGGGTACAATGGACTCTGAAGAAAATACTTAATTAATTGTGATTGTAGGTGACTATTCTATGACGCTGTGTGACGAAGAGATGCTAATGGTTGTTAATTACTCTATTCCCAGGATGTCAAAGCAGTGGACAGAATCTTCAGCTTGGATTGTTCTTTTTTTCCCACTTCCTTCGGATGAAATATTGAACAAGTGTCTTTGCCCGATGCTTCTAGCGCCGGAGGCATCATTGTAATGTTTGCATCACGGCGATTGGAAGTCCCTCCGCAAAAAACAAAAACGTTCGTGCTGTGGCGCAATCTGGATACTTGCTGCGCTCCCACGTACATCTCTTGGTGCACCTTAGTAGCGAAGTAGCGATCCTCCGAGTGCTCCGTATATCAATTTCCTTGGATCTATTTCTGCTGTAGTCACTAAGGAATACTGCGCCTCGGTCTCAGGGAGAAGCCTAGGCATCGCAGCTTTTGACATTACATGGGGCTGTAGTCGACAGTCGGCCATCATGAGTGATAGAGATTCAATAGGGGCCAAACTTCCGCTTTGGGGTATGTGCCATTAGGAGGGCTTCGATCGATTTGGCTCAATCTCCTCTCATCAGTAGTGCACCTCTACAGCAATGTCTGCGAAATTCGAGAAAGCCGTCAGCATCGTCCAGAGCCTTCCAAAGGATGGCCCGATCAAGCCCACACAGGATGACCAGCTCAACGTACGTGTTATTGCAGCAGTACCACGTTGACCACTGAACTGTGGCTGTAGTTTTACAAGCTCTACAAACAAGGTCCGTCCAAATAATGGGCAGTATATCGCACACTGCTGACTCGTTTGTGCCATGCAGCTACTGTCGGCGATGTCAACATCCCCCGCCCTGGAATGCTTGACTTCACAGGCAAGGCGAAATGGTGAGCAGCCGCGTTTTGATGAGTGGCCTCGTTGGTTGACCTTCCTGTCTAGGGATGCTTGGGACTCTGTCAAGGGCCTGTCCAAAGAAGATGCCATGGCCCAATATGTCGAGAAACTGATTGAAGTGAGTCGTCTTTTGATATCTTCCGTATCTTTGCTTGACATATGCCTCTAGATCTTGAAGAAGGCCGGCACTGAAGAGGCCAACAAATGGATCGCAGAAATCGAGGCAGCTTGATAAAGACGTTATCTCTGCAAATATAAACTGTATTCAAGTTCACTGCTATCGAAGACCACCGTGGTCATTTATTGGTCTCGGTCCGAGTATTTTAATCTAGGTGGAATCCCGCAGGATCCTGAGATCTTGGCTCAGATAACAAGCTGTGCAGAAACGCCCATAAATGGGCGTTCGATTTGTAGCGCTTGAGTCAGATGATAGGGTCTCTGCTTGAAGACCCCGGAAACTGCATACTCGAAAATCGTTTCATCTTATTTTGGCGCCTGCCTTGTGGAGAATGGGAAAGAGCCGCACGTCTGGTTGCTGTAAGGTGAGCAGTACGGCATGCTGTTACTCTGGTGGCTATCAGACTAGGCAAAATACGGAGGCTATCTAAAACGATACGCATCTTGTCCTCCCCCCTTCCATGATGCTGTCACCCACCCACCATTCCATACCCATATTGAGAACTCGTGCCGGGCCATTCAGTATGGACAAAATATTAATTAGCGCAAGAACGGGAAACCAGATTCTGGACCATAGTAGTACGGTGGAAACCAGGGCCTGATACGTCGCGGCCCTCAAACGGATTGCGGCCAAAGGCAGATAGGGTGATTTCCACCCCAGAACGTTGTTTATCCCCGAAGGTTACCCGATCAACCCATTGTGGGGTGAAACTTTGAAGGAACAACTCGTGAGTGGTAGAAGCCTAGGGCCACAAGGAAAACCAACGGTTGGCCTGACATGTCAATGCAGAACACCGAAGTTGGTGGGTCCGAGATACGACGAAGCATGTTCTCGCCACAATACCGGACAGAAGTTAGTGGCCCATGCTTCTCTCCATACACGAAGACAGAACAAGGTTACGCCATTTCACCCTCGCCAGATGATCTTTCCTTTGACTGAATGTTCCTTTTGGTGAGTAGAAGGATGCCTGAATGGAGCCAGGGCCCACGATCGGGCCCGGAAGCAAATGGGTACGTGTTTCGGTCCTTAGATATGACTTCAATTCGGTTGTTACTAGAATCCACTCGATGTAGGTTGTGGACGCGAACAAGCTGTCAGAACACTCTGAGCGTGATCTCAGCGGCGTATGCTGGAGGTAAATCGCTTTAGAACTCAGCGAGTTTGAGGCGCTCTGTCCAGAAAACCAAACTCACGTCGCTCTTGCCATCAAATTGGCGCGCCCACAGCGTTGAGTGCCTCACACATATCAGTGGCATCCCATATCATTGTTATTTCCTCAGTTCGCCAGCAAAACACAATGTTCGGACGCGATAGTCATCATCCTGCAATCTGTCAGCATGGAAGAGCCGCTTTCCATCCAGGAGAGATAATGACTTGGTGCGGGCAATTTTACCCCGTCGGTCCTAACTCATGCACCACTTTAGTTGCTGGTGAATGATGCGGCATATACTGGCCGAAACTAGATCCCGCCGCACGGCTCATCGTCGCCTCGTCACCTCGTCGGTGGCGTCGGTGGCTTCGCGAGCAGGACATCGTTCTAAAAGATGCACGGAAGCACTTGCGGTAGATGAACTTCTAAAGTCAATTAGGTTCAGAACAGGACATGCTATTCTAATGCAAATGATGCTCTTGGGTTCTTGGCCTTAGCTCGCTCGAGCTCGCTGTCTCTCACAGCTGCGATCCGACTTCGGCGACTCGGAATACAATCAGGTGAAGGCTACTGCTGCTGAATACGATTAAAGAGGCATCAATTTCTCGAAGAAGGACTTCTAGCCGCCGGGTAAATCGTTGGCGACATTGCTTTCTAGTACCGCATGATCCGTCTCGAACAAGCCAGCCGGCACCAATTATTCGCAATGGTTCTCAAATTGAGTGCGTGATTTCGACCTTCCTCTATTTGCGCATAATGCATGGCACTTGTCTCACTAGGTTCGCGTACCTTGACTACGAAGGCTGGCTAAATAATCTTCCGGCCACAAAAGGAGTAGCCAGTCCCTCTTTCACCAAGAGGCCGCTATGAACCATTGAAGACCACATGTCGTACGCACAGCTTTCATGTCGCCATTGGGCCATTGCGGCGGCGTCTCTTCATATCCGACTAAACTGTATTTACCTGGGGCGTAATCTCCTTCCAAATGAACAGCGGGGCTTCTCAGCATACTCAATACAACCAGTCGGGCCTCCATTGTTTCCTCGGCTGTAATAGTCGACGAGAATCGTCTCATCGCTGTTGGGCCATGCGCCTACGCCATGTTAATCCTTGCGACTTTAGGGCACGAGTTAGGGCCCTAGGGTCTCAGTGCAATAATAATAGTGCTTCCAAAAGGCGCTCGGTGATGCAGATACAGCTCAGATTGATAAATTAAACCTTATACATGTCAAAGAATGATTACAAGAACAGATACAACATGGCACCCGCGAGGCTAGGCGAGGCGATAACAGCAGTAAGATGGTCCAATGTAAGAATCGGGTCCGATGCGTGTGTAAGGAAGTATAGTGTCCCACAAGGTGGCCAAAGGAAAATGAATCAAGAACATCGTGAAGGGGCGTAAATGTCATAAAGATATCGGTAAGCGAAGCAAACATTTAAGAAAGCAAAAGCGACTCAGAGATCAGTTGAGTGGAGAACTGTTACAAGCTATAATGTGGGGCTAGAAAGGGAGATGAAGGAGATTTAGATCTGAATGGAAGAATGGAAGAACGAGTCCGCAAGGCGCTGCGGCGGGGATATGAAGGACGTCGGGATTTACGAATCGCTCGTTGAGCCCTTCCGGGAATCCGGGTTCGTCACGAACAAACTTGGGCGAGGGGCAAGCCCGTAATCAACGTGTTTGCGTCGTGTCTTGTCGTCCTTCACGCCTACAGGAGAAGCTACCGAGCTGTCAATGTCTTGAGACATTCGGCGTTCATAGGCTGCTACTCGTGAGGCAACTTTCCCACCTGGTGCGAGTCTTGGAGGCGGAAGCCGCGAGGTTGCATAAGAAGGAGCCTTCGTGGGGGATGGTCTGGCACCAGGAGAACTAGGCGTTTGAGTCGGTGATGCTTCCAAGGGGGTCATCACGTCCTCCAGTACTTCCTCCGGTGACCGACTCGTAAACATGCCTGCTAAGACTGCAACGTCGGCGTCGTAGCCGCTATCACTGCTTGACAGCGTATCGACACGCGACAGTCTTCTGAGCGACGGGTTAGCGCTATCGGCGCTTCCGCTGCCATCACGGATGCGTTGCACAACTTGCATCGTGCCTCCCAGACGCTCGAGCGCTTCCGAGTCCATCGTCCGCGTCGTCTGCAAAGAAGTTGTGCTCTTCCCATTATGTAGCCCCTGGACGTGTGTCTCTGTCTTTTCGTGTGCGCTCCCCACGGCCCCGCTGCTAGTACCGCTGCCGGAATGCTGATTTTCTTCTATAGGATTGAGCCTAGGCGGTGGGTTAGGATCTCTGATATCAACCAGGCCACCAGAAGCTCCTCTCCTCGAGGCATCGCTGCTCCCGCGGTCCAGGAACCTCGTGCGCGCAAACCTTCCCCACCATGTGTCACTCCGGCGAAGCGGTTGCGTAGGCGCCGACGATATCAGCGTAGTCGACGTGGTCGGACTGGTAGGCGGATCGAGGATGGACGACGGCCGCGCACCGAAGTACGACGTCTGGTGAGATTTCGATGTCGACGGAGAATCCAGCGGCGAGGGCTGATCGTGGACAGCTTGACGAGCGCCGAACGAGGTATGTGAAGACGACGGTATGTCAAATGAAGAGAGCAGCTGATTTGATGATGCAGAACTATCCGCGCGCGATCTAGACAGTTGGGCGCTGTCGCTCTGGTGGGAAGCTGACGGTGAGTTCGTGTGTTCGAGTGTATGTTGGATAGGCGACTGAAGGGATGGGTGGGAGGATTGCTCGCTGAGCGTGCTGAGCGTTTGGGTGTACATCTGGGAAGAAGGGAGGACGGTCCGGATCGAGGGTAATTGAAGATCGGGCGCGCCGAGCACGCCGCCACTCTCAGGCGCGTGGCCATCTTTAGCTTGCTGCCTATTGGGTCTGGACAACGCATGTGCCCCAAGAACAGCACCTCCCCCACCGAGTGCTATCCCGCCCGAATCTTCATTGTTCTCTGGCTCCTGGGGTGCTGGATCCGCGAATGGATCGACATAGCGCAGACTGCTCTTCCTGCTTGGCGCACTGGAATGGCTATACTCGCGCCTCATCCCTGGCCTCGACCCCCCGCTCGCAGCGTTATCTGTGAACACGGAAAGGTACCCCTCTTCTCCGTGCCCACTCCCCGTTCTACTCCTCCACTCGCCATCGAATGGATCGCCTTTCTCATTCCACGGCGTAGGTGCCCGGCTGCTCGCCAAACTAGAATGGCCGCGACTCCGTTCACGGCTCCTCGCACCCGCGCCGAAGATGCTCAGCAGGCTCCAAGCACTCCCTGCACTCCCCTCCGCCCCTCTCCGCTGATAGTCGAACCAAGCGCGCCTCCTCTCGCTACTGGCCCCGCTCCTCCATCGTCGATGACTGGGATTCGGGTACGCGAACTCACGCGTATCTTCGTCGGAAAGCATGTCTCGTCGCTCGGGCAGCATGCGTACAGCACTAGGCGGCGGCCTCGTATCCCCACGCGCGTAGTGCCCTCGTTGATGGACGGACGAGAGGCCAAGGAGACCGGCTAGTGACGCAACGCCTGCGCCGACAACTGATGCGACCGTACCAACAACGCCATCATTTCCTTGTTGAGGATAAGTCATCGAGAATCGCGACGAGGTCGGCGAAGGAGTGAGGGGCGTAGCAAACGAGGCGTTGCTGATGTTGCTGTAGATGTGATTCCGTGTAGGAGCGCCACCTAGATCGTTGATTGACACATCGGGGTGGTCTGTAAACGGATCACTTGGAGCACCACCTCGCAGACGGTCTTCGTGTTTTTCCGATGGAAGGCCTGCAGCTGTCCCTACGGCGGCAGCACTCACAATGCCAACACCAATCCCTCCATCGGCTGTGCACCGATCCTCCCCGTCATCCAGCGGCGCGAACAAACCCTTGCGATACTCCTCCCGCGATTGTCTGCGGTAGTACCAGATCACACCGCCTATGATGAGGAACACGCCAAGCGCACCGAGGGCACTCCCAACCGCGATTGCCGTCACACTAGTGCTTCTGCTGCCGTCATTGTCCCCACCGTTTCCGTTATCATTGCCTCCGTGCCCGCCACCATCTCCACTGCTGCCGTTACCATCATCATCATCTCCACCGTGGCTAGAGGTGTGCGTGGGACGGCTACCGGCTCGTGTATTGCTGGCATTCGTGTTCGTTTGTGCGGGTTTCGACGTCTGGACGGGCCCTGGGATTGTTTGGGAGGGAGGAGATGCCAGAGGGGTATGGGAAGTGACGAATGCATTGGACGAAGAATCGTAGATTTGAAGCGTAGCAGGAGCGGGCGCAGAAGATGAATATCCTGCGTGATTGGTTAGTACCTCGTAGAAACACGATCATGTACGACACTCACCAAATCCAAATATTACTTCATTACCACTCGCTACGGCAAAATGGTCTCTCCGCACGCCGAGCTGGCTCAGTACCTCCACGTGTTCCCACACGGCAGTCTCTCCATCTCCACTCAATTCCAGTATCCACCCGTCGCTGTACACCGTCTGCGCCGAGGCATCTTGCCCCCCATGTATCAATATCCTGCCGTCAACGAGCAGAGCAGCAGCAAAGTTACGTCGAGGCTCAGGGAGTGCACTCGTGGTGATGTTGAGGTGGGACCAACCGGTGTCCATGCGGGAGGTATCGAGGACCCAGATAGTGTCGAAAGGAAGCAGCCCGCCAGAGTTAGGTGACAGACCCCCCAAAACAAGTAGACGGCCGTTCGGCAGTATGATACAGCTGTGACCGTAGATATCAGGCGGTCCCCCCTCGGAGCCTAGCGTAGTGAATGAAAGCGACGAGTTAAAGATGAGATGCTGAGAGAACGCGTTCCCCGATCCATCAGCCCTCACGCCTCCGATGATGAACACACGTCCGTCGGGTGCAGTGCATGCGGCGTGCTGCATCCTCCTCACAGGTTCGTTCGAGTACCCTGCGTCTGGGTGGGCGATGATGTTCGGTGCCAGTTGATTGAATACATCGATCAGAATGGCTGAGTCTGCGCGAGTTTGAATTGAGATATCCGAGTTGGGATCGGCAATTCCTCCAAGGAGCAGAGCCATGGAGGTGTTAACCGGTGAGAGGGTAGACCAAGCAATATGGGGGCCCTGCGACGTTGATTCGTTGCTTGACGAGGCCAGCAGCGTCCAAGGCGGCGCCGATGCAGAAAATGGCGAAGACAGTGGTAGGATTAGTAACTCGTTCGTTGACGGTGCGCCCGTGTAGCCGAACGAGTTGAATTCGTCGGTTTTACCTCCGTATACGAAGATAGCTTCGTCCACGAGCATTTGAGACTGCCCCCACCTGGAGCCACATCGTTAGCAAGTCCCCCCAAAGAATGGGCAGCACACACCGAGGCAAAGGATCATAACCCCAGACATAGCCTACCAACGAGACCAAAGCTAACGTGGCCTTCATCACATACAATTAGAGAATTCGAAAGTAGTTCATCGCGTTGTGAAGGTTCGTGGAGAAGAAGCAGTCACCTAGAGTGCCTGATCTGCAATAGTGCCACGTGATATTGAGCGCCCACCAAGCTGAGCAAAAAAGGAAGACTCACCGACATCACAACTAGCAGCTTGCAGTGCTATATAGTCGCAACACCCAACCCACGTCATTCACCTCTCTCGCGCCTCTCACCCATACACTCCATCCATCCACGTCTAGCCGTCTCTCACTCGCACTCCCACCAAGCTCGCATACGTCCACTCCCACAAACACCCCCAACCTCACCCATCCCTCACTCGTTCGCTTTCCCTTCCACCTCAGCAACTCAGTCCATCACCCTATCCCACGTCCCTCGCTCTCTCCCAACCTCTATCCCTCTCGCTTGCCGAGGTCCTCTCGTCTACGAAGCACTCTCACCACCCTTCCACCTCTTCGCGCCAGTCACCCGTCCCTTCAATTACCCGCAACTTGACCCTCGTTGACCGTCCCTCACTCACTCACTCATCCCGACCTCTATAGACCGTCCATCTCACACCCTCGACCCTGTGCACGCGTCACTTTCAACACTACGCACTTATCCCTATCGTTTCCCCACTCTCCCCCGCCTTCGCTACTCCACTACCCCGCATCCATCCCTCCTCTCTCAGCCACACGCGTCCCTTGCCGCTTCCCGCCCTTCCCTTGCGATCCCGACCCAAGAACTACAGCTACGCCTAAAACGACTACATAACCCCATATCCCCGAAAACAATGTATATGCGCCAAAACCCCTCGAAACGCTCCCGAACTCCAGAAAGCCCAGAACCTCGAGAAACGCCCAAACGTCGAAACAAGCGAAAATGCGGGGAAACCACCCGAAACCGCCTGTAAAATGAGTCAGCGCGGGTCAGGGCTACCGTACGAGGCTGAAAGGAGACGAAACGAACCCAGAAGGAGGGACGAAAACAAGTCTCGAGACTCGAGACAACGGGAATGGTGGATACGAGTAGACACGAGCGCGAACGAATGAGAAAAAGCAAAGTACGTACCTGTTCTCCCCCTCGTATGCCTGTACTGAACGCATTCACAGTCGTCAACGTCCAGCGCTTGTGCGAGTGCGAACGCGCAAACGCAAACGACCTAGAAGACGGAGGAGGGGATCAGCAATAACGAAGCAGCGCGGAAGGGACGAAGGACGGAGTCGAGCGCAGGGAATGGAAACTAGGGAGGACGAGTGCAACGGAGAGGTGGATAGATAGGTGAAAGGGTGCGAAGGGGATGGGGAACGAACGAACGAACCTACCACGCAGAGCACGAACGAACGCACGCATCACCCCGTGTTCCCTCTTCCCTCCTTCCTCGTCTTTCCTCTTTCCCAATTCCCTCGGCACTGACCCTCGACACTGAAACTCGCGCGGTAATTTGCACGCGAACCCCGAATCCCCAACCCCGAATCCCCAACCTCGAACACCGAATCCCGAATCCCGGAGTTCGAGTTCAACGTTCGAGCTCGAACGCGATTCGTCGAACGCGGAGGAAGGCGGGATGCTGGGACGCTGCGGTGCTAAGGGGAGATGAGTGTGAGTGTCAGCACGAAGATGAGACGCAAAGGAGAAGGAGTGTCAGCGTGAGGATGAGGATGAGGATGAGAGGGGTATCGGTGAAGTACGAGGGGACGGGGTGGATGGGTGAGGTGGATGGGTGTGTGCGTGAAACGAGACAAGGAGAAGCAGAAGAGGAGAGGGGAAAGGAGAGGGGAGCGGGGAACGTGAACGGGGAGCGCGAATGAAGGCGAAAACGAAAGACGAAGGATGGGCTACGGAACACGAACACGGATACGAGCACGGGCAACGGCAACGGCACGCGAACGCCAATCCAACGATGGCGACACGCAAACACGGAACACGGCAGGAGATGGGTGGATACGCACACCACACCCCGAAACGCCGCACGGCGCTCGCCAAACCGCGCCCAAGCGACCAGGCAACAGGCGACTATTACGCGACCACGCGAACGAGAGGGGGAGGAATGGACCAACCGACGAAACGACGAAACAACCAAAGTACGAATGAACGAGCGAACGAGCGCAAAGGAGGGGGAACGGAAACGACGGACACCAAAGAACGAAGCACGTAAAGAAAAAACGACAAGAAAAGAAAAGGAAAGAAGAAAAAACGGAACGAGGGGGCGCACCTTTCTTTACCTGCACCAGCGACTTGGAAGCCGGGGCTTGGGAGTTGCGCGCTGGAGGTTGCGGTTCGGGAGTTGCGAGTTGGGGTGCGACGGCGGGAGAGCGGGAGAGCGAGAGTCGTCTCCGCGATCCACGATCCACGATCGGCGAGGGGAACTGTGTGTGGGAGGGTGAGTTAGCGCTATGCAACGGAATGGGAACGAGGACGAGCGGGGGAATGGGAACGGGATGGGAACGGGAACGGGGATGAAAGCGAGGGTAGGGAGCGAGGAGATGCGAGAGGGGGTGAACAGGAACGAGTACGAGAACCGAGAGAGAGAGAGTACGAAAGGAAAGGAAGGCAAACGAGACGAGACGAGCACGGGGAACGGAACGAAACAGAACAGAGCGAAACGAACGCAACGAGAGAAGGAACGAAACGAAACACAACGGGAGGAGGGTACGCACGCACCCAGTCTGCGTTGACATTTGCGTTTGCGTTGGGAGGCAGCCAGAGGGCCGATTAGCGTGTCATACGCGCTGCGTTAACGAGCTCGAGGTGAGTCGATGCTTGCAGTGTATGTTTGGGAGTTGCTTACCGTGTTTGTGTACTACGTAGGGAACGGCGATGCGAGGAATGAAGGGCGAAGTTGGGCGGTGTTGGTGGCGGCGTTGATCGTGGGGCAGGTAAGGTTGGTGGCTAAGATGAAAGATGAATAGGTTAGGACGGGGAGAACGAAGCAAGGGGAACGAAACGAAGCAAGGAGAACGAAACGAGGGGAATGGGAAGAGATGCGAATGATATAGATAGCGACGATGGACATGAACGAACACGAATAGAACGACTACGAACAGAAATGAAACGGCGCAAAGAAGAGGACAACCACGGACAACGAAGCGAAACGAAGGGCGGGGAAGAGAAGGGAGAACAGATGAAGCCAGTACGTACCTGTTATGCTTCGCTGGCCGTGTCAACGTGCTAACGATTGCGCCGTTGCAGGTGAATCGACGCGTTGGCGATCGTGTTGATGGAGTCGCGCGCGACCCGATAATTACCAAAACTGTACCGTCGTTAGATAGACTGACAATAAACTGGTTTAGTGAACACTTACCTCGTGAATGAGCAATCGATCGCCGGCGAGGGATCTAGACGAGTCATTGAGTTAGCAGGGTGGACATTGGGACACTCAGGGTGCGTACCTCGCTGCTCGTTATCCGTTCGTGCGCGTGTACTAACGGCGATGGGTCGTGATTTCTAGATGTGTTGCTGCGTGTACGAGGTGGTGGACGGTCCGCCTGTCTGTCTGTCAGTGGAACTCAATCAGTCGCTGGTTCACTCGGTCTACGGGCACGAATCCATTCACTCACACTGACAGTCTCACTCAGCGGCGTCTTGCACTCGCGCTCAGCACAACCGTCGTCGTGCGCTTGGAATCCCCGTCGTTCGGTCTCCCGGAGCTGTCCACGGCATTCGAGCACTCGACGTGCATCTTGGAGCTGCCGTTCGTCGGGATCTGGTTCACGCCTTGAGCTCGCGGGACGATTTCTCACCCGTCCAGTCCAAGTCCAGTGTCCCCCGCGTCTCTCTCTCTCCCTCCCTCTCTTTTCACGGCCCTGACTCCCTCGCCGGCGCGGACGTGGTGAGTCCCAGGTCTACGTCTACGGCCATGGCTACGTCTACGTCTACGGGTGCTAATCTCTGTTCTAACTCGCAGGTATACCTCGACCCTTAACTCGTCGTGCACAAATCGAACGTCCACCGCCATCTCGCTAGCGTTAGCAAGTGATACCAGCGACGATGCACCCGACGACGCCGACATCGTATCCCGGCCACTCGAGGCACCAATATTCAATGTCGACGGTGGCGCGATCCTTCCCCCGCATGGGTGCGCGATGCGCGTTGGAAAGCACGTCTGTGGGAGATATTGGGTGAGTTTAATCGGCCTCGAGAGAGCGTGCTTGACGGCGTACTAGACGTCCTGATCGTCTGCGAAGACGTCCATGGCCGTTTACGTTGATCCAGCGCATCGTCGAGCTCGCGGGGCGCGAAACACGTATTGGACGAGCGGCGGACATCGTCGGCGATCCCTGTACGTGTTTGTGAGCAAATTAGACGGTCGTAGCAACGACCTGGCCTACCTTCGTGCTTGATAGACCACCCGTTGGCCGTCGACGTGCTTCGTCATCGGGCACAACGATGGACGGGTCCAATGTTTCGTCGAACGCGACAATGAGGCTGCGAGTTGGATGTGTGAGCAGAGCGCCGTCGGGATTCGACGTGGAACTTACCCCGCCACTCACGACGGCGCGGTGTACTTGGGGCGCGACGTTCGCCGTCGTTGCGAGAGATCGCTGCCTGCGCGATTCCACAGCGCCAGAGAGGCCGCGAAGTTGGCCAGCCTGTGGAGTCGACTCGTTTCGCGACAACTTCAAGTCGGGTGCGTTGGAATCGAGCTGGGTGTCCTACAAATATGGGTGAGTAATTGTTAGTTCAATAACTGATACGAGCTGACCTTGGAGAAGGAGTTCATCCAGTGGTAGCTCGTTAAGCAACCCATCCAGACAAGCCAAGCAAGATCCCGGTCATTCGCCTTGGATCCAATGCTCGAGACGGTTCGAATTTGGCGCAGATACGACGCAGTGCCCTTCACGGCCGGCTCGTTGCATCATGCGAGGGTTCGGGGGAGTCGTCTACACTCGACGCGAGTCGTTAGCAACTCGATCTCGATGGATGCAAGGACTGCGAGAACTGGTAAGTGAGTAATCAATCGTTAGAATAAACGAGCTGAGCTGACCTTGGAGGAGTTCATCCAGCGGTAGCTCATTATACGACGTCCACGAACAACCCATTCAATACCCAGCCTCTCGTCATTTAGTTCAACATCCGTGTCAGCTCGAGTCGAAGATAATATGCAAGGAAGTGGTTTGGGTGGTTTGCGGCAGGGTTCGTCGAATACTGCAGTCAGTTGTGAATGGCAACGGCGTCGATCTAGGTGTCAGCGCACGACGAGCGGCAGGAAACCTGAATATCGGGTCGGCTGGGACATAGGGAAACAAAGGACGGTGTACATACTGACGTGTCACGCTCTCCGATCGCTGCCTTCGACGAACTGAACTCCGAGCACGGATGATTTGCTGTTGTTGGGTGTTGGGTGGGTGTATGATAGACTATCTGAAGATTAAGTGAGCGCGTATCAATCTATTCGAAAATGAACTGACCTCGGATAAAGAGCTTGTCGGGAGTTCATTACAGACTG
Source organism: Pleurotus pulmonarius (assembly GCA_012980535.1). Lineage (NCBI taxonomy): Eukaryota > Fungi > Basidiomycota > Agaricomycetes > Agaricales > Pleurotaceae > Pleurotus > Pleurotus pulmonarius. Next base: position 2,415,997 of record SJKF01000005.1, read on the forward strand.
TGATGGAGTCAGTCAGTACAAAAGCGAGCGAGTTAGAACCTCGAGCGAACTTACCCAGGTAGTAGTAAGAAGTAACCGCTGAATGCCGGCAGTGGTGTCAATCGACGGTGCAAGTTCCTTTCAAAATCCGGCACAGTTCGTCAGCTCGATTCCGACGCGGACTGACCACGAAGACGCCTTGGGCTACTGTCGGAAACCTTGAGATGGGTAATTTAGCGTAAGGAGCTGTATTAGAAAGAATATCAAGACTTACTTATAATAACAATCGATGTACGTTAGCGATGAACTGAATCGATAATGCGAATAAGCGAGGCAATCAGTCGATTGAACGACGCTCACCATTAATTGTGTACGGGGGGGTGTATCTATAGAATATGGGTGAGTAAGGTGCCGGTTCAATACTGAGGTGGGCTGACCTCTGTGCTCAAGGAGTTTATCCAGGAGTAAATGTTAATCGTAGTAGTTAGTATTGAATTGAACACTAGGATGCCATGTAACTTACTTGAGTAGGCGCCGTTTATCGATGAGTGATATATTTCGGTGCTGTGGTGTGGAATAGTTAGTTAGATGAATTAATGAGAATGAGACGAGCTGACCCAAGGGATAAAAGAGGAATCACTAGAAATAACCGTTAGTATGGTGCATGGATGAAGACGTGAACGACGAACTGAGAAATCGAGTACGAAGTCCCTCAGGGGTCGATAGGAGCACAGTGGAAATCGAGGAAATGAGCTGAAATGAGAAGCTGGAGAGGAGGAGGCAGGCTGAGCTGAGTACCCAAGTTGGGGATGGGTATACCTCAGCCAAAACGACCCCCACTATATAGGAAAAGGTGGGCTATTGTTAGAAACGGCGTTTTCGAGCGTATCCAGCCTCAAGACACTTGGGAGCTTCGAAAAAAAAAGAGGAATGCTAAGCGTTACGTGACACGCTAAGCGAGCCGACTAAGCGCCTATTACATTACATCAGAAGACGGGGACCTTGCGATTTGGATCGGATTCAGGGAGCGTAGTACGACGAGGAAGAGAGGGTCGGGAATGAGTTTGGAATTATTTCCTGGGATCTTGCGGCCAAAGGCGAAGTTGGGGGGTGTCAAGTAGTATACTATCATCATCTGCTAGGTGTACGATGCACCCATATCATGCTGTATTCAATGCTATATTGAAAATAGTGAACTGTTGAAGGTTTTGAGACAATGAATGTTGCGGGGATATTCCGCAGATTGGACCCTGGTTTTCAATTACCTCCGAGGGTACAATTTTCTCCGTAGCGACTGGGAATTAACCCTTGATGTCTGTCCATTGACTGTAGGCCGTTAACATTGCATGGAAATGGAGAGTGCGCCGGGGTGTTACTCTCTGTTGATTGTTAATGCGCTCACTTTGAGTGGATGGCTGAGTGAAGTTATCATTGTTGGACATAAGAGACACTATTATCAGTACACTGAACACCCGTGAGTCGCAGTTTTGACACGAGAACGAGCGGAAACACCGCAGATCGTCTACATCTAAATTGGGAAATTTCCCGACTTGAACCAAATTTGGGTCGATTTTCCAACTCCGCTCCTTCGCTTCGAATCGCCATTCAACCACACGCGCTGTGTCGGATCTGCGCCCACTCACGCAACAATGAAGGGTCCGGCTGCTTTAACTTATTTCGCGCCTCCTTGGCTTTAGTCGGGATGCTCATTGGGCGCTGAGTTGCTACGGTAGAGTCGGGAGAGCCCGAGGTACGTCAACGACATATTTTTGCTGCCATGCTTTTCTGACCAAATTCCCAGCACCCCAAAGCGATGGATATGAACGAAATGGCTTATCTAGACACCTCCCACCCCCTCCTACGCTTCTTGCTTCCCATCGTCGTTCTCCACCTCATCGCTACCCGCTATCTAATGGCGAGGTTATTTCGAGACATCCACCGACCGACTCAGCAATCCACCCTTGCTACCCCTCGATCCCGGGCTTCCACCGCTCGTCGCATCGCTCTAGCTGCCAGAATTGGTAGAAATTATTGAAAATTGTTCTACGAGCGTCCCGCGACCGGCACCTTGTCATCGATTTCCTATCCAACACTCGGGTGCCAAATAGGCAGAAATTGACGGATTCGAACGTCGATTTTTTGAAAATCTGACCTAGCGCCATCGTGAAATCCACCGCAACCACCCATTGAGCATACCTCCCGCCCATGCCACGGTTTTCGATTGACCAGGACGGCAACGGCCTCTACGAGGCCGTGCCGTTCTGGCTTCCTCGCCACTCGCCACTCTCCCTCTCGGCTTCGCAACTACCACTCGCAAAGCCCCAAAATTTCGAAAATCGGTCTATGAACGTCCGGCGACCAGGACCTTTTGTCCGTTTCGTTGCCCCTTCCCGCCGCTTCCCAGGCATCAAATACACCCCAAAGCGACCATTTCGACGCTCAGCCTTTCAAGAAATTGGCCGGGCGACCCCTTGCAACCTACGCTCCCGCTCACATACACCATTCAGTGGTGTTTTCAACGCACCAGGACGGCGATGGCCTTGTAGAGGCCATGCCGTTCTGGCTCTTCCCTTCTCCCTCTCCCCCTCACTCGTACTCCCACCTAGCCCACCGGGATCCCTCAAAATTTCGAAATTTGGTCTACGGACGTCCGGCGACCAGGACTTTTTGTCCATTTCTTTCCCCATTTCCGCCGCTTTCTCACTATCAAATACCCCGAAAAGTGTCCGTTTCGAGCATCGGATTTCCAAGAAATTGACCTGGCGCCATCGTAAAACCCATCGCAACCCACCTCGTCACCCACACACTTCACTTATTCTGGTTTTCAACCCACCAGGACGGCGATGGCCTCGTAGAGGCCATGCCGTTCTGGCTCTGCTCCCCCCTCGCCGCTGAAATCCCTCAGAATTTGAAAATTGTATATTTCGACGTCCGCCGACCAGCCTTATCCATCACAGCTATCCCCATCACCGACTATATCAAAGCCTGAACCCGCTCGTCTCGTCACCCTCCCCCCGTCGTTCGTTCTTGCGTGGCTCGCTGGAATTCCTCAAAATTCCGAAATTGTATATTTCGCCATCCGCCGACCAGCCCAATCTATCATAGCTATTCCCATTGCCAACAATATCAAGGCCTGAACCCGGTTGTCTCGTCTCCCTCCCCCCATTGTTCGTTATCCCTCAAAATCTTGAAATTGTATATTTCGCCGTCCGCCGAGCGGCCTCGTTCATCAAATCCCCGCGCTTCGACGACGATATCCATGTACCAAATCTGTCTGAAATCGAGCAATTCAATGAGATTTTGAGCTGGTGTGCTCGGCAACTCTCTCGGGACCAACTCCCCCCTCCATTTTCACTCTGCCTTCATGTTTTCAGTCTCCCTGCACCTCTGCTGCCGCTGTATACGGCTCCTATGCCTTCCCGCGATCAGTGAATATGATCTCTTTGCCGCTGTTCCTTACCTGGAGGTGTTTTTATTCACACACTGCCGCTCCCTTTCCCCCGTTCGTTCCACGGGCGCGTTGAACGATTCACTTCTGTTCACCTCGCAAGTAGAGAATTAATATCCAAATTTGATACTTCGGCGCCGTTTTACACCTGTCAGCGGTTCCGTACTTCATGGGTTCTGACTTCTCACTTCCAACAAGCTGTGGTGTTCCGTTAAGATGTTCTCTTCAAGTCACGCAACGTGTTTGATATTCCGACCCTTCGGCGTTAGTAACTATGGACGACTTTTCGCTTCCGTCGATTTCCCACACCTATCGGGCATGGTCTTTCGCCGTATCGTTCGCCTACTCATCGTACTGCCGTTTTCTCCTCCACTACCTTGCTATCATACCAGTCATGATTAATAGCTATATATCTATCCACTTGTTGTAGAACATGTTTGCAATAAAGACTCTGTGATTACTCCTATCACTGTGACTTATCTCCGATTACGGCTGAAAATTATTTTCATGTTTCCACGTAAGGTGCCGAACACGCCTTGCCAAGTCAGAGAGAACAATGGGTGCCAAGTTAGCATTGCAGCGGGGACTTGGTATGTGTGGTGGTCAATGCACGGTGGAGGAGGGATAAATAGTGGGGAGTAGGAGGGGGAGAAGTACCAATAACCTCCTCGATGCTCATCGTCAGTAAGTTCAATCAATGTCGTGGTCGTACCCCGTTACTAACTTCGTTGCAGGTCATCATTTGGAAGTCAGTTGCTAGGTCAGTAAATGGTAGCCGAAGCTAAGTCAGTAAGTCTTTCGCATCTCTCACGATAAGTCAGCTAACTCGCTTGTCATCTACACTAAAGGGACCGCACGGGGAACCTATGCCTCACCGGAACTCAACTGTAAGTTGTTTTGGACTATCAATGTCGTGGTCATACGTTGTTACTAACTTATTATCGCAGGTCATAATTTGGAAGTCAGTTGCTAGGTCAGCGAAGCTAAGTCAGTAATTCGGTAAGTCACTCGCTTGCCTTGTGTGATGGCCGAAGCTAACTCTCTACTGGACTAAAGGGACTGCACGGGGAACCTATGCCTCACCGGAACTCAACTGTAAGTTGTTTTGGACTACAGTGGTTTTCGTTCCCACGGTCCAGGAAAGGAAATCAGTAGCCAAGAAAGGAAATTCATTTCCACAAAAGGTAGTAACGCCCGCTTCACTTGGAGCACTGGAATGGCTATACTCGCGCCTCATCCCTGGCCTCGACCTCGCACCCGCGCCGAAGATGCTCAGCAGGCTCCAAGCACTCCCTGCACTCCCCTCCGCCCCTCTCCGCTGATAGTCGAACCAAGCGCCCCTCCTCTCGCTGCTAGCCCCGCTCCTCCATCGTCGATGACTGGGATTCGGGTACGCGAACTCGCGCGTATCTTCGTCGGAAAGCATGTCTCGTCGCTCGGGCAGCACGCGTACAGCACTAGGCGGCGGCCTCGTGTCCCCACGCGCGTAGTGCGCTCGTTGGTAGGCGGTCGATAGGCCCAAGAGACCGGCTATTGACGCAACGCCTGCACCGACAACTGATGCGACCGTACCAAGAACGCCATCATTTCCTTGTTGACGATACGTCATCGAGAATCGCGACGAGGTCGGCGAAGGAGAGAGGGGCGTAGCAAACGACGCGTTGCTGATGTTGCTGTAGATGTGATTCCGTGTGGGAGCGCCACCTAGATCGTTGATTGACACATCGGGGTGGTCCGCAAACGGAGCAGAACCTCGCAGATTGTCTTCGTGCTTTTCCGACGGAAGGCCTGCAGCTGTCCCTACGGCGGCAGCACTCACGAGGCCAACGCCAATCCCTCCATCATTGAACCGATCCTCCCTGTCATCCAGCGGCGCGAACAGACCCTTGCAATACTCCTCCCGCGATTGTCTGCGGTAGTACCAGATCACACCGCCTATGATGAGGAACACCCCAAGCGCACCAAGGGCACTCCCAACCGCGATTGCCGTCACACTAGTGCTTCTGCTGCCGTCATTGTCCCCACCGTTTCCGTTATCATTGCCTCCGTGGCCGCCGCTGCCGTTACCATCATCATCATCTCCACCGTGGCTAGAGGTGTGCGTGGGACGGCTACCGCCTCCGGTATTGCTGGCATTCGTGTTTGTTTCTGCGGGTTTCGACGTCTGGACGGGCCCTGGAATTGTTTGGGAGGGAGGAGATGCCAGAGGGGTATGGGAAGTGACGAATGCATTGGACGAAGAATCGTAGATTTGAAGCGGGGCAGGAGCGGGCGCAGCAGATGAATATCCTGCGTGATTCGTTAGTAGCTCGTAGAAACACGATCGTGTACGACACTCACCGAATCCAAATATTACTTCATTACCACTTACAACGGCAAAATGGTCTCTCCGCGCGCCGAGCTGGCTCAGTACCTCCACGTGTTCCCACACGGCAGTCTCTCCATCTCCGCTCAATTCCAGTATCCACCCGTCGCTGTACACCGTCTGCGCCGAGGCATCTTGGCCGCCGTGTATCAATATCCTGCCGTCAGCGAGTAGAGCGGCAGCAAAGTTACGTCGAGGCTCAGGGAGTGCACTCGTGGTGATATTCAGGAGTGACCAACCGGTGTCCATGCGGGAGGTATCAAGGACCCAGATAGTGTCGAAAGGAAGCAGCCCACCAGAGTTAGGTGACAGACCCCCCAAAACAAGTAGACGGCCGTTCGGCAGTATGATACAGCTGTGACCGTAGATATCAGGCGGTCCCCCCTCAGAGCCTAGTGTAGTGAATGAAAGCGACGAGTTGAAGATGAGATGCTGAGAGAACGCGTTCCCCGATCCATCAGCCCTCACGCCTCCGATGATGAACACACGGCCGTCGGGACCAGTGCATGCGGCGTGCTGCATCCTCCTCACCGGTTCGTTCGAGTACCCTGCGTCTGGGTGGGCGATTACGTTCGGTGCCAGTTGATTGAATACATCGATCAGAATGGCTGAGTCTGCGCGAGTTTGAATGGAGGTATCCGCAACTCCTCCAAGGAGCAGAGCCATGGAGGTGTTGACCGGTGAAAGGGTAGACCAAGCGATATGGGGACCCTGCGACGTTGATTCGTTGCTTGACGAGGCCACCAGCGTCCAAGGCGGCGCCGATGTAGAAAATGGCGAAGACAGTGGTAGGATTAGTAACTCGTTCGTTGACGGTGCGCCAGTGTAGCCAAAGGAGTTGAATTCGTCTGTTTTCCCTCCGTATACGAATATAGCTTCGTCCACGAGCATTTGAGACTGTCCCCACCTGGCATATCGTTTAGCAAGCCCTCGACGAGAATGAGCAGCACACACCGAGGCAGGGGATCATAACCCCAGACATAGCCCACCAAAACGAAAGCCAACGTAGTCTTCATCATGACTTTCATGCAGTTATCGTAAGTATTTCATCGGTCGGGGACTTGAAGTTCGTTCGTGAAATCACCAAGAACTGAAGATGTGGGTGTATTGGGAAAGTGGCACGTGATATTGAGCGCGCACCAAGCTGAGCAAAAAAGGAAGACTCACCGACGTCACGACTAGCAGCTTGCAGTGCTATACGTGCGATACTCACCCACACGTCATCCACTCACCTCTCTCGCCTCTCCTCGCCTATCACCCATACACGCCATCCATCCACGTCTAGCCGTCTCTCACTTCGCACTCACATCAAGCTCGCATACGTCCACTCCCACAAACACCCCCAACCTCACGCTTTCCCTTCCACCTCAGCGACTCAGTCCATCACCCTATCCCGCGTCCCTCGCTCTCTCACTCGCGCACTCCCAACCTCTATCTCTCTCGCTTGCCGCGATCCTCTCGTCTACGAAGCACTCCCATCACCCTTCTACCTCTTCGCGCCACCCACCCGTCCCTTCAACCACCCAGTCAAGCAACTTGACCCTCGTCGATCGTCCCTCACTTACTCACTCTTCCCGACCTCGATAGACCGTCCATCTCACACCCACGACCCTGTCCACGCGTCACTCTCAACACTACGCGCTCATCTCTCTCCGCCCCCACTCTCCCCCGCCTTCGCGACCCCACGACTCTCCACTACCCCGCATCCATCCCAGCCACACGCGTCCCTTGCCGCTTCCCGCGCTACCCTTGCGATCCCGACCCACTTACACTCCAACACCCAGCCACTACATCTACCCCAAAACGACTACGTAACCCCATGTCGCCGAAAACAAAGTATATGCGCCAAAACCCCTCGAAACAACCCCCGACTCCTGAAACCCCAGATCCTCGAGAAACGCCCAAACGTCGAAACAAGCGAAAATGCGGGGAAACTCCCCGAAACCGCCTGTAAAACGAGTCAGCGCGGGTCAGGGCTATCGTACGAGGCTGAAAGGAAGCGAAACGAACCCAGAAGGAGTGACGACAACAAGGCTCGAGACTCGAGACAACGGAGGGGACGGAAATGGTGAAAACAAGCGGACACGAGCGCGAACGAACGAGAAAAACCAAAGTACGTACGTGTTTTCGAGTTTCACTGCATGCGTATACTGAAGGCGTTCGCAGTCGTCGACGTACAGCGCTTCAGTGAGTGCGAACGCACCAACGCAAACGAGCTAGAAGAAAAGGTATCAGCAATCACAAAGCAGCGCGGGAAGAGACGGAGGACGGAGTCGAGCGCAAGAGATGTAAACGAGGGAGGACGAGGGTAACGAAGGGGTGCATGGGTGCGAAGGGGATGGATAACGAACGAACGTACCACGCAGAGCGCAAACGAACGCACGCATCACCCCGCGTTCGACCTTCCCATCTCACCCAAGCCTCCTCGACACACGACGCTCGCGCGGTAGTTTGCACGCGAACCCCGAGTCCCCAATCCCGAATACCCAATCCCGAATCCCCAACCTCGAAGAACGAATCCCGCAGCTCGAGTTCAAGTGCGAATTCAACGTTCGAGCTCGAACGCGATTCGTCGAACGCGGGGGAAGGCGGGATGCTCGGACGCTGGGACGCTGCGGTGCTAGGGGGAGATGAGCGTGAGTGTCAGCACGAGGATGAGAATGAGACGCAAGGAGCACGAGTGTGAGGATGAGGACGAGAGGGACGGATAACAGCAGTACAGTACGAGGGAACGCGGGACGGGGTGGATGCGTGAGGTGGATGGATGTGTGCGTGAAACGATACTAGGAGAAGACGAGAAGAGGGGAACGTGAACGGGGAGCGCGAATGAAAGCGAAAGACGAACCGTGGAAGACGAAGGATGGCTACGGAATACGAACACGGATACGAGCACGGGCAACGGCAGACAACCACGAACACCAATCCAACGATGGCGACACGCAAACACGGAACACGGCAGGAGATGGGTGGGTACGCACTCCACACCCCGAAACGCCGCACGGCGCTCGCCAAACCGCGCCCAAGCGACCAGGCAACAGGCGACTATTACGCGACCACGCGAACGAGAGGGGGAGGAATGGACCAACCGACGAAACGACGAAACAACCAAAGTACGAATGAACGAGCGAACGAGCGCAAAGGAGGGGGAACGGAAACGACGGACACCAAAGAACGAAGCACGTAAAGAAAAAACGACAAGAAAAGAAAAGGAAAGAAGAAAAAACGGAACGAGGGGGCGCACCTTTCTTTACCTGCACCAGCGACTTGGAAGCCGGGGCTTGGGAGTTGCGCGCTGGAGGTTGCGGTTCGGGAGTTGCGAGTTGGGGTGCGACGGCGGGAGAGCGGGAGAGCGAGAGTCGTCTCCGCGATCCACGATCCACGATCGGCGAGGGGAACTGTGTGTGGGAGGGTGAGTTAGCGCTATGCAACGGAATGGGAACGAGGACGAGCGGGGGAATGGGAACGGGATGGGAACGGGAACGGGGATGAAAGCGAGGGTAGGGAGCGAGGAGATGCGAGAGGGGGTGAACAGGAACGAGTACGAGAACCGAGAGAGAGAGAGTACGAAAGGAAAGGAAGGCAAACGAGACGAGACGAGCACGGGGAACGGAACGAAACAGAACAGAGCGAAACGAACGCAACGAGAGAAGGAACGAAACGAAACACAACGGGAGGAGGGTACGCACGCACCCAGTCTGCGTTGACATTTGCGTTTGCGTTGGGAGGCAGCCAGAGGGCCGATTAGCGTGTCATACGCGCTGCGTTAACGAGCTCGAGGTGAGTCGATGCTTGCAGTGTATGTTTGGGAGTTGCTTACCGTGTTTGTGTACTACGTAGGGAACGGCGATGCGAGGAATGAAGGGCGAAGTTGGGCGGTGTTGGTGGCGGCGTTGATCGTGGGGCAGGTAAGGTTGGTGGCTAAGATGAAAGATGAATAGGTTAGGACGGGGAGAACGAAGCAAGGGGAACGAAACGAAGCAAGGAGAACGAAACGAGGGGAATGGGAAGAGATGCGAATGATATAGATAGCGACGATGGACATGAACGAACACGAATAGAACGACTACGAACAGAAATGAAACGGCGCAAAGAAGAGGACAACCACGGACAACGAAGCGAAACGAAGGGCGGGGAAGAGAAGGGAGAACAGATGAAGCCAGTACGTACCTGTTATGCTTCGCTGGCCGTGTCAACGTGCTAACGATTGCGCCGTTGCAGGTGAATCGACGCGTTGGCGATCGTGTTGATGGAGTCGCGCGCGACCCGATAATTACCAAAACTGTACCGTCGTTAGATAGACTGACAATAAACTGGTTTAGTGAACACTTACCTCGTGAATGAGCAATCGATCGCCGGCGAGGGATCTAGACGAGTCATTGAGTTAGCAGGGTGGACATTGGGACACTCAGGGTGCGTACCTCGCTGCTCGTTATCCGTTCGTGCGCGTGTACTAACGGCGATGGGTCGTGATTTCTAGATGTGTTGCTGCGTGTACGAGGTGGTGGACGGTCCGCCTGTCTGTCTGTCAGTGGAACTCAATCAGTCGCTGGTTCACTCGGTCTACGGGCACGAATCCATTCACTCACACTGACAGTCTCACTCAGCGGCGTCTTGCACTCGCGCTCAGCACAACCGTCGTCGTGCGCTTGGAATCCCCGTCGTTCGGTCTCCCGGAGCTGTCCACGGCATTCGAGCACTCGACGTGCATCTTGGAGCTGCCGTTCGTCGGGATCTGGTTCACGCCTTGAGCTCGCGGGACGATTTCTCACCCGTCCAGTCCAAGTCCAGTGTCCCCCGCGTCTCTCTCTCTCCCTCCCTCTCTTTTCACGGCCCTGACTCCCTCGCCGGCGCGGACGTGGTGAGTCCCAGGTCTACGTCTACGGCCATGGCTACGTCTACGTCTACGGGTGCTAATCTCTGTTCTAACTCGCAGGTATACCTCGACCCTTAACTCGTCGTGCACAAATCGAACGTCCACCGCCATCTCGCTAGCGTTAGCAAGTGATACCAGCGACGATGCACCCGACGACGCCGACATCGTATCCCGGCCACTCGAGGCACCAATATTCAATGTCGACGGTGGCGCGATCCTTCCCCCGCATGGGTGCGCGATGCGCGTTGGAAAGCACGTCTGTGGGAGATATTGGGTGAGTTTAATCGGCCTCGAGAGAGCGTGCTTGACGGCGTACTAGACGTCCTGATCGTCTGCGAAGACGTCCATGGCCGTTTACGTTGATCCAGCGCATCGTCGAGCTCGCGGGGCGCGAAACACGTATTGGACGAGCGGCGGACATCGTCGGCGATCCCTGTACGTGTTTGTGAGCAAATTAGACGGTCGTAGCAACGACCTGGCCTACCTTCGTGCTTGATAGACCACCCGTTGGCCGTCGACGTGCTTCGTCATCGGGCACAACGATGGACGGGTCCAATGTTTCGTCGAACGCGACAATGAGGCTGCGAGTTGGATGTGTGAGCAGAGCGCCGTCGGGATTCGACGTGGAACTTACCCCGCCACTCACGACGGCGCGGTGTACTTGGGGCGCGACGTTCGCCGTCGTTGCGAGAGATCGCTGCCTGCGCGATTCCACAGCGCCAGAGAGGCCGCGAAGTTGGCCAGCCTGTGGAGTCGACTCGTTTCGCGACAACTTCAAGTCGGGTGCGTTGGAATCGAGCTGGGTGTCCTACAAATATGGGTGAGTAATTGTTAGTTCAATAACTGATACGAGCTGACCTTGGAGAAGGAGTTCATCCAGTGGTAGCTCGTTAAGCAACCCATCCAGACAAGCCAAGCAAGATCCCGGTCATTCGCCTTGGATCCAATGCTCGAGACGGTTCGAATTTGGCGCAGATACGACGCAGTGCCCTTCACGGCCGGCTCGTTGCATCATGCGAGGGTTCGGGGGAGTCGTCTACACTCGACGCGAGTCGTTAGCAACTCGATCTCGATGGATGCAAGGACTGCGAGAACTGGTAAGTGAGTAATCAATCGTTAGAATAAACGAGCTGAGCTGACCTTGGAGGAGTTCATCCAGCGGTAGCTCATTATACGACGTCCACGAACAACCCATTCAATACCCAGCCTCTCGTCATTTAGTTCAACATCCGTGTCAGCTCGAGTCGAAGATAATATGCAAGGAAGTGGTTTGGGTGGTTTGCGGCAGGGTTCGTCGAATACTGCAGTCAGTTGTGAATGGCAACGGCGTCGATCTAGGTGTCAGCGCACGACGAGCGGCAGGAAACCTGAATATCGGGTCGGCTGGGACATAGGGAAACAAAGGACGGTGTACATACTGACGTGTCACGCTCTCCGATCGCTGCCTTCGACGAACTGAACTCCGAGCACGGATGATTTGCTGTTGTTGGGTGTTGGGTGGGTGTATGATAGACTATCTGAAGATTAAGTGAGCGCGTATCAATCTATTCGAAAATGAACTGACCTCGGATAAAGAGCTTGTCGGGAGTTCATTACAGACTGTGATGGAGTCAGTCAGTACAAAAGCGAGCGAGTTAGAACCTCGAGCGAACTTACCCAGGTAGTAGTAAGAAGTAACCGCTGAATGCCGGCAGTGGTGTCAATCGACGGTGCAAGTTCCTTTCAAAATCCGGCACAGTTCGTCAGCTCGATTCCGACGCGGACTGACCACGAAGACGCCTTGGGCTACTGTCGGAAACCTTGAGATGGGTAATTTAGCGTAAGGAGCTGTATTAGAAAGAATATCAAGACTTACTTATAATAACAATCGATGTACGTTAGCGATGAACTGAATCGATAATGCGAATAAGCGAGGCAATCAGTCGATTGAACGACGCTCACCATTAATTGTGTACGGGGGGGTGTATCTATAGAATATGGGTGAGTAAGGTGCCGGTTCAATACTGAGGTGGGCTGACCTCTGTGCTCAAGGAGTTTATCCAGGAGTAAATGTTAATCGTAGTAGTTAGTATTGAATTGAACACTAGGATGCCATGTAACTTACTTGAGTAGGCGCCGTTTATCGATGAGTGATATATTTCGGTGCTGTGGTGTGGAATAGTTAGTTAGATGAATTAATGAGAATGAGACGAGCTGACCCAAGGGATAAAAGAGGAATCACTAGAAATAACCGTTAGTATGGTGCATGGATGAAGACGTGAACGACGAACTGAGAAATCGAGTACGAAGTCCCTCAGGGGTCGATAGGAGCACAGTGGAAATCGAGGAAATGAGCTGAAATGAGAAGCTGGAGAGGAGGAGGCAGGCTGAGCTGAGTACCCAAGTTGGGGATGGGTATACCTCAGCCAAAACGACCCCCACTATATAGGAAAAGGTGGGCTATTGTTAGAAACGGCGTTTTCGAGCGTATCCAGCCTCAAGACACTTGGGAGCTTCGAAAAAAAAAGAGGAATGCTAAGCGTTACGTGACACGCTAAGCGAGCCGACTAAGCGCCTATTACATTACATCAGAAGACGGGGACCTTGCGATTTGGATCGGATTCAGGGAGCGTAGTACGACGAGGAAGAGAGGGTCGGGAATGAGTTTGGAATTATTTCCTGGGATCTTGCGGCCAAAGGCGAAGTTGGGGGGTGTCAAGTAGTATACTATCATCATCTGCTAGGTGTACGATGCACCCATATCATGCTGTATTCAATGCTATATTGAAAATAGTGAACTGTTGAAGGTTTTGAGACAATGAATGTTGCGGGGATATTCCGCAGATTGGACCCTGGTTTTCAATTACCTCCGAGGGTACAATTTTCTCCGTAGCGACTGGGAATTAACCCTTGATGTCTGTCCATTGACTGTAGGCCGTTAACATTGCATGGAAATGGAGAGTGCGCCGGGGTGTTACTCTCTGTTGATTGTTAATGCGCTCACTTTGAGTGGATGGCTGAGTGAAGTTATCATTGTTGGACATAAGAGACACTATTATCAGTACACTGAACACCCGTGAGTCGCAGTTTTGACACGAGAACGAGCGGAAACACCGCAGATCGTCTACATCTAAATTGGGAAATTTCCCGACTTGAACCAAATTTGGGTCGATTTTCCAACTCCGCTCCTTCGCTTCGAATCGCCATTCAACCACACGCGCTGTGTCGGATCTGCGCCCACTCACGCAACAATGAAGGGTCCGGCTGCTTTAACTTATTTCGCGCCTCCTTGGCTTTAGTCGGGATGCTCATTGGGCGCTGAGTTGCTACGGTAGAGTCGGGAGAGCCCGAGGTACGTCAACGACATATTTTTGCTGCCATGCTTTTCTGACCAAATTCCCAGCACCCCAAAGCGATGGATATGAACGAAATGGCTTATCTAGACACCTCCCACCCCCTCCTACGCTTCTTGCTTCCCATCGTCGTTCTCCACCTCATCGCTACCCGCTATCTAATGGCGAGGTTATTTCGAGACATCCACCGACCGACTCAGCAATCCACCCTTGCTACCCCTCGATCCCGGGCTTCCACCGCTCGTCGCATCGCTCTAGCTGCCAGAATTGGTAGAAATTATTGAAAATTGTTCTACGAGCGTCCCGCGACCGGCACCTTGTCATCGATTTCCTATCCAACACTCGGGTGCCAAATAGGCAGAAATTGACGGATTCGAACGTCGATTTTTTGAAAATCTGACCTAGCGCCATCGTGAAATCCACCGCAACCACCCATTGAGCATACCTCCCGCCCATGCCACGGTTTTCGATTGACCAGGACGGCAACGGCCTCTACGAGGCCGTGCCGTTCTGGCTTCCTCGCCACTCGCCACTCTCCCTCTCGGCTTCGCAACTACCACTCGCAAAGCCCCAAAATTTCGAAAATCGGTCTATGAACGTCCGGCGACCAGGACCTTTTGTCCGTTTCGTTGCCCCTTCCCGCCGCTTCCCAGGCATCAAATACACCCCAAAGCGACCATTTCGACGCTCAGCCTTTCAAGAAATTGGCCGGGCGACCCCTTGCAACCTACGCTCCCGCTCACATACACCATTCAGTGGTGTTTTCAACGCACCAGGACGGCGATGGCCTTGTAGAGGCCATGCCGTTCTGGCTCTTCCCTTCTCCCTCTCCCCCTCACTCGTACTCCCACCTAGCCCACCGGGATCCCTCAAAATTTCGAAATTTGGTCTACGGACGTCCGGCGACCAGGACTTTTTGTCCATTTCTTTCCCCATTTCCGCCGCTTTCTCACTATCAAATACCCCGAAAAGTGTCCGTTTCGAGCATCGGATTTCCAAGAAATTGACCTGGCGCCATCGTAAAACCCATCGCAACCCACCTCGTCACCCACACACTTCACTTATTCTGGTTTTCAACCCACCAGGACGGCGATGGCCTCGTAGAGGCCATGCCGTTCTGGCTCTGCTCCCCCCTCGCCGCTGAAATCCCTCAGAATTTGAAAATTGTATATTTCGACGTCCGCCGACCAGCCTTATCCATCACAGCTATCCCCATCACCGACTATATCAAAGCCTGAACCCGCTCGTCTCGTCACCCTCCCCCCGTCGTTCGTTCTTGCGTGGCTCGCTGGAATTCCTCAAAATTCCGAAATTGTATATTTCGCCATCCGCCGACCAGCCCAATCTATCATAGCTATTCCCATTGCCAACAATATCAAGGCCTGAACCCGGTTGTCTCGTCTCCCTCCCCCCATTGTTCGTTATCCCTCAAAATCTTGAAATTGTATATTTCGCCGTCCGCCGAGCGGCCTCGTTCATCAAATCCCCGCGCTTCGACGACGATATCCATGTACCAAATCTGTCTGAAATCGAGCAATTCAATGAGATTTTGAGCTGGTGTGCTCGGCAACTCTCTCGGGACCAACTCCCCCCTCCATTTTCACTCTGCCTTCATGTTTTCAGTCTCCCTGCACCTCTGCTGCCGCTGTATACGGCTCCTATGCCTTCCCGCGATCAGTGAATATGATCTCTTTGCCGCTGTTCCTTACCTGGAGGTGTTTTTATTCACACACTGCCGCTCCCTTTCCCCCGTTCGTTCCACGGGCGCGTTGAACGATTCACTTCTGTTCACCTCGCAAGTAGAGAATTAATATCCAAATTTGATACTTCGGCGCCGTTTTACACCTGTCAGCGGTTCCGTACTTCATGGGTTCTGACTTCTCACTTCCAACAAGCTGTGGTGTTCCGTTAAGATGTTCTCTTCAAGTCACGCAACGTGTTTGATATTCCGACCCTTCGGCGTTAGTAACTATGGACGACTTTTCGCTTCCGTCGATTTCCCACACCTATCGGGCATGGTCTTTCGCCGTATCGTTCGCCTACTCATCGTACTGCCGTTTTCTCCTCCACTACCTTGCTATCATACCAGTCATGATTAATAGCTATATATCTATCCACTTGTTGTAGAACATGTTTGCAATAAAGACTCTGTGATTACTCCTATCACTGTGACTTATCTCCGATTACGGCTGAAAATTATTTTCATGTTTCCACGTAAGGTGCCGAACACGCCTTGCCAAGTCAGAGAGAACAATGGGTGCCAAGTTAGCATTGCAGCGGGGACTTGGTATGTGTGGTGGTCAATGCACGGTGGAGGAGGGATAAATAGTGGGGAGTAGGAGGGGGAGAAGTACCAATAACCTCCTCGATGCTCATCGTCAGTAAGTTCAATCAATGTCGTGGTCGTACCCCGTTACTAACTTCGTTGCAGGTCATCATTTGGAAGTCAGTTGCTAGGTCAGTAAATGGTAGCCGAAGCTAAGTCAGTAAGTCTTTCGCATCTCTCACGATAAGTCAGCTAACTCGCTTGTCATCTACACTAAAGGGACCGCACGGGGAACCTATGCCTCACCGGAACTCAACTGTAAGTTGTTTTGGACTATCAATGTCGTGGTCATACGTTGTTACTAACTTATTATCGCAGGTCATAATTTGGAAGTCAGTTGCTAGGTCAGCGAAGCTAAGTCAGTAATTCGGTAAGTCACTCGCTTGCCTTGTGTGATGGCCGAAGCTAACTCTCTACTGGACTAAAGGGACTGCACGGGGAACCTATGCCTCACCGGAACTCAACTGTAAGTTGTTTTGGACTACAGTGGTTTTCGTTCCCACGGTCCAGGAAAGGAAATCAGTAGCCAAGAAAGGAAATTCATTTCCACAAAAGGTAGTAACGCCCGCTTCACTTGGAGCACTGGAATGGCTATACTCGCGCCTCATCCCTGGCCTCGACCTCGCACCCGCGCCGAAGATGCTCAGCAGGCTCCAAGCACTCCCTGCACTCCCCTCCGCCCCTCTCCGCTGATAGTCGAACCAAGCGCCCCTCCTCTCGCTGCTAGCCCCGCTCCTCCATCGTCGATGACTGGGATTCGGGTACGCGAACTCGCGCGTATCTTCGTCGGAAAGCATGTCTCGTCGCTCGGGCAGCACGCGTACAGCACTAGGCGGCGGCCTCGTGTCCCCACGCGCGTAGTGCGCTCGTTGGTAGGCGGTCGATAGGCCCAAGAGACCGGCTATTGACGCAACGCCTGCACCGACAACTGATGCGACCGTACCAAGAACGCCATCATTTCCTTGTTGACGATACGTCATCGAGAATCGCGACGAGGTCGGCGAAGGAGAGAGGGGCGTAGCAAACGACGCGTTGCTGATGTTGCTGTAGATGTGATTCCGTGTGGGAGCGCCACCTAGATCGTTGATTGACACATCGGGGTGGTCCGCAAACGGAGCAGAACCTCGCAGATTGTCTTCGTGCTTTTCCGACGGAAGGCCTGCAGCTGTCCCTACGGCGGCAGCACTCACGAGGCCAACGCCAATCCCTCCATCATTGAACCGATCCTCCCTGTCATCCAGCGGCGCGAACAGACCCTTGCAATACTCCTCCCGCGATTGTCTGCGGTAGTACCAGATCACACCGCCTATGATGAGGAACACCCCAAGCGCACCAAGGGCACTCCCAACCGCGATTGCCGTCACACTAGTGCTTCTGCTGCCGTCATTGTCCCCACCGTTTCCGTTATCATTGCCTCCGTGGCCGCCGCTGCCGTTACCATCATCATCATCTCCACCGTGGCTAGAGGTGTGCGTGGGACGGCTACCGCCTCCGGTATTGCTGGCATTCGTGTTTGTTTCTGCGGGTTTCGACGTCTGGACGGGCCCTGGAATTGTTTGGGAGGGAGGAGATGCCAGAGGGGTATGGGAAGTGACGAATGCATTGGACGAAGAATCGTAGATTTGAAGCGGGGCAGGAGCGGGCGCAGCAGATGAATATCCTGCGTGATTCGTTAGTAGCTCGTAGAAACACGATCGTGTACGACACTCACCGAATCCAAATATTACTTCATTACCACTTACAACGGCAAAATGGTCTCTCCGCGCGCCGAGCTGGCTCAGTACCTCCACGTGTTCCCACACGGCAGTCTCTCCATCTCCGCTCAATTCCAGTATCCACCCGTCGCTGTACACCGTCTGCGCCGAGGCATCTTGGCCGCCGTGTATCAATATCCTGCCGTCAGCGAGTAGAGCGGCAGCAAAGTTACGTCGAGGCTCAGGGAGTGCACTCGTGGTGATATTCAGGAGTGACCAACCGGTGTCCATGCGGGAGGTATCAAGGACCCAGATAGTGTCGAAAGGAAGCAGCCCACCAGAGTTAGGTGACAGACCCCCCAAAACAAGTAGACGGCCGTTCGGCAGTATGATACAGCTGTGACCGTAGATATCAGGCGGTCCCCCCTCAGAGCCTAGTGTAGTGAATGAAAGCGACGAGTTGAAGATGAGATGCTGAGAGAACGCGTTCCCCGATCCATCAGCCCTCACGCCTCCGATGATGAACACACGGCCGTCGGGACCAGTGCATGCGGCGTGCTGCATCCTCCTCACCGGTTCGTTCGAGTACCCTGCGTCTGGGTGGGCGATTACGTTCGGTGCCAGTTGATTGAATACATCGATCAGAATGGCTGAGTCTGCGCGAGTTTGAATGGAGGTATCCGCAACTCCTCCAAGGAGCAGAGCCATGGAGGTGTTGACCGGTGAAAGGGTAGACCAAGCGATATGGGGACCCTGCGACGTTGATTCGTTGCTTGACGAGGCCACCAGCGTCCAAGGCGGCGCCGATGTAGAAAATGGCGAAGACAGTGGTAGGATTAGTAACTCGTTCGTTGACGGTGCGCCAGTGTAGCCAAAGGAGTTGAATTCGTCTGTTTTCCCTCCGTATACGAATATAGCTTCGTCCACGAGCATTTGAGACTGTCCCCACCTGGCATATCGTTTAGCAAGCCCTCGACGAGAATGAGCAGCACACACCGAGGCAGGGGATCATAACCCCAGACATAGCCCACCAAAACGAAAGCCAACGTAGTCTTCATCATGACTTTCATGCAGTTATCGTAAGTATTTCATCGGTCGGGGACTTGAAGTTCGTTCGTGAAATCACCAAGAACTGAAGATGTGGGTGTATTGGGAAAGTGGCACGTGATATTGAGCGCGCACCAAGCTGAGCAAAAAAGGAAGACTCACCGACGTCACGACTAGCAGCTTGCAGTGCTATACGTGCGATACTCACCCACACGTCATCCACTCACCTCTCTCGCCTCTCCTCGCCTATCACCCATACACGCCATCCATCCACGTCTAGCCGTCTCTCACTTCGCACTCACATCAAGCTCGCATACGTCCACTCCCACAAACACCCCCAACCTCACGCTTTCCCTTCCACCTCAGCGACTCAGTCCATCACCCTATCCCGCGTCCCTCGCTCTCTCACTCGCGCACTCCCAACCTCTATCTCTCTCGCTTGCCGCGATCCTCTCGTCTACGAAGCACTCCCATCACCCTTCTACCTCTTCGCGCCACCCACCCGTCCCTTCAACCACCCAGTCAAGCAACTTGACCCTCGTCGATCGTCCCTCACTTACTCACTCTTCCCGACCTCGATAGACCGTCCATCTCACACCCACGACCCTGTCCACGCGTCACTCTCAACACTACGCGCTCATCTCTCTCCGCCCCCACTCTCCCCCGCCTTCGCGACCCCACGACTCTCCACTACCCCGCATCCATCCCAGCCACACGCGTCCCTTGCCGCTTCCCGCGCTACCCTTGCGATCCCGACCCACTTACACTCCAACACCCAGCCACTACATCTACCCCAAAACGACTACGTAACCCCATGTCGCCGAAAACAAAGTATATGCGCCAAAACCCCTCGAAACAACCCCCGACTCCTGAAACCCCAGATCCTCGAGAAACGCCCAAACGTCGAAACAAGCGAAAATGCGGGGAAACTCCCCGAAACCGCCTGTAAAACGAGTCAGCGCGGGTCAGGGCTATCGTACGAGGCTGAAAGGAAGCGAAACGAACCCAGAAGGAGTGACGAAAACAAGGCTCGAGACTCGAGACAACGGAGGGGACGGAAATGGTGAAAACAAGCGGACACGAGCGCGAACGAACGAGAAAAACCAAAGTACGTACGTGTTTTCGAGTTTCACTGCATGCGTATACTGAAGGCGTTCGCAGTCGTCGACGTACAGCGCTTCAGTGAGTGCGAACGCACCAACGCAAACGAGCTAGAAGAAAAGGTATCAGCAATCACAAAGCAGCGCGGGAAGAGACGGAGGACGGAGTCGAGCGCAAGAGATGTAAACGAGGGAGGACGAGGGTAACGAAGGGGTGCATGGGTGCGAAGGGGATGGATAACGAACGAACGTACCACGCAGAGCGCAAACGAACGCACGCATCACCCCGCGTTCGACCTTCCCATCTCACCCAAGCCTCCTCGACACACGACGCTCGCGCGGTAGTTTGCACGCGAACCCCGAGTCCCCAATCCCGAATACCCAATCCCGAATCCCCAACCTCGAAGAACGAATCCCGCAGCTCGAGTTCAAGTGCGAATTCAACGTTCGAGCTCGAACGCGATTCGTCGAACGCGGGGGAAGGCGGGATGCTCGGACGCTGGGACGCTGCGGTGCTAGGGGAGATGAGCGTGAGTGTCAGCACGAGGATGAGAATGAGACGCAAGGAGCACGAGTGTGAGGATGAGGACGAGAGGGACGGATAACAGCAGTACAGTACGAGGGAACGCGGGACGGGGTGGATGCGTGAGGTGGATGGATGTGTGCGTGAAACGATACTAGGAGAAGACGAGAAGAGGGGAACGTGAACGGGGAGCGCGAATGAAAGCGAAAGACGAACCGTGGAAGACGAAGGATGGCTACGGAATACGAACACGGATACGAGCACGGGCAACGGCAGACAACCACGAACACCAATCCAACGATGGCGACACGCAAACACGGAACACGGCAGGAGATGGGTGGGTACGCACTCCACACCCCGAAACGCCGCACGGCGCTCGCCAAACCGCGCCCAAGCGACCAGGCAACAGGCGACTATTACGCGACCACGCGAACGAGAGGGGGAGGAATGGACCAACCGACGAAACGACGAAACAACCAAAGTACGAATGAACGAGCGAACGAGCGCAAAGGAGGGGGAACGGAAACGACGGACACCAAAGAACGAAGCACGTAAAGAAAAAACGACAAGAAAAGAAAAGGAAAGAAGAAAAAACGGAACGAGGGGGCGCACCTTTCTTTACCTGCACCAGCGACTTGGAAGCCGGGGCTTGGGAGTTGCGCGCTGGAGGTTGCGGTTCGGGAGTTGCGAGTTGGGGTGCGACGGCGGGAGAGCGGGAGAGCGAGAGTCGTCTCCGCGATCCACGATCCACGATCGGCGAGGGGAACTGTGTGTGGGAGGGTGAGTTAGCGCTATGCAACGGAATGGGAACGAGGACGAGCGGGGGAATGGGAACGGGATGGGAACGGGAACGGGGATGAAAGCGAGGGTAGGGAGCGAGGAGATGCGAGAGGGGGTGAACAGGAACGAGTACGAGAACCGAGAGAGAGAGAGTACGAAAGGAAAGGAAGGCAAACGAGACGAGACGAGCACGGGGAACGGAACGAAACAGAACAGAGCGAAACGAACGCAACGAGAGAAGGAACGAAACGAAACACAACGGGAGGAGGGTACGCACGCACCCAGTCTGCGTTGACATTTGCGTTTGCGTTGGGAGGCAGCCAGAGGGCCGATTAGCGTGTCATACGCGCTGCGTTAACGAGCTCGAGGTGAGTCGATGCTTGCAGTGTATGTTTGGGAGTTGCTTACCGTGTTTGTGTACTACGTAGGGAACGGCGATGCGAGGAATGAAGGGCGAAGTTGGGCGGTGTTGGTGGCGGCGTTGATCGTGGGGCAGGTAAGGTTGGTGGCTAAGATGAAAGATGAATAGGTTAGGACGGGGAGAACGAAGCAAGGGGAACGAAACGAAGCAAGGAGAACGAAACGAGGGGAATGGGAAGAGATGCGAATGATATAGATAGCGACGATGGACATGAACGAACACGAATAGAACGACTACGAACAGAAATGAAACGGCGCAAAGAAGAGGACAACCACGGACAACGAAGCGAAACGAAGGGCGGGGAAGAGAAGGGAGAACAGATGAAGCCAGTACGTACCTGTTATGCTTCGCTGGCCGTGTCAACGTGCTAACGATTGCGCCGTTGCAGGTGAATCGACGCGTTGGCGATCGTGTTGATGGAGTCGCGCGCGACCCGATAATTACCAAAACTGTACCGTCGTTAGATAGACTGACAATAAACTGGTTTAGTGAACACTTACCTCGTGAATGAGCAATCGATCGCCGGCGAGGGATCTAGACGAGTCATTGAGTTAGCAGGGTGGACATTGGGACACTCAGGGTGCGTACCTCGCTGCTCGTTATCCGTTCGTGCGCGTGTACTAACGGCGATGGGTCGTGATTTCTAGATGTGTTGCTGCGTGTACGAGGTGGTGGACGGTCCGCCTGTCTGTCTGTCAGTGGAACTCAATCAGTCGCTGGTTCACTCGGTCTACGGGCACGAATCCATTCACTCACACTGACAGTCTCACTCAGCGGCGTCTTGCACTCGCGCTCAGCACAACCGTCGTCGTGCGCTTGGAATCCCCGTCGTTCGGTCTCCCGGAGCTGTCCACGGCATTCGAGCACTCGACGTGCATCTTGGAGCTGCCGTTCGTCGGGATCTGGTTCACGCCTTGAGCTCGCGGGACGATTTCTCACCCGTCCAGTCCAAGTCCAGTGTCCCCCGCGTCTCTCTCTCTCCCTCCCTCTCTTTTCACGGCCCTGACTCCCTCGCCGGCGCGGACGTGGTGAGTCCCAGGTCTACGTCTACGGCCATGGCTACGTCTACGTCTACGGGTGCTAATCTCTGTTCTAACTCGCAGGTATACCTCGACCCTTAACTCGTCGTGCACAAATCGAACGTCCACCGCCATCTCGCTAGCGTTAGCAAGTGATACCAGCGACGATGCACCCGACGACGCCGACATCGTATCCCGGCCACTCGAGGCACCAATATTCAATGTCGACGGTGGCGCGATCCTTCCCCCGCATGGGTGCGCGATGCGCGTTGGAAAGCACGTCTGTGGGAGATATTGGGTGAGTTTAATCGGCCTCGAGAGAGCGTGCTTGACGGCGTACTAGACGTCCTGATCGTCTGCGAAGACGTCCATGGCCGTTTACGTTGATCCAGCGCATCGTCGAGCTCGCGGGGCGCGAAACACGTATTGGACGAGCGGCGGACATCGTCGGCGATCCCTGTACGTGTTTGTGAGCAAATTAGACGGTCGTAGCAACGACCTGGCCTACCTTCGTGCTTGATAGACCACCCGTTGGCCGTCGACGTGCTTCGTCATCGGGCACAACGATGGACGGGTCCAATGTTTCGTCGAACGCGACAATGAGGCTGCGAGTTGGATGTGTGAGCAGAGCGCCGTCGGGATTCGACGTGGAACTTACCCCGCCACTCACGACGGCGCGGTGTACTTGGGGCGCGACGTTCGCCGTCGTTGCGAGAGATCGCTGCCTGCGCGATTCCACAGCGCCAGAGAGGCCGCGAAGTTGGCCAGCCTGTGGAGTCGACTCGTTTCGCGACAACTTCAAGTCGGGTGCGTTGGAATCGAGCTGGGTGTCCTACAAATATGGGTGAGTAATTGTTAGTTCAATAACTGATACGAGCTGACCTTGGAGAAGGAGTTCATCCAGTGGTAGCTCGTTAAGCAACCCATCCAGACAAGCCAAGCAAGATCCCGGTCATTCGCCTTGGATCCAATGCTCGAGACGGTTCGAATTTGGCGCAGATACGACGCAGTGCCCTTCACGGCCGGCTCGTTGCATCATGCGAGGGTTCGGGGGAGTCGTCTACACTCGACGCGAGTCGTTAGCAACTCGATCTCGATGGATGCAAGGACTGCGAGAACTGGTAAGTGAGTAATCAATCGTTAGAATAAACGAGCTGAGCTGACCTTGGAGGAGTTCATCCAGCGGTAGCTCATTATACGACGTCCACGAACAACCCATTCAATACCCAGCCTCTCGTCATTTAGTTCAACATCCGTGTCAGCTCGAGTCGAAGATAATATGCAAGGAAGTGGTTTGGGTGGTTTGCGGCAGGGTTCGTCGAATACTGCAGTCAGTTGTGAATGGCAACGGCGTCGATCTAGGTGTCAGCGCACGACGAGCGGCAGGAAACCTGAATATCGGGTCGGCTGGGACATAGGGAAACAAAGGACGGTGTACATACTGACGTGTCACGCTCTCCGATCGCTGCCTTCGACGAACTGAACTCCGAGCACGGATGATTTGCTGTTGTTGGGTGTTGGGTGGGTGTATGATAGACTATCTGAAGATTAAGTGAGCGCGTATCAATCTATTCGAAAATGAACTGACCTCGGATAAAGAGCTTGTCGGGAGTTCATTACAGACTGTGATGGAGTCAGTCAGTACAAAAGCGAGCGAGTTAGAACCTCGAGCGAACTTACCCAGGTAGTAGTAAGAAGTAACCGCTGAATGCCGGCAGTGGTGTCAATCGACGGTGCAAGTTCCTTTCAAAATCCGGCACAGTTCGTCAGCTCGATTCCGACGCGGACTGACCACGAAGACGCCTTGGGCTACTGTCGGAAACCTTGAGATGGGTAATTTAGCGTAAGGAGCTGTATTAGAAAGAATATCAAGACTTACTTATAATAACAATCGATGTACGTTAGCGATGAACTGAATCGATAATGCGAATAAGCGAGGCAATCAGTCGATTGAACGACGCTCACCATTAATTGTGTACGGGGGGGTGTATCTATAGAATATGGGTGAGTAAGGTGCCGGTTCAATACTGAGGTGGGCTGACCTCTGTGCTCAAGGAGTTTATCCAGGAGTAAATGTTAATCGTAGTAGTTAGTATTGAATTGAACACTAGGATGCCATGTAACTTACTTGAGTAGGCGCCGTTTATCGATGAGTGATATATTTCGGTGCTGTGGTGTGGAATAGTTAGTTAGATGAATTAATGAGAATGAGACGAGCTGACCCAAGGGATAAAAGAGGAATCACTAGAAATAACCGTTAGTATGGTGCATGGATGAAGACGTGAACGACGAACTGAGAAATCGAGTACGAAGTCCCTCAGGGGTCGATAGGAGCACAGTGGAAATCGAGGAAATGAGCTGAAATGAGAAGCTGGAGAGGAGGAGGCAGGCTGAGCTGAGTACCCAAGTTGGGGATGGGTATACCTCAGCCAAAACGACCCCCACTATATAGGAAAAGGTGGGCTATTGTTAGAAACGGCGTTTTCGAGCGTATCCAGCCTCAAGACACTTGGGAGCTTCGAAAAAAAAAGAGGAATGCTAAGCGTTACGTGACACGCTAAGCGAGCCGACTAAGCGCCTATTACATTACATCAGAAGACGGGGACCTTGCGATTTGGATCGGATTCAGGGAGCGTAGTACGACGAGGAAGAGAGGGTCGGGAATGAGTTTGGAATTATTTCCTGGGATCTTGCGGCCAAAGGCGAAGTTGGGGGGTGTCAAGTAGTATACTATCATCATCTGCTAGGTGTACGATGCACCCATATCATGCTGTATTCAATGCTATATTGAAAATAGTGAACTGTTGAAGGTTTTGAGACAATGAATGTTGCGGGGATATTCCGCAGATTGGACCCTGGTTTTCAATTACCTCCGAGGGTACAATTTTCTCCGTAGCGACTGGGAATTAACCCTTGATGTCTGTCCATTGACTGTAGGCCGTTAACATTGCATGGAAATGGAGAGTGCGCCGGGGTGTTACTCTCTGTTGATTGTTAATGCGCTCACTTTGAGTGGATGGCTGAGTGAAGTTATCATTGTTGGACATAAGAGACACTATTATCAGTACACTGAACACCCGTGAGTCGCAGTTTTGACACGAGAACGAGCGGAAACACCGCAGATCGTCTACATCTAAATTGGGAAATTTCCCGACTTGAACCAAATTTGGGTCGATTTTCCAACTCCGCTCCTTCGCTTCGAATCGCCATTCAACCACACGCGCTGTGTCGGATCTGCGCCCACTCACGCAACAATGAAGGGTCCGGCTGCTTTAACTTATTTCGCGCCTCCTTGGCTTTAGTCGGGATGCTCATTGGGCGCTGAGTTGCTACGGTAGAGTCGGGAGAGCCCGAGGTACGTCAACGACATATTTTTGCTGCCATGCTTTTCTGACCAAATTCCCAGCACCCCAAAGCGATGGATATGAACGAAATGGCTTATCTAGACACCTCCCACCCCTCCTACGCTTCTTGCTTCCCATCGTCGTTCTCCACCTCATCGCTACCCGCTATCTAATGGCGAGGTTATTTCGAGACATCCACCGACCGACTCAGCAATCCACCCTTGCTACCCCTCGATCCCGGGCTTCCACCGCTCGTCGCATCGCTCTAGCTGCCAGAATTGGTAGAAATTATTGAAAATTGTTCTACGAGCGTCCCGCGACCGGCACCTTGTCATCGATTTCCTATCCAACACTCGGGTGCCAAATAGGCAGAAATTGACGGATTCGAACGTCGATTTTTTGAAAATCTGACCTAGCGCCATCGTGAAATCCACCGCAACCACCCATTGAGCATACCTCCCGCCCATGCCACGGTTTTCGATTGACCAGGACGGCAACGGCCTCTACGAGGCCGTGCCGTTCTGGCTTCCTCGCCACTCGCCACTCTCCCTCTCGGCTTCGCAACTACCACTCGCAAAGCCCCAAAATTTCGAAAATCGGTCTATGAACGTCCGGCGACCAGGACCTTTTGTCCGTTTCGTTGCCCCTTCCCGCCGCTTCCCAGGCATCAAATACACCCCAAAGCGACCATTTCGACGCTCAGCCTTTCAAGAAATTGGCCGGGCGACCCCTTGCAACCTACGCTCCCGCTCACATACACCATTCAGTGGTGTTTTCAACGCACCAGGACGGCGATGGCCTTGTAGAGGCCATGCCGTTCTGGCTCTTCCCTTCTCCCTCTCCCCCTCACTCGTACTCCCACCTAGCCCACCGGGATCCCTCAAAATTTCGAAATTTGGTCTACGGACGTCCGGCGACCAGGACTTTTTGTCCATTTCTTTCCCCATTTCCGCCGCTTTCTCACTATCAAATACCCCGAAAAGTGTCCGTTTCGAGCATCGGATTTCCAAGAAATTGACCTGGCGCCATCGTAAAACCCATCGCAACCCACCTCGTCACCCACACACTTCACTTATTCTGGTTTTCAACCCACCAGGACGGCGATGGCCTCGTAGAGGCCATGCCGTTCTGGCTCTGCTCCCCCCTCGCCGCTGAAATCCCTCAGAATTTGAAAATTGTATATTTCGACGTCCGCCGACCAGCCTTATCCATCACAGCTATCCCCATCACCGACTATATCAAAGCCTGAACCCGCTCGTCTCGTCACCCTCCCCCCGTCGTTCGTTCTTGCGTGGCTCGCTGGAATTCCTCAAAATTCCGAAATTGTATATTTCGCCATCCGCCGACCAGCCCAATCTATCATAGCTATTCCCATTGCCAACAATATCAAGGCCTGAACCCGGTTGTCTCGTCTCCCTCCCCCCATTGTTCGTTATCCCTCAAAATCTTGAAATTGTATATTTCGCCGTCCGCCGAGCGGCCTCGTTCATCAAATCCCCGCGCTTCGACGACGATATCCATGTACCAAATCTGTCTGAAATCGAGCAATTCAATGAGATTTTGAGCTGGTGTGCTCGGCAACTCTCTCGGGACCAACTCCCCCCTCCATTTTCACTCTGCCTTCATGTTTTCAGTCTCCCTGCACCTCTGCTGCCGCTGTATACGGCTCCTATGCCTTCCCGCGATCAGTGAATATGATCTCTTTGCCGCTGTTCCTTACCTGGAGGTGTTTTTATTCACACACTGCCGCTCCCTTTCCCCCGTTCGTTCCACGGGCGCGTTGAACGATTCACTTCTGTTCACCTCGCAAGTAGAGAATTAATATCCAAATTTGATACTTCGGCGCCGTTTTACACCTGTCAGCGGTTCCGTACTTCATGGGTTCTGACTTCTCACTTCCAACAAGCTGTGGTGTTCCGTTAAGATGTTCTCTTCAAGTCACGCAACGTGTTTGATATTCCGACCCTTCGGCGTTAGTAACTATGGACGACTTTTCGCTTCCGTCGATTTCCCACACCTATCGGGCATGGTCTTTCGCCGTATCGTTCGCCTACTCATCGTACTGCCGTTTTCTCCTCCACTACCTTGCTATCATACCAGTCATGATTAATAGCTATATATCTATCCACTTGTTGTAGAACATGTTTGCAATAAAGACTCTGTGATTACTCCTATCACTGTGACTTATCTCCGATTACGGCTGAAAATTATTTTCATGTTTCCACGTAAGGTGCCGAACACGCCTTGCCAAGTCAGAGAGAACAATGGGTGCCAAGTTAGCATTGCAGCGGGGACTTGGTATGTGTGGTGGTCAATGCACGGTGGAGGAGGGATAAATAGTGGGGAGTAGGAGGGGGAGAAGTACCAATAACCTCCTCGATGCTCATCGTCAGTAAGTTCAATCAATGTCGTGGTCGTACCCCGTTACTAACTTCGTTGCAGGTCATCATTTGGAAGTCAGTTGCTAGGTCAGTAAATGGTAGCCGAAGCTAAGTCAGTAAGTCTTTCGCATCTCTCACGATAAGTCAGCTAACTCGCTTGTCATCTACACTAAAGGGACCGCACGGGGAACCTATGCCTCACCGGAACTCAACTGTAAGTTGTTTTGGACTATCAATGTCGTGGTCATACGTTGTTACTAACTTATTATCGCAGGTCATAATTTGGAAGTCAGTTGCTAGGTCAGCGAAGCTAAGTCAGTAATTCGGTAAGTCACTCGCTTGCCTTGTGTGATGGCCGAAGCTAACTCTCTACTGGACTAAAGGGACTGCACGGGGAACCTATGCCTCACCGGAACTCAACTGTAAGTTGTTTTGGACTACAGTGGTTTTCGTTCCCACGGTCCAGGAAAGGAAATCAGTAGCCAAGAAAGGAAATTCATTTCCACAAAAGGTAGTAACGCCCGCTTCACTTGGAGCACTGGAATGGCTATACTCGCGCCTCATCCCTGGCCTCGACCTCGCACCCGCGCCGAAGATGCTCAGCAGGCTCCAAGCACTCCCTGCACTCCCCTCCGCCCCTCTCCGCTGATAGTCGAACCAAGCGCCCCTCCTCTCGCTGCTAGCCCCGCTCCTCCATCGTCGATGACTGGGATTCGGGTACGCGAACTCGCGCGTATCTTCGTCGGAAAGCATGTCTCGTCGCTCGGGCAGCACGCGTACAGCACTAGGCGGCGGCCTCGTGTCCCCACGCGCGTAGTGCGCTCGTTGGTAGGCGGTCGATAGGCCCAAGAGACCGGCTATTGACGCAACGCCTGCACCGACAACTGATGCGACCGTACCAAGAACGCCATCATTTCCTTGTTGACGATACGTCATCGAGAATCGCGACGAGGTCGGCGAAGGAGAGAGGGGCGTAGCAAACGACGCGTTGCTGATGTTGCTGTAGATGTGATTCCGTGTGGGAGCGCCACCTAGATCGTTGATTGACACATCGGGGTGGTCCGCAAACGGAGCAGAACCTCGCAGATTGTCTTCGTGCTTTTCCGACGGAAGGCCTGCAGCTGTCCCTACGGCGGCAGCACTCACGAGGCCAACGCCAATCCCTCCATCATTGAACCGATCCTCCCTGTCATCCAGCGGCGCGAACAGACCCTTGCAATACTCCTCCCGCGATTGTCTGCGGTAGTACCAGATCACACCGCCTATGATGAGGAACACCCCAAGCGCACCAAGGGCACTCCCAACCGCGATTGCCGTCACACTAGTGCTTCTGCTGCCGTCATTGTCCCCACCGTTTCCGTTATCATTGCCTCCGTGGCCGCCGCTGCCGTTACCATCATCATCATCTCCACCGTGGCTAGAGGTGTGCGTGGGACGGCTACCGCCTCCGGTATTGCTGGCATTCGTGTTTGTTTCTGCGGGTTTCGACGTCTGGACGGGCCCTGGAATTGTTTGGGAGGGAGGAGATGCCAGAGGGGTATGGGAAGTGACGAATGCATTGGACGAAGAATCGTAGATTTGAAGCGGGGCAGGAGCGGGCGCAGCAGATGAATATCCTGCGTGATTCGTTAGTAGCTCGTAGAAACACGATCGTGTACGACACTCACCGAATCCAAATATTACTTCATTACCACTTACAACGGCAAAATGGTCTCTCCGCGCGCCGAGCTGGCTCAGTACCTCCACGTGTTCCCACACGGCAGTCTCTCCATCTCCGCTCAATTCCAGTATCCACCCGTCGCTGTACACCGTCTGCGCCGAGGCATCTTGGCCGCCGTGTATCAATATCCTGCCGTCAGCGAGTAGAGCGGCAGCAAAGTTACGTCGAGGCTCAGGGAGTGCACTCGTGGTGATATTCAGGAGTGACCAACCGGTGTCCATGCGGGAGGTATCAAGGACCCAGATAGTGTCGAAAGGAAGCAGCCCACCAGAGTTAGGTGACAGACCCCCCAAAACAAGTAGACGGCCGTTCGGCAGTATGATACAGCTGTGACCGTAGATATCAGGCGGTCCCCCCTCAGAGCCTAGTGTAGTGAATGAAAGCGACGAGTTGAAGATGAGATGCTGAGAGAACGCGTTCCCCGATCCATCAGCCCTCACGCCTCCGATGATGAACACACGGCCGTCGGGACCAGTGCATGCGGCGTGCTGCATCCTCCTCACCGGTTCGTTCGAGTACCCTGCGTCTGGGTGGGCGATTACGTTCGGTGCCAGTTGATTGAATACATCGATCAGAATGGCTGAGTCTGCGCGAGTTTGAATGGAGGTATCCGCAACTCCTCCAAGGAGCAGAGCCATGGAGGTGTTGACCGGTGAAAGGGTAGACCAAGCGATATGGGGACCCTGCGACGTTGATTCGTTGCTTGACGAGGCCACCAGCGTCCAAGGCGGCGCCGATGTAGAAAATGGCGAAGACAGTGGTAGGATTAGTAACTCGTTCGTTGACGGTGCGCCAGTGTAGCCAAAGGAGTTGAATTCGTCTGTTTTCCCTCCGTATACGAATATAGCTTCGTCCACGAGCATTTGAGACTGTCCCCACCTGGCATATCGTTTAGCAAGCCCTCGACGAGAATGAGCAGCACACACCGAGGCAGGGGATCATAACCCCAGACATAGCCCACCAAAACGAAAGCCAACGTAGTCTTCATCATGACTTTCATGCAGTTATCGTAAGTATTTCATCGGTCGGGGACTTGAAGTTCGTTCGTGAAATCACCAAGAACTGAAGATGTGGGTGTATTGGGAAAGTGGCACGTGATATTGAGCGCGCACCAAGCTGAGCAAAAAAGGAAGACTCACCGACGTCACGACTAGCAGCTTGCAGTGCTATACGTGCGATACTCACCCACACGTCATCCACTCACCTCTCTCGCCTCTCCTCGCCTATCACCCATACACGCCATCCATCCACGTCTAGCCGTCTCTCACTTCGCACTCACATCAAGCTCGCATACGTCCACTCCCACAAACACCCCCAACCTCACGCTTTCCCTTCCACCTCAGCGACTCAGTCCATCACCCTATCCCGCGTCCCTCGCTCTCTCACTCGCGCACTCCCAACCTCTATCTCTCTCGCTTGCCGCGATCCTCTCGTCTACGAAGCACTCCCATCACCCTTCTACCTCTTCGCGCCACCCACCCGTCCCTTCAACCACCCAGTCAAGCAACTTGACCCTCGTCGATCGTCCCTCACTTACTCACTCTTCCCGACCTCGATAGACCGTCCATCTCACACCCACGACCCTGTCCACGCGTCACTCTCAACACTACGCGCTCATCTCTCTCCGCCCCCACTCTCCCCCGCCTTCGCGACCCCACGACTCTCCACTACCCCGCATCCATCCCAGCCACACGCGTCCCTTGCCGCTTCCCGCGCTACCCTTGCGATCCCGACCCACTTACACTCCAACACCCAGCCACTACATCTACCCCAAAACGACTACGTAACCCCATGTCGCCGAAAACAAAGTATATGCGCCAAAACCCCTCGAAACAACCCCCGACTCCTGAAACCCCAGATCCTCGAGAAACGCCCAAACGTCGAAACAAGCGAAAATGCGGGGAAACTCCCCGAAACCGCCTGTAAAACGAGTCAGCGCGGGTCAGGGCTATCGTACGAGGCTGAAAGGAAGCGAAACGAACCCAGAAGGAGTGACGAAAACAAGGCTCGAGACTCGAGACAACGGAGGGGACGGAAATGGTGAAAACAAGCGGACACGAGCGCGAACGAACGAGAAAAACCAAAGTACGTACGTGTTTTCGAGTTTCACTGCATGCGTATACTGAAGGCGTTCGCAGTCGTCGACGTACAGCGCTTCAGTGAGTGCGAACGCACCAACGCAAACGAGCTAGAAGAAAAGGTATCAGCAATCACAAAGCAGCGCGGGAAGAGACGGAGGACGGAGTCGAGCGCAAGAGATGTAAACGAGGGAGGACGAGGGTAACGAAGGGGTGCATGGGTGCGAAGGGGATGGATAACGAACGAACGTACCACGCAGAGCGCAAACGAACGCACGCATCACCCCGCGTTCGACCTTCCCATCTCACCCAAGCCTCCTCGACACACGACGCTCGCGCGGTAGTTTGCACGCGAACCCCGAGTCCCCAATCCCGAATACCCAATCCCGAATCCCCAACCTCGAAGAACGAATCCCGCAGCTCGAGTTCAAGTGCGAATTCAACGTTCGAGCTCGAACGCGATTCGTCGAACGCGGGGGAAGGCGGGATGCTCGGACGCTGGGACGCTGCGGTGCTAGGGGGAGATGAGCGTGAGTGTCAGCACGAGGATGAGAATGAGACGCAAGGAGCACGAGTGTGAGGATGAGGACGAGAGGGACGGATAACAGCAGTACAGTACGAGGGAACGCGGGACGGGGTGGATGCGTGAGGTGGATGGATGTGTGCGTGAAACGATACTAGGAGAAGACGAGAAGAGGGGAACGTGAACGGGGAGCGCGAATGAAAGCGAAAGACGAACCGTGGAAGACGAAGGATGGCTACGGAATACGAACACGGATACGAGCACGGGCAACGGCAGACAACCACGAACACCAATCCAACGATGGCGACACGCAAACACGGAACACGGCAGGAGATGGGTGGGTACGCACTCCACACCCCGAAACGCCGCACGGCGCTCGCCAAACCGCGCCCAAGCGACCAGGCAACAGGCGACTATTACGCGACCACGCGAACGAGAGGGGGAGGAATGGACCAACCGACGAAACGACGAAACAACCAAAGTACGAATGAACGAGCGAACGAGCGCAAAGGAGGGGGAACGGAAACGACGGACACCAAAGAACGAAGCACGTAAAGAAAAAACGACAAGAAAAGAAAAGGAAAGAAGAAAAAACGGAACGAGGGGGCGCACCTTTCTTTACCTGCACCAGCGACTTGGAAGCCGGGGCTTGGGAGTTGCGCGCTGGAGGTTGCGGTTCGGGAGTTGCGAGTTGGGGTGCGACGGCGGGAGAGCGGGAGAGCGAGAGTCGTCTCCGCGATCCACGATCCACGATCGGCGAGGGGAACTGTGTGTGGGAGGGTGAGTTAGCGCTATGCAACGGAATGGGAACGAGGACGAGCGGGGGAATGGGAACGGGATGGGAACGGGAACGGGGATGAAAGCGAGGGTAGGGAGCGAGGAGATGCGAGAGGGGGTGAACAGGAACGAGTACGAGAACCGAGAGAGAGAGAGTACGAAAGGAAAGGAAGGCAAACGAGACGAGACGAGCACGGGGAACGGAACGAAACAGAACAGAGCGAAACGAACGCAACGAGAGAAGGAACGAAACGAAACACAACGGGAGGAGGGTACGCACGCACCCAGTCTGCGTTGACATTTGCGTTTGCGTTGGGAGGCAGCCAGAGGGCCGATTAGCGTGTCATACGCGCTGCGTTAACGAGCTCGAGGTGAGTCGATGCTTGCAGTGTATGTTTGGGAGTTGCTTACCGTGTTTGTGTACTACGTAGGGAACGGCGATGCGAGGAATGAAGGGCGAAGTTGGGCGGTGTTGGTGGCGGCGTTGATCGTGGGGCAGGTAAGGTTGGTGGCTAAGATGAAAGATGAATAGGTTAGGACGGGGAGAACGAAGCAAGGGGAACGAAACGAAGCAAGGAGAACGAAACGAGGGGAATGGGAAGAGATGCGAATGATATAGATAGCGACGATGGACATGAACGAACACGAATAGAACGACTACGAACAGAAATGAAACGGCGCAAAGAAGAGGACAACCACGGACAACGAAGCGAAACGAAGGGCGGGGAAGAGAAGGGAGAACAGATGAAGCCAGTACGTACCTGTTATGCTTCGCTGGCCGTGTCAACGTGCTAACGATTGCGCCGTTGCAGGTGAATCGACGCGTTGGCGATCGTGTTGATGGAGTCGCGCGCGACCCGATAATTACCAAAACTGTACCGTCGTTAGATAGACTGACAATAAACTGGTTTAGTGAACACTTACCTCGTGAATGAGCAATCGATCGCCGGCGAGGGATCTAGACGAGTCATTGAGTTAGCAGGGTGGACATTGGGACACTCAGGGTGCGTACCTCGCTGCTCGTTATCCGTTCGTGCGCGTGTACTAACGGCGATGGGTCGTGATTTCTAGATGTGTTGCTGCGTGTACGAGGTGGTGGACGGTCCGCCTGTCTGTCTGTCAGTGGAACTCAATCAGTCGCTGGTTCACTCGGTCTACGGGCACGAATCCATTCACTCACACTGACAGTCTCACTCAGCGGCGTCTTGCACTCGCGCTCAGCACAACCGTCGTCGTGCGCTTGGAATCCCCGTCGTTCGGTCTCCCGGAGCTGTCCACGGCATTCGAGCACTCGACGTGCATCTTGGAGCTGCCGTTCGTCGGGATCTGGTTCACGCCTTGAGCTCGCGGGACGATTTCTCACCCGTCCAGTCCAAGTCCAGTGTCCCCCGCGTCTCTCTCTCTCCCTCCCTCTCTTTTCACGGCCCTGACTCCCTCGCCGGCGCGGACGTGGTGAGTCCCAGGTCTACGTCTACGGCCATGGCTACGTCTACGTCTACGGGTGCTAATCTCTGTTCTAACTCGCAGGTATACCTCGACCCTTAACTCGTCGTGCACAAATCGAACGTCCACCGCCATCTCGCTAGCGTTAGCAAGTGATACCAGCGACGATGCACCCGACGACGCCGACATCGTATCCCGGCCACTCGAGGCACCAATATTCAATGTCGACGGTGGCGCGATCCTTCCCCCGCATGGGTGCGCGATGCGCGTTGGAAAGCACGTCTGTGGGAGATATTGGGTGAGTTTAATCGGCCTCGAGAGAGCGTGCTTGACGGCGTACTAGACGTCCTGATCGTCTGCGAAGACGTCCATGGCCGTTTACGTTGATCCAGCGCATCGTCGAGCTCGCGGGGCGCGAAACACGTATTGGACGAGCGGCGGACATCGTCGGCGATCCCTGTACGTGTTTGTGAGCAAATTAGACGGTCGTAGCAACGACCTGGCCTACCTTCGTGCTTGATAGACCACCCGTTGGCCGTCGACGTGCTTCGTCATCGGGCACAACGATGGACGGGTCCAATGTTTCGTCGAACGCGACAATGAGGCTGCGAGTTGGATGTGTGAGCAGAGCGCCGTCGGGATTCGACGTGGAACTTACCCCGCCACTCACGACGGCGCGGTGTACTTGGGGCGCGACGTTCGCCGTCGTTGCGAGAGATCGCTGCCTGCGCGATTCCACAGCGCCAGAGAGGCCGCGAAGTTGGCCAGCCTGTGGAGTCGACTCGTTTCGCGACAACTTCAAGTCGGGTGCGTTGGAATCGAGCTGGGTGTCCTACAAATATGGGTGAGTAATTGTTAGTTCAATAACTGATACGAGCTGACCTTGGAGAAGGAGTTCATCCAGTGGTAGCTCGTTAAGCAACCCATCCAGACAAGCCAAGCAAGATCCCGGTCATTCGCCTTGGATCCAATGCTCGAGACGGTTCGAATTTGGCGCAGATACGACGCAGTGCCCTTCACGGCCGGCTCGTTGCATCATGCGAGGGTTCGGGGGAGTCGTCTACACTCGACGCGAGTCGTTAGCAACTCGATCTCGATGGATGCAAGGACTGCGAGAACTGGTAAGTGAGTAATCAATCGTTAGAATAAACGAGCTGAGCTGACCTTGGAGGAGTTCATCCAGCGGTAGCTCATTATACGACGTCCACGAACAACCCATTCAATACCCAGCCTCTCGTCATTTAGTTCAACATCCGTGTCAGCTCGAGTCGAAGATAATATGCAAGGAAGTGGTTTGGGTGGTTTGCGGCAGGGTTCGTCGAATACTGCAGTCAGTTGTGAATGGCAACGGCGTCGATCTAGGTGTCAGCGCACGACGAGCGGCAGGAAACCTGAATATCGGGTCGGCTGGGACATAGGGAAACAAAGGACGGTGTACATACTGACGTGTCACGCTCTCCGATCGCTGCCTTCGACGAACTGAACTCCGAGCACGGATGATTTGCTGTTGTTGGGTGTTGGGTGGGTGTATGATAGACTATCTGAAGATTAAGTGAGCGCGTATCAATCTATTCGAAAATGAACTGACCTCGGATAAAGAGCTTGTCGGGAGTTCATTACAGACTGTGATGGAGTCAGTCAGTACAAAAGCGAGCGAGTTAGAACCTCGAGCGAACTTACCCAGGTAGTAGTAAGAAGTAACCGCTGAATGCCGGCAGTGGTGTCAATCGACGGTGCAAGTTCCTTTCAAAATCCGGCACAGTTCGTCAGCTCGATTCCGACGCGGACTGACCACGAAGACGCCTTGGGCTACTGTCGGAAACCTT
The DNA here is from genome assembly GCA_012980535.1 of Pleurotus pulmonarius. Classification (NCBI taxonomy): domain Eukaryota; kingdom Fungi; phylum Basidiomycota; class Agaricomycetes; order Agaricales; family Pleurotaceae; genus Pleurotus; species Pleurotus pulmonarius. The sequence continues at coordinate 2,452,996 of SJKF01000005.1, forward strand.
GAGATGGGTAATTTAGCGTAAGGAGCTGTATTAGAAAGAATATCAAGACTTACTTATAATAACAATCGATGTACGTTAGCGATGAACTGAATCGATAATGCGAATAAGCGAGGCAATCAGTCGATTGAACGACGCTCACCATTAATTGTGTACGGGGGGGTGTATCTATAGAATATGGGTGAGTAAGGTGCCGGTTCAATACTGAGGTGGGCTGACCTCTGTGCTCAAGGAGTTTATCCAGGAGTAAATGTTAATCGTAGTAGTTAGTATTGAATTGAACACTAGGATGCCATGTAACTTACTTGAGTAGGCGCCGTTTATCGATGAGTGATATATTTCGGTGCTGTGGTGTGGAATAGTTAGTTAGATGAATTAATGAGAATGAGACGAGCTGACCCAAGGGATAAAAGAGGAATCACTAGAAATAACCGTTAGTATGGTGCATGGATGAAGACGTGAACGACGAACTGAGAAATCGAGTACGAAGTCCCTCAGGGGTCGATAGGAGCACAGTGGAAATCGAGGAAATGAGCTGAAATGAGAAGCTGGAGAGGAGGAGGCAGGCTGAGCTGAGTACCCAAGTTGGGGATGGGTATACCTCAGCCAAAACGACCCCCACTATATAGGAAAAGGTGGGCTATTGTTAGAAACGGCGTTTTCGAGCGTATCCAGCCTCAAGACACTTGGGAGCTTCGAAAAAAAAAGAGGAATGCTAAGCGTTACGTGACACGCTAAGCGAGCCGACTAAGCGCCTATTACATTACATCAGAAGACGGGGACCTTGCGATTTGGATCGGATTCAGGGAGCGTAGTACGACGAGGAAGAGAGGGTCGGGAATGAGTTTGGAATTATTTCCTGGGATCTTGCGGCCAAAGGCGAAGTTGGGGGGTGTCAAGTAGTATACTATCATCATCTGCTAGGTGTACGATGCACCCATATCATGCTGTATTCAATGCTATATTGAAAATAGTGAACTGTTGAAGGTTTTGAGACAATGAATGTTGCGGGGATATTCCGCAGATTGGACCCTGGTTTTCAATTACCTCCGAGGGTACAATTTTCTCCGTAGCGACTGGGAATTAACCCTTGATGTCTGTCCATTGACTGTAGGCCGTTAACATTGCATGGAAATGGAGAGTGCGCCGGGGTGTTACTCTCTGTTGATTGTTAATGCGCTCACTTTGAGTGGATGGCTGAGTGAAGTTATCATTGTTGGACATAAGAGACACTATTATCAGTACACTGAACACCCGTGAGTCGCAGTTTTGACACGAGAACGAGCGGAAACACCGCAGATCGTCTACATCTAAATTGGGAAATTTCCCGACTTGAACCAAATTTGGGTCGATTTTCCAACTCCGCTCCTTCGCTTCGAATCGCCATTCAACCACACGCGCTGTGTCGGATCTGCGCCCACTCACGCAACAATGAAGGGTCCGGCTGCTTTAACTTATTTCGCGCCTCCTTGGCTTTAGTCGGGATGCTCATTGGGCGCTGAGTTGCTACGGTAGAGTCGGGAGAGCCCGAGGTACGTCAACGACATATTTTTGCTGCCATGCTTTTCTGACCAAATTCCCAGCACCCCAAAGCGATGGATATGAACGAAATGGCTTATCTAGACACCTCCCACCCCCTCCTACGCTTCTTGCTTCCCATCGTCGTTCTCCACCTCATCGCTACCCGCTATCTAATGGCGAGGTTATTTCGAGACATCCACCGACCGACTCAGCAATCCACCCTTGCTACCCCTCGATCCCGGGCTTCCACCGCTCGTCGCATCGCTCTAGCTGCCAGAATTGGTAGAAATTATTGAAAATTGTTCTACGAGCGTCCCGCGACCGGCACCTTGTCATCGATTTCCTATCCAACACTCGGGTGCCAAATAGGCAGAAATTGACGGATTCGAACGTCGATTTTTTGAAAATCTGACCTAGCGCCATCGTGAAATCCACCGCAACCACCCATTGAGCATACCTCCCGCCCATGCCACGGTTTTCGATTGACCAGGACGGCAACGGCCTCTACGAGGCCGTGCCGTTCTGGCTTCCTCGCCACTCGCCACTCTCCCTCTCGGCTTCGCAACTACCACTCGCAAAGCCCCAAAATTTCGAAAATCGGTCTATGAACGTCCGGCGACCAGGACCTTTTGTCCGTTTCGTTGCCCCTTCCCGCCGCTTCCCAGGCATCAAATACACCCCAAAGCGACCATTTCGACGCTCAGCCTTTCAAGAAATTGGCCGGGCGACCCCTTGCAACCTACGCTCCCGCTCACATACACCATTCAGTGGTGTTTTCAACGCACCAGGACGGCGATGGCCTTGTAGAGGCCATGCCGTTCTGGCTCTTCCCTTCTCCCTCTCCCCCTCACTCGTACTCCCACCTAGCCCACCGGGATCCCTCAAAATTTCGAAATTTGGTCTACGGACGTCCGGCGACCAGGACTTTTTGTCCATTTCTTTCCCCATTTCCGCCGCTTTCTCACTATCAAATACCCCGAAAAGTGTCCGTTTCGAGCATCGGATTTCCAAGAAATTGACCTGGCGCCATCGTAAAACCCATCGCAACCCACCTCGTCACCCACACACTTCACTTATTCTGGTTTTCAACCCACCAGGACGGCGATGGCCTCGTAGAGGCCATGCCGTTCTGGCTCTGCTCCCCCCTCGCCGCTGAAATCCCTCAGAATTTGAAAATTGTATATTTCGACGTCCGCCGACCAGCCTTATCCATCACAGCTATCCCCATCACCGACTATATCAAAGCCTGAACCCGCTCGTCTCGTCACCCTCCCCCCGTCGTTCGTTCTTGCGTGGCTCGCTGGAATTCCTCAAAATTCCGAAATTGTATATTTCGCCATCCGCCGACCAGCCCAATCTATCATAGCTATTCCCATTGCCAACAATATCAAGGCCTGAACCCGGTTGTCTCGTCTCCCTCCCCCCATTGTTCGTTATCCCTCAAAATCTTGAAATTGTATATTTCGCCGTCCGCCGAGCGGCCTCGTTCATCAAATCCCCGCGCTTCGACGACGATATCCATGTACCAAATCTGTCTGAAATCGAGCAATTCAATGAGATTTTGAGCTGGTGTGCTCGGCAACTCTCTCGGGACCAACTCCCCCCTCCATTTTCACTCTGCCTTCATGTTTTCAGTCTCCCTGCACCTCTGCTGCCGCTGTATACGGCTCCTATGCCTTCCCGCGATCAGTGAATATGATCTCTTTGCCGCTGTTCCTTACCTGGAGGTGTTTTTATTCACACACTGCCGCTCCCTTTCCCCCGTTCGTTCCACGGGCGCGTTGAACGATTCACTTCTGTTCACCTCGCAAGTAGAGAATTAATATCCAAATTTGATACTTCGGCGCCGTTTTACACCTGTCAGCGGTTCCGTACTTCATGGGTTCTGACTTCTCACTTCCAACAAGCTGTGGTGTTCCGTTAAGATGTTCTCTTCAAGTCACGCAACGTGTTTGATATTCCGACCCTTCGGCGTTAGTAACTATGGACGACTTTTCGCTTCCGTCGATTTCCCACACCTATCGGGCATGGTCTTTCGCCGTATCGTTCGCCTACTCATCGTACTGCCGTTTTCTCCTCCACTACCTTGCTATCATACCAGTCATGATTAATAGCTATATATCTATCCACTTGTTGTAGAACATGTTTGCAATAAAGACTCTGTGATTACTCCTATCACTGTGACTTATCTCCGATTACGGCTGAAAATTATTTTCATGTTTCCACGTAAGGTGCCGAACACGCCTTGCCAAGTCAGAGAGAACAATGGGTGCCAAGTTAGCATTGCAGCGGGGACTTGGTATGTGTGGTGGTCAATGCACGGTGGAGGAGGGATAAATAGTGGGGAGTAGGAGGGGGAGAAGTACCAATAACCTCCTCGATGCTCATCGTCAGTAAGTTCAATCAATGTCGTGGTCGTACCCCGTTACTAACTTCGTTGCAGGTCATCATTTGGAAGTCAGTTGCTAGGTCAGTAAATGGTAGCCGAAGCTAAGTCAGTAAGTCTTTCGCATCTCTCACGATAAGTCAGCTAACTCGCTTGTCATCTACACTAAAGGGACCGCACGGGGAACCTATGCCTCACCGGAACTCAACTGTAAGTTGTTTTGGACTATCAATGTCGTGGTCATACGTTGTTACTAACTTATTATCGCAGGTCATAATTTGGAAGTCAGTTGCTAGGTCAGCGAAGCTAAGTCAGTAATTCGGTAAGTCACTCGCTTGCCTTGTGTGATGGCCGAAGCTAACTCTCTACTGGACTAAAGGGACTGCACGGGGAACCTATGCCTCACCGGAACTCAACTGTAAGTTGTTTTGGACTACAGTGGTTTTCGTTCCCACGGTCCAGGAAAGGAAATCAGTAGCCAAGAAAGGAAATTCATTTCCACAAAAGGTAGTAACGCCCGCTTCACTTGGAGCACTGGAATGGCTATACTCGCGCCTCATCCCTGGCCTCGACCTCGCACCCGCGCCGAAGATGCTCAGCAGGCTCCAAGCACTCCCTGCACTCCCCTCCGCCCCTCTCCGCTGATAGTCGAACCAAGCGCCCCTCCTCTCGCTGCTAGCCCCGCTCCTCCATCGTCGATGACTGGGATTCGGGTACGCGAACTCGCGCGTATCTTCGTCGGAAAGCATGTCTCGTCGCTCGGGCAGCACGCGTACAGCACTAGGCGGCGGCCTCGTGTCCCCACGCGCGTAGTGCGCTCGTTGGTAGGCGGTCGATAGGCCCAAGAGACCGGCTATTGACGCAACGCCTGCACCGACAACTGATGCGACCGTACCAAGAACGCCATCATTTCCTTGTTGACGATACGTCATCGAGAATCGCGACGAGGTCGGCGAAGGAGAGAGGGGCGTAGCAAACGACGCGTTGCTGATGTTGCTGTAGATGTGATTCCGTGTGGGAGCGCCACCTAGATCGTTGATTGACACATCGGGGTGGTCCGCAAACGGAGCAGAACCTCGCAGATTGTCTTCGTGCTTTTCCGACGGAAGGCCTGCAGCTGTCCCTACGGCGGCAGCACTCACGAGGCCAACGCCAATCCCTCCATCATTGAACCGATCCTCCCTGTCATCCAGCGGCGCGAACAGACCCTTGCAATACTCCTCCCGCGATTGTCTGCGGTAGTACCAGATCACACCGCCTATGATGAGGAACACCCCAAGCGCACCAAGGGCACTCCCAACCGCGATTGCCGTCACACTAGTGCTTCTGCTGCCGTCATTGTCCCCACCGTTTCCGTTATCATTGCCTCCGTGGCCGCCGCTGCCGTTACCATCATCATCATCTCCACCGTGGCTAGAGGTGTGCGTGGGACGGCTACCGCCTCCGGTATTGCTGGCATTCGTGTTTGTTTCTGCGGGTTTCGACGTCTGGACGGGCCCTGGAATTGTTTGGGAGGGAGGAGATGCCAGAGGGGTATGGGAAGTGACGAATGCATTGGACGAAGAATCGTAGATTTGAAGCGGGGCAGGGGCGGGCGCAGAAGATGAATATCCTGCGTGATTCGTTAGTAGCTCGTAGAAACGCGATCGTGTACGACACTCACCGAATCCAAATATTACTTCATTACCACTTACAACGGCAAAATGGTCTCTCCGCGCGCCGAGCTGGCTCAGTACCTCCACGTGTTCCCACACGGCAGTCTCTCCATCTCCACTCAATTCCAGTATCCACCCGTCGCTGTACACCGTCTGCGCCGAGGCATCTTGGCCGCCGTGTATCAATATCCTGCCGTCAACGAGTAGAGCGGCAGCAAAGTTACGTCGAGGCTCAGGGAGTGCATTCGTGGTGATGTTGAGGTAGGACCAACCAGTGTCCACGCGGGAGGTATCGAGGACCCAGATAGTGTCGAAAGGAACCAGCCCCCCAGAATTAGGTGACAGACCCCCAAAACAAGTAGACGGCCGTTCGGCAGTATGATACAGCTGTGACCGTAGATATCAGGCGGTCCCCCCTCGGAGCCTAGCGTAGTGAATGAAAGCGACGAGTTAAAGATGAGATGCTGAGAGAACGCGTTCCCCGATCCATCAGCCCTCACGCCCCCGATGATGAACACACGTCCGTCGGGTGCAGTGCATGTGGCGTGCTGCATCCTCCTCACTGGTTCGTTCAAGTACCCTGCGTCTGGGTGGGCGATGATGTTCGGTGCCAGTTGATTGAATACATCGATCAGAATGGCTGAGTCTGCGCGAGTTTGAATTGAGATATCCGAGTTGGGATCGGCAATTCCTCCAAGGAGCAGAGCCATGGAGGTGTTAACCGGTGAGAGGGTAGACCAAGCAATATGGGGGCCCTGCGACGTTGATTCGTTGCTTGACGAGGCCACCAGCGTCCAAGGCGGCGCCGATGCAGAAAATGGCGAAGACAGTGGTAGGATTAGTAACTCGTTCGTTGACGGGGCGCCCGTGTAGCCGAACGAGTTGAATTCGTCGGTTTTCCCTCCGTATACGAAGATAGCTTCGTCCACGAGCATTTGAGACTGCCCCCACCTGGAGCCACATCGTTAGCAAGTCCCCCCAAAGAATGGGCAGCACACACCGAGGCAAAGGATCATAACCCCACACATAGCCCACCAAGAACAAAACCAAAGCTAATGAGGTCTTCTTTCGATGTTTCATGTAGTTATTTCATCGGTCGGGGACTTCAAGTCGAAGTAACCTGCTAACCGTGCGAGATGAGGTACCTGAGGGTGGAAAGTGGCACGTGATATCGAGCGCGAGCTGCGCAAAAAAGGAAGTTCCCGACTCCCTCCCGACCCTCCCGCTCGCCCGCCCCCCTCGAAAGAAGATTGGGGTGCTGTAGGCGTAATTCTGAGGCGCGTAATACCGAATTCTCTGCCTTGACATCACGGCGAGTACGGGTCCCAGTTCACTGATCACAATCGCGATTACTTGCTCGTTCACAATCCTTGCATCCACTACTCTTGCATGCTCTCATGAAACCTTTTGGTGATTTATGAGGTCCCCCTTGTGTCTGGAGCCCTGGGGCATACTATGACTGGTATTCTAAACATTTCCCTTGAGCTCCGTGTTTCAGTTTCCCTCCGCTCATCCATATTTGAAGAAACCGTGTGTACACCTGCAAAACACACTCTGGGGTACGCTTTCAATCTAGATCAGGGTTTTTAGCTCGATGTTTCTCGCAGTGAGGACTCGGAGATTTGCGAACGAGCCATCGCGGGTACAACGAACCTTCCCCCATGATGACCCAGAGACGCGTTGCTGCTGGGGACGGAGATGGTGTAGGAACGGAATCTAGATGATGCATCTTAGCCTCAACGGAGCCATGCCTTTGTGCTCTGTTCCTGACATGAAGTACAGATTCGGAACCCGTTCGTTGGATCCATAGGAATCAGTAAGCAAATACCCATTACTCTTTCATTCTACGGATCATTCCATAGATCATTGACGAATAGCTCACACTTCTACTCGGTGGTGCTCTTCTTTGCACCCCTTTGACCCGACCCGATGGTAATCCATACATCTACCAAGGTCTCTTCAACCTGGCCTCGAGCATAATGCACGTCGCACGCTTTATGGCACCTACCTAAGCGCGTCACTTAAACGGGATGTTACTCACACAGTCGTATATTTGCAGGGCGCTATCTCATGATGGCAACACATGAATGGCGAAAACTCACCACAAACCGCGGTGGATAGGCTTACGCTGTGGCGTTTCGGCGCTTTCTGTGAATACGATGGGCTCCCGTCATGGCCATTATCCGACCTTGCTCCTCCTACAATGTGGGGTATATATACTCGTAATATGGGACTGGCGCTCCTTTCCTACGTTTCCCCCTTCAGATTCTAAGCTCTCGCACGCAAACCTCTAGAAGTCCTTAACAGTCTCCAGCGTGTACAGAGGCACTGGCCAAAGGAACATCGTTCGTTAGCCTCTATGTCCTAAGGAGCCCCTCTGACTACCAGCCCTCAATTCAATCCACCCATTAATTATTAAAGACCTGTCTTCTATCCTACCTCACCTACACCATGGGCATCCGTTATTTTGGACTGTTGTCATGATCAATCATGCTTCGTTCATGCCTGTAGCACCCGCTGCCGTTCCCACCCCCGCCAGCTTGACCTAGTGGTGCACTGCCGGCTATGTCGAAAGTATGTGTCTCGATCACCCGGTGCTGCGTACTTCATGTTGAAGTTTTGTGGTGGTTGCAATGCTTCATGCAATCAAAACACATAGATGAGCAGCAGCGACTCCTCGTCCCCGACAAGCTCCTCAAATCCTGTTCGGCAGATGGCTTACACGATTGCTTATTTCGTCTCCGCATGGTACATACGAAGACACCCGACCTATAAAACCTCCCGCCGCAACTACCATGTCCTTCACTTCTCCAGCGATGGGTACCCTCTCCGGCAGCAGCAATCTCGATCTTACCAAATGCCAACTCAACGATGTTCAAGGTGACCAACGCTTCAACAACAAAACATATAATAACTGCCACATCACAATACTCAGCACGTCGTTAACGAAGGGAGAGGGCCAGAACTCGACATTGACTATCCTCCCGACCGTTCATCCAGTATGCCATGTTTCTCAACCGTTTTGCCACCTTATGCTGACGTCCCATCAGGATGGCCGAGTAATTTCATCTGATCGTCAGTCGGCCAACCACGTTCAGTCTCAGGAAGGGCCGCACGAGCAGGCCACGTTATACCAGCAGTCCTTTGACTGTGCACTCTATCATACGGGTCCCGAGCGGCCTCTCCAAATTTTAAGCCATCTATTGAGAGACCCCCTTGTGAAGCACTATATGGACCACGTCCTCAATGATCAATATCATCTCGCTAACAAGACAGCAACGGCCGCACTTATTTGTGTCTCGGTGCAAACAGACACAACCGTTCACGCGGCAGTTCAACTACTTGCTGCTGTACATCAAGACAAACATCGCAGTGGAGAACCTCGTGCTCTAGAGGCCTCCGGCAGGGATAGTTACACACTGTACAGGAAGCTTTCGAAGGGGATGCTCGATGAAGGACAAGTGGAATATACCCAAGAGAACGCCATGGCGGCTCTCTTGGTAATCTCTTCTGTCCTCTTTGATGGCGGAATGGGAAATTGGCTCCCATGGCTCTTGATTGCATACGCATATCTGGACAGAGCATTCAAGTTACTTGGTGGCGCCGAACGCGCCCTACAAACCCGAGCTAAAGATGAACGTTTCATCTTTGTCGTCAAAACTACATTCTGGTTCGACGTCATTGCGTCGGTGACTCGGCAGCAGAAACCTCATTATTATCACGAAATCGACACGCTTTTTCATCCTTCACACCTCACGGCATCCACCCCCTTACTTTCTATGGAGGATTCCATCGGCTGCCATAATGATATATTTTGGGCGCTGAATCGGACATCTGCATTCTCGTCTGGGGCAAACCCACTATCCCGTCCCTCCGAAGATACCGATTACACCATGAATATCCTAGACAAACATGCGCAGCGTCATCGAGAGTCAGCAGCTTCGCACGATGGATGGAGCAGCCATCAGTACACATCGTACATGCTCTGTATGGCCACAATCGTATGGCTACGGTCGCTCATGCCAGGCGCCTCCTCGTCCCGGCGCATCAAACACACCGTTAAAGAATTCCTCCAATCTCTCCGAGATGTTCCCCGCGAGGAGGGTACTAAACGGCACATAGTCCGAAGTTCCGTCTTCTCCATCTTCATATGTGGTCTTTTCGTCACGCGGCGCGAGGACCGACGACTCCTCGAGGACCACCTGTACCAGCAGTCGACAGACAGCATAGGGAATTGCACGGCAATCGTGACGTTACTGAAGTCGATTTGGCAAGACCACGACTCCGCTTCTGATCAAGGGAAATGGTTTTTGCCCTCTGTGATCACTAAATCCCTACGATATCTAATTCGATATCTACGGTGTAAAATGGGCTTAGTGCCGCACATGGAGCAGGACCCCTCTCCTCTCAATCGGGGATGGCACCTTCTCAAGGATTCTTGTCTTCTACTCGTTTGACCCGCTACTTCAATACTCTTTCCCCGTACAGTTATACGTATGTTTAACCATTATTATGTTTTTTGGACTCGTGCATCTTGCTATTTATACGTCAATATTATATGATCTATTTATTCAGCACTTGTAGACCTAGAGTGATTGCATCTTGTTATTATTGTTACTGTGTATACCTTTGACTCCATCTATCATTTTTGGATGGAAGTATACTATGTACATCAGATATTCATTAATTAGTTCACGACCTAAACGTGAAAGTGTGACAAAGCAATGTATCTTCATTACGGAGTTTGGATACAGGCCCTCAAGGCCTCATGCACCGCACCAGTGACCTACCGCTTGGCTGCGCTGAGGAGTCGATTAGGGTCCTGACCTTCTCCTCTTTTTGCAAGCTTCACGCGTCCAGTTCTAGTTTCTGATCTTGATTCGCCTTCGACTTTTTTCTAGGATTACCACGCTGAAAGCATACTGGCCGCCATGGAAGTTGATTTCAACTTTGACCTTGCTGGCCCTGATTTATGCGGTGTACAGTGAACCCCCCCCCCCCACCAAATCCAACCCGTATAAAATCCTAGGTGGATTAACGGGCTCGTCGACCTGTGGCCACTCGTATCTGGGCCACTTTTGGGGACGCTTTACAACTGGCTGAAACTGTAGGGATCTGCCCATGGCTTCCCCTGCATGGCCTATAACATTGTTCTTTTGTTACTGGGGACGGCTTCTGGACGTTGGCCAGAATTGCGGCGTACTACCTGTGGAGCTGGAGATACATTGGATCCAAAGAGCTACTATAGAATGCCCTTGCAATGGGTATGTATCTCGTGAATGGAACGACAAGCACGACCATAATTGCGCACCCGCTGACCTCGGGGCCACCATGATGAATCTTCCAGATTCGCTCGGCGAACCAAAGTGTGTCCGCCTCAAGGGGTTGGTAAACAGAGGTCAGCGAGACGCACTTTTCGGTGAACCACGTCGAATTCCTTCTGCGTGCTTAGGGGATATATTTGCGAACATGGGCGGCCGCGCACAATGCACCTTCTTGTTATCTCTCTCACAAGGACAGGTACAACTCATGGCTTCGCTGCAGAAACGAAATTACATCTAACGACGTCGGAGGTGACCAAAATATCAATATCAACACAATCAACAACTGGTTCGTCGAAGGTTTACACTTTACGAGTTGGAGACACTGGGACCAACCCTCGCCGTTATATGCTACCCTGTTGGCTGCGCAGGTAAGCGAACCATTTGACCTCGAGATTGCTCGACTCGAGTCAGCTCATGTCCACACCTTATCAACATGGACCAATGTTTCCCCCCCCTCCCTCCGATTTTTACCTATCAGCCTGGCTCTTCGAAAGGACAGCATGGACAATCCACTTCGAGCGACCGACCCTGTAACTGTGGATGCCCATCGCCCCCAACACCCTCCTTTCCACGTCCGTCACGTCCGATCCGGCCGTCGAACCGCGCGTTGGGTCCCCTTGTGAATCATTATCTAGCCTGCGCCGTCAGCAGCATACAATACCTTCTCGCCGACAAAGAAGCTACAGCTAATCTCATCTACATCACTGTGCTAACTAATACGACTGTCCACAATCCGATTACTTGCTGATGTACATCAAGACAAACGTCGACCATGGACGGCTTCATTCACTAGAAACCCCATCTAGAGATAGCTCCCGTATACATGGCAAGCTTTTGGTGGACTTGCTCTAGTAGCAGCATAGCTTTGTGATATCAATGGAAATGATGCACCTGGTAAAGAAATTCTGTTGCATTGGTGGACTGGCCGGGGACGTATGAACGTGGTACAAAGCAGCGTGTTAATGGCAAGTTACACCTCACCGTGTCACAATGCGGGTCTGATTGAACGAGGTATGCAATTTTGCCTGCAGGCTGATTTGGTGTTGTTCGATCGCCAGTGAATCATGGACAAAGTTAACTGCAATTTCCTGCTTTGCTGAATGCTGCTGGGCTGTGCCATATACCTCTCGAAAACCTATAGCATTGCGCTATGTGGATCGAAAATTCGTGGATCGGGTCGTTAATTGAGGCTCGGGAAGCGTGGACGCGTGACGAACCAACTAGAATTCGGAAGCATCAAAGCAGTGTAGTAGAACGAGGGAAAATGCTGTAACTCTAGCCGAAGAACGATGTTCCCCTACAGTTTGCTTACACGCACGAATATCATTGATCACCCATAGTGAAGTTGAGATCCATTGCTCGGCGAATCTGAGAGGTTGGGGAATGTCCGGATTGCCGCTAAGCTGTACAGGTTGGACATGTGTTGAGTCAGGAAGATGAGAATGGCACAACTTCAGAGAACGTCGCAGACTCATGGCACCTGGAAGCACAGTCGAGCATCGAGTCAGGGACTGCCTGTGTGACTCATAATAGACTTCGGCGACGACCTACTCGGTATCCATGAAGCCCTTTCCCTAAGTCACTAGTTCTTTGAATGAGTCATGGAACTTTGCGAGGAAAGTGGTCAATCCATCTTGGGATGTCCAAAGGTCCTTGTATAAACCGTCTATTCCATATTGAGAGCAAATATATTGTACAAACGATTGGGAACAAAAAGGGTACATGAATCGGTGAAGAAGTTCGTAGGGGATGGGGTAAAAAGCGTAGAAGAAAGACATCACTGATCGGGGGTGCTCCGTGCTCGTCTTATATCATTATTCCACGTCGATTCCAATGCAATCACGACTCAGATGAAACGTCCAGCCATCCCTCCATGCCGAACGTGTTCTCTCCTGAGTAGCTGACATACAGGAAATTGTCCTCGTCCCTTCAAACAAGTCAGCCATAGATAGGGGATCAACCAGGCGGGAGACTCACTTGTGCTCCTCGTATATCGCACTCATCAGAGCGGCAGTGGGTGGTAGAACTTCATCCACAAAGATGAAGATAGCTTTCTCTGGCGCGAGCTTGATACGCTTCCGTATCACGTACACGAACTGCCCCACAGTAAGATCCTAGACCAGACAGGGTTGGTGGCATTCAAATCGCTGAGATGTGCTTGCATACCGATGGCACAAGATATTTCTTCTTGTCTATCGTGGGGATATCGGTGCGGTCTGCCTTCTCGCAGATGACCTACGCAGCGAAGCTGCTCAGTAAAGCACACTCCACCACAAGTAACTAAGCTTACTGGGATGCGATCTGGATACTTCTGTCGTATCCTCTCAGCTTCAGCCTTGCGCTTCTCTGTCACATCGAGGTCATTCAACACGTTCCTGCGAACTACTGCGAATGTCGAGGCGTACCAAAGGGGTGCTCATCCTTGAATTTGGACCTCATATTCACAGTGAAATTGGGAATTTAGTGGGGTAGAAGAGAGCAACGGGAAGTGGTGGTGGTAGTACGAGTGCAAGATCGGCTGTTGGGCACGGTGCGTGGACTCCCAGTACATGCCCAAAGTGGCAACACGGTCCAAGTTCCGGCGCCCAGGTCGCCGGATGCAATTGGTGGGCGCCTATGAACCATCCATCTCCGAAAAAGTTGTTCCAGAATTTGAGCCATGCGGACTGCAAGCGGACTGCGCAGACATTCGACCGCCCATTGATACGCCCAGGACCATATAAACGCGATACTCAAGCTCAACCATCCGATTTTGGCTCTTCCTTACCATCTACGAAGCTTTAGTACGTGTAAATGACAAGCAAGGAACCCCGCGTAGTCGTCATTGGTGCTGGGTGACCGTCTACTCGTTCCCACCACATAACAGTTGCTTACTGATTTTTCGAACAGCCTGGCAGGCATTTCCACTGGCATTGCATTGAAACAACAACTAAACTTCAAGAATTTCACGGTTTGGATTCCGTTAGATGTGGAAGTCCCGCATGCCATTGAACCACGCGTTTAGATCTACGAAAAAGCCAATGATGTCGGGGGGACTTGGAGGGTGAGCTTATCTCTGTCGTTGTCGCGTCTTACTCGCTGAAGCATGTTCTCCAGGACAATACATATCCCGTAAGAACCCTCTTTCTTTAATTGACGCGTCGGCTCACCCAATGCCACCCAGGGATGCGGCTCGGACGTCCCGGGACACTGGTACAGCCTATCGACGGAGCTGAACCCGTACTGGCGCACGTATTTCGCGGGGCAGCCCGAGCTTCAACCCTATTGGGCCGGCCTGTTCCACAAACACGGCCTGTCGGCGCACACGCAGTTCCACACGCTCTATAAGAGCGCTGTTTGGGACGTTGACGCGCAGCTGTATCGCGTTGTGCTGGAGGACACGGTGACGGGGGAGAAGGAGCAGGTGGAGGCGCAGGCGATTGTGTTTGCGATGGGGGGCTTCGCGCGGGGGATGTATCCTCCCGAGATTGAAGGCAGGGAGACGTTCAATGGCGCCATTTGGCACTCAGCAGAGTGGGATCATGGGTATGTCCTCGAGGGGAAACGGGTAGGAGTCATCGGCAACGGGTGTTCTGTGTATGTCCAGAATCAATATCCATGTATTGCTAACGGCGCGCACTCATCGTTCGTCTAGTGCACAATTCCTTCCCAAGATAGCTGCCGATCCATCCGTGCAGGTCGTTAATTTCTGCAGGACACCTCAGTGGTTCGTCCCTGGGGTGATTTTCTCTCGACTGAACTTATTCATTTCCAAGCCGCTGACCCCCATTATTCTTGTGCAGGTCAATTCTGAATACCCCGGCTGGGTGAAAACTCTGTTCGCCTACGTACCAGGCGTAATGCGCCTTTACAGGAACTTTATCATGGCAAGGGTACGCTCAGCATTCCACCACTTTCCACTGTCACCGTTATTGGGTGGCACCCATCTCAATGCGGCTCAAATCTGATTTCATCAATGTAGTCGGACACGGCATCCCTCGCCTTTCGCAAAGAGAACACCTTCGTGCTCAAGCAGGCCAGAAAGGTGCGTCGTACGACGCTCAAATGCTGTCTATGGCGTGGTTACTGATGATCGATTGACCTACCTGATTGTTGGGATACGAATTCACCAGGAATTCACTAAGTACCTTAAATCCAAGCTTCCTAAGGGCATGCTCGAGAAGATGATACCGTCGTATCGTCAGTACTCCTTCACTTTCCTCCCATTCTTTTCGATGCTCACTCAGCATTTGACAAATTATCCAATAAATTCTGATTGACGCAGCCCCTGGGTGTAAGCGTATCATCGTCGATGTAGGCTACCTCGACGCCCTGCAGCAGCCTAACGTCACCGTGAACTGGGACGGTATTGACTCCATCGTCGAGCGCGGGATCAAGACGAAGGCTGGCGAAGTCATCGAGCTCGACGCTATAATCTTTGGGACTGGATACGTGATAGTGCGTACACATGGTTTTTGAGTCTCTGCTACCCCGTGCTCACTCGTCCGATTGCTGCTAATGCCATCATGCTGAATCTGAATGTGGAATGTTCTGTGGTGCGTTGGTGTAGGAAATGGGGAACATGAATTTGGTGGGACGCGACGGGCGGATTATTGAGGAATACTACGCCGAGCGTGGGGGCCCCACTGCGTACCTTGGCACATGCATCCCCGGGTTCCCCAACGCGTTCACCTTGCTTGGTGCGTTGGTTCTGCTTCTGCCTCACTCCTGCAAATGATTGATTTGTGCACGGGTTGACGATCATATTTCTTGAAGGACCCAACACAGCGACCGGACACGCGTCCGTTATCTTCACGGAGGAGGCTCAGGTGCGCACTTGCCCAGCATGACCTAGCGTAAGTCATTAAACGACAATTCCACAGATCAATCTCGCCGTGCAGCTGCTCAAGCCCATACTTGAAGGCAAGGCCAAGTCGTTCGAGGTCACCGACGCAGCGACGAATCGGTACGACGATTGGCTGCAGCGCCGCCTGGCAACCTCCGTGTGGACGGAGTGTCATTCATACTACCAATTTCACAATGATCGCAACAATCTTACTCAACCCGAAACGAAATCTGAGTCGCCCTCCAGACCGCGCATCATTGCGACCTTCCCGGCCCCAGTGTCCTACTTCTGGTGGATGCTCCGCAAGCCCGTGTGGCGCGACTACATCGCCGTCGGTGCCGAGCCATGGTTCGCGAGTAGGCGGCGGCGGAAGGTACTGAGGCTCACGCTTGCTGCTGCTTTGCTTGGGGTGGCCGTAGGCCTCGGTGTACGGGGCCCGGAGCAGCTTGCGGCAAGCGGTGGCGTCGCAAATGTTTGGGCGGGGGTTGTGAAAATAATATCTCTGTGATTTAGGGCGGAAACAAGCGTGGCTTTGCGTAGACTACTTCATACACAACCATCTTCACCAACTATCTGACTGACCATTCTGGTATCTGCCCGGCGCGCGGCAAGCGTGCCAGTGCTCGTCTGAAATTCTCTTCTCTCATCGACTCACCCCCTTCGCTCCCGTTGTAAGTAAAATTTCTGATCAATTTCCTTAGACTCTCCGTTCGTCTCGGTCCCTTGCGCACTCCATGTCCCATGCGTTGCTGACATCTAGGTTCAGTAAATCCCTTCTCTCCGTATTCGCAGCCATTTTAGGTGTACCCTATGTCACACATGAGGACGGTATCGCGACGCGTGACAATTGTGACAAGGCGCGTCCTTAGCCCTGTCCCTCTCTCTGACCGCTACTGTCATGTCGCATATGGCGAACCCAGAGAACGAATCGCTCAATCTTCATAGAAGGACTCCTTCCTTGCGCTCAAAGCGTGGGTTTCGCCACAGCCGTTGGCACGCCGTTGCGCGGAGTTTGACGCGTCTTTATTTCGATTCACTTTCACCGCGTCGAATCTTGCTTGAAGGCAGAGAATGCGAAAATTAGTGAGTGGTTGCCAAATGCGCTGCGTATTCAATTATCTAAGGCTCACCGCTGCCCTTTTTTACTTTCCTGCGCATCCTGTTCGACACGTACCATCATTTTGCCACTGATAGATTTAATCAATGTCTTGCACAAGCTCGCGGTAGATCTGGGCAATCTGGGCAATCTGAACGTAGATTTCGCGATTGTGCAGTGGATCTCTACGAAATTGAGTGCTTTTTATCGTTCATCTGAATGCATATATTAATGGCGTGGTCAGGCTTCGAATTCCAGCAGCGACCAGATGGCAGCCTTTGACAGGGTGGTACCAGTTTATTTGAAAAAGAACCCAGCAAGGGCAGCAAGGGCGCATATAGGTGGTCAATCTACTATTTATGCATATACTCGATGGTCACTCATGGCGACAAGAGCTGTAGGACTATAGGGTGCTGGTGGATTTGGTGACCCCTGCTCTTACCAGGTGGTGCTACAAACGAAGCTGCCTTCCGTTATACCTAGGCTAACAGACTTCTGAATTTGCGTGGAAGATGGTCGAAGTCCATGCGTCCGTCCAAATTTTTGTCTTCGATATCGGTGAGTTCGGGTTCATCTTTGCAACAATCGTGAGATTTGATTGGCCAGTAACATCCCTTGGCGCTACCCTGTTTTCTATCGACTCACCACCAGCGCATGGCAGGAAACTCTAGCGTCGATGTCAAGTTGCTTTCTCCGCTTACCGCTGACGGGCCCGCTTCCCATGCGTGGTGCCCCCTCTCAGGAACTACCGTCCAAGCGTGTCAATCATGCTGCATCTTCTACGCCAGAGACATTCGCTACTGAATCTCAATTCATGATTTCCGAATTTGAAGGGATCTTAATAGCTGACGCGCACTCATATGCATTCATTGGTCAGTCGCTCTTGCCTATGGTGGCTTCTTCGGCCTTTCCCTTCCAGCGTGTCCTCCGAAGAATAAAGGCTCCTAACCCCTGTCTTCGTGTGACTTGATCAAGTCAGTCTCGCGTATTTTTCTTCAACTTCGTGCGAAACCGAATACTGCCAGCCAATATATCTGTAATCGCCACTGGACGGCGCGACACAGCAAGTCGCACGGCAAACGTGGATGATTGTCAGGTGCTCCTGTCTACCGATGCAAACGCTGCCGAACTGCAAAGTGCCTCTACGTGGGATGCTAAAGACTGCCACTGCTTCATTTCTATGTTGTCCGATGAACATAGATGGATGACGATACATGCACAAGCTTTGGCTTACCATCGATGCATTCCGAAAAATTCATCTCCGTCACGATCACCGCCGTACGCAAAAATATTAGAGCTCGATTGATGCCCTCTGTGACATCCCCGCTGCAGGTATGTCATTTATCACATCCATAACAACGATATCTGTATCTTCGAACGTAATGCGTGCGCCGCTATACCCGCTACCCGTCGATCAGCATGCGCCTTACTCGTCTTCGTTTTGCTTGCTGGGTGAGCACCTCTCAACACGATCGACATCTGTGGTAGTACATGCGTTGGCTGTCGATCGGGATTTCGCCCGTGTGGGCATTCTCCGACCTAAAGCCGACGGTTCGAGCACACGTTTATTTCACTGGGAATACTGCCTGGCCTTCATGGGATCGACACATGTATGGTCCTCGGTAGTTGCGGGCGCGCCAAGAATAGTGACATTTCGCCATCACTCCCATCCCACCTACGCATTGATGACCCCTCGGAACCGCTTGCCGGGGCCTCGCAACGTCCCGCGTATGGTCTACCCTTTGCGCCAGACTGGACTGGCACCCTCATTCTGGGGCTCGATCTTGCCACTGGATCAGACAGATGATGTAGATGAAGAGGCTCAACTTCTGGCATCACTTGAGTGTAGAGCTTAAGCTTAAGCCTGGGTTCTCTTCTTCCACTTCCACGACGATCGCCGCCATACGGTAATACAGGCGACGACACTTGATGCACTTCGCGACAATCTTGTCCGAGTAAGTCAATTATTCTTGCAGTTGGGTGGACGAGGCAATAAGCGCCCGTTGTCGTCATCATGTTAGATCTTGCACCAATTTGCAGTCCGCATCAGGAAGAATGGGTCAATCAACAGTTCGTTTCTCCTTGGCCTTTGGCGCACCAAACTCGCGAACTAATCGCTCTGAACAGCCCGACCCCTGCCAGCAACCGCTGCGAACACCGCCACGTTCACCTGACACACAAACGATATAGTTCCACCGATTCCGCTCATTTAGGGCATAAGTGCCATCTGTAATATTGTACCTCGGAAATTGACGTATTTTCAAGACATACTCCGACTTGGTCTAGTCAGTATCTCGTTCCTCAAGATCCATCGGCGCGTTATTCCAGAGAGTAGAAAAGGAGGCTCGTCTCCACCATGAAAGAGTCATTATACACCCCGGAAATCCTCCTCCGCACATCATCATGTCTTTAATACAATCCTCTGCCTTCGAATCGCGAACGACCTCCACCATTGTCCCGCTATCCAACCTCTATGATTGGTCGAGAGAACACATACATGATGTCTTCGAAGCACCTAACGACGACATGTGCCTTCGTGCCATCGAGTCGACATTCGCGAAGAATCTGCAAGCCACGATAAATGGTGCACCTCTTGACCGTGAGGGCATCAAGCAATTAGTGCTAGCCATGCGACGAGGTTCATCTACCGGCTTGAAGGTCCGCTGGCATCAGGCCGTTCCTGTACCCAGAGACCCGACAAATAGAGTTAGTACCCGCCATTTTCTACATGTTATGTACGGGCCGCTCATCGTTCCCCTACCAGAACGGATCTTTCGGGGGAGTGTACGTTATCAGTGGCATACAGAAGCAATTGCCAGGCATGAGCAAACCTGCCGAGTTTGAACGACATAAGACAGTAACAGTCAGGTTAGTCCAGAATTCGAGACCCAGTCGCAAGATAGGAGCCTGACCATCTCTTCCAGGATCGAATCCTTGTCTTCTGACCCATACGTTGACAGCCGAAGAATCGTTAATCTCACATTCGTCGCGAACGATGTTAGGGTGGACCGCCAAGCGACGCTCTGATCACCCCAAGAAGACTATTTATGTATAATTGTTATGATTAGGTTGTTGATGGTCTCGTCCATTTCATTTGTATTAGTAGTTTCCCCTGACATTCCGTAGTATAGGCACCTGTGTAACTACTGTCTATTTTAGATACATCATAATTCTCGGACTAATCATATCGTGTCTTGTTATTCGCATTGGGTGCCAACCACTCGGCCGTGGAAGGAATCCAACATATGCCCAGGGGCACGGAGTGTCGAGTTTAGGTTTGAAATGCTCACTCGAGTGATCTTATGACGGCGACATGTGAGTCGACCTGATGCGAATTGCGTGCCTCGAGGCATATGTTCGGAGGCGACGAGCTCTTTCGGGAAATGCTGTCTACACGACTCGGTTTGCAGCCAGTCAAACAACGGAATGTTTTCAATTTTATGATCCAATCATATGGGGCAAAGCTAGCACGGGTTGGGGCGGCGCTACAGCCTACGGGTGGTCGGATGCATCATTTCATGCACGGAAAGGGTTGTGGCTTTGCGGGTATGCGGGTGCGGGCAACTCGTGGCAACATACTTACATATCGTATCGCACAATATACAAAGATGATAAATGATTCATCATCAACGACTCAGCAGCGTCGGACCGACGAGGGACATATAAAGCAACCCGAGAAGATAGGAATTACTAGCACGGTACTGCGTCATTTCGGGTACCCAACCCTCCCCACCCTAGGGGAAATGCAGAGATAGCGATTGTATGCTGGAACAGCCCGTGTGGTCCCATGCGCGCGTCAACTGGCCGCAGCCTTGTCACGGCGGCAGGTGTCCGCCAAGCGCACTACAGATGGGGACCTACCGACGGCTAAGCCTCTGTGTTGGGTGAGCTGAAGCGAAATCAAGACGTGGGCGGGCCGGCGCTACGGGATGGTGCAGTCCAGGTTGCAGCCCAGGTACGCCCATGATCCGTGCTATCGTGGACTACTCGAGTTCGGTAAGGTCTGAATTACTAATGGAAAGTAGGTGTTATCGCGTCTACAAAAGACATAGTGCAATCCACCGACATACGATATGAGATCGAGGGCACTGTGGGTGCCTACGTGTGCTCTTCGGGCAGATACTTCCCACTTGCATAACTTGCATCCAGGAACGCGACCACTTGTGATCGGGAGGAACCAATTCTGCGTGCGTGGCAACTGCGTTACCCTGCTGCCGGGGATACGTTCTGGCGGCTTGTCATCGATCATAACTTCAATTGCACGGTGATAGATGTCGCGAACTGCATGTATCAAAGCAGTGGGGCCTGGAATGCATCAGGGATGAACCTGGATGAACAGCCATGTGGGCAGGTGTGTTCGCGGGTGCAGTGAGACTTTTGAGAGTCTTGGGGTAATACATTTCGAAATCAATTCGCCACAGAACAAATGCCAGAATCTCGGGTGGATGCCATTTAGGATGTGTGCCTGAGCATTAGCCATACAAGGTGATCGCAGCAGTGACGGTTACCAGAGCTCCTTCGTATTCCCGCATTCAGGCGGGACTCGGCGTCACTTGCTCGGGAGTAAAGCGCCCTGATGCATCGATATGAGCGTTTCGATCTGATAAGAGCATATGTGTTATTATTGTATCGCCCACAATGATTAAAGATAGCTAGCGGAGGCCAGGAATGCACCAGCTTGAGACGAAGCTATATCGGGCTAGATATTTGGAGCGCGGCGGCCATAACTTCTGGTGGCAATGGAGTGAACTGAACCGCGTATCTCAACGCCAACAATCCAAACGATAAGAATCGAACTAAGATGAATGATCGAGAATTGCGCTCACTAACACTGCTAGGCTGATATTGGTGAGCACGGCTTCAAGTGAGCAACCAAAGCACTGAATGGCTATTGTTCCTGCAAGATCCCATGTGCATTTAGTGGCGGCAACTACCACTTCCTGGGTCACTAGCGTGAAACGACAGCGACGCGGACGGCGAAAGGTGATGCATTGATGCGCCAAGTTATCGTGTTTGCTGCTGTACAGGGGATTGAACGGGGATGGTCCGGCCTTTGACGGTGGTGGTGATTGATAATAGAATAGTCGATACGCACAGTACTTGATACACGGTCTTCCCACCTACAAGAACAATTGCAGTGATATCCCCGTTATTTGAAACAAAGTACCAGTCAGTCGTGCAGGTACGCGAAAACGGAGAGAAGGGACTCCCGAGAGCGAGCGCGGACACGACTCCGCACTGGTCCATGGGCCATAGATTTGAGTCATTGTGGACGACTGCGACAGTGCGACAGTATAGGTGGATATCGATCGGTTGGGCGTCGCCGTCGGAGTATTCGGAGTAGATTACCACAAGGGTGCGAAGCTAGTCACATGACTATACTGTCTCAGATACCTCTTGGTACGGAGTGCGGCTTGCAAGCTTATGCATGGCCCACAGAATGCTCACACCCGAAGGTCTTCAGCGCGGGTTCAACTTTCCGAAGGAAAAGATCAACGTCGAGATACAATACGGGGCATTCTCACCAGTTATTATACATACACCATCCATCTTCGACCTACGAAGCAAGACATCGTTGGCGCAGTTGCAGTCGAACATCGTGTACTTCTAACAAACGGGAAAGGTAGACGAGTGTTTACCTGTCCGGTATATTCAATTCGCTGGAAATTGCCATTGATTCTCGCCACTCCGGGGTTGCGCTGTGCGATAGATTTCGCAAGTGCTGCTTCGGTGACGTCGATGCAATGGCTTACGAGAACTCTTGCGTTGACGTCGAATCTCCGAGCGTTGGGCCGTCACTGCCCCGTAGTCATCCGTCTCCAGGGAGAATGCTAAATCTTCAATTTCAATGGCATTTCGACCCTGATGTAAGCAGACATCAACTAGATCCTTCGCATTTCATATGGACACAGAGGAAACGGGTTACGCAAATGGACGTGGGGCAATGGTAGAGTTTAGCGCTACGGTCCTCGAAAATATTTGAAGCAGGTCCGCCCCCGGAATCGGCACGTTCTTCTCCTTGCTACAATCGCAAATTTCCAGTTAGCGACCATCACGACCACAAAGCAACTGACGTCCTTACAGTTCTCGTACTGATAAAGACCATCGGCGTTAGATTTCGACATCAACACGTTGTAAGAAACTTACCACGAATGACAAAGTTGGCTAGGACGGCGAAGAACAGCAGCATGCTCACTACGACGGGCCCAGCGATCATATCTGCCATCGGCGTGGTCAGTGGGTAGCACTGTGCGAATGGCAGCACGCACCAAAATGCCCTGGATCCCGTCGGCGTATCATGGAGATGCGGTGTTGGTACAAAGAGTATCCGTAGATCTAGGAAAGATGAGATTGAATTGCATTACCCCCGCCAGAAAAGAACATACCAGCACGCCGACACTGATGAGCGCATATACATACGCAAAATTACGCGCTACGGGGTCCTTTGATGCATTAAGCAGCGCCAACGCGAGCGTCCCTATTACTATCGAAAGGTCCAACCACCCCACCCAAGCTAAGCAGAGCACAGTGTCGGTGAGTTCAAGCGCATACATCCACCAAAATCGCTCACTTCGTTCATTCGCAAACCAAACCTTTGCTTCAACCTTGACAGGCGTCGGGACTTTCTTCGGGACTCTGACTTTTGGAGCTGTGTTGATGGCGTGGTAGTCCTGAACCGTAGGCCTCTGTCCATTATCGTCCTGCTCGGTCTCTGGGATACCATCGGCGCGGTGATAGCGAACGGGGCGGCGAAGACGAGGAAGCGAAGCAAGTGCAGTGGAGGAAAATGGCGACAGGATGTCGGTCATTGCGTGCCACGACCTCCGAATCATGGAATCTGGTCGTTCATCGCGCAAGGCCCGTGCATTCGCGTCGCTGTTCTTGGGTCTCGGCGTTGGTGAGGACATCCCGCTCGCAAGTTCGACTGTTGCTCGCTGCACTTGGGTTTGGTCCCATCGGCCCCCCGGGCGTGGGTAAACACACGTGATGTTATTGGTGAAGTTGGAGCGGAGACTGGAGCGGAGAGTTGCGGCCTTGCGACGTCATGTCACGTTTCCAGAAGCGACTAGAATCATCATAATGCGGACAGAATGTGCTCAAATCGCCTACGGCCTAGGCAAATGGAATATAACCTGCTCCGAGCCCCCATCCTGACTCCCCGCTCTTGATTCACTACCACCACCATCTCAGTTCTCCCATTAGAAATTCATCATGGGTACCGACTACTACAAATTATTGGGCGTCGATAAGAAAGCTACCGACGAAGAAATAAAGAAAGCCTACAAGAAAATGGTACGTGTATCCCTCGTTCCCATGATTTCCATGCCGAATCATTGATGCTGATTGTTTGTTATGCAGGCCTTGAAATGGCATCCTGACAGAAACGGAGGTTCAGAGGAGGCCTCGAAGAAATTCAAGGAGGTGTGTATACGGGTTTCTCTTATCACCGCTTCTTTCGAATGTGACGCTGACTCCTTATATTTACAGGTTTCGGAAGCCTTCGAAGTTCTGAGTGACAAGAACAAGCGCGCGGTTTACGACCAATTCGGCGAGGAAGGTCTCAAAGGAGGAGGCCCTACTCCCGGTGCCGGTGGGCCTGGAGCTGGAGGCTTCTCAGGTTTCAGCGGCTTCCCTGGAGGTTCGACATACACGTTCACTACCGGAGGCCCTGGAGGTGGAAGAGGGGGATTCAGTCCGACTGACCCCAACAAGATATTCCAGTACGTACATCCGTTCCACTTCCATCCGTACAGGCGAAGGTTTAACCGTCATCACAGGGAGTTCTTCAGCAGCTTCGGCGGAATGGGAGGCGGCCTTGGAGGCATGCGGGGTATGGGCGGCATGGGCGGCATGAACGGCTCATTCGAGGACGAAGACGATGATATGAGCGGCGGACACACGACATTCAATTTCATGGGCGGTGGAATGCCCGGCGGTATGCCTGGGGGTATGCCCCGTGGCGCGAGGGGTCACCAGTCCCGACCCTCAACACGACACACCCGTCCAGATGCAGGTCCCTCAGAAATCACTCGCCCCCTCAAAGTCTCACTCAATGAGCTCTACTCCGGTATCACCAAACATCTCAAAGTTGGCCGCCGACTACTAGATGGTACTACCGAAGATAAGGTTCTCGAAATCGTCGTACAGCCCGGGTGGAAATCTGGCACCAAGATAAGGTTCCCCCGCGCTGGCAATGAGCAACCCACCACGGGCGAGGGCCAGGACCTCGTATTCGTCGTCGAAGAGAAACCGCACGATGTGTTCAAGCGTGAGGGCAATGACCTCATATGCAAAGTGACGTTACCGCTAGTAGAAGCGCTAACTGGCGGCGGAGGAAAGAAGGTGGTCGAGGCTCTTGATGGGCGCAAAATACAAGTGCCAATACCATTTGGCATCGTCAAGCCCGGGCAAGAAACGACCATTCCGAACGAGGGGATGCCTGTGCGGAAAGAGGGGAGCGTGAAGAAGAAGGGCGATATGATCGTTAAATGGGACGTTGTTTTCCCCGACCGACTTACACCCGCACAGAAGGAGGGTATTCAAAAGGTGCTAGGATAAGTACCTCTTCGATTTTCATGATAATTATTATTTCGCTTTTGCATATTTACTTTATACCCTCATCAATCACGCAAGCATGTATTGTAACATCAGACAGACATAAATTAGTGGCTCCAGGACAAATGATGTGTATTTCTGAGTGGTGGTCATGTCGATGACTTGGACTTAACCTTATCCAGACTCGCATCAGTCTGCGTCTTTTTGGTAAGAGTCTCAGGAACAGCGCCTCTCATGAAACTAATCCATGTTTACACTCACAGGTAGTACTACCGTAACGTAAACTACAAAGCTTTTGGCATAATCCACAGCGAGTAGGAACGTTCTCTTTGCAAACGTGTCAATGGCGGTACATAACAAGTCCGGCCGCCTGCGCTGAACGAGTGAATAGGATGTGGATCCAAAATCCGAAGGTGTATGAAGTCGAGGTCTGATGATGATTCTTACAAAGAGTCCTGGATTTTTGGGAACATTGACTTCAAAGCTGTTCAAAGTCTCACCGGTAACAGTGAGCACCTCTTCCGAGGGGGCATCCTAGGCACTGCCTCTCCTGCTCTTTCTCGCAGTTCCATTCTCCCGGGTGGAACTCAACCCATGGGCGTGGTACTTTTTGGCTTTTTGACATTACGGTGAGCCTTTATTGCCCATGATTGCATACTGACTTGTTAATTAGGCAGACTTGGCGTGAGCGCGAGGGAGCGATGGATAGCGTGGTGAGAGGCCGCTGCTCGGGCAGGTACACGCAAGGGCATTGGAGCCTGGCTTCCGTCCCACAGCGGCGTCGCAGCAGGCCTTCTTCCTCCCATGAAGAGGGATATAAATTTGTCGCTGGGAGGGGGCTGAGGTTTGCAAGGACACCGTCTCATCATCGTCAGAATGCGGCGCTTGCTCTCCCCATTGACAGTGCTCAGCCTCGTATTCGCAGCACCCAGCGCCCCGCAATGGAGCTTCGACCTCAAACAATCGACGAGTGGCATCGTCGCCCTTGAGTCCATAGTCGTCTCGCCAACCCTTGCTATCTTCTTCAACCGCCCTTCACTCGACCCCCTCCACATCGACAACCATTCGGCACTGGGCGCCCTTTGGGATCTCCAGACGAGTACCGTCAGACCTCTTGAGGTTGTATCGAATGCATTCTGCGGTAGTGGTGCTCTTATCAGTAACGGATCCATGGTAATACCTGCGGGTGCTAGTTAGTGGATACCTGTTTCCTCACCGTCTCTTTGTAGGTCAGCATTGGAGGCGACGCTCCAGGCGGCGGTATTAACCAAGCCGGCAACCAAGCCATCCGTATCTTCGAACCATGCGCATCTCCCTCAGGCGAAGGCTGTACCCTGTTCGAAAACCTAGAGACCCACCATCTCTTCGAACGCCGGTGGTACGCTTCGACCCTCCGCA
This sequence comes from Pleurotus pulmonarius, assembly GCA_012980535.1. Classification (NCBI taxonomy): domain Eukaryota; kingdom Fungi; phylum Basidiomycota; class Agaricomycetes; order Agaricales; family Pleurotaceae; genus Pleurotus; species Pleurotus pulmonarius. The sequence goes on from SJKF01000005.1 coordinate 2,479,754, forward strand.
TTTTCGATGGAAGTCTCATGATCGTCGGGGGCACGCACGCCAACACGAAGTTCTACAACATCGACCCCGTGAACTCGTTCGAGTTCTTCCCGAAAAAGGAGGCGACTACGCGGCCGTCTGCTTTCCTCGAGCGTGCTCTTCCTGCAAATCTATTCCCTAGGTATGGTTGCACCACTCAATGCTGCCATCCAACTCATGCAGATTTTGAATAGGGTATTTGCTCTCCCTGATGGCCGTGTGTTCATGGTAGCCAATAACCAATCCATCATCTACGACATCGAAGCCAACACTGAGACAATCCTTCCCGACATCCCCAACAACGTCCGCGTCACCAACCCAATTGACGGCTCCGCGATATTGCTCCCACTCTCCCCACCTGACTTCATTCCCGAAGTCCTGGTATGCGGAGGAACACAAACAGACACCATCGACCCATCGCTCCTCTCCTCGCAAACCCCCGCGACATCCCAATGTTCCCGCATCAAACTCACTGAGGAGGGTATCAAACAAGGATGGCAGGTCGAACATATGCTGGAAGGTCGAACCATGCCCGAGCTGGTGCACTTGCCGAACGGACAGATCCTCATCACCAACGGTGGACGCTCTGGATTCGCAGCCGTCAAGTCGATCGCCGATCCCGTAGGAAACTCCAACGCAGACAACCCAGTGTTGACGCCTTCGCTATACACGCCTTCGCTCCCCCTTGGTCGTCGAATCAGCAACAAGGGAATGCCCACCACCGACATCGCGCGCATGTACCATTCCAGTATAACTCTAACCCCACAGGGCAACTTCCTGATCGCTGGGAGCAATCCGAATGATAATACAACCGTGGGGGCCAAGTTCAACAGTGAATTCAGAGTCCAAACGTTGGATCCTCCATTCATGAAGGTGCCACGGCCCCGATTGCTGAGTATGCCGAAGAAGTTGAGGTTCGGGCAGCGAGTTAGTATTCCTATATCAGTCCCGCCGTCCATCATCGGAAGAGACGTCAAAGGTAAGTACATCCATATCAACGACACATGAACACCTATGCTGAGGGCGTATCTAGTGTCCCTCATGGATTTGGGATTCTCTACCCACGCTTTCCATTCAAGTGCACGATTAGTCTTCATGGATGCTACAATTTCGCCTTTCAGGAACATCCTAACGTTCACGACCCCGCCGAACGGACGGGTGTTCCCTCCTGGGCCTGCCACAATTTTCCTGACGGTGGATGACGTGAGTAGCGAGGGTGCGTGGGTTATGATGGGTAGTGGAGCATCGCCGCCGACTTTGGAGTGAGTGGAAGAGGATGGTGGGACAAGCGGCAAGAACGATTGCAGAATTGAAGACTGGCAGAAACTAACCTCGCCTGCGATGTACTTAGTCTCCCACGACTGGACTAACATATGACCCTCAATACAAGCATTCTGGCAACCCTTTGAGCGAAGTACTCAAGTAACGCTTGCAATCCTCTGTATCATGTCAGCTATAAACGATAGCAGCCAAGAGGTATTAGCGCTCACCCTCATCGATGGATGACAGTCGAATACTAATTCCATCTCCCACAAGTATTCTCTGCTCTGCGTTCAGCGGGAGGTGCCCCAATTTCAGGACCATAATGGGCAAGCCTCGCTTTTTCCGCTTCAGGAAAATATGGCCCAGGTAACGCAAGATGACGTTCAACGAGTCCCCGAGGTCGGTCTGCTGGACGACCACAATGCGCCGCAAGGAAGGAAGATAAATCGGGAAGCTAGAGAGTTTGAAACCTGTTTGAGGATTTGGTTTAAGGGCTTTTGATTTTGACTTCGCCGTTGAGGTACGAGCATTCTCCAAAGGTGGATGGACCCCTTCCAGACGTTGGTCAGGCATCAATAACTCCAGAAGTTGTTTCAGATCGGTGAAATGGAATTCTTCCACTTGGGCCATATCGAGAGCAAATCTCTTGACGCCGGGACTAGGCTTAGCCTGCCACTGCGAAGTTAATGCGACGACGTCCGGCGTCGATGCTGAAGGTAGCGAGGAAAATATATCACTTTCCACATGCTGGTCTACCCCCACCCTTTTGAATTCGATTGCGAGCTCGAAATGGAATTCGGGACACGGAGATGATATTTGCAGGACGAGACCGAACATATCGTCGGCCCCAGACAACCTTTTATGGAGGATTGTGCGCCATGAGTCAGTAGGGGCTGAGGGAGGGGGGAGGAGCTTCCATATAGGTTGCATATTTGGTTTGCCGGGGTATGAGTGTGCAGAGAGGTCAATACGGAAAGAGACCAGTGACTTGAGCGTGATATGCTCAATGGTGTCAAGGTCCCCCGTACGAAACCTTGAGATGGTGAGATGTTCTAGATGAGGTAGTTCAACTTGCAGATCTGCCGGTATGGGTTCCCTGTTCCTGTATTCCAGTAGGCCAAGACATTCGAAGATGCGAAGTTGGGGCATGGCGCGAAGTGTGTTTAGCAGTTCAACAGGGTATAGTTGGCGATGAAACGAAGAGAGATCAAGTCGGAATTCTTGAAGGGCGGGAAAAGATGGTATTTGCACCTTGAGGAGGATACGTTCAAGACGAAGAACTTTGAGCTGGGGTGCAGTCGATCTCCATACGAAGCCGTCGGGGTCCGGATTATGAGACATGTTCCTGTCAAGGGACATGCACAGCGTGTCGACCGCAGAATTTTATGCATGACATCGAAAGTCCAATCAGAGTCCAGTACCAGATTCAGGTCCGTAAATCGTTCGGAGTCCAATCGTAAGGCAAGCACATCGCGTTGTTGGGTCCGCCTTTTGTGTAGGGTCCTAACGGAAATAGGCGAAATTGACTTCAATCGCTCCGTCGTGATGTAATCCATCCATTGTTGTGAACAATTTGCGTAAAAGACACCCCAGATGGAGGACATGTTCAACGCGAGGATCCTCCACTTGCGGCAGACACGGGTAACGTTTTCGCAAGGGTGATAGTCGCCGGTCGACCTCTCCAAGGAATAGCGATGGTGTGGACTCGGGGGTGTTTCGACCGGGTCTGTTAACGCAAGGAAGTCAAAGATCATTGCTAGTGTTTCATTTGGGATTCGGGAGACGAGGGGGATCTGCGAGTTTCGCTGTTCCTTCAACAATCTGGCTTTCTCGAGATAGTTCGCAATTTCGCCGTCAAATTGGTCTGCGGTATTCATGGTGTGAATTTCAAAGCCAGGCATACCAGAGGGAGCCATGAAGCAAGATCTGAATGAGCACAGTTGAGAAGATAGTGGTCGTTGTGGAAGGAGCGCAATGCGCCACAATCTTGACTCTGAGTTCTAACTCCATTGGACACGTGATCGTGTTCGGGGCAGTTTCGCGGCTTAACTGGTTGTTAGCTTAATATGTTGGTTCGTAGTAGCTCCAACTGATGCACGCGGTCCAAGAGCGTTTTCACGAAATTTACACGACCAGTTGACTTGCTCTCCAGAAACTCGATTCCACGCTGGTTATCTCTTCCTACGATATTTCTTTCTTGTAGAAGTGGAGGCTGTCACCGAAATTACTGATGTTTGTCATTACTCCCTCTCCCTCAGCTAAAGGACTTACATCTACCCCCTTAGGATTCACTACGACTAACACGGGAGTGGCTGGTACGCATGGACGGTCACTGAAGCTTTGAAAGCATTGCTCTTCCGCCTCGCCTATCGCTTTCTTTGTAGAGAACTGCACTCATATTAAAGAGAATCTTGTCGTGCAAGAAATGCAGTGTTCGGAAAGTTGATGGCTATGGTGTAGTGTAGTGCGGCATTGCTTGACCAAGAACGCTCCTGTCTGCAGACACTGCCTTGACTCACCCCTGACCCTGGACGAACCTCACAAAAGCCTGCTTCCGCTGTTAGCTTGCATCTCATCCCCAGTTCTACCACCATGGAAGAAACAGCCAACCCACTCCCGTACGAACTATGGAAACAGATCTCCTACTATTTCAAAGACAAGCAGTTACACCGAATAATGACAGCGCATCGTGCGTTCTACGACACCGCTATGGATAGGCTCTATAGGGAGATCGACTGGCAAAAGTGTGACGAAGACGTAGTGAAGACGCTGATCTGCATGTGTTGGTAATTTGATTCAAGTTAATAGATTGGCGATCGCCCCTAATTCCGTCTATGGTCTAGTAATCCGGCACTCGCAACACGAGTCCGCACATTGCACGTTGCCGCACCCGTATTGAAAGCGTTCTACGGCATCCCGTCAGACGCTACATTAGGTGGGGCGAAGACCATTATCGCAAACCTACCGTCTCAGTACATAGAGCGGGCCAAAGAAGGGCTTGGGAAAGGGAAACCGGAGACGATAATGCAAGTCGAAAAGTTGAAGATGAAAATCGAAACCAGAAAGCCCTGTGGTGCCAGAGAAATGATGGAAACAACGTTGTCCAGCATGGTCAACATTCAGACGTGTACTTTTAACTCCACCCAAGCGCCAGCAGCTGCAGAGCCTCTCATTCGCGTGTTACAGAAGACCCTCTCGCAATCCGTACGAAAACTGGTGCTCGAATGTAGTAGAGTCTACGAACTACAAACGCTAGTCAACACGACCTTCCAACTCAAATGTATCGAAGACCTCTCAGTAATCCTTAGGTTCCACCCCGACAGCTCGCCGACTCAGCGCCATTCGGATCAGAGGTTCCTAGCCAATCGGTTGGCACCTTTTGTCAACGCACTGCACCCTACCCTTCGGTCCTTCTCTATCACTGCCGCTCGAGGGGTAGATTATTCCACCTTCCTCGCCGCGCTCAACGTGTTTCACCGTCTACATCAGTTATCTCTTCAACTAGACTTCGATGATCAAAAGCCATCGGAGCCCAACGCCCTCATTCAATTCCTCCGTGATAATTCCTCCCAGCTTACCAGCGTCACGCTACATCCGTCATCTTCGTCTGATTGTCCGTGGGGCGTGTTTCCAAGCCTGTTGGAATTAGACCCTCAAATATTCTCCAATCTCCAAAGCCTGACAATCGTTTATCCCCCGCACGACCTCAAGTTCGTATACTCCTTGATCGAACGCTCAAAGGATACGATGAAGTGCCTACGTGTGGAAAAGTGTCATTTGGATTTACCACAAATCAGGCAATTGGGTTCAACTCTTGGACCGACACCAGTTGTATCACTCGGGCTCGAAGTTGATGCACTCAGCCCCGCTGTGCTGGACCTTCTTTCCAAGGAACTCCCAAGGCTGGAATCTCTCAGCATAACATTTGGCCAAGTTCATAGCACGCGCGTCAACAAACAAGGCAAATTTGTCGACATCAATTTTGTGAGTGCTGGGACCTATTGGTGATTCCATTTACTCACAATATCATTAGGAGCATCCATGGCCATTTCAAATGTTTACCAGCGCTATGAAAGCTGGTCGTTACCGCGGCTGGTCCCTTTCAAACCTCAATCTCGAGTCTCCTTCGTATAATGAAGAGTTTGTCAGACATATCCTACATTCTGTTGCTGATGCTACGTTCAAACTTTCCACGGTGAACGGAAAGTCTTTGAAGGCTATTGGCTATCACGGAATGACCCCGCATTAACATAGTCCATACACCTCAATCTTGGTGACGATCATTGAATGATTCGGTGAAGTGCTCCATTGTACAAAAGTACACAGAAGAACTGGCATTTCAATTACTGTGTACTGTGATCCGCTGACACAGGGGTTCAAAGGCATTCGCTTAGCACTTGATTGTTGGCATAGCTTCAATCCCTGAATGACATATGGTATCGCCTTACTCTCTTTGCACCCAGTCAGTCTGCGCACCAGAGTACTCGAGGATGCCTACGTCCGTGTTCTCCCCCCTCCCGGATGACGTAGTGAAAGTCCGGAAACTCCTCCTGACCGTCTTTCCTACTGGGAACTGTTGGATCGTATCCTCGATTTAGCGCAATATTGGCCTAGGATAATCTCCATCAATACAGAGACAGTAAATGTCAGCGCGAACTCAAGCGCATGTGCGGAGAAGACCGTGCTCGCAGCACAATTTACACCGAACATCCCCTCGTCAGATTGGCTTAATCCACCGAAGGCCAAGTTGGTGAAGTTCACTACGCAGAGTCAAGATCAAGGTTGGGGTGGAAGCCATCACCTCCAAGGCGAGTAATGTCCCACTTTCCCCTTTCTGTTGGCTTGTGCTGAAAGCTTGCTCAGGCTCGTACAAAGGATGCTGGTCGTGGTTTGAGGCATCGATTCTTCGACCAGACAAAGATACTGGTGTATATTCCGAGATCAGTGTCAACGGAAGCCAGCGCTTTCATGTTCAAAGTAACGTCCACGTATCTCTAAACTATGACACCCATGAGATCGAATGGACGGAAGACGATGGTGGAGACGATGATAGAGGCGGACACGGTGGGACTGGCAGAGGGGCTGGAGTTGGTTTCGTTAGGGCGCTTCGACCTGGCGACAAGATAGCATTGATTGCCATGGCACAGGTGCGCACATAGTATCACGGAACTGCAACTTCTGCTGATTTGGTATAACATAGCACCCCGGTTGGGCAAACAGAGTTACATTCACTCAGATAGAGGTGTACTATAGTGTATGACAAGTAAGGGCTAACCCCCTGCCCCCTGCCCGCTAGACTTAGGGACTTAGTATCATCTAGCGCCGTAGGGTATTCAACAAGACTTGTCATTGCTATCGATTCCAGGGAAGGAGCCAATTATGTAGATATAGACCCCCAGCAGTTGCGCGGGCCCGAGCCGTACGAGATCTTTCTCTCATCTACAAGGGGTATACCCGAGAGCCATGCATTCTGCCGACTTTATCAGACCATTTTGTACAAGCACTCAAAACATTTTTACTATAGCTTGTCTCACTTTACGCTCTATTTTTACAACAGCTCAAGCATACCCAAATCATGTTCCTTCAGGATCGGGAGACATGGTCCAGCCCCGATGCCCCAGAAGGCTGAGGTATTGAGGTTGGGTGGATAGCAAACTGTGCCCGCTGCACCCGACCAATCAAAATCAATCAAAGACGCCCGCCATCGTGGACCCTCCTGGCGGACAATGATATTGGGGAGCCGCAAGTCGCCGTAAACAAGATCACTTGCGTGTAGTGTATTGAGTGCTGATTCCAGATCGTTCATGACAGTCGAGGGCAGCGCTTTCAGGCCTCGAAACACGACCGAGGCGGGTTCGCCGTTGGCATCATCCATTACAACCATCTTGCCCCCACCGCACAGTGCCCCAACAAAGCGGAGGCGAGGAGCAAGACCCGCGGCTGCAACGATGGTGTGGGCTTCTTCGCCGTAGGTCTGGCAGAACTTGACAATGACAGGCTCGTCGCTGAGCTTGGCTTTGAACAGTGAACAATGGTAGGACTCATCATCCCAGCCGGGGAATCGCAAGCGTTCGATAAACTGAATTGGTCCGGGTGGATGTGTTTTGTACATCGGCGACGGGTATAGGCGAGCAGGTGACGGCATGTGCGAAAGGGTGAGACTGCTGTAATACGCCTTCAAGTCATTCAACGCATCTCGGAAGATGCCAAATATCTTCGAGACCTCCTCGACTCGCTCAAAACGGTGCAGGTCATCTGCACCGAGATAGATGTAGTCAGCCTATCATAGGTATGACATTGGGGCACCATTCGGATCGCGACTTTCAATATTTTCGATATCCAAGTGTTTCATTTCGCCCACAATAATTCTATGAGGGTTTAGTGATAGCATTACGCTGAGAACACAACTCACCGTAACCTGCCTAGTGATACCCATCAATCTAGGTACGGGCTCTATTTTTGAATGTTCCTCCTTCTAATCATTTACCAAGCATTTTTACAGAGAATCAGCTCTCACAATGTCTTCGGACAAGATAGATGAACTTGCTTACTTTTATGTCGTCCACGGATCGCGAAGCTTCAAGCTCTGTGCCACTTTTGGGGGTCTCAGTATCCGGTTCTCCCCAAAGTACAAATTACATCCTATTTCATGCATCACGCGAAACTGTCTTCTACGGTGCCGAACCGACATCGACTGGCTCAGAGGACGATGGCAATCACCGTTAACACTTCAACTCGATCACGATCACCGAGTCACGCAGTCTACGGGAGTGTGAGATCGCGGGATAATCCCCTCAGGCTAGGTATGTATTACAACGTCGATGGGGCTACCGGCGCCCCAGTAGCTTTGTCAATAGCCCTCCTACACGGGGCTTCGTCGATCTGTCCAAGGGGATATGGTCCGTCGACGACAATATAAGACGTCCTCGATACCACGATACCACGCAACTTGACTCCACTAGCCTCACTTTACAATGTCGCTGAGACCATCTACCTTGACTCTCTTGTTCTTGACCTTCTTTGCTTTCGTCTCCGCTACGACCACCAGTAAAATCGTCATCTCTGCCGACGGCACGCAAATTTACGCAGATGCCACTGGCGATCCCGAAAAGCAGAGCATCGTCTTTGTTCACGGGCTGGCGTTGAGTAGCATAGTATTTGACAGACTTTTCGCAAACAAGCGGCTAGCTGATTATCATCTTGTGCGTCGATTATTGCCCTCTCCGGGCTTATTATCGACATGGCTAATTGTGTATTTTATGAAGGTTCGTTATGACATGCGTGGCCACGGTCGCAGTGACAAGCCAGCCACCGCCGATGCCCACACATCTATCCGATACTCTCAGGACTTCGCGGCCGTTGTGAATGCGTTTGGGTTAAAGAAACCTATATTCGTCGGATGGTACGTCTCTCCCAACCATAACACCATCAAGCGCCGAACTGATCTTCTCTATTTACAGGAGTCCTGGAGGCAAGTTTCACAAGACTACACGGAATACAGTGTCACGCAAACTAACCATACGCATCCTCACCAGCGGCCATAATCACCGGCATTGTAGCCAACAACGACGTTCTTCCCATTGTGGGGCGCAGTCGCCCTTGGCGGCAGTCCTGGCCTCAATCTCGCTATACTTCCAATAATCGCGAGCCCCGTGTTGCTCGGCGAACTCCCTGGGTTCACTGCCAATGACAATGTGACCGCGGCATTAGCGACTCGTCAACCGTTCATCGATGGCCTCTTCCAAGATCCAGCCCAAGTGGACTTTAGGCTGAAGGCCGAGTATTTAGGGCAGACGGTAGTTCAATCGCCTGCTATCAGCGCTCTGGTGTCTACGCGGTCTCAGGACCTTACGAAGCTCTTTGCGGCCGGGGAGGCAAGCTTCCCCTGCAGGTGCTTTTCGGTACCTCGGACAGGAAAGTGGTGGTCGATGGCGTCGTCAGCGTGCTTGCCCCTCATTTCGGGGACAAGCTGTTCGTTAGCAAAGTACCTGGAGGGCATGCCCTCTTCGATGACAATCCAGAAGGGTTGATTGATCAGTTGATGTGGTTTGTTCAAAAGACTACAGTAAGTATCAGCGATCGTCAGTCCTTATCTGATGGGGGATTGGCCTGGCGGAAATTTTTAGGAGAGCGGCAATTCCGCCAGAAGCACCGTCTATTCGAGGAGATACTAATCGACGATCTTGATCGACGCTGAACGGCGTGTGTAGTGGATAATATCACTACGAGTAGCGTTACAATATATGACTAGATGGCGAACAGATGCCTAGTGGCCTCACATGGGTTGACCGAGAATTCCAATCAGCGAGTCAGGAAGTAATGTCATACACCCCATGTAGGCGGGCGCTGAATGCATATGCAAGGTGCAGATGCTCATAAAAAGACGTCGAACGATGTGACAGCGAAATGATATCATAGCAATAGCAATAGATGTCCAAGAAATTGACAACACAACAATCATGAGTCTCACAGCTCAGGTAGGCGGAGCGCAACATTTGTGGCCATTGCAGCGAACATGACGAAGCAGAGCAAGCTCGGGCCATACTTGTCATAGTACAGCCCCTCGGCTCTCCTTTGCCTCAGCCGGATCGCTCGGTACACAAAGACGCCTCCGGCGTAAGCGATGGCGATCAGAGCAGCAAGAGTAAACACCCCTGCACTGATCAATCCACGAGGATCGTCCGGCTGAACAAAGTTCAGCAAAGTCGTTGCGATTGTCCCGATGAAGACAGAGATATTGATCCATTTCTACTAGAATATTAATAACCAGTTACTTTGGTGAGTGGCTTGTGAACTTACGAGGAACGTCCGTTCGGCAGCGAAGTAGACTTTCGGCTCTATGCGCACCGGAACGGCTATGCGTTTCCCCTTCGGCGCCTTCCATCTTCGTTCAAGCAGCCTGTCTTCACCGATCGGCACTCCCTCGTCTTCATCGTCTTCATCGGCAGTGTGTAATTCCCTAGGCCCGCCATCATTCGGATGCGCCATACGCAGACGGTCTTTGAGTGTCTCGTCAAATGCAGAGGAAGGCGCAAGGGGATCGATTGATAACGCCCTTGGCTTGGGTGCGCTCGCACTCGTTCTTCTTGCTTTCAAGAAAGGTGTCCTCTCATCCCCACCCTCGCCGTCACTTTCTTCCACTTCCTCGGAAACGCCCAGGCCACCATTACTCTTCTTCGCGCCAGCCTCCTCGCCGTACGACTGCCGCCGTTCCTTGAGCATCTGCTCGCGGTACGCAATCGCCTCTTCGACTTCCTTGCCAGACAAACCAGTGCGCAGGTGCTCATCCCTTGCGGGCGCAAGATCGAGCTCCTCGTCTTCTTCGCCTTCGGACAATGGCTCGGTATATTGGGGTGTTTGCGACTCGACACTCGTTCGCGACGAGGTACCCTTGGAGCCGGAGCCAGATGCTATGTGGCTGGGCCTTTCGATGATTGAGAGGTAGCCCGTATTAGGTTTGAGGATGTCGGTATCCACTGCGGATGACGACATATCAGTCGAATTCCTTACGAGATGAAGCGTCCTTACTCTGAGGCAACCAGAATGGAACAAGATCGACACGATGGGGTAGCAGAGTAGCACATCCGTGTATAAATTTACTATATCGTCCACAATCAGTAACATTGAATTGACCGCAACATTCAGCAATACAGGCCTACCTGAACTTTGGCACCGCCTCCACCAAATGTGATTGCACAAGGTCGGTCACCCATTTGGGGGGTTCCTGGCCAAACTGAGTCTGTAACTTGACTTCCAAGACACCATATCTGCCGAACGCGGTGGTGAGTAATGTAAGAAGAGCAAGAGTTCAATACCACGAACTTGAACAATTCTTTATCCGTTTCAACTACTTGGTCAAAGGGCCAATCGATTCCAATATCCGTTCGTCGCCAATTATCGCCGCTCCGAACAGCGCCGTCCCAATTATCCTCTCGCACCATCGTCAGTTCCGTGTCGAGCGATATACGAACACGAGCGTCGCCGGGGAGTTGGAAGGCGGTTCGGTTGTAGAATGTCCGCATTACTGCATTCGTTCACTCAATGGACAGCACAGAGAAGAAGGAATGCTGGTCAAGACTTACCTGGTTTCAACCCTCGAGTGACAACTCGATATTGTACTTCACTAGCTAGCTGAACCATAGAATCTACCTCGGCCTGAGTCTTTTTGCCTTTCGCCACCAAAGCCTGCCACTCTTCCTTAAGCTGTTCAACGGTATAGTCACCTGTAGAGACGAATTAGCCGTAAATACTGTTAGTAGGAGGGATATATGCGCACCTCGTAAGAAATCATTAATTAGGTGTTCCTTCAGCGGGAAGCGCGCCTTGACGGACTTCTCTCCAGTCCAGTCTTCTCTGTGCGTCTTACGCTCCACGAAGATCTGGTGTCGGGCAAGATGGCATATAAGTATGAATATGAACACGAATAGAGAAGGCTTACAGTTTTCACACCCACATCCCCATACCATCGCAACCTGATCGCCTCAGCACCTTCGGTCTTCTCCAATCTCCCAAGGTACAACTCCAAGTCTTCGTTATCGAAGTATATCGAAGTAATCGCGGCGTCCTTGGGCTCAAACTCCTTGTTTGGATCGAAGACTAATGCGGTGAAGCTCACAGTCAGCAGCTCGGTCGTTCTCGAGATAGATTAAATGCGGTAGGGAACACACCTAGAACGGGAAGATTCCGTAGGATGGCTAATTTGAGGGGAACAAGGTTATCGGGATGGACCCAGTACTTGGTAGTTTGTCGTACGAAGGCACTTTGGCCGGCCCCAGCCATGGCATCGCCCTCTACCGGGTGACCTCGCGTTCGGACAAGGTCATATAGTCGGGATAGCTACGTGCATGGCAGACCACATTGAATAATGGAGCAAATACGCGCGAGTATTCGACCGACCTTGACAATCAGCGCATCCCAGTTATATTTGTAGAATGGACGTTCTGCGAGATACGTATTAATGAAGGTAGATTTGAGGGGGACAGGGGTTTGTTTCTGCGGTTGTATTGTCGATTGGAAGGTTAGGAGAACATGTGATTATACGCCACTTACGTCGTGCTTCTTTAATATTTTCATGAACCCCGTTATATTGAGTTTTGTGAACAAGGCAAGGTCGTGAACGTCCGCCACCAACGTAGCTACCTGCACGCCGTTTGAGCGGGACATCGAGGTCATGGATACAAAGTACAAACCTCATCTTCCAATGCATGAAAACGTGCCTCGAGCGAGTCGTAGGAATCATCAGTGTCTGTATCTGCGCTGGTATTATATATCTCAGTTACGAGAACGAGTGAGCGACATACCCATTCCACCAAGCTCGGAGTCGGAGTCGGACTCATCAGAGCCGTCCGTGAACTCGGTGTCGTGCTCGGCTTCGTCCTCTCCGTCTGAACCATCGTCCTGAGCATACATAGGCCTTGAGGCACCTTGGCTCTCCGCGTCGATGCCATTAGAAGTCGACGCGATAGGCTCTTCCGCTACTCGCACCCGCTTCCCTATCGCATGTATCTCAGGTTGCTGGTCTCCGGCAGCAGTCGGCGGCTGAGGGAGTTTACCAACGTACACCTCTGGGACATGCTTTGGCTGATTCGCTGTTGGCGAGCCAAGATGGTCCGCTTCGACAAGCGTTTTGACCTGCTCTTCTGCATCACGAATACGGTGCGAGAGCTCCGAAGTCTATAAGAATCGTTAATCCCGCACATCGTGTACGAACGTTGCGAGAGAACCTTTTCCTTCTGGAATTCATGAACCTTGTCGAGCTCGCGTGCAAGCATGGCTCTGAACTCCTTCTCATCCTGGTCTGTCCAGTCGTGATTGCTTGTCTTGTTCTAAGCGAAAGTCAGACGCGGTCAAAGCCAAGCCGCATGAAAGTGACCTTCAACTCCTGCTTGAGCAGGTTGTAGTCGATGTAGAATGGCTGCCACTCGCTGTAGAGGTCATTCTGGGGAGATGGTGAGAACCAAATGGGTCAAGCGCAGAAATGCGAAACGCACAGAGATCTTCCGGCCAAACTTCATGATGCAGATCGAAGGCGCTCGTCGAGAACCGTGCTGCGCACTGATATAGGCTTTTCAAGAGCCCAAATGAGAATCCAGCCCACTCAGTGTCGTCAGGGGAGAGAACGTGCGTCGCGTAAGGACTCACTCTTTCACGTGATAGCCTGATTTACATAATCAGTGAGGCTCAAAATGGATTCTCCTAGCTGAAGCCCCTGCGTACCCCTTTACCTCATGCTTGTGTGACTATTCAGACAAGCCTGTAGGGTACGTATGAATAGAGGTAATGACTCCTTGACATTCTTGCTTGATTGTTAGCTAACAATTTCTGAATTAAACAAAAGAAGTTTATTTGTATTCATCTCAGGTCATGGTAAATTAGCTTAGGCCACAATGTTGAGGAGTCAAGTAGCAATATGTTCTTAAGAGCCACCAGGCATAACTAAAACAAAAAATAAGCAGTGAATATTCTTGATTCATCCATTACTTCATACTGGCATGGTCCTCTTCTCATGCTGGTAAAAAGCATAATTTCAGATGTAGTGCAAGTAACAAGGAATGTCTACAAGTGGGTAACTAGGTCAATATTTACTGTAAATCACTAGGAATAAAATGAACATGAGGTTAGGCCATACTCAAATGTTGCTACCTGCAGCAAACATGTGTACCTACCTATCCTTGGCCCATCCGCATCTAGCAAGAAGTACTCCAGCAATTCATGTTATCGTGACTATTTGGCATATGTCCATGCAGGAATAGCTTATTAATATGTGTTAAATCAACCTACAATGTATGGTAAATAAACAAAGCGGCATGAGTAACATTGGGCATATCAGACACATAAAATGTCCCCAGAGCGGAGGTACTACAGATAAAATGACAATTAGAAAGCGTTCTATCATCTCATTGCATAAATTTGCCACTGTTGTATTGTCAGTCGGAGGAGAAGGAGCCTCAGGAGCGTCCCCCTGAACAAGCTCGATATGGCAAATCACATGATCAAATGCCGCCTCCCCCAACGTAGCGAGCCCGAAATTCAAGATCTGAATTCCCCATAATGCGCAGAAGCAGAGATGAGGCAGAGGAGGACGCGTACATCGCGTATCTAGAGTCGAAACTAGGGTACAGCAAGGGGAAGAAGAAGAAATCGAAAGTGGGTGATGGGTTGGACGGTATGTTTGAATTCCATCTAAATATTGCGTTATTTGAATTTCTCGCAGACCTCTTTGATTTGACCGAATCATTTGGGCCTGTGGACGGCGGGGGTTCTGAAGAGGAGGCGGGCCAGAGTCTGACCGACAGCGACGGCGAGTACGAAGAATGGGGCGGCGTTGAATTCGAATCTCCTCCACTACAAGTAGCGAGTTCATCGACACCTGTGGCTGCCGACGCATCACCAGCTAGTACGCCTCTCGACTGCAATGTCCGGAAGAAATTATCTGACCGATTCCAGAGGAGAAATATGTTCCTCCTCACCTACGTGACATGGATGATCAGCCATCAGAAGCACAATTGAGGCTGCGAAAACAGTTAAAAGGTCTGCTCAATCGGTGAGTTGCCCAGGGTTTTGTTGAACATGTTCTGATGTCTCTCGACTCAGCGTGAGCGAACAAAATATGGCCTCGATTCTCGATACCATCGAAGGAATTTACCGAGATCACCGCCGCAATGGTATTTTCATTGCTTGCGCCCGCACCTCAAGCTGACTTCATATTTACCAGATGTAACGTCTACCATAACAGACCTGATTATCCACGGCATCACCGACCACTCCTCCCTCCTCGACTCCTTCGTTGTACTTTACGCTACCCTCGTTTCTGCCCTCCACAAACTCATCGGTATCGAATTTGGTGCGTCTGGGATTTCGAAAGGAGCAGGGCGTCGCTGACCTGCGTCGCTCAACAAGCGGCGTACTTTGTCCAGGATACTGTCGCATCGTACGAGAAGCACTACACCGCCGCTTCCACCCAGTTCTCCCATCCCCCCGCGCCCGAGGAAGAAGTCGGGAAGGAATGCCAGAACCTCGTCATCCTGATATCCGAGCTGTACAGCTTCCAAGTGATATCCTGTGTGCTTGTATATGACTTGATCCGGGCGTTGTTGAGCCAAGACGTTACCGAGTTGAATGTCGAGCTGCTGCTGAAAATCCTGCGGAGTGCGTCTTTCTGTGTCTCAAGGTACTATCAATTGAAGAGTCTAGGTTCGGGGCAGCAACTGCGCCACGACGATCCGTCAGCTTTGAAAGACATCATCGACATCGTGCAAACCAAACTATCTGCAAAAGGAGAGTCGTTGAGGTGAGTCGCTCACCCGGCGCGCCTCCAGCAACTAATTCGCGTCAGCTCTCGTGCGCAGTTCATGATCGAGACTCTCACGAATCTCAAGAACAACAAACTCAAGCGCAACGCGACGCAGAACCAGGGTGGGGACGCCGTCGAGCGGATGAAAAAGTTTCTATCGGGGCTAAGCAAGAAACGACACGGTACGCACACACGCAGTTCGTACAATGCGCTGAGTGTATCATCGTGGACTTCAATTTAGTGCTTGCGCACGAACCCCTGCGCGTTTCGCTGGACGATCTGCACTCCGCCGAGAACAAAGGCAAATGGTGGCTCGTCGGTGCTGCCTGGCGGGGTGACCCCCTCGTCGACCAGCAGAACGTGCCCAAGCCAGCAGACAATCCTGGCGACTCAATGGCCGAGAGCGCGTTGATGAAGCTCGCGCGGCAGCAAGGCATGAATACGGATATACGGCGGAGCATCTTCGTCGTTCTGATGAGCAGCGAAGTGGGTGCCATTATGATGGTGTTCTGGATGTGGGTGTGCTAATGGGGCGGGAGTAGGACTACGTGGATGCCTGCGACCGGCTTTCGCAGCTCGGGCTTAGCGAAGTCCAGCAGAGAGAGATCGTGCGCGTGCTGCTGCACTGCTGTGGAAACGTGAGGCCCTCCACCTCCCTCCGCCACTTTACTTACGATGAATTCATCGCCACCGCAGGAAAAATCGTATAATCCGTACTACACCCTCGTCGGGCAGCAGCTCTGCCGCGTCGCCCACTCACACAAGATCACGATCCAGTTCTGTTTGTGGGACTTCCTCCGCGATCTGGGGGAGACGACGGTGGGCGGCGCCGAGGTGATCAGGAACGCGAGTGCGAGGGAGGACTTTGGGACGCCAGACGGAACGAAGATCGCGGCTTCCAGGATGAAGAATGTGGCCAAAGCGTATGGTTGGTGGATAGCGAAGGATTCTGTCGGTTTAGCCATTCTCAAGGTACGTTTCCTTCTACCTAGGATCAAGCATGTCGCTCATCGCGGGGATAGCCTGTGGATTTTACGGTCCTCAAGCCACCTGCCCGAGCTTTCCTCAAGGAGCTCTTCACTCAGATATTCATCTTCAGCCAGACATCTAAACCTCTGCTCGCTGAAGGAACCAAAAGCCTTCCTACCACCCGCAACCGCGGGTCATTGGAAGAAATATTCCTGAAAGGCTCGCGCAACGAGACGCTGGCCATGGGGATAGTGTACTTCCTGTCCGAAACATTTCGAAAGCAGGACAAAGGGGGATCAAAAGTAGATGATTTTACATTATGGGCTACAGGTATTGCGAGGGAGACGTTGCGCACCGGCGTCGACGTAGTCCTAGATTTGAAGCAATAATACAACATAAAGAAGACTGCTCGCGAGTCCTAGGTCAGGACTTTTGAAAGGCAACACTGGCGTAGCTGCTACCACGCTGGCCCCCAAAGGAGAACACTGGGTACTTGATACTAGAGCTACCATCATCATCATAAGCCAGTGTTCAGTGACAAAGTAACTGGTCAACGCACTGATAGGTCAAGCCCGTCATAGGTGTGATGAACCTTGCTTTCAGCTCTTCCTCGGTGAAGTTGCATGCTGTGCGCCTGTCAATACTAAGCATATCTGTGGAGGGCAGCGATAACGTACATGTGATGAGGAAATAGCCACCGGATCTCAGCAACTGGGACACTCGACTTGGGTATCCTTCAATGAGGGGCTTCCCGTCGTCGTCGGGAGGGGCCAGCGCGATAGCGTCGAAGGTCCCCTTATCCATCATCACACCCCAACCATCCCCGCCGTCGTCTGGCACGAGCCTCGGCGGGTCCTCCGATAAAAAATTGCACTCGGCGAACGATATGCCCTGCGTCCCGCGAGATGCGGCAACGGCTTTGGAAAGCTTGACGGCATCGCTGCTGTAGTCGATCCCGCACAAACGGGACGTCGGGTAGCCCGCTTCAGCGAGGGCGACGAGAAGCGTGCCGTTCCCGCTCCCGATCTCCAGGATCGATGTCCCTTCAGAGGGCGGGACGCGTGCGAGAGCCCAGTCGACCATTTTTTCGACGCTGTCCTGCCCGAACCTGGTGCCGTAGTTTGTGCCTTGTAGAGTCGATTTGTTGGTTCAATGAGAAGAGGCTCGCTCACCAGACTTCGCCCTCATCGCCAATCTCCTCGAAGTTCACGAGTTCAGTCTCGTATACTTTGTCCCAGCTTATGAGGGTACATTCTGGGCTACGAGATTGAGAACGGGAGCCTTACTGGTCTTTGGTTCCGAGTTTGGACGGCTTGAATTCGAGATCGTCCGTTGAAGTCATGATGGTAAGCAACAGAGTAAAGTTTACGATGAGTCAGCAAAGAAACCAATGGGTATTGCAACTTGCAACGTGGAAAGAGGCTAGTTGGAAGCTAGCTGAAAGACGTTTGAAAAAATGCGAGGTGGGATTAGATTACACGAAAACAATATGCTATAAGATAAAACAAGAAATACTGGAAGACTGTTAGCCGGAAAGGATGGCGACGAACGCAGTGTACGCACCTGAGGCTCATCGTTACCGTCCCCGACCGTCTGTTTTATCGAGCAAGTCCTTCGCCTCGTTAATTTTACTGGCAAGATACGGTGACCCCCCACGATCAGGATGGTTTGCAAGCATGATGTGTCGGTGTGCATCCTTCAGACGGTTCTTCAGCGTAGCGCCGTCTCTTCCCGTGACAAGAAGCATTTCCCGTCAGTTCCTTATTTTTCGCGTGATTCTGATTCAAAACACATACTTGAGACCGAGGATGGCGATGGCTTCCTTCCGGTCCATCTTTGCCTTGAATCCGCCTCTAACCCACTGGTCAGCGGCGCCCTGGCCCGCGCGACGAAGAAAGTGGCGCCCTGCAAGAGCTGCAGCAATAGCACCGACACCGACGATGACAGGAGTAGCCATGGATTTGGGACGTCGTAGCTGCGTGTGGTGAGGGTGAGGATTGGTGAGCGTTGGAAGAGGACACAGGGGATCCAAATTCTTCTACGCCGTGCAACCACGTGATGTGTGGTGCCGCTCAACCGTTCAATATTTCAATTCTAAGGCTCTGGTACCGCGCTGCTTCATGAATCATGGTAGCAGTATACTTCGCTTGATACACAGGTCTACATGGTCTACAGGTTCTTCTAAGCCTCTTGCAATCTCGACTATTACAATCGCCCCCAGAGCTTCAGCAATCTCAGCGGATGGAACGAAGAAGTAGGTTCATGCCAATCAAGGATCCAGCTAGCTTCGCTTGTCCTCCAGCCGCCGTCACGAAGGTGGGTTCGTGCGTTAGGAAGGCACTAGATTGTCCGGCATTATAGGGGGTATCACGGCTCGCGAGCTTTGCTGCTTGCAGATGACATCCATCAAGCTCGGTAAAGGGCACTCAAGCTTGGCCGATGCTTGTCACTTTCGATAGACCTGCAGCTCAAGCTTTTAGCTGGGTAACCGGCCTGCTATGGATGCTTTCTTAGGCCGAGCAGCACTTGAGGCCTTGGCCGTCAAAAGGAGGATCTAATCATCACAATGGATTCTGTGTTGAGACAGCAGGTAATAGTCTCGTCGGGCAGCAAATTGCGTACGTGAGCAACTTGCGACGATGGCGCACTGTCCCTATGGCACCATCTGGGGATGTCGTACGCAAGCCTGAATTGTTCCTAACTAGGCACCCGCAACTGTCGGCGGGATGGTACAATGGCCAGTAACCCACTTTGACGCGCAAAGTCGGTGCCGCAAGTAAATGCGTAAAGTGGGTCGGGATGCCCTTCCCTCGAAAAACTTGCATTGCTTCACAGCAGCGCGAGGTACTTAAAGGGCGCGAATGAACGGCGAAAACTCCATCTTCTCAACATCTTTTCAGCATCTCTTCGCATATTTACTACATCTCTCCTCCTAATTACGAAGCAACAAGGAAATGAAGTTCCAATCCCTTGCAGCACATATTTCCCTCGTTCTCTCGCTCCTGTCTCTGCCACTGGGAGTGTCCGCTGGCTTGTATGGAAAGGCAGCCGACCTGCCAAACGTGTCTTATGACTTCATTATTGTCGGCGGTGAGCTTAATTTACGCAGGAGTTATTCCAGTACTGACGAGATACAAGGCGGTGTTGGTGGTAGCGTCCTTGCGAACCGTCTGACAGAAAATCCAGCAACAAAAGTGTTGGTTCTTGAAGGGGGTTCTTCGTGAGTGCAACGGCTACATCATTCCAACCTATAGCTCACGGGAATGATTTGCAGCAACGAAGATGCTTTCGAGACGAAAGTACCGTTCTTCGTGACACGGATCCCCGCTGAGTACACCTGGAATTATGTACGCTGTCCCTACTCCATCTTCTCGACCATTTGGAATTGACACGCGCTACAGACAACCACGCCGCAGGTAGGGATGTACAACGCTGAGATCCCATTCCCCCGCGGATTCGTCCTTGGTGGCAGCAGCTCTATCAGTGAGTCGCGATGTTGTTATTTCAGGTAAACCGACAAGATATATTGACAATGATTAGACGGAATGTTCTATACTCGTGGCTCTTCTGACGACTTTGATCGCTATGCTGCGGTCACTGGGGATCCAGGCTGGACATGGGATAATGTCCAGACGTACTTCCAACGGGTTAGTATCTCTTCCCTCTTTGTATCATCATTTACCATTGTCTGATTGGATACTACAGAACGAGAAGTGGACGCCCCCAGCCGATGGACACGACACCACTGGCCAATACGACCCATCGCTGCACAGCACCACTGGCATGACCTCATTCAGTCTTTCTGGCCACCACCAAGCGCTCGACCCGATGGTATTCCAAGCAGGGCAAGAGCTCGGAGGTATCTTCGACTTCAAGCTCGACTACAACGATGGTCGTCCTCTTGGATTGGGTATGCTCAAGATTATATACAGTCTAAATGTCTATATTGATTTGGCTTTGCCCAGGTTGGCTCCAAGCAGCCATCAATGGTTCGCAGCGAAGCAGTGCGGCGACATCCTACCTCGCCCCTCAATATATCAACAGACCCAATCTCCATGTCCTCGTTGGCGCCAGGGTCTCTCGTATCCTCAAAACCGGGTCCGGCAACGCTTTCCAGACCGTCGAATACACACAGGATGTCGCGAATGGACCTTTGGGCACGTTTACAGCATCGAAGGAAGTTCTTCTTTCCGCAGGTGTCATCGGCACTCCCCAGATCCTCCTCAACTCCGGCATCGGCGACTCGAGCTACCTCTCGTCTATAGGGATCACGCCGCTAGTTGACCTCCCCAGCGTCGGCAGGAATTTGACTGACCAGCCCACAACTGGGTGTCTGTGGAACGTGCGGAATGATGCAGACACGTTTGATCCTGTGTTCCAGGACGAGAGCGTGCTTGACAGCGCTATGGACGAGTGGAACAACGATGGGACTGGGCCGTTGGTCGTCACGCCTATCGGGCAAGTGGCATTCTATCGGCTGAATGACACCGAGCTGGCTGATCTCGGTGTGCCTGCTGGCGTGGACTACGCTGCTGGTCCCAACACACCGCACTTGGAGATAGCCATCGGCGTACGCCCTCATCTGATTCTGCTGGGCTTAGTGATACTGACATGTTTCCACAGAATGGTTTCGTGTCTCCAGCTCCCCCTCCTGGAAAATGGCTCACCATTTCAACCAACCTCGTTTCGGCAACTTCCCGTAAGTGCTGCTCTCAATAAAGGTCACATTCCAACTTATTCTCTCCCAGGTGGCTCTGTTACGCTTGACACCACTGGCGGTCTTGATGTCTTCCGTGCGCCCAACATCGACCCAGCGTTCTACACCACGGATTGGGACATCAAAGCCATGCGCGAAGCAGTGAAAGCAGCGAAGCGCTTTGTGTCTGCGCCTGTCTTCCAGAACTATGTGCTCGAAGCCTTGGGACCCCTCTCCACAGCAGAAACGGACGAGGAGATCGAGGCGTATGTCAGGGGATACAGCGGGACTACGGCTCACCCTGTTGGGACAGCGAGCATGTCACCGAGGGGCGCGCAATGGGGCGTCGTTGATCCTGATTTGAAGATGAAGGGCGGTGTGCAGGGTGTGAGGATTGTGGATGCTTCCGTCTTTGTGAGTGTTGAATGTGCTCATCGATATGCTTCTGACTCTTTGTGAAGCCCTACAACCCCAGTATGCACACGATGGCGCCAACATATGTCATTGCAGAACGTGGAGCCGACTTGATCAAAAGCACTTGGAACCTGTGAACAATTACCTCGCATCAATCAATATACCCATATTTTATTGACATCTTAATCACCTACTTTCAATTGTATTTAGTATTCTAATTGTAAATGTTATTCGTCTGTTTCATGAACCCAGATTCTCTGCAAATGTTGGATGCGACCGTATCGATTACTTACGCGACAGGCGAACATTGTTATATCTCTACACTTGTGCACAAATCTGGCCGCGATTTCTGTTATACATCCATTAATTTAGTGTTCCCGGGGTAACTGGCCTGTCTACATGATTCACCCCTATTGCATCACGGGGTTAGCACCCTTGCGGTCCACGCGCCGCCGCTACCTCGACAGTCCCTCGACTCGGACGTTCGTGCAGAAGCAAGACAAAATCTTAGCTGGAAAGCTTTGATATACTGGATTAACCATCTTTTTGTGGATCATTTTCTCGTCCGATATTTTCCACTCGACGGACACAATGGTCAACTATAGTTCTACATCCTCGCTGAATGACTCGGTGAAGCGCACCAAGATTCTGCTTCTCGGATTGCGGCGGAGTGGCAAGACCTCGATACAGCAAGTACTCTTCAACGACTTATCGCCAAAGCAAACATTCTATCTGGAACCAACCATGAGAGTGGTGAAGCATGTCTACGAGTGAGTGGCTTCGCTCATGAGGCACTGGGTGCAAGAATTGATCATCGTGTCATTGCTGATGTGGAAAGCTAATATAGCACACTAATACCACTGGAAATATGGGATTGCCCAGGAAATATCACTGTGGATACACTCGGCGCACCACTCTCGCAGTTTTCATCCATCGTATTTGTTATAGATATCCGCGTGAGTTCATGCTCCTTTCTCATGTATGTGGCTCGCTGAAAATGCCATACAGGATCTCCTCCACCAGGCCATATCAAAACTGGTTGAATTCATCGTCGCCTCATACCAACAGAACCCGAATATCAACATTGAAGTCTTTGTGCATAAAGCAGAAAAGCTACCAGAAGACGACAAGATAGGTATGCATTCGGTTGTAGTCGTGGATCCATGTGCTCAACGCTGCGCGCGATAGAAAACTTCCGACAAATTCACGAAAGGGTTTCTGACCGTCTTATTGATATTTCGTCGGACTCGCCTGAGGAAGGTCCAACATATGAGCAAATGCAGCTGAATTTTCATCTCACTTCCGTATACGATCACTCCCTACACGAAGCCTTTTCGCGCGTTCTGCACAAACTTGTAGATAGCCTGCCGTACCTCGAAGACCTTCTAAACGGATTCTGTGCTGTACGCCGCCACATTAACCTGCTGTAACTTTGTTGACGCGTGCTCCTGTCCAGAATTCTCAATCACCCAAAGCCTTCCTCTTCGACATCTCTTCTCGACTATATATTGCCACAGACGCGTCGCCAGTCGACTCCGCTACTCATAACCTCTGCTGTGACTATCTCGGCATGATCAACGCGTTTGGGCCGCTTTATCGGTGAATTCCTCCATTTAAATGTATGTGCGGTGGTACTCAGGTTCTCTCAGGTCGAAAGTAGCTAGTCCCCCGCGGCAGCAACGTATCGCGCCCTCATCGGGTGCTCCATCCGAGCATTCGCCCGATTCGCCTTCAACGTCGCAACCCCAGACGCCACCGCCGACAGCGGTCACCCCGACAGCCATACACAGCCCAGCGGAGCCCAGTTCACGACGGCCCTCGGCTTCTAGTCCAGCTTTGGCCTCTGGGCGGCCATTTCCTTCCAGACAAGGACTCTCCAATCTCCTTCGCCCACCCTTGACACCCTCGACATCGTCGTCGTCGAACAACACGGCGGTCTCGAGTAGTGCGTCCTCTGCCCATCAACACTCAACGGACTCCAGTCCACCGAAAGACCTCTTCTATCCATCCGCGTCTACGACCCTGTCGCCTACGCCGTCCGCATCTACCAACCACAGCTCGAAACACACAAAAGCCGCGCTGAGCAACCCGACCTCGGGCACGTCTACGCCGAACGGGCACCGGTCAGGCAACCATTCGTCATCCCCGAGCAACGCGACCGCATCAAACAACGTCAACAGCTCGTACACGTACCCGAATGCTACGACGTTGACGTACCATGCGCTCACTCCGCATTTGGCGTTATTGGCTCTGTTGCCTAGTGGGGTGTATGAGGGCAGGAGGGGTCTGGTAGAGTGGAACGTTGTTTGGGTCCGCGAGGGCGTACGAGAAATTTGGGAGGTTGAGTGGGAGGGAAGAGGAGGCTGAGTCCCCGATCATGTTGGTGCGAGTTATTTTTACTACCAGATAGGCCCTGTTAGACTTGCTGTCCGCGCGATCTACGCCCGCCTGGTTGCTGCGCTGCACGATGTTAATCCCTGCACATATTGTAACACAATTACTAGTGATCTGCTATGTTATATACATTGTCCAGTATCATTCGATTAGCTTGGGTATCTATTTCGTCCGCTGCGTCGCGTAAGTTCTGTACTGCAAGACGTTTGGTCAATCCTCCCTGGCGTAGATGGTGCTTCGGGTGGAAGTGCCACTCTGAGGATGAGAGATACTCAGCCGTTTGTCACGAATAACAGCTGAGGGCACTTACAGTGACCTTCTGGACAAACCATGTCAGTTGGTCGATCATACCTTCAGGGTTGTCGTCGAACAGGGCGTGTCCTCCAGCGACTTTGCTGACGAAGAGCTTATCCTTGAAATGAGGAGCAAAGGTGCTGACCACGCCATCGGCCACCACCATGCTGTCTGAGGTGCCGAAGAGCACCTGCAAGGAAAGCTTGCCTGCGTCCCCAGCAGCGAAGAGTTTGGTGGGGTCTTGGGGGCGCATGGACACCAGGGCGCTGATAGCAGGCGGCTGCACGACGGTCTGCCCCAAGTACTGCGCCTTTATACTGAAGTCGACCTTGGATGGATCCCGGAAGAGCCCGTCGACGAAGGACTGGCGGATAGCCAGTGCGGCGGTGACGTCGTCGTTGCCGTTGAATGCAGGGAGTGTGTTGAGGAGGAAAGGACTGGCGATGGTCGGGATTATGTCGGCGCTGATACCGGGGCTGCCGTCAAGCGCGACCGCCCCTGCGATAGGAAGAACGTCATTATTGGCTACGATATCGGTGATTATAGCCGCTGGATAAGACGGGTGTATCGTTAGCTCTGCATGAACATCAACGGCATCTGCATTATGTTGGGATACTTGCCTGCAAGGCTCCTGCGAATGGAGGGTCAACGACAATGCGTCGGTCTAGCTGGTGCGGGACGTACCATCCAACGAATACCGGTTTCTTCAATCCGAAGCCGTTCATCACGGCTGTGAAATCTTCAGAATATCGGATAGATGTGTGGGCATCAGCGGTAGCTGGCTTGTCACTGCGTCCATGGCCACGCATGTCATAGCGAACCTATGTGACATGGCGCGATTTATTATTCTGTAACAGGCTCCTCGCAAGCAACCCATCGACTTACAAGGTAATAATTAGCCAGCCGCTTGTTGGCGAAGAACCTGTCGAATACCACCCCGCTCAGCGCGAACCCGTGGACAAAGACGATGCTCTGCTTTTTGGGATCGCCAGTGGCATCTGCGTAGATTTTCGTGCCGTCGGCGGAGGTGACGATTTTACTAGTAGTAGCAGCGGAGACGAAAGAAAGGAAAGACAGGAACAAGAAAACAAAGGAAGATAGCCTCAGCGACATTGTGGGTTGAACGTTGAGGCCTGAGGGATCAAGACGCGTATTGATGGATTCGCTGGACTTATATGTAGCATCCGTTGATCAATGATATCCCCTTCGACGGATCAGCGAAGCGCCGCGTAGGAGACCTTGTTGAGCAAGGCCCTATTACGGCAGCCATGTTGGGGTGCCTCGTATGTTAGGCGATCCGACATTAAGGATCGAACGCTGAGCGCTGTGGCTGATCCGCATGGCGTAGATCTGTCCTGAGTAGTATGTTATCTATTTTATCTCCTCCGGTGGGGCGGGTATCACTGTGTCGCGAAGCTGCGATGGTTTCAACCAGGCGTGCAACCCGGCTAGCCGAATTCAAAGTCGACTGTTTCTCCAGTAAGTGGGAATTCACCGAATATGTCCATTGAGGATTCAGCTGAGCAAGCTGAGCACGGGGCAGGAACTCAGAGTCAGAGTGAAACCGGACTTGCAGTCGGCAAGGTCTGGTGGGTCGCTAGCGAAGCATTGTTTATCATTACTGTCAACGACAATTGGTGATCAGTGCTTCGTCTGCTGAAAGATGGCATATGGCTCACCTTGCGGTATTCATCAAACATTAGAGTTGTGACAGTTCTTCGATTCGCAAAGTATTGATGGACTGACAGATTCTGGACAGGGGCGCTTTTAGGAGCCCACACAGGGGGCACTCCCAGGGGCTTGGTTCCCAAAAAATTCAATACCTATGAATAGGCATTAATCAGTCGCGATGTTTAATATAGCCATTACTTGACGAGAAGCGGGAGAACGTATAGCGTGAACAGCTTCCGAAAAATTGTCGTGTGATTACTGCGATATAGTGTACAACAACCTCAACGAACGTGTATGGGGGCCCATGCTGCTTCACATCATTGCTATGCATATTATTAGTCCATGAGAAATTGTACGATGTCCGTGGCTTTAATATGTATGGCTACAAGGTGCAGAGGTAGCGTACATTAAAGTATTCAGTGGCCGGTCAGCAAGGCCTGAACAATGCAAGTAAGCCGTGGTACAGTAAGCCCTGCATAGGGATTTTTCTGAGGGATAATTAGTCCAGTTCAACGTAGTAAAAAAAGGGAATACTGACGACCACGTCATGCACAAAGGAAGTCAATTCCGTGACTGTGCCTTCCAAGTTGTCGTCAAACACAGCATGCCCTCCATCTATCTGCCTGACGCGCAGGTTCTTGAAATGAGGGCCAAATATCGTGTTGACGCCCGCCTGGATGACCATAGAGTCTGATTTTCCTGAGAGAAGCATCATGGTAAGCTTCCCAGCATCGCCCGCTTCGAACAACTTGGAAGCATTCTGCGGGCGTATGGACACCAAGGCACTGACGTCCGGAGTCTGGACCACGGTTTGTCCCAGGTACTCTGCTTTCAGGCTGAAAGGCACTTTGGTAGGGTCGGCGAAAAGTGCATCCACGAAAGACGTGCGAATCTCGAGGGCAGCCGTGACGTTGGTGTTATCGTTGAACACAGGGAGTGTGCCTAACAAAAGAGGGGTGGCGATGTTGGGAACGATGTTCATGTCAATACCAGGAGACCCGTCGAGGGCGACGGCGGCAGCAATTGGGATATCTTTGTTATTGGCCACGACATCGGTGATAACAGCGGCTGAAAAGAACACTTTAGATCAAAGAACTTCTCAGGCGAAGATGGCGTGTGCTCACCTCCAAGGCTCCTGAGAAATCAGCGAAGACAGGGAATCAGTGAAAACTGTTCGTGCGATCACGCAGGAAACACTAACCAGCCAACCAGAACCGGTTTATCAAGACAGAAAGCGCTCATCACTGCTCTGAAATCATCGGCATATTTATCCGATGTGTGTGCTTCTGGCGTATTCGGTTTGCCACTTCTTCCATGACCGCGCATGTCGAATCGAACCTGTGACAAATGCAACACCCCATCAGTTAACGAGAGCTCCACTCCACTCGACATTGAGGAGTCAGGCCCAACTTACGAGGTAAAAATCGCTTCTGAATTTTGGGTTGGCGACTAGTCTATCGAATGCGACTCCGCTCAGCGCGAAACCGTGCACAAAAACGATGCTCTGCTTCGTTGGATCTCCCGTGGCTTGGGCGAAGATTGGCGTGCCATCGCGCGACTTGACTGTCTTCGACGTCGTTACGCTGAAGGCGGAAACCGCAAATGCGCAGGAGACAAGTAGAAGAATAAGAGGGGCGAGTCGCAACACCATCATGGGGGACAAGGTGTCGTGAGACGGACCTAGCAAGCTTCAGTGGTTCCCGACCAATATAAGTCTTGCTTTGAAGCACGGTGACAGATGGTGCCCCTTATTATGATGGCTAGCGCCGTGCAAGGGGAGGCAGAAGGGCTGCCGATGCTCAAGGTGTCGTGCTGATGCTGCCAAAATATCCTTCCTGTGAACGCCTCGATCAGTACGTCTCTGAATTCCAATACGGTTGATACTTCCACGGGTTTCACCATGAGCGCACGTTTACTCGAAGCAACCTTGATGGTCACATTGGTTACGTGAGGCCACTTCCCTCAGTCCAGTTAAAGTCAGTCGGCAGAACCCCATGCGGGGTATGAACAAGCCCAGAGCCTTGTCAACACCGACTTATCTCAATTCTCGAGGGCGACAACGTCGTAGGGCCTTGGTTTGACAGTGCTGAAGAGCGGTGAGATCACGCCACTGATGCAGAACACGAGTGTGGGAGAAAGCTGAACCAGAAGCACACGAAACAACGCCAGTGACCAAGCTTCTTCGGGAACTGCCTCGATTACTACACACAATGTAATTATCTATGACTGAAGCCTCGTCAGTACCACCCACACGACGTAGAGACAACTTTCTCACCTGCACACTTAACACGAATTTACTCAATTCGTCCACCAATTCCACTTGATTGTCATCAAACAACGCGTGTCCACCGTCAATCAAGCTAACCGTCAGATTCTTGAAGTGCGGTTTGACAATATTCACAACGGCCTCGCCGTCCAAGAATTTATCTTGTTTTCCGAACAGTATCTGAAGCGGCAGCCCCTTGGCACCCGCTTGCAGCATCTTGCTCGGGTCCTGTGGCCGAAGCGAAACAACGCTGCTGACGTCAGGCGATTGCAAGACAGTCTCTCCGAGGTATCGCATCTTCAGGCTGAAAGGGATCGCGTCTGGGTTGTTGAACAACGCATCAATAAATTCCACGCGCGCTCGCAGGGCGAAAGCAACGTCGGAGTTGTCGTTGAATTTCGGTAGTGCGGCGAACAGGAACGGCTTCCCAGCTGCGCCCACCATTTCTGGGCTGATGCCAGGGCTCCCACCGAGGGCTACCGCCCCAGCAATGGGGAGTGGGTCCACATTGGCACATATATCGCTGATGACAGCAGCTGATACGAGATCATGTGAGTGTGCGTGTTGACACGCCAGAACTGAGAGACGCACACCCTACACTCCTGATATTGAAACGGTTAGATCCATGAGCTCCCAGACTGGCAGGATCACTTACCAGCCAACAAAAACAGGCTTGTGTAGCGCGAATCCATTCGCTACAGAAGTAAAGTCTGCTGCGTATAATGCTGATGTGTGTCCCTCAGAAGTGTTTGGCTTCCCACTTCTGCCATGGCCACGCATATCGTACCGAACCTGGGACAACGACATTTAACGTCAAGTTGGAGACCCGCGTAGCAAGAAAATGTGTGCATACCAGATAAAATTTGTCTAGTAACTTGGGATCGTCGAAGAGTCCATCCCATACGGCACCTGATAGAGTAAATCCGTGAAGGAAGACGATGCTTGGTTTTGAAGGGTCCCCCTTCGCCTCAGCGTAGATTGTTGTTCCATCGCTGGACTTGAGGTACTTGGAGGTTACAGAAGACATGGTACTTTTAGGCAGAGCAACGCACTCGCGACTGCTTTTATATCGCAAATCAATAAGAATAGCCACCTTCTGAAGAAGCTAGCTTAATCAATATGTGATTATCATGTTGATTCCCGTAGGCTTCTGTAGACTTCTGATTGCTGGCCAGCGCTGGGGAGTTGCTGACCTTCGATGTTGCCATTGATGACAGTGGTCCCCGAGCTGTTCGGAATACGATTGGTCACTTTACTTTAGAGATCCAGATAATCAGAGTGGGCGCGGGGGGAGGTAATATGTTCAGGCCGTGACGGAACAGGTGTAAAAATGCTGGCCAAGAAATCCTGATTGAGTTCGACCTCAAGAACAACCTCGTTATCCCACAGTGCTACCCGAGCTTCCTGTCGACCAATTCAATGGTTGGCACGATATCGCGGTGATACTGTATCGCAAGAACAGAACGTTGGGCTGGTAGCGGGCCGTGAGAAAATGTTGTAGGGACTGTTTACGCTGGAATAAAATTGAGATTGCCAGGTGCCTCTCCACCATCAATAATGCCAGATGAGGTATCCTATGTATACGCTGGGATGAAGTAGGTCGTCTTGCTCGTTTGGATAATATTGTCGACATTATGTCCATCCTGATCGATTACATTTCCATCTGACTGAATCCATCAGCCAAGATGGTTATCCAGTAAGGAGGAACTCCCTTTTTCTTGGTACGTATGGTTCCTAGGTCTTGTCTATTCAATATCTAACTAGTGCGCTCAATTTCCCTAGTGCTCTGATTTGGAATCCCCATGGTATTCATTTTGGGAATCAGTCTCACTCTCGAATACGAACGGGGCTTTTGGGTGCCATCATGCCATGGGTGACATTGGAACCGCCCGCTACCATCGCCGAGCAAACGCGGACTCCGTCTCAGTCTATGCTGTCGACTCGGCGAGCGGCTGAATGCCTTGGTTGAGTTTCGTCGGTCGCCTTCTGACTTACACTCTATGCCCCCGGAATTTCGACGCCAAAAGCCACCGGGAGTTAGTTTTTAACGCCCTTTTTGTCAAACCATTCGGCCACGGTGTCTCAGTCGGCAAAGAGACGCAAGTCTGGCCCGTACACCACAGATTGTGGAATTGTGCACGCCGACCTGCCCGAACCTTCCTACCATGCCTATGAACATTGAAGTCAGAGACTCGACTGCTACTGGTCTCCTTGCCATTTCAGCCAAGTGTTTGTTAGTATGAGTACGAAAGCGTCGAGTGGTACGTTCGTGCCCGCTGCTGGCATTGAGATAATACTCTAAGCTCTTTAACTTCATCGGGATGAGCGGAGGCGACAGAAACCGGTGAACATTCGAAAGCAATAACTACAGTCTTGTCACAGACCAGAACAGGAGGTAAAATACAGGACCAAGCTCTCCAAGAGATTCCGACTTGTTAATCTTCTTGAGTTCGACCTCAACTTTTACGGTACCCTTGTCGAACACCTCACCATCCCACAATGCTGTCCAAGTTTCCTGGCAACTGATCAACGGCTAGCACGATACTTTCAAACTTAAGGACTCACAGGTGAATGGCAAAACATGTTGGGGTCGCCTGGGGAGGCATCTGGTCCTTCCCTCTCGAAGCCAGCGGCGTTCGCGGTGAAACCTTTCTGAGGAAGGGCACCATGTGAACCAAAGATAACAGATCCAGGTAATGGGGAGAGCAACGCGCCGAGCGCCCTCGCTAACTCCAATTGTTTCTCCTCCGAGAACAGATGGAACACAGAGGAAATATGGATGACTGATACATGACCATACAGGGGATTCAAGCTTGTAAGCGTCTTAAGATTCGGGACGGCGGTGTTTGGGACGGCATAAGCTGGGGCTCGTACTGCCAGGTGCTCGGGGTTGAATACGTCGCCGGCGATAAAGGGGACTGGGAATGACTCCGGGGTAGACTTGAAGAGTTCGTGCCCGATGTCCCAGAATTCTAAATATGCCCATCAACGATTGTGCTATCGTATTGAGGTAGAGGAGGCTGGGCTTACCTGGGCGCAAATCAGAGACAATCATGTTGTGGATTGGATACCCATCAGCAATAGACTTCCGAGTGTCGGTGCCAACTGATACGGAATGAGCTCGACGGTCTCTAGATGGATAGGAATTCACGGACAACAGCAGCCAACCTCCAAGTAGATAGCGCCGTGTCGTTCTTGACCTATCTTTAGAGCTTGCTTGTAAGCTGGTATCTTGGTGCATCGATGTCTGAACGGTTTGGTTGTTATAAATATCGGTATCAGAGCAGTCCAAGACATACTCAGTGAACCCAAAGTTGCGGATGCAAGGGTATCTGACGACCTGGCACAGAAGAAAACATCAGTACGAGCATCTTATCTCGTTCACATTAATACCCACTTTGTACGAATCTTCTTGTATTCGGAGCAGATGCTGCTTGATTTCCTCGTCATCCTGGATCCCGGAGGCTTCCTTGAAGAAAGCAAGCTTCTCAGGAGTAAGCTGAGAAACGAAAGTTGGATCCAAGTCAGGCCTAGTTGAACCAGTCATAGTATCTCGAAGTTTGCCAAATGAGATCGCTGGGCCTTTTATATCAGCCTACATGTAACCGCGCCGCTAAATGGGGAGGAGATCGAAACGAGCTTACTTGCGTTGGATCAAACACACTGCCGCTTGTCTGGTGGTGTCCAGAGGGATGTGGGCCTCTCCTTGGTGACAATTATGGGCAAGGACGCCCACATCCACAAGTCTTCATCAAGCAGGCATATCGGCTAAGAAGTGTTCAAAATAGTATGTGTGACTGAAAGCAGGTGAGCTAGATTGCGTAAAAAATCACGGCGAGCGACAGACGCTCAAGTTTTTGTCCGCTGTTTCACCAGAATATGGTCAATCTAAGAGAAATATCAATGCCATCGTGGAAGAAGAAAGGAAGCTGGCCGGAGGCCGGGGAAGCGTGGCCCCTACTGGCGGTCGCCCCTTAACGACCCCTATCGGACATGTCCACCGACTCGGATAACGACTTGGACACTGCGCGCACCGCGCGTACGACAATCTCTACGGGTATAGTCCTAATCAGCTTGTTTCACTGGCGGAAACTATGCGCACTGCTCGTTGCCCCGTTGGAGGTCGCACCTCATGATCAGATCAAAAAGTGATGTTAATACCACCTGCGCATTCTCAGAAACATCAATCTCGCTCTATTAATTGATGGTCGCTTGCACTCCGCCGCTCTTCATCCTCGTACAGCTATCGAGTCAGCCTGCGTATCTCCTCCCGGTTCGCCACATTCAGGTCTCTTTGCTTGGACGGTCTGATACTCATCTCTGCTGCCCATCACGTAAGTCTTGCGGGCGTCCCACTGGTATTGGTGCCATCTTGCTCAACGTACCTGCGGGAGCTATAGATATTACGCCACCAACTTCCTTCTGACGCTGCAGATAGCTCGTGTTTCCCCTCCAGGTGAGTGCGTGGTGTGGCCACTCCTTTGGATGTGATGTACTCACGAGAAGCCTTCGAAATGGCTTACTTGAACTCGGACCAACCTTGACTTACGTTGCACCACAGCTTCTTCGAGGTCACCAGTCAAAAGCCGTGTGGATGGATGCGCAGTCAATAGGATCCCACGCATCACTCGGTCGGAAGCGCCGACATCATGGTTTCGACTCGCAATTCCCAGGAGGATCGACAAATGGTACAGTACATTGCTGGTGCCTTTGATGCGATCCATGATGTCTCAGAAGTAGCAATAAGCGGTGAGTTTTCGCCTTCTGGATTTTCGCCATGCAGGTAACTCGGTTAGCTTCAAGTTACAGACTTGTCCGTGTAACAGTGAAGTCCAAATATACCTATGCCCCCGATTGATGTATCGAAGGCTTTCTACGCCATGCCAATCTGCCCAGAGCATGCCGACAGATATGATTGACCGTTCCTCTGCCAGCTCCTTGATCCGCTGTTCCCCCCCATCATCTGAGGTGTTTCAAGCGCTATTATGGGCCTTCCGAATACCACGAAGTACCTTGACTTAGAACCACGAACGTGCTTTAACGAGGGCGCTCCGAGGCCCGGTCTATGCGCGCAATGTGGTACCTCGTACGTCGTGCGAGGCAATGACCACAAAGGTAGCAAGAATGGATCATCCAATATCCGGGACTATGATAGCTTATCATCAAGGCTCTGAATGTCATCTGTCGCAGGGCGTACCGGTCTATACGCAACGGGACTTGACTAGACGCAAGAAGTGACCAAGTCGACGTTGACCATTTGCTCGTTCAAGTTATTCACTTATACCACCACTAAGCACCTGCACGGGCTACATCAGCTCTTCACCAACTATCAACCCTCCCTTGAGCAGTAGGACTCACCTTGACCTTATGCGTGGAGATGCCCGAGAGCGCATCAAGACGGCAGGGGTTTGTGGTTATGGGTCATGACGGTTCCTTGTGGACAGTTATAGCAACTCATCAGTGTCGGAGCCCAACTCGTCGAGGGCGGAGATATGTCAGAGACGTGCCACTTCCTCTGTTCGTTTCGGGGTAACCCATTATCCCCGCTAGGACCGCAACCAGATCAGCAGAGCAATTCCAATGTGTCGTGCGTCCGCGCCTAGGTTATGATGAGAATATCCTCACGTTCGGATCGAGCCACTGCCTTATCCGGAGGCATCTAAGCCTCCGGAAATATATAGGCGTTTGCAACAATTGCTAGGACTCAAGCCCCTTCCCGCGTTTGCAAGGTCTATCTAGGTACCTTTCTATCACGACAGTCCACAGGTTGGGCTACCTCGTACACAATCGACGATGCCACCCACAATCGACAATGTCAAGGGTAAGTGAGCTAATGGCATACCTACTGGGGCAAGCACTTACTCTAGACACACACTAGTTACCGCCCTCACGGCCCCGACAGTCGCCATGGTCGTCACTGTTGTCCGGATAATCGAGCGTATCCGCACAAAGAGGTGGGGTGTGGACGACAGCTTCGCCAGCCTGGCCACAGCCATGCTCCTCGTTTTCGTTGTTGGCATGTTCGTTCATTTGGGCGACCCTAGTAAGTACTACTTCTACTGATAACACCCTTCAGGGTTGCTAAACGTCTACAGCAAACAAGACCCGAACGACTGCCATCGCACTCTCGTATGTCCTCCCCCAGCTATTCTACGGAGTACTATGGTGCGTTGATCCGCACAATATTTTGCATTCGCCGAGGAATTAATGTGAATCTCACGACAGGTCCACTCGCCTGTCTATCTTGTTCTCTATCGTGCGCATAACACCCGATTACATCATGCGGCGTATCCTGTACGGCTTGGCTGTCGCATTCTGCGTGTGTTGGGCCATCCTTTTCTCCCAGGTATTCTGGGTGTGTGAGAGCCAGCCGGCGTGGAAGGTTAGTACATTTACTGTCTGTCGCTACCCTAGCTCACTCAGGTCAACAGGAGGCCATCATTCCGCAATGTCCGCTCGGGCAAGATGTGGCCATCGCCCAGCTAATCAGTAAGCGTCATGAAGATTTGCACGTAAATCATCCGTCTGATGAAGCCTATCGCAGCTGATGTGTTTGCCGATCTTTCGCTTATTGCGATTCCCACCAAGTTGCTCTGGAACCTGCGAGTGTCCCGGAGCCAGAGAATTCGGCTGCTCTTGACCTTCTCCACAAGCATTATCACCACAGTCGTTAGTTTGGTGCATGCCTTCTATGTGCTTCGTGTGGGAGGCTTGGAGGAATTAATTGCTGCTATCGTGGAGGTAACGGTCGTTTTGCGCGCTTTGATATTCCCATCATTGACGGCTTGGAAATTCACAGAATTCGGTATCTTTGATTGTGTGCAATTCGGCTGTCCTCGTCACCGCCATCATGCAGTTGTTCAGAAAAGGAAGCATGGACGACAGCACGGGAAAAATCACTTCGCGGGGTACTCGGACTGGGACTGTATCGTATGGTATTACATCCGTGCCTCCCCCTCCCATACACTACCAAGGCACCGGCAAGGCATCGGATGCGCTAAAACATATGGACGTTGACTCCGATAGCCCTTACACATCCTACCACGGGAAGGTCGACTCCCAGGGCGGATCACCCACCGTCATCCATGTAACTCAAGAACATGTTGCTCTCGTTGACCTACCCCAATCAAAGGGAGGTTACCGTGATATGTAAACTGGTGGTTTCCTGCCTTTGTATTTCTCCCCGTTCGTTCGTTCGTTCACTGTGCTTATTTTACACTTCACTAAGCGTTACGATATCTTGATGTCCCCTTGTTTTATGTCCTCTTACGCTTGGTCAGATATTAATTCGTAGTGTTACTGATGATACCCCTTCTCCGTTTTGTTATTTACAGGGGCGAGATCTTGGACTAGGTTGTAAGTACCGAAGTACTGTACTAGAATGCTGTAACGTTTATCCGGTTACAAGAGAGGAAATACCAATTTAGCTACTGTTCGACACTTGTCAACATCTGTTTCAGCAGACCCATGTAGAATGGCGGGCGCTGACGCTACTGAATTTAGGCGTTTGAATTGACTTAACGTTTTCGATTGTTGATCAGGATCCCGCCCACGGCGATCGGTGGAAGGGCGGGGAACAATTACTTATAGGTTTGTATGTGCCATGATACAATTGATGGATAGTGATTCCATGGGCGTACCTAGTGTCGAATATATAGGGCGTGCGGCTTAGGTTCACATGCTATTAACATCTTATAACCATCAAGCTTACCTTGATGATATCAAACCTACGATATCGCTGGAAGACCGCCCGATGTCGTAGCGCACCGTCGTCCCGGCGCTCAGACACTGACAGAGCAACAAGATCTGCCTCGCGCGTATAAGGGTCAATATGTAATCAGCATTCATGGGGCTGTTAAGGACCTTGTTGAACCGTATGTTTAACTTAGCTCAACCCATTTGTCGGTGAGAGGAGAGGCGAGCTTTTGTCGGGAACAATGTGACGAGCTTTGTTACAGTATTTATTTACATGGTGAGCGACGTCTCGCTAAGCATTTCGCGTACACTTGGCTTCATCTTTTCTCTGCTTTCGTACTTCCGACGACTAACAACTTGTTGGGAAACTGGGGAGGGAAGCGTCAGGACGTTTAATGGGAATAGGAAAGAACAGTTTCAAGAACCTAGTAGAATCCAGCTTGCTTCAATGCAGGCCAGCGCGGGGCGACGTCATGAGGACCATCGACAATTGTATCCTCGGCTGTCCCCGGTACGACGTGGATTCGAACGTATTGGTTGCCATTGAAGCAGTAAACTTGGGAGGGGTCCTGGTAATTCACCACGGCAACGTCGATGCTGTTAAACCCAGCTTTCTTCAGCGACGGCCATCCAGCCTGAATGTCCGTAGGACCATTCATGAGACTTTCGTCCAAAGTCCCAGGAACGAACTTGATACGGCAGTAATTGCTGTCCTTGAAGCAATACGTCTCGCCATCTCCACGCGGACTTGGGAACATCTCCTCGAGAGTAGTGAACCCAGCCTTCTTCAACGACGGCCAGTAATCAGCGATGCTCTTTGGGCCAGTGATGATTTTGTCATTGCTGGTCTCTGGGACGACTTTGATCAAGCAGTATTGGTCGCCGCTGAAGAAGTAGACCTCGGAGTCGTCCTTTGGGCTCGGGAGACACGCGTCGATGGTGGTGAACCCCGCCTGCTTGAGGGAGGGCCACTGGTCCATAATTTTAGCGGGTCCGTAGAGAAGTTTGTCGTTCGTAGCGCCGGGAGTTACCAGCATACGGATGTACTGGTCGCCTTGGAAGAAGTAGCACTCCTCGGGCTTTCCAGGGCGCAAAAAGGCGGCGCGAGCGGGGGTAGCTAGTGACGTGCGTCAGTACTTGCACGCCTGCAGAATACGAAAGGCCAACATACACATGCTAGTCGAGTAGTACTTGTGTACGGTAGTAGTGTTGGGCTCCGCTAGCCTATGGGGAGGAAATCAGTGAATGAATCGAGGCTGTCGTAGCGAAGTGCACATACTGTAAACAACCTGAGGGTGCTGGCCAACCTGAAAGCAAAGTAGCGACTTATATACGATAGAGGTTGTACCACACCGGCCCAGATACTCCACTAGATACAATTATAACTTGAATATGACGACTTTTACGTCGATAAACTTTGTCCCCTCAAAACATTGAAGCTTGTAGATTCGGGGACACATGTACTCGCGCGAAGGTATTGAAACGAGCTTAATATACTTATGTAGTCCCATGCCAATACCATTGGCTAGAAGATCCGACGTAACACAGACAAGGAAGGTATTACAGGAGATAGGGAGAGCCTATCATTCGGAATCTATCAATGAATCAGTACGAGTGGGGTGTAGGAGCAAAGGTCAAGAAAAGAATGTTTACCTGTAGAGGCGTGTGGGGATAACTGAAGGAGTCAATATCGGTAGCCTGAGTTAGCTGT
This sequence comes from Pleurotus pulmonarius, assembly GCA_012980535.1. Lineage (NCBI taxonomy): Eukaryota > Fungi > Basidiomycota > Agaricomycetes > Agaricales > Pleurotaceae > Pleurotus > Pleurotus pulmonarius. The sequence continues at coordinate 2,517,438 of SJKF01000005.1, forward strand.
GTTTGAATTGGAAGAACCCAGGTACTGGGAGGTTGTGAGTTTATTCTGCGGCGCGATTCTCCAGGCCCTTGCTGTAATAGAACATCGGGCCACCCGAGCCTGTAACTGGGCACCCCGTCAACACAGAGCGGCGAAGTCTTGCGGACGCCCTTGAAAGTTGACTGCACTGTGGTTGGCAAGCAGCAAGGGACCTATCAATTCATGGTTTATCGTGTCACTCCAGGTCACGACATACCCCTGACCTCCCCCCCCAAGTTCCTGCTCAGAGCGCATCCTTCCACTTACTACTGCCTTCCAAAGACCACGCACTTTCCCATTCGAGATGTACAACTCGCCACTGGTCAGCATTGAAAATCAAGTCGTCAGGTACTACATATTGGGGGGCGTTCATGCTTGCATCGGTTGTTGTGCTCGCTTGGCGATATGTAATCTGTTTGAACAGCTCCATATTGAACGAGGGACATCGACGCCGGTCTCGTCTCGTCCTGCCCAAACGACGTGAATAACTCCTGAGCGGATCAGGGTCCCATCTACATCCGAAAGAAAGTGGGAGTGAACTTCGCGTCAGCAGAGAAACAATGGTCAGACGATCAGCTGAGCGTTAAACGTACGAATGGCTACAAATGGTCACTTGTGGAGGTTCCGTATAGATTGTCAGTCGTGGGTAGTAGGGACGCGGCAACCGATTTGTGTAACTTTGGAATGAAAACCCGAGATTTGTAGGATGATTGTAATTACGGCGCCGATTTCCTGCAAATAATCGACAGTTGTCCGAATTTTTACGTTGATGTCGATGGATCACTGTGATAGCGACCTCATGTTCTACACGTCCCCCACATTAAATTGTCTTTTACCTAACCAAGAGAATAGTCGAGTAGCTGTGTGCGCTCGATTCAACTATTTGATCCCCAATATCGCCGTTCATGGGGTGGAGATCACTGTCGTCAACATCGTTGGGCATTTGGGGCACTCACTTTTTGAGTCAAATACGGCAACAAGTAATTATCGAAACATAAGCGCCCACGTTTTTGGAGGCCTAGAATTCCCCCCGCATGCCTAAAACGCGTCCATCACATGACCTTGATCGCAAAAAAATTCTTTGGGGTCAAGATTTTTGGACCAGAAACTGAGTGAGCCCATATCATTTGGGGTCGTTATATAACAGACCTCGACTGCCTCGTTCGTTTCGTGAGGCTTTCTCACTTTTTGTCTTCTACCACCTCTATCACCATCACCACTACCCCTCGTCGCTGGGCTGCTCCATCTCAGTTCGTCGCGTTTTCTTGAAATCACATTAGAAGAGTTTGGATTGCAATCATAGACATGGCAATCAAGCAGAACGGCTCAGCCACCCCAAGTATCAGCATGCGTCCAATAATCATATCCTCTGGCCAAATTAGAGTGCGAGGATTATATTGGTTTTATGATTAAATTTTGCTCATCCATTGATCGTAGCTTTCCATCCCCGTATCTGCGCATGCAGACGAATGGATTCAAGCTGAAGTCCTGCGGGACGAATTTATACATGTGGAAAGTCAGATAGATGCTGGCGTTGTTGAAGGGGAACACGATATCGAGGCCACGGTAGCCTTCACAGCGCGTTTTCTCTCGTATCTCGTCGATCACGAGGCGACCAAATCACTTATTGCGAACGTGCTTTCGTACTTCGTTAATTCATACCTGAAGACCCAAGAAATCCACTCTGTTGTTGCCGCGTACACTCCAGACACGCGGAAAGCCGTCCTTCAGGCCTACTTCAAGGCACTATCCGCGTCAGGGGTTTCCCCTGCGTCTTCTTCAGCTCTTCTCAATGCCGCGATGAACGAGAAAGCACAAATATACGCCCTATTTGGAGGTCAGGGCACCAACGAAGTGTACTTCGATGAATTGCAATCATTATACGACACTTACACGCCCTATGTCAAATCATTCATCGAGAACATCTCGAAAAATGTCTTGGAACCTCTCGCGACGACGCGACAATCTACCACCAACGCCTCCAGCACTTCCTTTTATACTCATGGGCTATCTGTCGCGTCTTGGCTAGCTGAAGGAGCTGATGCGCGACCGCCGCTTGCGTATCTTGCCTCCGTACCCATTTCCTTCCCTCTAATCGGGCTTACGCAGCTCGCCCAATATGTCGTCGCGTGCAAGATATCAGGTTTAACGCCTCTCGATATGCAAGAACGCCTTCAAGGTGCTACTGGTCACTCGCAAGGGATCGTAGGCGCCGTTGCCATCGCTGTGTCGGAGACCTGGGAGGACTTCGAAGAGAATGCCTCGAAGGCATTGAGATGGCTCTTCTACTCAGGTATGCGAGGCCAGGAGATGTTCCCTCTTGTCGCTTTGGAACCCAGTATGGTGAAGGACAGCATCGAAGGAGGCGAAGGCGCTCCGTCTCCCATGCTCAGCGTTACTGGCTTGAGTCTTCCCCAGCTCGAGCCCCACATCAAGAAGACCAACTCTCACCTTCCCGACAATTCCCAAATCTACGTCTCACTCCACAATGGACCGCGAGCATTCGTCATCACAGGCCCAGCTAAGAGTCTCTACGGCTTGGTCACGCATCTGAGGAAAGTCAAGGCGGCCAACTCTGATCAGAGCAAGGTACCTTTCAGCGAGAGGAAGCCTGTCTTCTCTGCGAGGTTTTTGGTAGTCGGCGTCCCATACCACAGCAAGTACATGGAGGGTGCGACGGACAAGGTCATGGAGGATCTTGGGGAGGAATTGTGGACCGGGGATGATTTGGGAATCCCGGTTTATAACACCGAAGATGGTACGTGTGTTATATCTCGATCATGTGCTTTACTGCATCAAAACCCATTCGTCCACGCTTCTTTGGTGTTACATGTGCTAATCGCGTCGACTTTCATCAGGAACGGACCTTAGTGAGCTTCCCAGCACAAGATCACTCACGCGTGAGCTGTGTGATCAGATTTTCACGAAACCCATACATTGGTCGATCGCGACTAACTTCCCCGACACCGCCACCCATGCTATCGACTTCGGACCAGGCGGTCTTAGTGGAATCGGGCCTTTGACCGCCCGTAACCTTGATGGCCTTGGTGTTCGCGTCATTGTTGTTGGCGATAAGACGAAGGGGGACGCAGAGTTGTACGATGCTATTACCGTCAAACACGAAGAGTGCTGGAGCAAGAAGTGGGCTCCTAAGTTGGTCAAGACGAGGTTCGTGGCAGTTACAATATTCACTTACCCTGATCGCTGAATCTGAGCCTGATGCAGTGACGGCATCATCCATCTCGATACACCATTCTCTCGCCTATTGGGCAAGCCCCCCATCATGGTAGCAGGGATGACGCCTACAACCGTTAAGGCAGGCTTCGTCTCTGCTGTTCTTTCCGCTGGCTATCATGTCGAACTTGCCGGTGGAGGCCATTACAATGCCACCGCCCTTCGCACTAAGGTGGCAGAAATCCAGGCCAACATCCCTGCTGGTGTCGGCCTTACACTCAACGCGCTTTACATCAATCCCCGTCAATTCAGCTTCCAATTCCCTTTGTGGCAGGAGATGCGCCGTGAGGGCCTGCCCATCGAAGGCTTCTGTGTTGCTGCTGGTATTCCTAGTACGGAGAAGGCCAAGGAAATCATCGATGGGCTCAAGGCAGCAGGTATCCGTCACGTCGCATTCAAGCCCGGTAGCGTCGATGGTATCAGGCAAGTAGTCAACATCGCGTTGGCGAACCCTGACTTCCCCGTCATCATGCAATGGACTGGTGGCCGCGCCGGTGGCCATCATTCTTTCGAAGATTTCCATCAACCCATTCTCTCTACCTACCGGGCCATTCGTCAGGCCGAGAATATTGTCCTCGTCGGCGGGAGTGGATTTGGCGCTAAAGATGGAGAAGACGTCTACCCCTACCTAACGGGAGAGTGGTCGAAGACGATGTACGGGGCACAGCTGATGCCATTCGACGGTTTCCTCTACGCCAGTCGTGTGATGGTCGCGAAGGAAGCTCATACCAGCGGGACCGTGAAGGATCTTATTGTCGCGGCGGCTGGTGTTGACGACAGCAAATGGGAAGGGACGTACAAGGCCCCGACTGGTGGTATTCTCACTGTGCGCTCCGAGCTTGGTGAACCCATCCATAAGGTTGCGAACCGTGGGGTGAAGTTGTGGAAGGAGTTCGACGATACTGTCTTCAAGCTGCCGAAGGAGAAGCGAGATGCCTGGTTGTCTCAACATCGCGACGAGGTGATCATGAAGCTCAATCGCGACTTCAGTAAGCCGTGGTTTGGATGGAAGAAGGATGACACAGTGGCGATCGACCTGCGGGATATGACGTACGAGGAGACTGTTCTGAGGATGATCAGATTGATGTTCGTCGCACACGAGAAGCGTTGGGTGGATATCAGCTTGAGGAATTTGACGGGAGACTGGCTGAGACGTGTTGAGGAGCGCTTCGCTGGTGTTAACGGTGGTGGGAACAAGGCCAGTATCCTCCAGAGTTACGCTTCGCTGGACGACCCCCTCCCCTTCGTCGAGGCCTTCTTGAAGAAGTACCCACTTGCTAAGGAGCAACTCCTTGCTTCCGAAGATCGTGCCTACTTCCTCGCTATTGCCCAACGCCCTGGACAGAAGCCTGTCCCATTCATCCCCATCCTGGACGCAAGCTTCGAGGTTTGGTTCAAGAAGGTGAGTCGTCGAAGTAGGTTTTTGATAACCAGAGTTGCTTAATTACGTGTTCGCATAGGATTCCCTCTGGGCGGCGGAGGATATCGAGGCTGTCTTCGACCAGGATCCCCAGCGTGTCTGCATCCTGCAAGGTCCTGTGGCTGTCAAGCATGCCATAATCAAGGACGAGCCCATTAAAGAGCTCCTCGGTGGTATCAACCAGTCACTCATCAAACGTCTTTTGGATAGCAAATATGCTGGCGACGCGAGTAAAGTTCCGACTGTTGATTACCTTGCTCCTTCCTCCCCTTCGGCAGCCTCTCCTCCCAATGGCCCGGCTACATATACAGTCGGCGACGCGCTCCCCGATACCCAGACTTGGCTTGAGACTTTGAGCGGCCACAAACTGACTTGGCTGAAGGCTTTGCTGACTTCGACCACCATCATCCAAGGCACATCTTATATCGACAATCCCCTCCGACGTATTCTCGCCCCCCGTCGTAAACAGAAAGTCGTCGTGGCCTTTGATGGCCAGGATCCTGCCTCTCTCACCGCGTACGGCGCGGCCCGTTCCTATGGCGAGCCCTCGGAGACATTCAAGGCCGTCGAGATCACGTACAACAAATCGACGGGGCTCATTGACCTCATCATGTTCGAAGAACGCCGCAATGTTTCTGTTCCCCTTTTGCTGCAATTCCAGTATAAGCCCTCACAAGGGTTTGCCCCCATCCACGAAGTCGCCGAAGGTCGAAACACGAGGATCAAAGAATTTTACTGGAAGCTCTGGTACGGCGACGACGAGAGTTTGCCCCAGATTGACTTGAAAGCGTCCTTCTCCGGTCCCGAGGTCGTAATTGAGGCTGAAACTGTGGAGAAGTTCTGCTCTGTGGTCGGAAATCAAGGTGAGGAGTTCAAGACTAGCAGGAATGAGTCCGTGAAGGCGCCAATGGATTTCGCCATCGTCACTGGGTGGCAGGTAAGTATTCGTTAAGGGTGTTGGCCCGCAGTTGCTCACCGTATGCGAAATACAGGCGATCATCAAATCAATCTTCCCTGGAGCTGTCGACGGAGATCTCCTCAAACTCGTTCACCTTTCGAATGGATTCAAGATGGTGGAGGGCGCGAAGCCCCTTCAAGTTGGTGACGTCTGCAAAGCAGAGGCGCGTATTGCCTCTGTGACTAATAGTAAGGAAGGAAAGATCGTGAAGGTGAAGGGCCACGTATACCGCGACTCTCAACCGGTTATCCAAGTCGTCTCAGCCTTCCTTTACCGTGGGCGTTTCACTGACTACGAGAACACTTTCGAGACAACAGAAGAACCCGACTACTTAGTGCCCTTGGAGAATGATGCCCATGTCGGCGTCCTTCAATCGAAGGAGTGGTTTGAATGGAACGACCCCTCGCAACCTCTGCTCGCCGGCACTTCTCTCATCTTCCGCATTCAGTCTCAGTTCTCGTTCAAGGATCGCGTCTCCTACAAGGACGTTATGGTTACCGGTGATGTCTTCGTTCGGGATCAGCTCAAACGTCTTGTGAAAGTGGGGTCCGTGTATTTCCAACATGAAGACTCGAAGGGCAATCCAGTGCTCGCCTACCTTCAGCGCCATGGTGCTCCCCAAGGGCTGCCAACGCCTCTTGCGAACGACGGATATACTATGACTGGGGAGGGCGTCCCCACCACATTCAATGCACCTTTGACCAACGAGCCCTATTCCAATGTCTCGGGCGATTTCAACCCCATTCACATCAACCCTTACTTCTCTGACTACGCCTCCCTTCCTGCCACTATCACCCATGGTCTCTGGTCAAGCGCCGCTACGAGACGGTATATCGAGAATGTTGTTGCGAAGGGGAAGCCCGAGCGAGTCCTCGCGTAAGTTGTTGCATCTAACACATCAACGCAGAATCTTACAACACCCATTTTCTTTAGTTATGACGTCAACTTCGTTGGCATGGTCCTTCCTGGGGATGAACTCAGCGTTAAAATTCGACATGTCAGTATGAGGGATGGGAACATGGTTGTCAACATCGAGACCTCCAACACGCGAGGCGAGAAGGTTCTCCAAGGCTCAGCGGAAATTGCACAACCTACGACTGTCTACGTTTTCACTGGTCAGGGTTCGCAGGAGCCTGGTATGGGGATGGATCTCTACAACTCTTCGCCTGCTGCTCGAGCTGTTTGGGACGGTGCTGACGCTCATTTGCTCGCTGTCTATGGGTTCTCCATCACAGAGATTGTCAAGGACAACCCGAAGGAGAAGACAATCCACTTCGGGGGTATTAAGGGTCAAGCAATCAGGAAGCGTTACATGGACATGACCTATGACACTATGGACAAAGATGGCAATGTCAAGACTCTCCCCCTCTTCGCCGACATCGACATACGCACTCCCAAGTACACATTCAGCCATCCTAACGGTCTTCTATTTGCTACACAGTTCGCTCAAATTGCCCTCGTCGTCACCGAGAAGGCCGCTTTCGAGGACATGCGCATGAAAGGGTTCGTTCAGAAGGATTGTGCTTTCGCTGGTCACTCTCTTGGTGAATACTCGGCCTTGGCGTCAATCGCTGACGTCCTCCACATCTCTGCACTTGTCGACGTCGTCTTCTATCGTGGAATTACGATGCAACGCGCTGTAGAACGTGACGCAGAGAACCGATCCAACTACGCGATGTGCGCCGTCAACCCCAGTCGAATCTCAAACTCTTTCACGGACGCCGCTCTGCGCGAGGTTGTCGACTCCATTGCTTCCGTCTCCGGCTCGCTACTGGAAATCGTCAACTATAATGTTGAGGTACGGCTATCGAATTCGCCGTGAACTTGATTCTGATGAACTCCGTTTTAGGGGCAACAATATGTCTGCGCTGGTGAACTTGTAGCCCTGCAAACCATGACCAATGTGTTGAACTACTTGAAAGTTCAGAAGATCGACATTGCCAAGGTAATACCCAATCTTGCTGATCATGTTGCACCCGTTGATTGTTCTCATCCAGCTTACGGAAACCTTCACTGTGGAGAAGGTCAAAGAGATGCTTCGTGACATCGTCAAAGAGTGCTTCGACCGCGCCAAGAAACAGCAGGAGGCAGAGGGGTACATCAAACTTGAGAGAGGTTTCGCTACTATTCCCCTCCCCGGCATTGATGTTCCATTCCACTCGCGTTATCTGTGGGCCGGTGTCATGCCCTTCCGTGCTTGTAAGTTAGCACTCCCATCTTTCCAAGTATATTATCTAACGTTTTCTGCAGATCTCTCCAAGAAGATTAATGCTGCACACTTGAACCCGGATATGCTCATCGGCAAGTATATTCCGAATTTGGTCGCCAAACCCTTCGACGTATCTCAAGAATACGCACAACTCATATACGACCAAACATCTTCGCCTCGTCTTGACAAGGTCCTCAAGAAGTGGGATTCTGAAAATTGGGGGGGAGCAGAACAGCGCCAGAAACTCGCTTATATCATTCTGGTGGAACTCCTTGCATATCAATTCGCCTCCCCCGTTCGTTGGATAGAAACACAAGATAGGCTTTTCACGCAATTTGCCTTTGAACGCTTGATCGAACTTGGTCCTTCTCCGACTCTTACTGGCATGGCGTCTCGTACGTTGAAGGCGAAATACGAAGCTGCTGACGACTCTGTTACTCGCTCCCGTATAATCCTCTGCCACGCAAAGAACGTCAAGGAAATCTACTACCAATTCGAGGACGAGCCTGAGGCTCCAGCCGACGCATCATCCTCTCCTGAGCCAGCTGCTCCCGCCCCATCTACTACCGTTACCGCCCCTGTAGCGACGGCTCCTGCTCCCGCTGCTTCCGGTCCCGTCGCGTCCATTGAAGATGTGCCCATCAAGGCTGTTGATATTCTCAGCGTCATTGTTGCGCAGAAGCTGAAGAAACGCGTTGATGAGGTGCCGCTTGGCAAGTCGATCAAAGACCTCGTCGGAGGCAAGTCAACTCTTCAGAACGAGATCTTGGGCGATCTTCAATTGGAGTTCACCTCCGCACCTGAAAAGGGAGAGGAACTTCCACTTGAAGAGCTCGGATCCTCTCTCGGCTCCGGACATAGCGGGTCGCTCGGGAAATATACTGCTGGTCTCGTCTCTCGTATGGTTGGTGGCAAAATGCCAGGCGGTTTCAACGCATCAGCAATCAAGACATATCTTTCCAAGAGCTGGGGCTTGGGTCCCTCTCGTTCTGACGCCGTTCTGCTGCTCGGAACAACCTTGGAGCCCCCCAAACGTCTGGGATCGGAACCCGAAGCGAAGGCCTGGCTCGACGGCGTCGTCTCCACCTACGCACAAAGGGCCGGTATCTCTCTCTCCGCACCTGGTTCCGGGGGTGCTGGTGGTGCTTCTGGGGGTGGCGCTGTAATCAACAGCGAGGAGTTTATCAAGTTCCAGGCAGATCAAGAGCAATTCGCTGCGCAACAAATCGAACTCTACATGCGCTACCTCAAGCGCGACTCCCGCGCCGGTGAGATCGCCTTTGATACCGAGAAAGCGACTTCTGCGTCCCTTCAAGCTAAGCTTGATAGTATCACGAAGGAGCATGGCGATACGTATATCGAGGGTATTCAGCCATTCTTCGATCCATTGAAGGCCCGCCGCTTCGACTCCTCCTGGAATTGGGTTCGTCAAGATGCATTGCTCATGTACTACGACATCATCTTTGGTCGTCTTACTACTGTCGATCGCGAGATCACCGCTCGCTGCATCGCGTTGCTCAATCGCGCTGATCCAGAGATGCTCACATACATGCAGTATCACATCAATCAATGCGATCCATCCAAGGGTGAGAACTACGCGCTCGCAAAGGAATTCGGTCAACGCTTGATCGACAATACACGGGAAGTACTTGGCCAACCGCCACTGTATAAGGATGGTAGGGTTGTCTTATATTGCAGCTCCCTTCAATAAACTAATGCCGTTTGCAGTTACGTTCCCCACTGCCCCCCACACCGAAGTAACGGACAAAGGTGATATCGTCTATTCCGAGGTTGTCCGCGAGAATGTCCGCAAGTTGGAGGCATACGTCGAGGAGATGGCCAGCGGCGATACCGTATCTACTCCCGTGAACATCCAGAAGGTCCAGGATGATGTTCTAAAGCTGTGGACGGTCGTCAAATCTCAACCGGGGATCAGCCAGGAGCAGAAGAATCGTATCAAGGCGTTATACGAGGGCGTCGTCCGGTCCCTTCGAAAGAATCCGGAATCTAGACCTCGACCGGGTGTTCGCAATCGACGGTCATCTTCGCAGTTCCTTCGTCCTCAGATTTCCACGATTTCTTCCGTCTCAGGTGACAAGATTCCTCTTCTCCATCTCAAGCGCAAAGTCGGCGTCAACTGGGAATACAGCAGTAACCTCACTGGTGTCTATCTCGACGTGCTTCACGAGATTGCCACCTCCGGGACTACATTCAAGGACAAGAATGCCCTCCTGACTGGTGTAGGTAAAGGATCTATCGGTGTTGAAATCCTCAAGGGTCTTCTATCAGGCGGTGCTCACGTTGTCGTCACCACTTCGCGTTACAGTCGAGCCACGGTCGAGTACTATCAGTCCATCTACCATAGCTTCGGAAGTCGTGGCTCTGCCCTTACAGTTGTCCCATTCAACCAAGGCTCAAGGCAAGATGTGGAAGCCCTTGTGGATTACATTTATGCGACGCTCGGAATGGATCTCGATTACATTCTTCCCTTCGCCGCAGTACCTGAGAATGGTCGCGAGATAGATGGGCTAGACGACAAGTCAGAGCTTGCGCACAGAATTATGCTTGTGAATCTTCTTCGTATTCTCGGCGCTGTGAAGAACAAGAAGGCCAGTCGCCACTTCGTCACTCGCCCCACGCAGGTTATTCTCCCCTTGTCGCCTAATCATGGTCTTTTCGGCAACGACGGCCTCTATTCCGAGTCGAAGATCTCCCTCGAAACACTATTCAATCGCTGGAATTCCGAAAGCTGGGGAGAATATTTGTGTTTAGCTGGCGCGGTCATTGGGTAAGATATCCTCATCTTCGGTGTGTTATATATCTCATTTTATCTTCCAGTTGGACTCGTGGCACTGGGTTGATGAGTGCTACTAACATTGTTGCCCACGAGCTGGAAACCTACGGCGTGCGCACCTTCTCTGCAAAGGAGATGGCATTCAACGTGCTCGGCCTCATGCATCCTCTCCTCTTCAGCATTACTCAGGTTGAACCTATCTGGGCGGACCTCAATGGTGGCATGGATCGACTGCCTGACCTCGCCGAAATTACGAACCGCATTCGCACTGACCTGATGAAGAAGGGCGATCTCCGCCGTGCCATCACCAGAGACAACTCAGCCGATTTCACCGTCGTCAATGGTTTGGAAGCTGAGCGCCTCCTACAAACAGTGGAGATCACTCCTCGCGCCAACTTCCGTTTCGACTTCCCTCAACTTGAGACCCCCGACAGCCTGGCTGACGTCGCCAAGCTCCAGGGAATGATTGATCTCGAAAAGGTCATCGTCCTCACTGGGTACGGTGAAGTCGGGCCCTGGGGAAGTGCCAGAACGCGTTGGGAGATGGAAGCTCGCGGTGAATTCACGATTCAAGGTTGCATCGAGATGGCTTGGATGATGGGCTACATCAAGCACTTCGACGGGAAACTCAAGGATGGCTCGTTGCATGTTGGTTGGGTTGATAGCAAGACCGGCGAGCCGGTTGACGATAAAGATGTTCGAGGCCGCTACGAAAAAGACATTCTTGCCCATGCTGGCATCCGGCTCATCGGTCAGTTTGTTTCTTCGAAGTTCCCATCCGCTGTTCTAACTCTCTCTCTCTCTCTCAGAACCCGAATTGTTCCGTGGCTACGACCCGAACAAGAAGGTCTTCAACCAGGAAATTGAGCTCATTCATGACCTCGAGGCCATCGAAGTGTCAGAATCGGAGGCTCAGAAGTTCAAGTATCAACATGGCGACAAGTGTGACACCTGGGCTGGCAAAGACGGCTCCTGGTTCGTCAAGTTCAAGAAGGGTGCCTGCGTTTTCGTTCCCAAGGCGTTCAAGTTCAGCAGGACTGTCGCAGCTCAAATCCCCACTGGATGGCACGCTGGCCGCTACGGCATTCCCGACGATATCATTGCTCAGACGGATCGTGCAACACTCTGGGCTCTCGTTTGCGCGGCGGAGGCCCTCAACAACTCCGGCGTCACCGATCCCTACGAGCTTTACAAGTACATCCACCCGTCTGAAGTCGGAACGTGTATCGGTAGTGGCATGGGTGGTGTGGTCAGTATGGCTAAGATGTTCAAGGATCGTCGCGACGAAAAGGACGTCCAGAATGATATTCTCCAGGAGACGTGAGTTGTTTCTAATTTACTCTCTCCTGAGGCTTACGTTGCTCCCTAGCTTCATCAACACGACTGCTGGCTGGATCAATCTATTGCTCATGTCTTCCAGCGGTCCTGTCAAGATTCCTGTTGGTGCCTGGTACGCCCACTGGATTTGCCTTCTCCTTCTCTTGCTCACTTTCGGACTAGTGCTACGGCTCTTCAGTCTCTTGAGATTGCATGCGATACTATTCTCTCCGGCAAGGCCAAGGTCATGCTCGCAGGTGGCTTTGACGATCTGAGTGAGGAAGGATCCTACGAATTCGCCAACATGAAGGCTACTAGCAACGCTGAGACCGAATTTGCTATGGGTCGCGAGCCCACCGAAATGTCCCGCCCAGCAACGACGACGCGTGCAGGAGTAAGTTATTTGATTCTTGACACTCTTGGTTAAATCTCATCGATTTCCATAGTTCATGGAGGCGCAAGGGACTGGTATTCACATTGTCATGAGCGCGAAAACTGCTCTCGAGTTGGGTGCTCCTATTCGGGGTATCCTCGCGTTCACCTCGACATCTACGTACGTTCACGATGCTATTTAATGGGTGCCTCTTATTAACTATCAAACAGGGACAAGGCTGGTCGATCTGTCCCTGCTCCGGGTCGTGGCGCTCTCACAGTCGCCAGAGAAGTGCCGTCTAAGCACCCTCTACCCATCCTCGACATCAATTACCGCTCCCGTCAACTGTCTTTCCGCCGCACTCAGATTTCCCAGTGGCTTGACAACGAACGCGCTCAGCTTCAGCAAGAACTCGAGTTCCGAAAGGAAACGGGTGAGCCTGTTGATGATGAATATCTTACCTCGCGTGTCGCCGCTATGGAGAAAGAAGCCAAGCAGCAAGAGAAGGACGCACTCGCCATGTATGGTATGCTTGAAGGCTCCGATCCCCGTGTCGCCCCCATCCGCCGTGCACTTGCTGTTTGGGGACTTACCGCTGACGACGTCGGGGTTCTTTCGATTCACGGTACGAGTACTGGAGCAAATGTGAGTTCTTTCGGAAGTGGTAAATGAGAACGGGCTAACGATACTCATCAGGAGGAGAATGAGACCCACATTTGGAACGAGATCTTCACGAACATCGGTCGAACGCCTGGTAACGCCGTTCCGGTCATGGCGCAGAAGAGCTTGCTCGGCCACTCGAAGGGTGGTTCTGCATCCTGGCAGATGGGCGGCTTGTCGCAGACAATCCTCAATGGTATCATCCCCGGAAACAGGAACTCAGAGTAAGCACCTTCGGTCTTGGTCACAAGTATTTCCATGCTTATCGTATTACTCTAGCAACATCGATTCTCACTTCCAAGATCGTCGCTTCCTCATGTTCCCTTCGAAGTCAATCCACACCGACGGCATTCGGGCTGGCGCTATGTCATCATTCGGCTTCGGCCAAGTTGGTGGCACGGCTGTTCTCGTTCATCCCCGCTACCTCATGGGTGCTCTCGAACCTTCTTACTACAAAGGATATGTAGAACGCAACCGCTCGCGCAGTCTCCAGGCCTACAAGGCGATGAGCGAGATGATGATCAAGCCCTCGCTCGTTCGCATCAAGGAGTCTCCCCCCTACACTCCCGACCTCGAGGATAAGGTCCTTCTCAACTCCATGGCTCGTGCTAGCTTCGACTCCAAGAACGGCAGCTACACATTCAAGGCGAACTTGCCCAAAGCCCCGGAGTTTGACGGAAAGAATGTCCAAGCTGTCACCGAGGCGATTTCGGTCCCTGCTGCCTCCGACTCAGCCATCGGCGTAGGTGTTGACCAAGGTTTGTTGTTCTCTTATCACTCGAATTCAGTGTGCTGACTCGAGGTATCTCCAGAATTGATCTCCGCTGTCCCATCCCATAACCCAACCTTTGTTGCCCGCAACTTCACCGACGCCGAAATAGCATATTGTCGCGCTCAACCTTCCCCCCCATCATCATTCGCAGCCCGCTGGGTCGCTAAAGAGGCTACTTTCAAGTCGCTCGGGGTTCGGTCTAAAGGGGCCGCAGCTTCCATGAAAGACATTGAGATCCTCAATAACGATCAAGGCGTACCTACTGTCACTCTTCACGGCGATGCCGCTGCTGAGGCACAAGCAAAGGGCATAAAGAATGTCCTTATTTCCCTCAGTCACTCTGATGTACGTCTTCTACTATCCCTCCCTTTGATTTATTGACTCATTGAACCTTCATCAGACCGTCGCCATCGCGTTTGCCCAAGCCACGAAATCTGCATAACTATCATATCTTTACGACCTATTAGACTGCTACGATACATAGATTTTGTCACGAACTCACTTGCAATGTTTTACTATCATCATGTTTTCTATACCAATATATACTAGCTTCACGAACCAAATATCTTGTGTGAATATTCTCGTTATAGTGCCGTAGGCCTTAGGTCTCGCCGTGGTGTGTTTGAAACGAAATCTCGCCGCGCCACTTCCATATTTGGTAGGAGCGGGGACACGTGCATGCGTCGGCCATTGCCGTCGTCACGTTCCTCTGAAGATTAGCGCCCATTGATTTACCTGGACATTTCACGAACATACCAACGACATGGCCTCACTAGAGAAGGACGCCGACGGCTTTTACACGCCTGGTAATCTGGAGGCTAAATTTGCGCGCGATGGTAAACTGATTCACGAACCCACTGTTAGCCGAATCCTCTGCTGCATCAACTACAGCACCGAAAGTGGAGGGGAACGATGCTGAACCAGGCAAGCACCAAATCAACGAAGACCGTGCGTTGGGCCGAATTTGACTATTTTGTACTAGCTGGGGCAAGCGATCTCGTCAGTTCGACCTTCGAGGTTGCCGTAAGTGATATACTAGTCAGTTCCATGGACTGTTATTCACTGTAGGATAGGTGACACTGGCAGATCAACAAGCCGACCCAAATTCTCCACTTTATAGTGCTAAATCGTTTGAAGCCCTCGGACTGTGAGTAGACAGACACCCTACGCTCAATCGCCTATGGACCGAAATATTGCCAGTCATCAAGATCTCCTCAAGGGAATATACGATATGGGGTTCTCCAAGCCGTCAAAGATCCAAGAACGCGCTATGCCGCTTCTTCTTTCCAATCCGTTAGTCTCACCATCGATTACACGCTCCAACAATCCATGAACACCCATTCAGACCAACGAACATGATCGGCCAGTCACAATCTGGAACCGGAAAGACCGCTGCGTTTGTCCTCACTATGCTCAGTCGAATCGACTATTCTATCAATAAACCTCAGGTACATATGCATGTACCCGTCGCTTCTCCGCGTCTAACATCCCTTCTAGGCCCTTTGCCTCGCGCCATCTCGTGAGCTTGCGCGTCAAATTATGTCCGTGGTGGTGGCCATGGGCAAGTTCACCCAAGTGCAGACAGAATACGCTATCAAAGACCATCTCCCCAAGGGCGCGTCAAGGATAACCGCGCAGGTCATCGTTGGAACGCCCGGGACCATGACGGATTTGATGAGACGGAAGGTCATTGATCCCAGCGAAGTGAAGGTTTTCGTGTTGGACGAAGCAGACAATATGCTTGATCAAGATGGCCTTGGTGACCAAACGCTTCGTGTCAAGAACATGTTGCCACGGACTCATCCCGTTCAAATCATTCTCTTCTCCGCTACTTTCCCTGACCATGTCCGCGCATTTGCCTCGAAGTTTGCCCCCAACGCAAACAAAATAGAGTTGCAACAGAACGAACTGAGTGTTGACGGTATACGGCAGTTTTACATGGACTGCAAGAACGAGGAGCACAAGTATGATATCCTTGTCAGTTTATACGGGCTTTTGACGGTGGGGCAGAGTATCATCTTCTGCAAGGTAACCTTCGACGCGCATCCCCCTCGATGTTCGGCTTTTTTGACCCGGAATTTAGCATCGACAAACCGCAGACAGAATATCACAGCGCATGACAGCCGAGGGGCACAAGGTCGCCTCCTTGCACGGTGCAAAGGATGCTGCCGAACGTGATGCAATCATCGATGGTTTCCGCGAGGGCAAAGAAAAGGTAAGTTTGTTTTGAAGTCGAGATCCCATTTCCTTCACCTCCGCTGATTCGAAACTTCCTTTCGTACTTTATTCTGTTACGACTTAGGTTTTAATTACCACCAATGTTATTGCGCGTGGTATCGACATTCTCCAAGTCAACATGGTTGTCAACTACGACCTACCCCTTATGAATGAGCGTGATAGGGGCGCAGACGAGAGGCCCGACATCGAAACATACCTTCACAGGATTGGTGCGTTCTTGCTTCAAATTCCCCTTTGATAGTAAAGCTTACAGCGATGATCCTCCTTATTTACTATGTTTACCCCCCGCTTGTTCATATTGTGCCTGTTTCGCTTACTGCTCCCTTCGCTGTTGAATAGGCCGCACGGGTCGCTTCGGACGGAAAGGGATTTCAATTAATTTCGTTCACGATCGCAAGACATGGCTACAGATGGAGCAGATCGAGAAAGCCCTGGGAAAGAAGATCATCAGGATTGAGACGAACGATTTCGACGAGATGGAAGAGGTACGCCCCTTACCTTATTGCCCTTCCTTTCCTTTAGCTCATCATACATCGTCCTTAGAAAATGAAACAAGCCTTGAAATAGATGGATCACTCCCGTCTTCCTTCTCCCATTGTTGTATTCCTTCCCATACTTCTATCACGATAATCCGGCAGGAATGTTAAATAAGTCACCCTCCCCCGCCTCAAGGTCGACGATTGACTCTTTGTACTCGTGGCTTTGGTTCGCGATCGGCGTCATGGGTCCAGCCTCGTTGTTTCCACAACATGGGAAATAGGAAGCGTGCCTGATATACGATAAACATAACAAAAGACTCCATACATGGCACGGAAATAGTTTCGGGCCTTGCCAGAAGCCGCCGAAGCCGCCGGTATACGAGATCTTGCAATAGTTGGGCTATCCGGAAGTTTCATGTGGGGAGTATCTTCATGTCGACGCCGCAATCGACTGTGAAGAGATGTACCCTCCGTTTCAGACATTGTGGTCGATTGTTCCCTCCGAGCTAATCTAGCTTACATCCCTAAACCTCGTGAGATTTGGAATTTGAATGTTAAAGTGAGCGCTGGCCCGCCTGCTGCAGTCGATTGCTAATTAATGGGAAGTCGTTCCTTATGATGTAAACTGCGTAGCGCAAACTCAGAAGCTCAGTAAACCTTGAGCGTGTCGGTGCTCTAGTTACCACCCCTGAGTCAGATGTCCTCTTTGTCGACAGCAAGTCGTCCTGATGACTGCATGCGCAGTCCCGGTTCTCTCGATCTCGACAATCAAGCACATTGACAGGGATGCTCCGACCGACAATATAAATTATTCTTCTCTTCGCTATAGCGCCCGTGGGGGAATTCTCCCAGCCCAAGCGTAGGGTTGTGCCGTACTCTCCAACGACTTGCTTCGTGGGCGCAAGGTCATGTTATGCACCGTTTGAGCTCCGTGTCCAATTTTAATCCTGGGTATTGCCAATGCTTATCGCCTGCGTTCCTAAATATTTACCCAGGAAGTGTGGTGTCCCCCCTGGATACAGCCTGTATGTTTAGCGTTTTAACCCTGTCAAACCGTAAACTGTAACTCCTACTTCGCGTAAACGAGGAAGTAAAAATCATGACACGTTCAGATGAGAAGCGGCGAGTTCTTATCTTATCTTAGTCTAGGCAATCCGATCTTATCTCTTATCCGGAATTTGTCTCTGCCACCATGCATGTCCCATCGAGGGCGGGGATGCTCTCTCTCTTGCACAGGGTTCAGCAGAACCTTGCGCCGGTGGAACTTATCTACGCTCCTCACGATGCCTGGCCGCTGCAGAAGGATGAACAAACCGTGGGGAGAACCTCGAAGCCCGTCAGAATCTCTGTCCTGGATTCATCATTCAACCCACCGACGCTAGCCCACCTAGCATTAGCCAACTCGCCAAGACCGAAGCCCAGCTTCAACGATGGGCGCGATGGAGCCTTAGTCGACGATCTTGGCTTGGATTACGATGCGAAACTCCTTCTATTATCTGTCAGGAATGCTGATAAGGTGCTAAAGCAGGGGGACGCTTCGTTGGTGCAGCGTCTTGAGATGATGGTGCTGCTGGCCAAGGACATCGTTTGCCCCGCATCAGGGCCTTCTGATGCTGGTCGATCCATGGAATCCAACGTCGCCGTAGCTATCATCGATGAGCCGACTTTTGTCGGGAAATCCACGAAGCTGCTGACATTTCTACGCAACCGGTTGGCCAGAATGTCGGATGGTGTGGGGTCGTCGGAAACGTGCGAACCCAAGCTCACTTTCCTGTTGGGATTTGACACACTAGAACGACTACTCTCACCCCGTTATTACGCCGCCGCCGATGGCCCAGCGGGCTCAGACCCGACGGAAATCATGATGGGGTCACTGCGAAGATTTTTATCCCCTGCACCCCTTGGAGATGACTCTGCCATTGTCTGTGCCAGGCGCACTATGGCAAATTCATTCTCTCTAGTCGACAGGCCCTACCAGCCTCCGAGTTCGCCTGAAATCCGTAATCCACAAAATGAGGACGCTATCGCGTCACCATCTACAACGCTGGATCTGACTGTGGAGGAGAAGGAAACACTCAACGCTGCGCGAGAGTTTGTTGATTCTCAACGGATACAGCTTATAGAGCTTGGGGATGCGGAGCGGACATTCAGCTCCAGCGCTGTGCGCGAAATGAAGAGGGCCACCTCCAGGACCATTGACTTCACCGCGCCCTCCGTAACAAGTGGAGGCGAATGGCGGCGTCTTGTCCCGGACCGGATTGCTGAATATATGGTTCAGGAGGGGTTGTATCAAGACTCTTAACCATGATCTGCTTCTCTGAAGGTACGTGCAACAGTTTGTGCAACCTTAAGCTCAATTCTGAAGGCGATCCGCCCTCATGTATCAAATCAAAGCTTTTCACCGTCGGCCGAGAATAGGTGTGAAGCTTCGAGCTATCTTTAGGAAATAGAATCCCCTCCAGACCTCTTAGTTACCCGGCTATCTTCACTGTGAAGCTGTCTTCCTACATGTGTATCTCGACTATTAGAGGTCCAGCCCCTATCACCCGTGAAACCATCGAACCACCATCGAACATGGAGAACCGCAAAGAGTCCTGGATCGCCGTGTACCGAAGGAACCAATAACGGACCCACTGTTCGTGTGCACTTCATTTACGCACTTATGCTATGAAACTTCGACGGATGAAATTCATGACGAGTTATCCGTGGGATGCTTGATAGATGCTGGCAGAGGGCAGAGGGCTACGTCAATCCTCACTTGGTTGTGCAGAGAGAGAAATTCTTTATCCCGCCCGGAGACCACAGCAGACGCCTCGGCTATGTGGCCACAACATGGTTTTATTGATAACTTTGTATTGGACCCTTCGACGCGTTATCTAACCTAAGGACGCGATAGCAGAGGCTATTGTCGCCACCAGCCATGTAAAAACATTTTACACCTCTGCTTGCAGGTGCCAGACCCTTGCGTGTGAATGCTTCATGAATACCGCTTCATGTGTATTGGTTGCAATGGGGTTCTCGCGGTGAATTCTGACATATTCTAGCACATACTAAAATGGAACAGATGGAATTACAGTGACGAACATCATAGATACCAAATGAATTCAGAGGGAGACCGTGTTTCCAGGAATACACCGCAATCCGGCTTCGTCGAACCCCCTAGTAGGCGAGATAGGAGTCCCGACTCCCGGCCATCGATGATCTTCAAACCTCGGGGAGACCAGCGAGATGCCTCTACTGACACGGAGAAGTCAACAGCTGAGCATCATCCCCCAGGTTCTGGCACCCAGTAAGGCTGGGAGCTTCCGAGCCATTGTGTAAACACGCTGAATGGTGTTGAAACAACCAAGTGATACCGATGTGTTCGATACAGTCCTCGCAAATGAAATGCCGAAGAAGGAAGTGTGGCAAATTGATTACCGATACGGCCATTGCTACTGCAAGCTTCATCGAGGCGCGCGCACACAGTTGGAGCGTGATAAACATGCTAAAATGACAAGGAAAAGAATAAAGTTGGAATAAAGCAGGGGTTACTTCTCAAGTGAAAAGCTTAGCATAGGCACGAGCAAACCACATCTCTGCTTCAAACGATGTCATGGGTAGAGGGCTTCGGGGATCCAAGCTATCCGAAAGAGGTTTCTGTGGTCGTTCGAAGGGAAGTGCGTACGATGCGAGTTGGATTCAGGTGGTGGGAGGCTTCGAAGCACAGTTTCATTGATTTGAACAGGCTTCGTGCATGCGATTACGGCAGATTGGATAATGAAAGGACGGACTAGGTCGTGTCTAACGCCTCTCAGAACTGGGGTGCCTTTGATATCTAGGAAAGAACCAGCCTCTTCGGGGAGGGGTTCGTGCCCACCAAATGGATATCATCAATGCTGGAGTGGATACTATTTAGATAATGTGTATGTACCTTTTGAGCGTGGATATTTCGAGAAAATGGCCTAGTAATGTCCGGGAAAATATTGGAGGCGCGACCACGGTCAATTGTCGATTTTGGAGTAAAAACGGCTCCAAATGCAGGAATTCTGCAGCATGTTCTATGCATCTGAGTACGTGCCCAAAGAAAATTCAATAATTGATACAGATTCTGTCATCGGCAGTGAGGTTTTAAAAATATATTACGAAAAGGACGGGCTTATCTTTGTCGGCAACATGAGGTCGCTTATAGCGGCACCAAAGAGGCAGACGTCAACGAGGCCACGCGGCATCGTGGTATTGCCTGGATGAATGGTTGTTGGATTATCCCGAGCCATCACTCGTGCCTTCCTGTCGCATCTGCAGCCCAGGAATACTCTGGAAATGAGTACCAGGAGATAGCTCAGGTAACGCCTGCTCACCAGAGCAAACTATATTGCATCCTAACTGCTTTATCGGTATTCGGGAACCAAACCTTGCTTTGAACAGCGGTGGCCTCCGCAGTGCACACAATCCACTGCAGTAGGTGTGGTTTCAGCTTCAACAGCGCTGTATGGTCAGCAGACTAACAGCATTTCTGTAGCAGTGAAGCAACAGGAGCGATTGTTGCGGACCATTTACATAATTTACGCGTCGCGGTCCTGAGTCGCCCCCTTTGTGCCATCAGATGAACTCTTTCTCCAAAGAGATCAGGTCCGCCGAGACAGTTCACTTGACCAGGCCAGGTTGGCGGCTTGTTGCGACAGCATGTTGTCTCCTTAGTCAAGAACCAGCGTGAAGCACATTATAGGGTGATGGGCTTTTCTTCGCGAGCCGCAGCGTGTTCATCATGAGGCGACCGCGAAGTTTGAGCTAGTCCGCATTTGTTGAATCAGTTCATTAACGATCTCAGGCTATTCTTGTCTTTCACGTCGCGCCCTTGAAGATGATCACGCCTGCGCTGCAATCAACCCGTGGCTGGACTGGAGATGCACCATTATATAAAGATTTGGTCAGGTTCAGAATTCCCTCAGCTTCACCGGTTTTCAAATTTCTCCCCACTTTCTTCCACCATTCCATTCGCATTTCACCACTACCATGTCCACCGTCGACAACATGAACTGCTTTGAGATTCTCGGGGTTGAGGAAGGGGCGACGACAGAGGAAATTACGGCAGCGTACAAGAAGCTGGTGAGTTCGCCCTAATCTACCTTTCCACGCCGTGAGTAGCAAAGCCTCATCGTTACTATCAACCTTTCTCTCCCAGGCGTTGAAATGGCACCCAGACCGTCGATTGAACGACCAAGAGAATGCCACCAAAAAGTTTGTTGAGGTTAGTGCTTTCCTCTCACCCCCACGCTCAAAGCTTGATACGACTGACATGCTTGTCCCCCAGATCAACGACGCATACCGCGCCTTGCTCAATGAACGGAGGGGGAGATCGAAGAGCACAGGTTCTTCGGATTCCCGTAGCCGAAGCAGGTCTTCGTCCCGGACCCCAAGCAACGATTCCTGTCCAGACTTCGACAATCGTAGCACATCTTCCTTCACCACCTTCGAGTCCGACTCCTGTGTCGGCGAAGATGACACCGCTCAAGATGAATACATGCGAAACCCATCCATGAACAAGTCCTCTTCTGGCATCAGTTCCAGCAGCAGCTGGACTCGCGTCAACGAGTCTGCTTGTGACTACGAGACCCACCCAGACGACGAACCACCTCTCAAAAAGTCCACCCACGATCTCAAGGACAAGCACTTCAACTCCAAATTCCGAAACCCCTTCCGACACGGAACTACCAGGTAAGTCTGCGTTGATCTAGCGGGACGGGCTATGTGTACTCACCCTGCGGACAGACCCCCGATTCCTGCATGTAGCTCCACAGGAACGTGTGACACGGGTCAACAAAAGCCGGGCTACAACCCACGACGTGTCCCGACAATCACCCCATGCAAGCAGACTTCTTCGAAGGAGTGGAAGTACAACCTGAAGCTTACGTTGGAGGAGCTCTTTCACGGGAAGAAGTGCCGTTTCCGCCTCGACCGCTACCTTCAGTCGGGCGTAAAACGGAGAATCGTCATCAACATCGACGTCCCCCCTGGGTGTGCCCCCGGCACTCGAATCGTCTGCGCCGGTGCGGGCCACGAACGCAAAGACGGCACCTTCCAAGATATCGTCTTCGTCGTCGATGAAGAATCGCACGATATGTTCTACCGCGTGGCTGATGATTTAGTCATGGAGGTCACCCTTCCCTGGGACAGCAATCTCGAGAAAGACGAGGGAACCGTCCGCTTCCGCGGCCTAGACGGCGAGATGTTGACCATAAAAATAGACTATCGGAAAGAGAGGTCTTTGAAGGGGTGTAATGTCATCTTCGGTGCTGGAATGACGGCCAAGGGAGAGCCCTCAAGACGAGGCGATCTGTTTGTCAGGTATGTGCTTCTTCCGCCTAATCGTAGTAACCTTGGTCCTGACCACCCCTTCCTCACAGATGGCAGATCGAGCCACCCTCTGTTCCGAAGTGGCAATCATTGAAGAAGATCTTCCATATGCGATGATTATGATACATGACGCACTTTCTTTTTTTCTCTTTGGGTTTTCGGTCGTCCACGAGCTGCCAACCTCGTTTCTATGTCGATATGTACCAAACATCGGACATCGTGTATGCCAATAGGACATAATTAAAACCACTGTATTTGTATTTCGTCTAGCCCGGTTGGCTAGTCGTTCTATGTATAATATATACCCGCGAACCCAAGAGATTGGTCTTTACAACGCTACCTAATGAGAATTCGTGTTCGTGTTCGTAGAAGTAATATATTCCGTAATGTCCGCTCCCTGCGATTAAAGGCAGGTATCATCCACATGCATAGATGTGAAGGTCGAAAGGTGGGCAGCTGACTAGCAACTGGGCTTCCTACCCCGAAGGGACTTACAGCAGGGCAAAGAAGGTGTGGGTTCGGTGTGATGTGAAGGGGTTGGCTACCTCCTGGATGGCGTTCTAAGTAGTAGAGGGGCTACAGCAGAGCTTCGACTGCAATAGTAGTCCTTTCGTATCCATTTTTGGCGGAGGTCGTGTGTAAGTCGCATAGGAGTTCTGTTGATGATTTGATCAAAGATCCATAAACAGCAGCTGGGAGACAGGGGCGGGGCGCGAGGCGGAGTCGAAGGGGGTGCCGCACCCTCCTCCACCGACATCCTGTCAGAAGTCAGCCGACCAGAGCCGCCTGGCCAGTGTATAGGTAATAATAACGTCGCCTACGTGAATCAAAGGGACAACAGACATATCCGAAAAGAGTATTCAGTGTGCGGACCAGAATGCATCTACAGTCAGTCAGGTGCCTTCATCACTTGTTTTTTCGCAGCCCCCCATGCGTGCATAAGTCAAGCGGTCAGGGCTTTGGACCCAGTTCCGTGTGTGTAGTCGCCTGGACATTATGGTCATTGATGTGTTCCATACAAAACTCCACAAACTTACGAACGGTTTCCGATGACTTGCGCGATCGTCCTACATAAAGTCCCTCTTACGTGGATGTTCTCTTCCGAGGGTCAACAGACTTCCTGACCTTCTTGATAGCCCATAGACTGCTGCAACCATTCGCCAAAGGCGAGGTTGACAGAACCCGCAGAGGCAGTTTGCCGTCCTAAGCAGGGAAAAGGGAGGAAAATGAAACACCTAGCCTCGGATATGCTTCAGCGCATGCAGTAGAATCGAGACACGCGTATACAGCGTTGAAGCCTTGAGACAGGCTGCAGCTCGTCAAGGTCTGAGCCCAAAGTCTGAATCTGTCATGCTGTCGGCGGTCGAGTAGAAGGTCACCCATGGTGGAGTACCACATCTCTGCTGAGTATAAAACAATCCCATGCCCCGCCAGTCTGCATCGAGTGTTTGAGCGTCAGTGCTACGGTTACGGTGCAGCGAGACTCACGCAGCAAAGAAAAGTCTCAGGGGGTCCAGGGGCGCCAACCGTAAATCTCGCGGTCACGTGTCCCAACGCGTGCATGTTCGTTCGATTTCGACTTACAGTTGCAGACAACGTTCATTATTTCTGACCATGTTCAAGAACATCCTCCCGTCGCACAAGCGCATAGCGTCGACAGATTTTACCATGGTGACGAGTCTAGGTGATTCGTCTGCCAATGGCAAGGAGAATAAGCCACAGGTGTCGAACACCGCGCAAACTAAGGTCAGGCCACCAAATAACGGTGTCAAGAGCTTGGGTCAGCCGACAGAGAAGGAGAGGAGGAGGTGGATGGAGAAGAAGAATGTTGTGGAATGCGAACAGCAACCTGCTGAGATGGAGCAAGCATTCGATAAATTATTGGTATGTCTCATGTTCAATGCTGTCTCGCGCCATCGTCACTAACGACGTGTAACAGGATGATCTACAAATTCCTGATACTCTGAGACCGAAGCTGAATGGCATGGATGCTACTGTGAAAGCAGCCATGCTCAAGTCGTCCCATATCTTGGTTTCGAAACCATCACAATCACCCCCAATGACCCCACGGACGGCAAGCCTCCGACGGACTCGAAGTATCGACTCTATAAGTTCTCCGGGCAGATCGAACTCGGCTCTTGACGGCGAAATTCTCCAACCTCCGAGACCGAACTTCGTTTACGGAGCCTCATCTGGTGAACCTGGAAGTCCTCGTGGCACTCACAGCCGCGGGTCATCTTTCGATCTGACCAAACATTTCTCTCGGAGTCAGGTCAACCTCGCCACTTCAAGTTCCCTGGATCTGAGCGGCCTCGTCGGCTCCAAACCTGGCAAGGAGAAAGTTCCCAACAAAAATCTCTCACCAGCGAAGTTCTTCAACATCCTCTCTGGGACATCAAGCACCCAGATGGAAGTTGAGACAATTAAGAAACTGAGGCTTCTCCTACGGAATGAATCGGCATCGTGGGTAGCATTCTGATGTGTCCAAGGAATAAGGCTCAACCGTGATTGATTAGATGGACACAAGAGTTCCTCAGTTTAGGCGGTTACAACGCTTTGTTGACTCGACTCAACGAGATTCTCGAAGTCGAATGGCGGTCAGTCTCGCGATTCGTTCGCTCCCCTGATTGACTAACGCAGCATCGGTTTAGGGAGGAACAACACGACGACAAGCTTCTTCACGAACTACTTCGATGCCTCAAGGCACTATCCACCTCCAGCATCGGGTGCTTTGCTCT
The DNA here is from genome assembly GCA_012980535.1 of Pleurotus pulmonarius. Classification (NCBI taxonomy): domain Eukaryota; kingdom Fungi; phylum Basidiomycota; class Agaricomycetes; order Agaricales; family Pleurotaceae; genus Pleurotus; species Pleurotus pulmonarius. Next base: position 2,542,984 of record SJKF01000005.1, read on the forward strand.
CCGAAGTTCATGTCCGACACCTTTCGTCCAGCTGATGTCCCTCCTGTTCTCGGATAAGAAGCCAGGCGAGGTGGCCACTCGCCAACTGATCGTCGACCTCCTCCTGATTCTCTTCGAACTCTACCCACAAAGCGCATTACCTGCCATGTCCGGACATCCCCGTCGCGAGGCTTGGGAGTCCACAGCTACGGTCTGCACATCAAACGTCATTACGCTTCCCGCGCCACACCGCAATATCTTCTCTCTTATTCGTGCCCTTCTGTTGACACCCGCGCCACCACCATCCGAATCCCCTGCAACCCCCATTTCGCCTCACGCTTTCATCGAGAACCTGCATAAACCGCGTGTATACAAGACGTATTTGCAAGAGCTCAGCGATGTTTGCAGGGACTACTTTTGGGTCTTCTGTCATCCAAATAACACGATCTGGCGCCTGGATGAAGTTGATGAAGGCAAGGTAGAGAAGCCCAGGGCACCTGGCGGTATGACGGGCGGTGTTGAATTCGAAGCAATGGGATATTTCGTAAGTGCAGCAAACTGCCAATACTTCATCTCCAAACTCAACCACGTTCTTGATAAGACGAGTCATTTGCGTCTCATTAATGCCATCGCCAAATCTACCGATGATTTGAACCTACCCAGAGACCATGAGCACTCGGCCTACCGCTTCCACACCGACATGTTCCTCTCTGGACTAGAGCGTATTATTGCTGTACGTACTTGCCAGTGGATACGAATTGACTAAATTAACAATACAATCATAGATTTCACGCAAGGCATCAACTGTATACTATCCTAACCTTCACCTCGAGTTGTCTAGATACATCGCTATGGTTGGCCGGTCCGGCTTTGAGCTTCCATGGACCGTCACAAGGTTGATTGGCCCGCCACCCACGGGCGTGTGCAGGAACCCCATACCCCCTGCCAGCAGGAGTAGCACGCCTGGCCCGCGAACCGGACGCACGAACAGCGCGTCCCCGGGTTTGCCACCCTCAGTGGCGCTGGAACCAATTAAGATGGGAGTATGAGCTTCGGGATCCGGGATGAATCAAGGAGGCTTCCTATTGTACAATCTAGAATCTAGCATTGGTTGGCGTTTAGATCTTCTGTTGTTGTGACTATGCATGTTTCGTTTTCTGTGATATATGCTTTTATGACTGCGCAGGCGTTGACGTGCTGCTACATGTGTACACTATATTTATTTATGCAAAAAATATGCTACCACTGCTGGCTTGATGTTCTCCGCTATCCTTCGGAAGTACTCCAAGAAGTGACAGGCGCCTGTGCGATCTTGGAAGCAACTTACGAAGCGCCCGTCAAGTTCTTCGACCGCGATCATCATGTTCTCAGCCCACTTGGGTGCCACGGCATCCGTCATATTGCCCTTTCAGAGTATCTTAACGATTCCTGCATCATATGGCATGCTGTTCGATGGTGAATCTGCAGACTAACTGCACAGCGAATACCGAACAAGGGTTCGGCTGAGCGACGAGTATACGTTAAAGACAAGCTCTCATTTGCTCGGTATCAGGCCCCTAGAAGCCCAGGGTGAGTTTAGATAGTGAATTACGCTCATTCGTGCTGTTCATTATCGCTTTACTCTCTACTAGCTTCGCTTCTTCAAGGTCCCATGCAAGGGAACGATTAGTTGTGCCTTGCAGAAGATGTAAATACGGCTTCCAGCGTCGATCAGCCCACCTCTTCACCCCCATATCTCGTAACTTCAGATTTTAAGGGTGAGTTCTATGAGTTTGATGATCTTTATAAGCATCCGTGCTTCCACACTTTACGCTAAGGTACATATGCTATACCCACTGTTTCTCTGCTTCTACTAATCTATCAACAGCATCCAGGAACGTGGATTCCACGGCATGAAATTCCGTTTTTGACATGCCCAGGACATCTTCGATCCGCCCAAAATTGATAGGTAGCGTTAGCCGCTCGAAGGCGGGTACGGGCACTTTCGTCAGTCTCTCCGCCAGTTCGGGCCTTTTCTCCGCGATGAGTTGGATGATTTTCCCGAAGTCCAAAACGTGCGGCGAGCCGATTATGATGCGTTTTCGACCGACTACGAAGGTTGGGGGCGACTTCAAGGCTAGAACGTGGGCCCGGGCGACGTCTCTGACGTCTACATGGTCGACTGTTGTTGGAAATGCGCCCGTGGGGAAGAGGAGACGATATACAAGGATATTGGTGGAAAGGCCAGCCGGGTTGGTCTTCGGGATTTGATGGGACTTGGCGAGTGGCCCATATATTATTGTCGGATTTACTGATATTATAGGAACTCAGCATCAGACTAAAGGTCTAATTTTCAATAGATGTCTTACTTGTTGTGACCTCGACATGAGGATGGGAACTCGCGAAGTCCCATATGGCCTTTTCTGCCAGGGTTTTGGCCGTTGTAAAGACTGCGAGAGGATTTCCACTCTGGAGCGCGACACCTCTATCTACAGGGTTCCATTCTAGACCGAGATTCAAGTCAGAACATGACACGACTCGAGAGGATGGGAAGACAGTCAACCTTGATCCGAAACCTTCCCCTTTCGACCGAATGCCGTTGCAGTAGCACTCGTCACAATCATCTTTTTGATGCCTGCTCTTTCGGCTTGTCGGATAACATTCAGCGACCCATCGACTGTATTCTAGTACGTCCTTCTTAGCCTTCAAAAGGTGCGTGTTTCCTATTTAGCTTACCCTCAACGTACATTCAGGATGCTCTCTTCCTACCTGTGGTGCCGCCATATGTATGAGAGCATCCACGCCCACGAAGAGGGTAATGAATTGTTCGTTCGCAAGATCCATGATTCGCGTGATCTCTACTCGACCATCGGTGACATGCTGGGCGTGAACCTCCAAAAGGTCTGGAATTTTCGCTCCCCGAGCTGCTCTGCGAAATTAATATTGAATTCGACGACTCCTAACGGCCCGCAGATGCAGATACACACAACCGGACGTTATATCCTTCATCGAGGAGTTGCTCTGCAACGTGTGAGCCTAGAAAGCCTGTCCCCCCGGTTATCTATAGATACACAATCAGATAGGATGTGTCATGGTGGATAGCAAGTGCTTACCAGAATTCGCTCGGGCATGATGACTATAGACAGCCCCCGACCGAAACTAAAGAATGCGGGTACGGTTGGATTCTAAGCGGTTATATATACAAGTCCTGTCAAGCAGGGAACAGGCTGGAACTTGGTCTTGTCCCATCGCTTCTTGGCCAAGGTCTTCGTCATCTGGGGCGGTCGATGACAGCGAGGGTCGGACAGAAGTGAGTTGGTATCATATAGCATGTAGCATTTAGCACTTAGACTTGAATGACTTCACAATAGGAGTGGAAGCACGATCATCTACTATCAAGCGTGGATGGTGTAGCGGTAACATTGGGTCTTCCCACTTAAGAGTGTTTGGCCTAGCTCCGGGTTCGACTCCCGGTTCACGCATTTTTCTGTCTCGTAACTCTTTTTCTCATAATTCAACAACTCCTCACCCGCGATCTGCGGACAAAATCATTAAACAAACAGATGTTCCGAATTCGTTGAGTAGTGACCAAGGTTCAACTTTGTCTGCTTCGAAGCCGAAGTGGAGGGAGGCAGATCAAATTAGACATGAATAATGGTAAACCCGGAATCATTACAGAGTCAGTAGCAAGTGGCTAGAACCAGAGATGAACTAAAATTCCTCAAAATTTGCCTTTAACTCTTCCCTCATCTCAGCAGACAATTTCTCGGCCATGGCGATGCACGCGCCGGCCTACAGGTCAAACGCGTCAGCATGCAAAGCGGTATAATACGTCAGACCACTCACCGTGTGTCCAGAAACTACATAAGAAAAGGCAGATGCATCGCACACCCGCAAGCCATCCACACCATACACCCTCAACTTGGCATCGACGACACCCCCGTCCTCCCTTTTCGCCATGCGGCAGCTACACGCTGGGTGATAGACCGTCTCGACTCTTTGCCTGATAATCTCTAGCAATTCTTCGTCTGTCTTCTCATGCAGGAAGTGGTCGAGGTCGCTGCGCTTCTCTGAATGGGTCAAACAAGAGGACAAGGGCTCGGTGTGGGCGAGTCGCAAGCAGAGTCGGGCTCCTCTGAGGAGTTTGTGGATATCAGCCGAGGTTTGAAGATAGCTAAGATGAAAGGTGTTGTTCAGCAATGCTCGGGGTATCTGTAACCGTGGAACTCACTTTGGGTCTACGCTAGGATTATCGAAGGGGTTATTCGACAGAAGCCTGATGTACCCCTTGCTCGTCGGTCTGAGTAAATCATCATATTAGCCGGGGTCTAGGGAGGAAACATACTCATCTCAATCAAATTGACGTACCTCAGCAAGTACACATGCAGTGCATATGTGGGCAGGTCGAACATGAACGCACCATGATCCCGATATCCTAAAGGAGTGCAGAATAACTCTAAATCAGGGGTCTCTTTGCTAGGGGTGCTATCTTCCAACTCTTCTTTGAAGTCGTCCTTCGGAAAGAGCGATGGATCATCAGTCCGCACAAACGCAGCCGCTTCGCCCATCTAAAAACCACATGGATGAGTATTGGTTCTCTTCAACGCCAAAGGGAGGTGTACACACATTGTTACACAACGGCCCCCTTTTGAAAATACTGTACTGGATCAGGGCTTTCATAGACTTCAGCCTGTCCATTACATTCGCTGGCTTCAAAAAGCTCAACGAAACGCCCATCTTGTCCTTGAAGATGAAATCCACGATGGGATGATCGACTAGGTTTGCGCCGACAGTAGGCAAGTCTACGACGGTGGGTATATTGTGTGCCGAAAGGTGTTCAGAGGGACCAATGCCAGAAAGCATCAAAACGTGAGGCGAATGCACCGCGCCGGCCCTACAGAACGCATGGGTTTAGCAATCCATTCAATCAAAAGCTGCTACCATACGATAGGACAACTTCTTTCTTTGCGAAGACCTTGTATTTCTTCGGCTCCGTCGCATCCCTGTCCTTGGTGGAGGCAATCTCCACTCCGATCGCTCGCGGGACACCATTCTCTGGTTGTGAAAAGAGAATGCGAGTGGTGTGGGCATAAATGGCCACTGTGAGGTTGGGACGCGACAAAACCTCGTCGGTCAAGTAGGCGGACTCCGAAGATACACGAGTCCCATTCGAGTCGATATATGTCACTGATTAGGATGATGCACACTGAGTGACTAATAGTGAGGAAACTGAATCGAACTCACTGATCTGGATGATAATTCATGTGCGTGAATGACTGTGTATCAACTTGGGAAATTGAACTCACTCTTGAAACCCCAGCAGTACCACTCGCCCCGTTGAACGATGGAGTGTACGGTATTCCTACGTTGATGCACGAGCGGACGAAGGATTTTGACGTCTCTGACACGTAGTTAAAGAACCCTACTTCAACGGGGCCGGTCAATCCAACTTCCCCTTCTTCCTTTGCGGCGGAGGAGGAGGGGGAGGAGAAGGACGTGTAAAACGCTGGGTTCGCAACAAAGTGCTCAAATTTACGGAAATATCTAGGCCGGAAATCAGTGGAACGAATGAAAGACAATGCAACTGCACTTGCTTCGCAAAGTTCTTGAATGACCAAGAATCATCGCCTATGGTGTCGGCCCATTGGTCGAAATCACCAGGCGCGCCATATTGTGCCCTGCACACCCAGTTGTCAAACTAAGGTAAGGGAGGAAGAATAGGAAGCGTACATTTGGGCATTTATCGATGAGCCTAGGGAATACTAATGTTAGTGCATATCCGAACATCAAAGGCAATCTGAGCGTACATCCGCCAAGCATCCTGGCTATAACACCCTAAGCATTGTTGCTAGCGGCAGAATGTCAAAACTTGCCTCTAGGCCAATACTTTGTCTTCCCTTGAGCATGCACTTGGGGTTCCGTCCTAATGTCATAGTCGTAGTTCTTGTTGTGGAAAAGACGCCCGAACGCAGACGGAATCCTCGTGAAGATCAAAGCTTTGCCGCTATGAAGTGTTAGCTAGACTTGAAACTAGCTCTATACATTTCGTACTGACCTCCCTCCAGATTCGAGTAGTAAAACCTTGATGCTGGGGTCTTCGCTTAGCCTGGAAGCGAGCACACAACCAGATGTTCCTCCTCCAATGATGATCACGTCGTATTCACTATCAAGCTCGCTCAGATTCGCGACCAAATGACTCTTCTTCGTAGAAGCTTTCGCCGAAAGTTTGTTTGAGGAGATGAGAAGCTTATGGAGGACTAGAAACAGCGCAGCAAGACCCGCTGACCCCGCGAGAAGCTTCGTACGACTACCAGGGGTCTGGGCGCGCAGGGAGGTCAGCAAAGCGTTCGCCGCACTCGACGTGTTCGACATCGTTCTTGGTCAAAGCGCCAGCCTGCGAGTGGGGATGTTGGTGGAAGCAGGAATCGGAGGAGCCAACGGCGCGCGTCACGCGGGGAAGCGGGAGCAGTGCGTACCAGGCTTGTGATTTCTCCCCCACATGTACCCTGCAGGTCTCGTTGCCCCCACCCCCACACATAGACGTTCTAGGCAGTAACCCTTCAAATTGATATTTTGAGAGATTTCAATGGCTGGTAACTGATTTGCATGAGACCGTTACATAGGTAGAGTATATGTACACTAAGAGATCACATTGTAGATATTCTTCTTCCACTCTTCAAAGGACCCTCTTGACGCGCAAGGGCATATGATCTGCCGGTTCTATGAAACGAAGCAGCAGGGATGTCAAGCTGTCAAATCAAATATATCCTTTACACTCACTCATGGTGACGGCGGCCGTGGGTTGAGCTACCTGGCCTTCGTAGGCGGGCTCGAACTCAAAGTTTGCGATCAGGGCGCTGATTTGGACGCGCGTCAGACGCGTAGACAAGCACTCAAATGGGATGGACGCACGCTAGCACTGCCTTCATCTCCATCACCGCCATCGTCTTTCCGATGCACGCGTGAGGTCCTGCAATGAAGGAGAGGAAAGACAAGGTCGGGGTATATGCTTGAGGCAAATTTTGCCAGCGGAGTGGCCTAAATCTGTTTAGGATCATATGAGCAACGGAATGGAAGACGGGGAAAGATTAACATACTCCTCTGCGTCTTCGCCCCAAATTTCCTTCCAAGTGTTGACAACCCTGATCTAGAGGTATGTAGTTTAGAATAGAACAGAGCTCACGAACGAGACTTATCGAGATACTCACAGGAATATAGAGCATAGTGCCTTTGGGCACAAGGACACCTTCGATGTAGTCCGTTTTCCCTGCTTGACGGAAAGTCATAGGCACTGGAGGAAGCAAGCGCAGGCTTTCCATCCTAATGTGACGCATGCATCTAATTAGCTTCGTTTCGTAGACGAATAAAACATCAAGGACTCACACTACGCCATCTAACCAAGTTAAATCCTTGAGTGTTCGGTATTCCGGCCTAGGGTTGTTCTCGAAGATAGGTTTCAATTCCTTCCGCAATTCGTCTTGATGCTCTTTGTTATTCGCGAGAAGCCACAGAGTCTACGAATCGTTCGTCAATCAACCATCTGCCACATCAATCGCCTAGCGTAGAACAAACCCAAGCTAAACCGGACGCAGTCGTTTCGTGGCCGGCTCCGAGGAACGTAAGCTGAAGTGACATCGGAAGTGAGCTCCATCGAAGGATGCTAGACAATAGTATGGTCGTACGACTTGGTCCATCATTTGCTGGTCAGTCATCGTGTAACCTGATTTGATCGCCAAATCGGCGTTCCGTGCTCTGACCAGCAAACTCATAATATCGCGCTTGGCGTCCGTGTCAGACAGTGCCACAGCATTATCTTTGGTTTTCTCAGCCAGCATTTCAGCGGAAATTTTCTTGATCCGATGCATCGCGTGGAGGGCAATGCCCATTGGTGCTTTACAGTCCAGAATCAGATCATATGGAACCCATCATTAAGAGGTAGTAGATCAGAGCTCACTCAAAAGACTTGATTTGGCGAACCAGTGGCGGCGGTTGTACGCCCAATCCGAGTTGATGAAGCGCTTGAAACCAGGAATGGAAGCCAGGAGGATGAATCGTGCGATGTTTGTTCCAGACTGGAGACTGAGAAGATCTTCGTATGCCTCCGACAGAGCGTTATGTGGGTTGTTCAGAGAGTCGGTTTTGTATCCAAACGCCGTCTCGCAGATGATGTCCAAAGTAACTTTGCTCACTGGAGCAACATTAGTCTGGTACTGTTGCAGAACAGCAAATACATACTCCATTCATACATGTGGATGACCTTGCCTCTCGATGGTTCATCTTCGCCATCAATTTGCTCGTTTAATATCCTCACAAGACTATGATGGCGTTAGTAGAGGGCAGTACGAAGTCAAAGGAATCTGCCTCACCTATGGATGGGGTCATAGTACATGTCCGTCTCTGGTGGGCAACATCAGTGTAAAATCAAGCACATGAAGACCAGAAGCCACGATAACGCACGAGCCATAAGGTTGGGGATAGAAAACGCCGGGTTCATAGCTTTGCGCATCTGTTTGTGCTCATTCCCCGTAACAGTCAAAAGCCCATAACCCGCCACGAAGCCCAAAATCTCTCTCATGAACCCAGGCTGGCCGTGGACAACGATCTACTGTCAACCAACCGACCAGAAACGGCAAGTATAGGCATGATAGACGTACTCGGGGATGTTCCATCCATTCACTCACGAGAATCTTGTGCAGGGTGTCCGCCTTCGTGAAGATAAGTCGCTCGATACCCAAAGGCCCGACAACCCGCACAGCCGAACCATACTGCTTGACCCATTCTCGCTGGGGGACACCAGCTTCGCCTTTGATTATAGCAGGAAATTGTCCAGCAATGATCCCTCCGAGAGGGGGACCCGGGACAACGCGCAACGGTGATAAAAAGCGAGGCCAGAGCACCAAACGGTAGAGAATGCGCCACGATACCCATGCTGCGTGTAGAACCAGCCCTTGGGTGAGCTGATTGTCTAATAGTAGATCCCCACTTACCACAAAGGCCAGTGACAATGTATATCGGCCTGATATGCAACAAGGCGTCACCGACGGTCGCCAGTGAGAACTCTGAGAGCACGTTGGGGGGAGGCATCTTTGTTCGCTTTCTAACCCTGCAAGCTCATCCACTGTTCTTATGACGAAGGTGGGGAACTGCACCTGTACAGCACACGGTTCTGATTTCACATGTTGGACCACATTGCGCTAAAGTGATTTTGGAAAATGATCATCGATCATGGGGTGCGCCGCAGGTGGCAATGGAAGCAAAAGATAGTGATCCTCGGTTCGACGGACAGAATGCGCGCGCGGATGGTGTAGCGGTAACATTGGGTCTTCCCACTGCCAGTGAGTGGCCTAGCTCCGGGTTCGACTCCCGGTTCGCGCATCGGAGGACAGAGCTTTTTGTCCATTATATTATTCGATCATACATTACAGATACACTACTGATGTACCAAAAAACTGAGCGACTGCTACAATAAACGCACTTGCGTGTCATATTTCGTCCAAGGTCATAAATGTCGTGGATATCGTCCGTAAAAGAGAGAGTAAGAGTGAACGTTACAGTAATCATGTCCAAAGGGAGGTAGGTAGTTGAAAACAATTATCGAGGATCATAGAAGAGGTAGCGCAAGATGGCGAGCAGCAAAACGAGAAAAAAAATCAGACCAAAGACGGTGCTTATCGCCCTGCACTGTGACTCGTATCTATCTGCAGGGCGCCCGTCGTAGGAACCCTCGACTGAGAAGACGAAGCCCGCTTCTGTTTTCTCAGCACCCTCGCCCTGTCCTTCTCCGACCCTTTCTCCAAACCTCTCGAGCCGCCGCCATCCTCGCCTGGGCCTCGTCTGCGCCCTGTCGGCAAAGTTCTACTTCTCGATACACCCAGCGCCCCCGCGAATCCGAATCCCCGCTCCCCTGTAGGACTTTCTGCCACAGGAGACAACCCGCCGTCTTCGACCCCTGGACTTCCTCCTGGAGGCGTCAAACTTTCCTCCTGCAAGACACCCCCGTCACCTCGGTCCCTCCGCCCGCTTGTAGGCCGCGTGGGTGTTGTTGGCGAGGCCAACGTCCGTCGGCGATGCACCTTTCCCTGCCCCTCTTTATCCCCTCTTTCGCCCCTGACGATCAACTTCCAACCACCACTCACCGAAGACGAATGATCGCGTTCCTCATCTGAACTCGGGATGATGTGAAGATCATGATCTTCGAGCCCAGCACCGGAACTTGACAGCCCGTGCCCGTCGCCTCCGCCACCGTCGCCCGTCCGACGCCCACCAAAACCCGGTCTTAATATGGCAGTTGGTTGACTGCCTCCCGATCCAGCCCCCGTGCTTCCACGTTCGTCAACCTCGGGTCCTTGCGGCGGCGGCGGTATGTCCAACATGAACCAGTCTTGGTGTTCAATTAAGAATTCCAGTACCTTCTGTGAGAGGTGGTGCTCGTTTGGCAGCATTTCGTGGGTTGGGTGGGATATTATACCAGGGCGGAATATAACAGCGAGGTCTATCAGAAGTCGTTTTGAATTCAGGAAAGAGGAGAAGTGCCGGTCAGAGCTATGGCAAATCAAAAGAGGATCCACTTACTTGTAGCAGTCATTCTATTCTTATCGGACTTCCTGGCGAATACGGAGAGTAAATCCAACACGTAAAGTAGCAAGTATTGATTTGCTCGTGGCATTGACCGTATGAGATGTTTGTATGTTGAAATAACTTCATTATGATGGTTTGGTATTTTGGCTAAAATTCCATACACAACAGACGTGATCGGGCGGAAATCGGGCATGCGTCAGCGCGAGTGGTACATACATTGAGAGGAAGACGGCCCATACCTAGTGCAGCTCGGAACTGATGATAGACAGCGAAAAATTCAGTTAACGATTCGATACTTCGTGATGATAACACACCTCGTGGTATAGATTATGAGGTATCACCGGCTCCTACAGAAGGCCTCAGAATAGGGAGACGGGTAAAATAACAAGCACCGAGAGCTCACGGGCATCTGGGTAAGGTATCTCCGGAAAACACTTGCTACATCGTGTGGGGTATACGTCTCCTGTTTCCAATCGAGGGATTTACCGTACTGATCGAGCGGAGGCGTGGGATCGGCACGATTACGGAGGTGAGCAGCATTGAGATTGACAGGGATTACAGAGTTGTGGGAGGTCGAGGGAGGACAAGGAGAGCACGATCAGTGCAACCTCAGAGATAACGACGGGATCACCACTCACTCGTGGCGGTGTCTCGAACGCAGCCTGCAACTCCCTCATCCGTTTGGCCGATCCGTTGACTCGAAACACGCCTTCGACTTCCGTAGCTAGTTGACGTCAGCACCTGTGACCCGCAGCTCGAGAATCGATACACGCACCGTTCTCTTTCAGAAATAACCCACTATGCCCCAAAAATACATTCAGGGATGGTTATGAGGGCGCGCGATAACAATGTCATGCCAGGGCGGGATCAATTTGCCGGTTCCATCATCAACAGAAAGCGTTCGGGATTTTGAAATGAGCGTGGAAGCGAATGAGTGAAATTTGTATTAGTTACGCCACGAGCGAAACTCACCATTTCGCAACGACGACGGGGATGTAGCCCCACACATAGAGCTCTCCGTTCGCGTTCGCAGTTGATATCTGTACGTTAGCGTACTTGAGGCTTTCTTTCAACGGTTTGCCGAATACGGTGTGCACTGGTTCTGCGTTCGGGGATGCGTAGATCCGTGAAACCGATCCGCAGGGAATGGGAGAAAGCGACGGCGCACAGTCAGACTGTGACGATGGCGAGAACAGCCCTCAGTGACTCACCGCCCTTGTTCAACGCCGCCGACTCGCTGTCCTTCTTCATCTTCTGGGCAAAGGTGAACGACTGCCACCACGCCTTCAAGCTCGCCTTGGTCGGTGCATGCATGTGTTCTGGGTCTTCAAGCCGTCCCTTTCGCATGTTAGGAACGACGGGCAATAAGGTTCTTCTTCTTCGTTGTTTGCACTCTCGAGGCTGAAGCCGTGGCCGTGAACCCACCGTCGGAGTCGAGTTATTACCCAGATTTAAGGTAGGGGACGAGAATGAGTTATCTTTGTGCGGCGCGAACACCTGCTTTATGCCTATTCTGGGCTGTTTCGCGGTAGAACCACTGGCAACGCTGTTGGAGGATATTGTCGCCGATGGAGATGCGGTGGGTTGGCTTGTATTCGGTGTCGATTTGGTGTCTGTCCCGGTAGAAGATGATTTGTTGAGTAGATTTGCAAAAGAGAACTTTGTTCGGCGAGCCAGCTTCGATTTTGTGGCTGGTCGCAAGGAATATTGGTGGATGTCAGAAGAAAAGCAGTTCAGCAGGCGTCATATGCGTGCGCGCGCCAACTTCCTCTTTTGGACAAGTCAAACAAGCGACTTCGGTCACGCAGGCGCAGTTCTGAACATCAACTACCGGGCTCAGAGATTATGACTATACTCGATTTTTGGCGGATTATATCCTAGTCATATTCAAATGCAATTGATGTCTAATCACAGCCTAATTTAATCCAATCAATGATTCTGAGTATCGTGTCGATGTCAATCAGTATGCAAACCACGCTTGAACTGAAGGAACCTAAAGCACGAGCATGCAGAAAACTGCTACTGAGAAAGGGTTTCTTCCATGATGGGGGATCTAGGGTAATTTATTGTCCAAAGTATGTCAGAATTTGAGAGATACTGCCAAAAAATCAAAAGTGATGAAGATGGTGGTGACCAGACTGAAAGCAAAAACTCCGGGCATTCGGTAACGAAGCCCAATGCTCCAAATATTACTCGAATAAGCTACTTTCTTCGAGAGGCTTGAGACCCGGTACCTCCCTTCGTAGTTTCCATCTGTGCCTCAATCAAGGCCTCCGAGATCTCCAAGGCATTTGCCAGCATTTGCATCGTCAGCTTGTGGGCGTCGGCATTTGCCTTTCGAAGGCGGGAGAATTTATCATGGAATTCAGAGGCTTTGATATCACGATTCGATGATGAGGTTGAATTGCCCGTTTTCTTTGGCCCCCTCTTCTTTTTCTGCGGTGGCGATAGCCACTGTTAGTTCGTGTTCAAGTAATATAGGGGGTGTCAGGGGCCTACCTTGAGGGCACTACCCTTCGGCTCGTCGACCCCAGAGTCCGACGAAATAACCATCGACGTTTCGTGAACCATCCTTTTCTTGGATCGCGTATTCGGAGAAGAGGAGCGAGACGAATCAGATGGCCGTGGCCTGCTCTTGCTCTGCAACGACAGGGGCTTCCACTGAGGCTGGCTGGTTCGGGGCGGAGTATCATCCAGTTCGTCCTCCTGGCAGCTATCCTCCACCGTGTCGCTGCTGTCGTCCTCGTCGAGCACTTGCTGCTTCTTCACCGGGCTCGGAGGAGTCGGATTCACCAAGTGCTTGGTGTGGCTGCAGCGCAGGTGCTTCCTGGCGCAGGCCTGGCAGAGGTGGCATCCAGTGCCTATGCATACGCCCTCCCCTGACTTCTGGCATCGGGCGCAGCGCCGCGAGCCCGTCCAGATCCTGTCTCCCTGGCGCCGAACAGGCTTCTCGCCATCAGGAGACACCTTGTCATGTGGGTGGCTGAATCCGCATCTGAAAGACGCGTTATTGGGATTCGTGTTATCGTCTAGATAGTCTCGTGTTAGAGCCAGCACTTAGATATGGAATGCCACGATCACCATCTGATTCGGAGTCGCTTCGATGTGTTGGCTTTCTGAGGACCTTTTCGGGTGTCGGTGTGAAGAGGTTATCTTGGGGCTTTTGATTTTCGTGGGTACTTGGCTTGACGACGACCGGTTGCCCTTGTTCGCGGTAGTACAGCAAGACGGCCTCCTTGTAAGCCTTCACCAGGGACTCCTCGATCCATCCAAAACAGCCCAGTTCTTTTGCGCGTCCACCGACAAACATCACTTCCTTCTGCAAGGAGAGTTGTATTTCATTCAGCTTATGGTTAGACAGTGATTTTAATGAATCCCTACTTACTATACCTTGATCCATGTTGCGAAACCATTTCTCCCATTCCTGAGTTTTGTGGTCAGGCTGCTTTGGGATTGACTTCGCGAGAGCGACTACATTTTTGACACATTCTTCGTGCGTCGCAGCAAGATGAAATTTGTTGTCTACAAGAAAGGCGGGGTTGACGGTCTCTTGGTTGCTTGGCGTCATCGAGATGAGCTCGGGGATTTCTCCGCCGCCCAAATGTTTGTGCACAACGGCGGAGTAGCTGGCTTTTGCGGAGTAAATCATTTTATATGTGACGGGAGGTGACCCACAAATAGTGGTTAATATTCTGCGTGCTTCTCGGAGTCTACAGTATGTGGCATGGTAACAAAAACAATTTCAACAAGGTATTCGTGCCCCCTGGTCTTTCAGGGGTTGTGCTCCATCCTGGACTCTTGGTATATGAGGTTTATTTACGAGTATAAATTACAAGATATATGTCGAGGTCTGTAAATTTTTATTAGTCCGTCGTTGCTTCATTTTGTAACTTCCAAGCTCACGGACGGGTGTAGAAACGCCTGAACCTGGTTTGCTGTTGCTCTTCGTGAGAAATACAAGTTAGGAGGCGGCGCACTCGGTCGAGCGCCCGAACTCAAGCTCGTCTCGTCCACAATGTCGTCCAGGTCTGCCAGACAGAGAACCTCCCAATAACACGCGTTTCTGACGCGTTTTATAGTGCTCGTCTCCTCAAAACTGCGCTGTCTTTGATACCGACTCACGGCTTCACGCGCGCCGCCCTCGCCGAATCTGTACTGGCCCTGCCCGCCTCAAGTCAGCATACCGCCCCCCTCTCGGACACTGCAGTCTCTGCCCTCTTCGGCGAAGGAGACAATGCGCGAAGGACGCTGATAAATGCATGGCTGGCAGAGGGGATATCGCAGATGGGGAACACCCCGCGCTCAGCACGACAACTCGAACAATCGTCGCCGAGGCCGTCTATCGGAGATATCTTGCATCAGAGGCTAAGGTACAACGAGCAGGCTCTGCAGTACTTGCCGGGAGCATTCGCCTGCCTAGCAACACCCAGCTCCGCGATGTCTATCATGTTGACGCCTCTCGATCCTGTTCCAGCGGTGAAGCATGCAGTGAAGATAGCTGACGAGGCATGCTACGTATCCGGGGACGAGTCGCTTCAGGTGCGTTTCGGATTGTGATCCTCCGCTTTATCTTGAACTCTCCATTAGCTTTCTTGGTACGCCCGACGCGCTGCGCTGGCCGGGATATACACGGCAGCTGGTATGTATGTCCCATCATGTGAAGAGATTATGCCTTGATATTGGATTTGCAGAACTGCATCAGTTGGCATCCCCTCAGACTGCCCATGCTTTCCTCGACTCGCTCCTAGCCTCTTCGTCCAAATTGCATCACTCGGTGGAAGAAGTGGGGTTGTTCGGAGGATATGTAATGAAGAGTTGGCAAGGGATCATTCGAAGTAGCGGTGTATTCTAAGACCCTGTTTCGAGATCCACATTTTCGGGCATCATCAACTTCTTACTTACTGAGCGCGCAGATACTTATGTATTGTTTCCGAACGATGGGTTATTTTTACAGTTATTTCTATTCCTCCAAAATATCTGAGGAGAGCAGAATCAAATATACGGCGGCGTATCACACGATGCAGACTGCTATGGAGGTTTCTAATTAGATGGACATACTGCTTCTATTGAATTACACCAGTTTCAACCTGAGCATCTTCTGCTGGCAGCGGAGGTGGATAGTTTTTCAGCGGTTCACTGGAGGCCGCTTCAGATCCACAAACCAAAGACTCTACACGAGACATACCTCCGAATGTCCCAGACGTCCTCGCTGCTCTTGGTCATTCTCCGCTTCGCCCACCACTCAGCTCTGCGCCGTATCCACGCGTCTCGCTTCTCTTCCGGGTGCATCATCTTCATGGTCAAGCAGAACTTGAAGTCCTCGAGCTTGTCGCCGCAGGAAGACATCTGTCCGTACCGATACAGGGACTTTACCTGCGTTCGTATGGCTGCAAAACGTGTGCTTCAGCTAAGCGTGGATGTATGCGCGGTTTACTGACCATTGCACGACAGGTAGACGTCGAAGAGGTTCATACAGCCTGGAATATCTTCTGGCGTCGGGTGAACGCGTCTCAAATACTCCTCTTCCCGCTTGACTGCATTCTGGAACGGAGTGTTGGCCATGTAACGGAAAAGAGAAGACGTGCAGTCGTGGACGGCAAATCCAATCGCCAAACGAGCGCCGACCCCTGATAATGAGCGCCCATGTGATAATTTGTGATTATCAGCTCAGAGGTTATCTTGATCTTGGATGTCTCAAAACTATTACCGTCACTACCAACGCGAGGGCTTGACATCGCGCACGTAGATTGCCACCAAGCACCCCCTCGCACGTTCAAAAGCATCATATAACTCAGAAGAGCTCCCTCGAAATCTTGCAAGTAAAACCATCATGTCTGATTGGGGTGCGTCGCACGATCTCCAACGGTCTCCTGGGCGTTGACTTACCACCAGAATCATCTGTGGTACAACATGCTCAGAAGGATCCGAGGACGAGAAGCCCGCGAAGCAACCGGTCGTCGTGAAGAAGGCAAAGAAATGGGAGGGGGAAGACGAGGAAGAAAGCGAGCCTGCGGTGTGTATGCCTTCGAGGCATTCGCTCCTTGAAGACTAATTTCTGCTTGATTTCGATAGAGCGACTGGGAGGAGTCCTCTGAAGAGGAAGAGGAGAAGCCGGCCGCTGCACCAGTCGCCCCGCCAAAGAAGAAAGGTACATTGAAAGCGAAATTGGCGGAGAAGGAAGCCGCGAAGGCCGCGAGAATAGCTGCCGGAGAGGATGACGATGTCGACTACGACGAAGATGAGGTGCTGGATCCCCGAGAAAAGGCCAGGAGGGACAAAGAACGCGAGGTTAATGCTGATCTGAACAATGCTGCAGAATTATTCGGAGCCGCTGCTTTGGGAGGTAAATGAACGTCTATCTCAGGATCGCATTCTCGTTCCTGAGTCGGCTATGTGATTGCTTTAGGCACTTCGTCTGCGGAGCTCGACTCTATCATCTCGTTCCAGCCCCGCACGAAGGAGGATTTCCACACTCTTTCTTCGCGCATCATCGAGTACACTATTAAACGACATCAGAACAAGCCTCTTTACGCAGCATTCGTTGAACACCATGTACGACAATTGGCGATGCCGTTGAAGGACGTAGAGATACGGAAGGCCGCGAGTGGACTGACCACACTAGCAAACGAGAAACAGAAGGAGCAAAGAGAGAAAGCTAGCGGGAAGAAAAAACCGAAAGCTGCCACGAAGCCGGCCCTTGGAGCGGCGAAGGCTTCGAATAAGTGCGCCTACCCACCACCGCCAGATGTTACCCCCTCTGACCACTGCTGTTTTCTCGTAGGCTTGATACTAATCTGTATGACGAATCATTGGACGACTTTGGGACCAACCCAGATGATTTCATGTAGATCATTTAATCCGAGCTTGATACCAATGAATGAGTCTTCTTGTTGATTCAATAATTCTTAGTGGATCAAAGATCAATGCGAAAGGAACGAGATGCTCACGCAGTTTATCATGCGCCGTCTTTGCACTTTCTCCGGCTTCGCGTCCGTTTGGGTCGGGAACACACCATATTTAAAGAACATCACTCACGATCGAACCAGATGGGTGCTGTAGGTAAGCCAATACAAACTTGATGATGTGAGTTGTGACGTACCTTATCCGCAGAGGTCAGCGGGAAGATTTCACACCTCGCAGCTCTTTCGCCGTTGTTTGACGGCGCCTTAAACCCCAACGGCCATTCAAAATTGACGGCATCAGATGAACTACTCCACGCAGCCTTTCTGCTTGTAAAGGCCGATTAGAGAGCTCGTCTGTGAGCGCCCTCTGGCCCTTCACTATGCGCTGTGATTGTAGGTCTCAGTTCAATCAGATGATGCAGATGTTTGTAGCGCTGTATTCTCCGAGCTCGCCATCTAGACCAACTGAAGGCTTGGTTACTTGTCTCATCTCACGCCAAGAGCCAACTGGGGATTGCGAGGCGCTCCTCTTATCGGCACGTCCAAACCTTGCTGTATGACGCTGCAGGGTCCTCTAGTTGCCTTTCACCTTCACGATGTCGTCGCTATTCTCCCCCACAAAGCGGCAATTCTTAATCCTGGGAGGGATAATTACCGTACTCTTCGCCGCTTTGCTGTGGCAGTACCCGAAGCACGAGAATAGCACATATCTCGGTGCCGAATACGGCCAATCCAGCTGGCTGCAGAAGCTATGTCCCCAGTCCCCGGCCCCGAACGTCTCTGCGCCGCAGACGAACTTTGACCGCCAGCGGTTACGGAGGAAGCATGTCGCGATCGCCTCGACGTTTGGATTCCATCACGACGTTTACCTTGCGCTGGCGTGGACGATGAAGCGAGTAATGGGGCCGAGCGGCGGCGCCGTGCAGGTCTACGCGAGGACACCGTACGCATTCGGCTTTCAAGAAATTGTGGACGAACTTGGACTTTACAACGGACCTGTGAAGACACCGGAGGAGCTAGTGAAGGATATAGCCCAACATGGTGGCGAGGGCAGCATTGATCTAATTGTCCTCGGAACATGCGAGGTAGAGTACGTTTCTTGGCAATCGCATATCGATGGATCGCTTTTACCAAGGATGTTTTAGCTTGCGAGGAGATTGGCATGAGCAACTGCTGGCCGCATGGGATGCACGTGATGGCGATCATAAGTTCCAACTCATCTGTATTGTGCACCATGTCCTAGAGTAAGTGAACCTCCTTAGGATAGTTTGGGCTGATGCGTACTTTGGGACTACTAGCACCGCTTGGCAACCACGGATCGCGGAGTGGTCACGTCGAGGTGCCATTCGCTTGCTACCGATATCCAACCAGTAAGCGAGCTTCCGATATCATTGGATCACCTAAACAGACAGAATTGTATCAGCGTTGCTCAAGGCTTCAGAAGATCGTTCAACGAACTTGCCGACTCCAAGGATCCCCAAATCCGCGAAGCTGGCTACGAATACATCCCAATTGACGTGCATGTTCCTATCTTAGACGTCCCTCGCCTTCCCCAAACGTTGGCAGACAAAGTTCTTTCCAAAGCTGTAATTCAAGGATCTTTCAACATGGATCGTCGCGATTACGCCCATTTATTTGATGACTTGAAAGTCTCGCTGGCTGGTGATTAGACATTGATGGTATTCTTCCTCACCGACTAACATGACCATAGAATCGCCACGGAACTGGGGTTACTTACCTCTCCATGATCGTGTTTCCTATATTGCCGATCCAGAAGACCCGAGCCCGTTTCACCTCTATCTCATCGGCTCGGGCCATATTGATGTGCCTACAGAGTTGAAGAACATCGTCACCGTGCACGTCAACCTAGAATACTCGGCCTTCTATGAGTTGATGGGTAGTATGGATATATGTATCCCTGCGTTTGCGGAGAACGGGTATTATGAGCACCAAGCCAGCTCGACATTTGTTATGGCTTTAGAATGCGATGTAAGGACATACCATGCATTGTGTTAAGACGGCTAACCCTCACGGACGCGTAGGTTCCTATACTTGTAACGCACCGTATGCGGGCGTCATACACTTACGCAGATGACGATAGAGTCGTGGTCACTCGACCCGCCGCGATGCGTGAAATTGCGGCGATCAAAGCTCTTCGCACGCGACATGCCGTCGACGAACCTGCAAATTTTCAAACGAAACATGCCATTCAAGAGATGATGGACAGGGGTTGGACTCGATCCAAAAGGGAGATGCAACTTTTTAAGGAGGAGATATGGATGCAGAACGAGAAGGTTGTACAGAAGATATTGATGCAATGACTGCTTCCCAGTACACTACCGGAGGGTGCCGTCGTCACCGAAGCGCCCTGGTCGTTCCTTTCCAAGCACGCCGCCACATCTGTAAAATACAGTCGGAAACTAGTTGGAAGCCCAGCAGTATTCTATTCCGTCCTTCTGTGAACTGTTTTATTAAGCCGGAATCATTGGTATCACATGGATTGCGCTAACGGCCCTCCATATATACTGTATTCCAAGTTATCCAACCACGCCCCATATTCAACCACTACCGACTTGGTGCCTCTACTGTGCCTCATCGCACCTTCTCCAGGAGATACGTCGACATCGTTTGGTAATGGCTTGCTTCTCTCTACTTTTTCGAAAATTAATTCGGCCGCTTTAACCAGGTACATGTCATAGGACTCTGAGGGTTGGTACTGGCAGGGTTAACCCAGTGGCGGGATCATATGCCATCCGATGGCTTTGGTATAAAACCCGTCGAATTTCTGGTCGTGTGCTATCGCGTCTCGCCCCAAGATGCTTTTCCAGCGGGCCTTCGTATCGCTCTCGTTTCTCGCCTACGTCGCAGCGTTGGTCACGCCCCCGAACGATTGGGCTAAGTTGACCAAGTTGGGAGCTAATGCGCCGTATCACAAGGCACCAGCACCCCGAGGGGTCAAACAGAACTTACCCCCTGATTGTAAGGTCAAGCAAGTTGTGTATGTGAGTAAACTTACATCAAATCATTTTTATTCCGTGTTCATTTCTCACTCTCTTCAGCTGAGTCGACACGGTAGTAGATATCCCGGCTTCGAGGGTACTTATGTTAGCGCTATGGCGCAAACTGTTACCAACGCTCAACCAGTCATCGCGAATGTCAGACTCCCGAGAGAGTTTAGATTTCTCAAGACATACACTTCCACTCTGGGATCAGAAGACCTCGTTGACAAAGGAAGGCAGGAAATGATCCACCATGGCAAAGAGTGTGCCCCTCCTCGTCTCATTTCGTAAAATCCTCAGCTCATACGGCTTTCGCTTTCGAGGTTCCGCAAGAGATACCCTCACTTTAACTTTGATCATTTCGTGACATCAGGCTCATCTAGAGTGAGGTTATTTCGGCGTTCCTGGTCGATTATCTACTCACTTTGCATGACTGGCATAGGTCATCGAGTCTGCGACTTACTTTGGTAAAGGCTACTTCGGTCCCAATTGGAACGATCCTTCCAAGATTTCGCCCATTCCAAGCAATCCAGCGACCCTTTCACATCTCACACCTTTTCAAGTTTGCCCTAATCACAGCTTCTCTGTCAGCGACTCGGTATGTGATAGCATAATATACCCTCCTTATACTCAAATACAAGTATTCATAGATCAAAGGAGCTTGGCAGAACGTATTCATGCCTGCCATCACAGAGCGTATTAATGCTGCTGTGCCGGGGCTAAACTTCGCAGATATCGATACTCTGGGCGGTTTCTATGCCTGTGCTTTTGACTACGCTGCTCATGGAGTCTCACCGTGGTGTGGTGCCTTCACAAAGCAGGAGATCGATCAATTCGAGTACACATTTCCATTAGTCAAATCAAACCAACGTGATACTTATCCATGAATAGGTATTACGCAGACCTCGACATTTCGGCATCATGGGGCTTCATGCACCCTCAGGATATGGGTCGCGTCATGGGTTCAGTATACACCAAGAAATTGATTGAGCGGTGCGTATTAGATGCTACACCACGTCTGCTGATCATTCATCCTTCTGGGAATATAGTCTGTCGGCCAGCGACGAGAACGTCGCTTACGTTGAGTTGGGTCACGACGCGACCATTGCTGTTGCAATGACCGCCATGGGTTTGGCCAAGTAGGATCCTATTCCAAACAAGTCAGGCAAAAATGGCTTACCTAGGTTCAATAGGGATGATCCTCCCCTCCCTACGACACACATGGTTTCAGATAGGAAGATGAGGAGTTCCAATCAAGTACCTTTTGGAGGCCAAATGATTTTCGAGAAGTTCACCTGCTCAAGATCGTGTGTCTCATGCCGTTGCTTTTATTTGTACCTTGGACTCACCTCGGTCCCCTCTAGATTTGAAGGGCCCCAAGTCCGATTAATTCTCAACGAAGCGACGTACCCCTTGACCCCTTGCATTCAGTCCGAGCGAGACGCTAAGTATGGGACGTGCTCACTTTCGAATTTCATTCAGTCCAACCAATTTAGCGTGTCGATCGAGTTTGGAGACGCGCAGTGGGCAGCCTCTTGCGGAGTACCAGCTTGAATTTCGTATCATTATGTTATTATATTTTCTATGGGCTACGAAAGATGTGATGCATTGAAATGTCACATACGCATTTGTTTGCCTGAGAGCAACAAGCCAATGCAGCGTTCAAGGATTTCCAAATGCTCGGCGGGAGGAAATCATCTGGCCCCTGATACTCCTGTGTGCATTAAGTAAGTCACCCTATCGTAGGCGCCCGTCAACTGCGACACAAGCATCGCGTCTGAGATCTGAACATCTCCCTTTCTCCTGAAGGCCACTTTCAACATGACGGACACCGTGGATTCGATGCTGGACCTGATGCGCCGTCTTCCGCCGACGCGCACTGAAGAGAATGTGGCAGCGCTGGTCGATATCTGCCCCGACTACGCGGACGATCTGCTGGGCAGTGTTGATCAGCCGTTGAAGCTTAAGACTGACCGAGCCACGGGGAGAGAATATTTGGTCTGTGATTATAACCGTGATGGAGACAGCCATCGGTGAGCTCGTCTCATTGCTAGGATATCGATGTTAAGGGAGTGGTTGCAGTTGCAGTGATGCTCATCTAGTGATATCAGTTGCTGAAACAATTCACTGACATTCATCATTCAGGTCACCGTGGTCAAACGAGTATGATCCACCATTGGATGATGGCACGGTCCCCACCCCTCGACTGCGTAAATTGGAGATCGCCGCGAATGAAGCATTCGACACATACCGTGAAATGTGTGCTCGCAACCACGTCCTAAACCAATCCCTGATGTCCTACTGACTGCAGGTACTATGAAGGCGGCGTATCATCGGTATACCTGTGGGATCTCGACGATGGTGGCTTCGCTGGTGTAGTGTTACTCAAGAAGAGTAAGTGCCCTGCATTGTCATTCTGCGACGCGTTCTCAGGTAGGGTATATGTCTCCGTTCAGCTATGACACCTGCTACGCCAACTGAACCCTCTGGATCCTGGGATTCTATCCATGTCTTTGAGACAGCCGAACGCGGCCGGCAAGCTCATTACAAATTGACCTCCACCATCATGCTTCACCTTGTCAATCGACGGTCTGACAATGGCGAGGGTGCCAAGAGCGATGGCAGGAAGAGAGATGGTGAAGTCAGCCTGAGTGGAAGTATGACGAGACAGGTTCGCGGCAGTGATCCCTTCCTCATTGACACATTACTGATGTGATCGAATGTCGCCATATCTCTGATTGCTGTTCATCGAACTTGCTGGTGGTGTGTGGTTCAGACTGAGCAAGACTGGCCGCTGCAGGACGCGTCATCTCATATCACCAACACTGGGAGGATGATAGAAGAGATGGAAATCAAGATGAGGAATTTGCTACAAGAGGTAGGCCATTCCGCTAGTTTAAACGAGGCGATCCTGGTGTACCTTTTTGACCAGGTTTACTTCGGCAAAACGCGAGATATCGTTTATGATCTTCGGAGCGTAGAAGACCTGGAAAGGGCGCGCCGCCAACGCGATTTGCAGAAGGAGCTGGTAGGATTCATCAAACGGTAGCCATATGGCCATGGTCATGTACTTGAGGAGTAGGGCTTTCCATTCTCTCAGGAGCTTCCCCTCCCGCTTCGTTGACTTATCTTGTGGCTGGCGGATCAACGGATTACAACCGATCTACTTGTTTTCAGGGACGATCTCCGTACACTCGACTTCATGACGCGCCTACCTGAAGTGGCGCTACGCATCTAAGGGCACAACTAAGGGCCTCGAAAGGCTTGAGAGCGGCTATACTCAAATCAGCTAGATTGAGTGGACGTGGTCTGGAAAGACAGCAATTGCAACAGCGCATCAACGTTTCATATATAGTTAACGCGGCGGCGCAACCATTGTTCATCTTCCAACAAGCCTGGCGTCAGCAATGGGATTCGCGTGGATCGTTACCTAAAGATACGTTAATTTCAACCTTGGCTTCGGATGTATAAGCAGCGGATGCAAAGTAGGCACACTCACGTGGGTTAACTGAACTTCAGTGAACGGCCGGTTTTTTGCATTTACAGGAACGCGTTCTAACGCGTCCAGTGTGGAGTCGGCGCCATCTATAACCTTGCCGAAGATGGTGTATTTACCATCTAAATGAGGCTGTTTGGCGTAAGTTATGAAGAACTGCGACTTGTTAGTATCAGGCCCCGAGTTGGCCATCGCAACCATGCCTCGGGCATTAAACTGCCAGTCCGGGGTCAGTTTCGCTTCACCGCAATCGAATCTTAATTACCAACCTTCAAGGTAGACCTGATTTCGTCAGGAAAGGGCTTCCCCCAAATGCTCTGGCCCCCTTTGCCAGTTCCTGTTGGGTCACCCGTCTGGGTCATGAATCCCTTGATATTACGGTGGAAGAGACATCCATCGTAATAATTTGAAGCGCAAAGGGCTAAGAAGTTCTGAGCGCGGAAGATAAGTGTAGATTCCCTCGACATTTGAAAAAAGATGGGACCTCAGCCGTCTTTGGAACCGCTTCACAGAACACCTCGATCTGTGTACAGGAAATTGCCGAATGGGTCAGGCTAGGATGCAGCCAGACGATCAGTGGGACTTCACCTTGAGCTCTCCGTGGGTCGTGTGCAAAGTCACTGACTGCGAAAGATACTGTTATTCATCGTGAAACTCAGGGAGCGTGCCATGTCGGTTACCATCTGATGCGCAAGAAGGACGCTGGTGAGGGAGAGAGGGTTCGGAATTCAGACTCCGACAGCATTACGCCAAATAAATAAATATATCCCCTCCCAGATCTCGCACTGACCTCAAATATTCCCGTTTTCCCTTCCGTCTCTACCACCACCATGCGCACTCCCTCCATCTACAGTCAGGACGACCCGATCTCGGCGGCTCTCCAGCCAGCCTCAGACGAGACAGAGACCGAGCGCAAAGCCCGTCTCGAGCAGGAGGCAGAGGCAAAGCGTATCTCAGAGGAAATCGACGAAGAGCTTCGTTTGGAAAGGGAAAGGATTAAACGCTCCAAAGGCGACGTGAAGGTAACGTACAGAGCCTGGCAGCTATCTTTGCTGGATATATGCGCATATACTCATGGATTTGGTTGGCGACACTAGCTTCTGCTTCTGGGGCAAGGTACGTACTCTAAGCTTTGCGAGAGGGTATCTCAGAGTTTGATGAACATTGTAGCCGAATCCGGAAAATCTACACTGCAAAAGCAATTTCAGCTTATGTACAAACCGCATACATTAGAGCAAGAACGCGCTTCCTGGCGGACGGTCGTCTATTTCAACGTTGTGCACTCGATCAAGCATATATTAAACGTCCTCGAGTCCTGGGATGACGGACTGGAGGATGAGATAGCTGACATGGACGACTCTGCCTCGATTGCACCTTTCACCACTCGTCACATCATTACTATGTCGGAACAGCCGTCCCCGTCAACATCGTTAACGAGTTCTCCGCACACGGCCACCAATGGTTTGCCTTCGTCTCCACCAAGAAGCGAGGCTATTGAGGAAGCTCCTCGAGTACAAAATGGCGCCGTTCCCATCGCCCCCATTAGGCGGCGCCTGTCCTCTCTTGTTGCCGCTGACAAGCAACTGGCCGATCGGCTAAGCGGAGGCATTACTGTTTCAGGGTCCGGCAAAGGTGGAGTATTCGTCCGCAGTGGATGGCAGGCTCGGGCTATCGAGAACGCGCTGGGTCGCGTCAAACGAAACAAACGCACTTCGACAGACGCGGACACTAAACCCAGCAGGGAAAGTATATCCACATCAGAGAACGCCGACGATGCCTTAGTGCAAGAAGTTGGACGTTTGCTCGAAAGCAGCAAGGAAGACATCCAGACACTCTGGAGCCATCCTACTGTCAAAGCTTTGATGACAAAACGGAAGTTAAAATTGGATGAGTGGTCCGAATTGTCAGTGTCCATAACTTTGCTTCGGCGCTCCGATTTACCATCATTCCCTACAGCTTCTTGAGTCACATCACCCGTGTGGCAGCGCCCGATTACATTCCAACCACAGGTATGCCTCAATTGGTATGTCAATTTCGATGGGAATTGACCATTTGCCAGATGACATTTTACACGCTCGTATACAAACCATGGGCGTCGCAGAGCATGTATTTGATGTGAACATTCACGGCAAATCCGTGGCATGGCACTTGTACGACGTCGGTGGTGCTCGTGGGCAACGGCACACATGGGTCCCATACTTTGACGACGCCAATGCCATCATCTTCGTGGCACCAGTGAGTGCTTTCGACCAGGTGGGCACCTTATTTTGATCGGCCTTCGGCGTTTTTCTGAGCGGTCCCGAATCCCAGTACCTGGAGGAAGATCCTCGCACGAATCGCATCGATGATTCTCTGCAACTGTTTACACAAATCTGCTCCAACGCCTTGTTGAAGAACGTTCATCTGGTTCTCTTCCTCAGTGTGTATTCCGATTTTGTTGTTGTCTTCCTTTTGCTTATCACCTAACCCCTTTAGATAAGACCGATTTGCTGAAGAACAAACTTGATGCGGGCGTGAGAGTCCGCAAGTAGTAAGCATCCGGAATGAGCATTCAGTCCTATTTACTCACAGCGCGCCGTAGCATCACCTCGTTTGGAGAGCGGTCGAACGACTACGAAACAGTCATTCAGTATTTCCGGGCTCACTTTTTGCAAGTCCACAGGAGGAACAATGAAAATCGCAGAGTATTGTATACGCATTTCACCAGTGTTGTGGTAAGCTTCGACTTCCATCAGCCATCATATATCATAGAAGAGGTGTTGATTTCATTCCCAGGATACCAAGACGACACAACGAATCATTGGGAATGGTATGTCGAAAATAGCCCATTTTCAAAGCAGATGACTAAAAAGCTTTGATGCAGTCCGTGACTCCATTTTCCGCGGCTACCTTCAATCTGCAGCACTTGTATAACGTTCAGGAACATCTCATGTCTTTGCTTTTTGTTGGTTTTCGTGATCTGGCCGCATTCCCTCTGATGTTTTCCCTCCACTTCTTGTCGACACCGCTCTCTCTCGCCTCGTCCAGAACGAGCGCAGCAGTTGCTTCTCTTGTAAACATAGACACGAACCGCTACGCCACCTGTCTCTACTCACCGTCCAATGTACCTCCTGCAAACCTTCCTCCACCCAAGTTTCCTCCAGCCCTAATGACCATCCTCGCCCACGCTCAGTATATATCTCCGCTCTTTGTGCCATGTCCATGTCAGTCGTCGCTCCCCTCGTTGAACAAGGTTCGCGCTTTGTATAATACGTTATGGCGACCTATCCATACATTATGTGCACCTTCTCTTCTCTATTGACATTATATTTATTCTTAATCATCCTCTGATGTTACATATTCATGGCAATTAATCGAGTTGCGATGGTCTCATGATGATGGTGGGTCCTGAGTATGGTACGTCTGTAGGCGATGCCCAGAACTTGGGATAAATAGCTCGAACTGCGATTGATTGATTGATCCATGTATCAGATTCCCTATCATGGTTTAATCGCAGGTTACCTGGACTGGGAAATCTTCTAGTATACATCATCTTCCGTAGCCTAATGAGGCCTCGCAGCTTGTTCTACCGTGGCCTCCGGGTACAGAGGTACCCGTAATACACGTCAAACTGGCACAACACTGATGTACCATCAAGGTTGTATTTGGAGAATTGCAGCCGTTCCAGGAGCAGTCGAGCTAGCTTGGAAGAACGCCTCATGGACGGGCGAGCTCCCATTCTTGGTTTTCGAAGCAATGGGTGAGAGCTGCGCCAGGCTATGTGTCGAAGCATACCAGTTGCACTGAGAATAGCTGAGCACAGCTGTATTTACTGCGTGAAGTGGACAGTTTGTGTCAGACGCGTTGGAGCGACCACGCGGTAGGTATTTCACATGAGAAAGGCTCTGAACGATATTACCGTCATCCTGCCGTGTGCGTTGTATGCACACACTCTCATGATGTATTGTTGGAGTCATGTTCGTGTACCTGCATTTACAGTTGGTGGGCTCCGACAGTGGGGTGCATTCTCCAGAGAAGATTGGAAATGCCATCACACATCGTTCAGTGTGTCGCATGTAGTCGCGACCTAATGCCCAGGTGCTCCTGTCAAGGGATCGACCGCCGAGAGCGCGGCGTCGGTGTGACCAAGAAAGCTGGAACGACCAGCGCAGCGAACAAGGACGCGAACGCACTCGGCTTAGAACTCGTAGATGGTTCCGGGACTCCCGGTCTTTGGCATTGGGCGCGCCGTTTGTGATGTACCACTTTTAGAAATATATTGAGATTCCAGATGGCGCATGCATGGAGTGCGTGTATTGCATTGACGACCTTCCGTCACCCGTGCCCTCGGTCATCTTCACCACTATGTCGCCGCTGAGGGAAATTTCACTTAAATAGGCTTTAAGTTTCCGTAAGCGTTTCCCGGCGGTCTATCGTCGTGGGGTTATCACATGCCGACTGGCTCGTTAGCGAGCATATGCATGGTCCGTGAACTGAATCGCTTGGGTGAAGTGGTGATGTGAACGCGGAAAGTAGCGGTTGGTGGCGCAAATAGGCATATGGAATCGCATATGAGCCTCATCATATTAGAAGGCGTTTCAGAAAATTTACTTCCAGAAGTTCGAACTTCCACACCAAGGCCAACCTAAACACCCTTGAGCATGGAATGAAAGCAGGGAGGCCGAGTCCTGCGAGTAGGATGGGGTGCGAGCAAGAAAACGTTATTTTGGGGCTTAGCATGGGCTCAAGTACTCAAGTCGAACAGCCCATGACTTCATCTTGAGCCAGTGCTAGTGATCTACAGGAACACTTGGAGGTAGGCCCTCCCATTCCACGTGAGGGAGGGTTGAAGAGGATTAGCAGGGAGCAGACCTGGAGTCATAGAGGGTGCGAGGAGGCAACCCTCAATGAAAGAAGGCGCGCGGAGTAGGAATGGAATTCCAAAATACGGATCGACCACGCGCGCGAGTCGCGACATTACGTATGTGGTTGGGGATAGGTGATTGCAAATAGCCTCCACGATGGGGGACGTCTGGGGACATATGCAGGCGGTTCCATGGGACCTAAATGTTCGTCTGGTATGCAGAAGACGCGTCGACTCGCAGGACTCTGGAGTTCGCATCCTTATGCCCGGGACATGGCCGAGGTCTGGTTCAATAAACTTCTTCCCCGATCATGATCGGTCTCAGCGAGTTCATTTTAATCCACGTATTCAAGCTTAACAATGGGGGATCGATCTGCATGTGCTTCTTCCTTGGTAATCCGAACGGCCAGTCGGCCAGTGGCAGCCAATGGCCCAGAGGGCCTCGGCAGGAAATTTGCGAAGCGGGAGAACACCATCGAATGTCGCGCCATACGGCGGTGAGGGTCGGGAGTTCATGAGGCACAGAAGTAATGGACAAGAGAGCGCGGCGTATGACTGTCGATGCGCATTATGCGCAACGGGTATGCTTGCTGTAATGGTTGCATGGTCGTGACACATTTCCTCCGTAATAGCCGTCAAATTGCAAATTGTATGCTACTGACCCAAAAGCCGCATAAGGTCAACGAGTCATAGTCGATGTTATGGAGCTCAACGAATGAGAACAGCCGGTCAACCATACGGGGTGACCAATATTCTAGCCGTTGTTGCATGATTGGTGAGCGTACTGCACACCACCAGCCCTTGCTACGTTCGTGTGTATCGGCCACCGACGAGACCGAACCTTCTGATGCTGTATATGATATGTATGCATAATATGATGCGCGCTGGGCTGGGCTTGGGGGGAGGGCGTTGAAAGCGCCCTCTGGCACATCCGGTGGTCGGAAGTGTACAACTCCAAGATGCCACCAAGTCGCATTTGTCAAAGGGATGCTGTTGAGCGCCACAATCGATGCGAAGCCGTACACCATAGAAACCTCCAGATGAATGGAACAACGGCACATGCACGCTCGTCATGCGTCTTGTCTTTTGATGAACCTGATGGATTAGTGGACACCTCAAATTGGGGTGTCTTGGGCGGAGGGCGAGGTGGACCGAGTCATTCATTCGGAGAGATGCGAGGAGTGTGACTTTGGGGTTAGAAGTGGAGAAACTTCCTGGACATCGATAGTGGAACAAGGAGAGCTGTAGGTAGTAACCATGTCCACATGCCAGTGGAAGTCAAGCTGGATGGGGCCTTCTCCGCAACTTCTACGCGTGTGAGATATGGCTGAGTTGACATGATGTTCTGGAAATGTTCCCTCGATGGGAATTGCTCCCGTATCGAGTGTAATGAAATGCGCGGTTATGCGGCGAAATCCTGAATCCCGAATAATAAGTTCGACTTAAGCCCGAGTAGAAGTCATGTTGTGCGTATGGCCCTCTAACATGGTGTGTCAGTGGAGGACGTGGAGGACAGGAAATGTCCGAGTCTGTTCAATACAAATCACGGGGCTGGACTGTTTTCAAGTACAGACAAGGATGAAACAGCACGCATGGCAGCTGCGCAACATATAATCTTGTACATCCTCAGCCCCGAGCTACGCGCCTGAGGATCTCGGAGATGGGGGGAAAGGGTAGGGGGCCACGAAGGTCGACTATTTGGCACGCAGGGTGGACGAATTGATTCCGCTAAACCATGTGTATACACAAGCACTAGAATACGCTCGGGCGGATCCGCGAGTGCCCCTTTGAGCGTAGTCGCACCGAATGGACGGGGGCGGACTCTAGGCTCGAAGGTAGAAGACTAACCAGAGATATGAGGGTCGAAACCAGAGATGGGCCCATTCCGCAAGCCAGAATTGGGGTAGAATTCGAGGGCCACATGCCAGACCAGGGAGTCCATTAGTATTCATCTCCGAGACTATTGGGGAGGGACGACGGTTGCGTCGGCTGGACCACCTCTACGGGGACCAGGGTGCTGTCAAAGGCCTTAGCTGCGAACCAAGGCGGATACTCCACCTGCTAAGCTGGTTGCACAGCAAGCCGAGGTCCCAAGCCGAAAGAAGCACAACTTCAAAATGGAGCAATGTCAATCGTATCAAGGAGGATTGAGGTTGGAGAGAAAGACACCGATCCAGGTGATAATCGTGCAGATACGTCGTCTTTCGTCGAATGGCGGAAGGAAGGTGAACGGAGAGTGTACGATGTATAGTCTCCTCGCCTGGTGAACCACTGCTTGCAGGAGACATGCCCCGCAATCAATTTGTAGATGGTCCAGCCGAGCCACAGGTCAAAGCCAGAGGTAGAATGCTGGCGGTTCAAGATATCATCGAGCCTACATCTCAACAATATCGTATCATATCAACCGATCATGTTTCAGCGATCCACGACTACAAGGAGCACCTACATTAGCCATAGGATCCTACTCCGCTATCAATCAATCATGGGCCTGAAAACGGTTGTTGAGCGATCTCCATTCAAGTCTTGGTGGCTTCAGTGGCTTCCTGGCCTGAAGGAACCATCGGCGGTGGACGGGGTCAGAAATTGAAGTAGTACCAATGGGACAGAGCTACATTGAGACAGCACGATGCGCACTGGTTGTCAAGAACGTCGGGATAAGCCATATGTTGTGGCGTCCTCTTCCCCGTTAATCCGCCTCGAGGTCGTGCAGACGGTGGCCCGGATGCTTGGTATCCACGCGCAGAAAGCGTAATGTCTCAGAATTGAGGCAATCTTGACATCTCGTTGCCCCTCGACCTCTACTTCCCTTGTCGCGCTGCCCGGCAAACATATAATGAACGACCGCAAAATTGAGCCGAGGACAAAGGACGCGCACCTTCAGGTTTGTATACAAGTGACGGTCCATTGATACTATCGTCAGGTTGCGAAAATGTCAGGAGGCTGGGGTGGTTCTGTTCAACGGTGAGTGTTTGAGGGTGACTGAACGGATCACGAACGATCGGCGACGAACTACTGAACTTCCCGCAACGGAGTTCGCCACATGGCTGCACGTGGCCGAACGGATCAAACCTCCACGTGCGGTCCACCTAAATTGGCCATCCAGTGCCAGCCCTGCGGCGGATGTCGAAGGCTGGACGGTGTACTGCCTACATTCTAAACGGCCGAGCAGACCAACCGCAGTCTCCGACTCGCAATTACGAACGTATATTTGAAACCGATGAATTTTTCGAACGGTCCCATTCCATAAAATCGACGTCGGAGCGCTTCAGGCACAGACCTAGAGCTCCGCTGAAAGTCTGAGACACATTCGGAGGATGTGGCGGTAGACTACGACCTACCCCTATACAGTAGATAATTGTTTCAGCCGCTATAGTAGGTGTCAAAATAGACGTCCTCGTAATATTTCTGCGGATGTAGATCAACTGGTAAGGGCTAGGCAATGTTGCCTTGGATCTGACAAGTAGGTGTTAGTATGGAAATTCCCTGGGCAACCTCGTCATGTTCTGTCATTTCATTGATACGTCCGTCTGCTGGTGCCGGTTCGTTGAGCAGGAGGGGAGTTCAAGTGCCTGGAATAATGATACGATTCGGTCAGTTGATCGCCTCCAGGAATGAACGAAAACCTACAGGATCCTGTAATAAAAGTACTACGATAAATTGTAGGTGTTTGAGCTACCCTTCGATATAGGCCTCCGCGACTTAACGCTTCGATATGGAGTTACAAGCGGTTCAGTGGGAAATGTAACAGGCCTGATCTAAAAATATGTCACCTCTGTAGGGTTTCTGCACATGCCAGTCAGTCAGTCAGCGTCTTCGATATCAACGGATTGTAACTATACAACGGAAGGCGGTTCCAGAGTGAGTGAGCGCCTCGGACTAGCTTCTAACAAGATCGGCGGATTTAATGAATGACTATTGACATCGAAAATGTTACTGGCGGCTAAGCGAAGCTGGGGACCTTTTCGCAGTCTACTGGTACACACATCAGCCGCCTTTCTGATGCCTAGGGCATCATGGTCCGTTTAAGCGCACGAACCGCACTACTTCGGGGCTCGGGGGGTATAATGACCTGACGAGTTGGAGTCAGTTGGTGTATCCAAAACGCCGATTTGCCCAAGATTTGCCACTATTACTCACAATCGAAGTGGCGTAGGCAGTAGTCAGCCAAGGCACACAAGAAAGCCTACCCTTCCTGAAGCAAGGCACTGGTGACTGGATCGATGAAATGTTTCTCCTTTGCCCCGTATGCCATCATCGCGGGTGACGTTCATTTTCACCAAGCCGGGACGAGAATTTGAAACAATGCAAAGACTCCGACACATTGCCAGTGCATGTCTTTGCCACGACGCAGGTCGCTGCCAGTGAAAAGTGGACTTTTTGGGGGTTCAATAGATGTCAAGCCGCAAGCGAGGCCTTCTTTTTCGTTGATATACCTGAGTTTGCTGCCAGGTCGTGAAGTTGGACAGATTGTATGATGGGAGTTACTTCGCCATAAAGTTAAATCCGATTGGGTGTGGGGAAAGCTTCCGTGCCCCGATCATCATGATATCAGCGTTACGACACCATTAAACTCTTCACTTAGGCGCCGAATACAATTCAGTAGTGGTTACTTCCAGCTTCTTCGTGTTCTTTGCGCTCGATTTTAGGAGAAGAGGCACAAGCGCCCAGGAAGGATTCGGTTTATGGAGGCAATGCGGAGTAGAATATTGACATTTGATCAGGAAGGCATTGCAATTTTGCGAGCGTAATGCAGAAGTCCATTTCTTCACATGGGCGCTCACTGTTGATGGAATCTATCGAACTGATCGCAAGTTGTGGGCAGTGTCTGGATGTCTTGGAGCCTCGGTAGACTGATAGCATTTACGCTCAGCTATTGATTGCCCAGAATGGACAAGAATGGTGGTCGATTATTGCGAGAACCCGCGATGCACGACGAGAATTACACGTCCGGGATATTAGTCGTCCGTGGGGCTGTGAATCCGAATATTAGCGCAGGAATAAATTACGGTCCGACATCAAAGGTACTCACCATGTAGGAATTGTCGCTGGTTCAATATTGCCAATCCTTGATGGTAAATTGACCACGGCCGGTACGCAAGAGAGACAACGGGTCTAGTTCCAAAAGTATCTACGTCCAAGCACAGCAAGGGTGCTAGGACATTACCGTGAAGCTCCACTTATTTAGAACACGAGTTACAGGGAAGAATCTGTGTATTTGGTTGATCGTAATATTGCCAATGATGAGTGGTTCGCAACACGGAAGCCTGCGCCATCGTGACCGTTGTAAATACCCTTTGACGGCCGAATATAAGAGACTTGGTCGCGAGGTAAGGGTGTGGAACGCCACAGATGTCGACTAAGGCCCGAAGGTGCCTACAGCCCGCAATACCTTTAGGACTTAGTCTGGAGAGGTCGCGTTCATCAAATGGAATAAGACCAGATCGATCGTACTAGAAGTACTGCGAGGAGCGATGAGCCATTGTGCGACGAAATTCGAGTCCCGCGACTTCGAGAATGAAACTCAAGATTTTTGCGGAAAGCAGAGGCCGAGAGACCATGCGGACTTGTGGTTGGGCCCAAGTCAAGTGTGTGATTGGTGGAGAAAGCGACTGCAGCGGTTGACTAGGGTTGGAGATGTTCCTTTAGAGACGAGACGCATGAAAGCCTTTACATTCCACATGGCAATCATGAACCGAGCCAGTTCGTTTGGCGCGCAATGCAGGGGCATGCCCATTTGGGTCGGACCGGATTGAGATCAAGTATATAACCCAGATCTCCTAACCCAGCCAAAGGGTCTGTTTTTCCTACAAACCCCTTCTTCCTCACTGTCCACCACGACGTTGACGAGCTCCTCATTGACGACGGCGACGGTCTCCTTTAACACAACAAATCTCTTCTTCACGCCGCCTTTAGACGTTGCCCAAGCTGGCTATCGATCACAACATCCTCGTTCAGCCTCCTCCGGCAATGTCCCTCCTCACCCCGAACGAGTCCCATGCCTTCCAGTCGTTCCTCTCCCAGGTGGATTATGCAGAGTCAGATCAGGTAGCTCCCGAGTGGTCGATGTACTCGTCCCCGGACATGATGCAGGAGGATCTTGACCCGGCCCAGGTCCAAAAGCGCGAAGCTTTGGCAAAGGCGACGAAGGACTTGATGGCTCTCGACGGAGGCCGGTGGCAGCAGCAGAACGGGCAAGTGGGGAACCCGTACGGCATCCAGCAGCATCAGCATCAGGTTGGCTACGACGCGTACCAGCAGAGTCCTCAGCATACGCCAAATATGGACTATGAATACGGCCATTACCAGCAACAGCAGCAGCATCAACAACAACAACAAATGCATCAATCACCTTACACCCACTCACGCCACGAGATGTTCCCATTCCTCAACAAGCAGCAACAAGCGCATTACCCACATCATGACCAGGTTTTGCCGCCAATTTCGGTCAATGTCAACGGAAACTACGCTTCTTCACCTTCAAGAGCGTCAGCTACGCCCCCCATTTCCGCTTCCTCGACGCATTCGTTTTCGATTGCGACACCGACACTCCCCTCCCCGAATAATACTCCATTTCTCCCGATGAACGTAGCTAACGGGTCATTACAAATACCCCAACCGCATCGCGGCATTCCTTCACCTGCTGGCTCGGTATGTAACGTCCATTCCAAAAATATAGCGTCTCTAAACAATGTCTTTTAGCACCCTAGCTCGTCACGCGGCTCCCCCGCCCTCCCCCCTAGTCTAAGTAACATGTCGAAACGGTCTACTTACGACGATCTTCCGTTACATCCTACGAAGCGACAGCGCATGTCACCCGTAAGCGCTGCTGCTCATCCTTACCCGATGCAGCGCTCACGGTCGCATCCTATTCCTGGCGCTGGGCAGTATCCCAATCACTACCTTCCCAATGGTCAATTCGATTCCGGCGTTCACATGCACCAACCCCGCATATCTTCGTCACGACTTGCCCCTCCCTCGCGTGCCGCTTCCGTGTCATCGAATTGCTCATCGCGGCCGGGTTCTTCGCACGCGTCGATGGCTTCTCTACATCCCAATCCCTCTCATACAGCCTCGAGTAAACCTGCACTTCTCTCTCCATCACAGAAAAAAGCAAATCACATACAAAGTGAGCAGAAACGCCGCGCCAACATCCGTCGTGGTTATGAGGCGCTTTGCCAAACCGTTCCCGCTCTGAGAGAGGCGATACGCGAGGAGGAAATGGGAAAGGGCGGGAAAGGCAGTGCGAATGGCGATGCCGATATGGACTTTGAGGATGACAAAGGCACACGGAGATCGACGAGGTCTAAACGAACCAGAGGCAAGACCACTGGGAAGGACGAAGCGGCCAACGACAAAGTCGACGGACGGGCTGGCCCGAGAAGTGAGAACGTCGTGTTATCGAAGAGTAAGTCTTTCTTTCCTGACTGGTTTCATCTGTTCTAACGCTCTTCATCGCAGCTATTGACTACATTACTGAGCTGCTCGCCGAGCAGTCGGCTCTGCTCGATCGCATGCGGACTGCACGCTCTGCACTGCCCTTCGGCCACCCGGCGCTTACACCATTATGTCAGAACTTGTGCGTGTTCAAAGAGAAGAAGTCGAAGAACGGCGACTCGACGCCGAACTTCACGAACAAAGGCGACGAGAATGCAGCCATGATCTCATTGAACGGCCTCAATGGTTTAGATGCTTCAAAATTCAAGGACGGGGCGATCATCAAAGACGGTGTTGTGATGGTCCCTCTGTGGGACCGAGAATGGCGCGGCGGCGACGATGATGACGATGACAAGGACGAAGACGGCGACGGTGACGACGATGAGGAATCTGCTTAAGCCCAGATCCTCAATGCAAATCAAGTTTAATGTCCCCAATCTCATCTGTATCAAACATCGCCCCAAATTCCACATTGACCCCCTTCTACCCCCTGGACCCCCAATCGAGCATCGGTTTCTTTCAGTTCGCTTCGCTTCCTCCATCGATGCTCTCTTCACCCTACATTATTTCCTTCCTAATGCCTCTTCCATCTACACCAACCAAATTCAAATACACCCTTCCTTCGGATTCGGTCCTCCGATACGCCATAATTTCCAATTCTTTCCTTGTTCCTGGCTTCGGTTTTGATTGGACGGACTGAACGGGCGTCCGCTATTTCCATTTCC
The DNA here is from genome assembly GCA_012980535.1 of Pleurotus pulmonarius. Lineage (NCBI taxonomy): Eukaryota > Fungi > Basidiomycota > Agaricomycetes > Agaricales > Pleurotaceae > Pleurotus > Pleurotus pulmonarius. The sequence continues at coordinate 2,579,919 of SJKF01000005.1, forward strand.
ATCTCACATACGTACTCAACACTCTCCGTGAACATCTTATCGCAAAACTGTCCGACTTCACAACATATCCGACCCCCACTGTAGCTTATCCCCGTCCTTTGAATGTACACCTCACCATTTTATACTATACTTAATTCTTAATAACCTGTCGATCTTGTCACCTTAACACACTACCATGATATAGCCATAGAAACCCTTTTTCTCTTCCTTTCATGCTTCAAATTTTTTCGCCTTCGTTGTCTCCTTAAAGGACTTTTTCTGCCTCACTTACGTTGCATCTACCATCATATCATCACGACTCTGTCCAACACATCACATCAAAATTGCATTCTTATACGACATGAATATATGAATGAGTTTTCGCCGAACATCTTTGAGCCCCGTCCATGGCGGGTTCTAAGAGAGACCTTCGCGAGCTAGATTGTCGCCAACCGATGTACTTGCTTTGATCATATGATGTGGCGTATTACGAAGATGTGTCGGCTTATCCAGAATTCCATTGGGCAGTTGTTGTTTAGTAACCTCTTCAGCTACTAGCGTCGATGTGACTTCTGCGATGGGAACTTGGCAAACCCTCCCCATGCTGTGCATAAATTCTGGGCGGGCTAAATAAGCAAGAAGCGCGGCGCCGTACCCATATGGAAATTCTGCTTCCCAGACGTTCTCCATTTCAGGACATTCCCGGAGCGCTTCTTCGCGGGAAAGGGCGCAGAAGTCGGATCATACGGCATTTTACTCTCACGGTCACACTCAAAATCTACTTGGTTGACTGCGGAATCCTGTTTGTAAGTCCCCAGAAGTCCCAACCAGGCGCGAGGCAACGATCAGGAGTAGCGACCTCGTGGCAACCCCTTCCGATTGTCGCAACCCCCTAATAGCCCACCACTGAAAGGTTAATGTCCGAGCCTCATGCCGTGGAGTGGGACCCAGAGTATGTCGATTTGCAATTGATTAAACGACCATTGGCCCATTCAAAATCCACCCGACCAGATTCTTACATTACTCATCGATGTACCAATTCCGCTGAGGCCTGTGCCTGTAGAAACAATTGTATTCCACCGCAAGATCTTTGACGCGAGGACAACTTGTGTTGGGCTGGCTAGACTGGCCTCGTCAAGGGACAACCGTTGCTCCGTTTCACTGTATATTCAATGCTAACTCCTGCTCGTATATACAAGAATGTAGAGCTATGTCCGGTAACTGTAATCTGGGGTGGGTGTAATGTATTGAACAAGCCCCTTGTTTTTGGCCCGCACACTGTTGTGACCGTCGGGTATTTAACAAAGTAGGTACCTCTGGTAGCGCCGTGGCGTGGCGAACGGGTATATTCCCTGGGTGTACATAGTTCCGTGTGACAGAAGCGAATTAGTTCTCCCCGGGCTGTTTGAACTGTCAACGAGCATTAATATCGATATCTTCACATTCAAACTAATTACGAGATACTGAAGGATGTGACATATCAACGCTGCCATATGACATGTATCCGTACGATAGCCGTCGTAAAAGAGATGGAGAGGCGGCAGTAGGACGGAAGTAAAATTCCTATTGCCCGCGCGAGTTGTGTGTGTCGAAGCAATGGTCCAGAAATCGAATTTAGGCAAGAAGAGCCATCAAGAAGGGAACGAAGCTGTAACAGATAGCGTGAGTAATGAGGAGATGAATCACAAAAGCCTGGAGGAAAGAGGCAGTGACGCCCATATCGTTGGACATTGAAGGGTAAAGCCCCCATCGTATGGGCGTCGGATGTTGTGAGGACTTCATTTTGAATATGGCTAGATGTGTCGCGATTTGATCCAGAACTAGGATAGTGCATGTAACTCACCACGCCTCTTTGTCAAGCGACAGGTGTGTTACACAAGGCTGGGTCTTCGTGAATGTAGCTCCAGATACTCGCGTAAGGTCAAAACTCGCATATGTTGTGAATCCTCGCTGATTCAACATTGCGCGCTTCCTGGAAGGGGGTCATCATCTAGGGTGAGAACAACACGTCAGAACACTGAACATATAATCAGACAGCACCCACCGGTCACACGTGTCCATACAATCTATCAACGGATGATTTGTTCCATGAACCTCGCGAAGCAGGCCTCAAGCACTGCTCAGCCATTGCCGTAGACAACGGAGATTATCAGATAGCTTACTTACTGGGGTTGTAGTGGAATTGAGTCCTTCCCATGTAAGCTCTCGCTAAGGGAATCAGAATGACCAAATGACATTGAAATGTAGTGGAAGGGTGAAGTTTGCCATCGTCGGTTTAGAGCATCGTACACGCGTTTACGGGAAGGTCGGTAGATTACAGACAGTATCGCTTGGAATCTACGAGAATAGTACAAGTGGTACTATTGCACGACTTGGTGGTTCGTGAACTTTGCCCGTTCGCGACTCTCAGAGTCCTTGGCCTGACGGCGAACCACGCTGTAGAAGTAGAGGTTCGTTCAAACTCCGCTTCAACTGATCAAGAAGTTTGACGCTCGCACTTTGTACCGCCCCGTGTCTTGAGAATTTCGGTTCAATGTCCCCAAGGTCGCAAGGTATCATATCAGCGATGCTTCGGGCGGTGCTGTCTCAAACATTCTTCTAAATCGCAGTTGATGTCGATTCCAAACAATCGGCCGGCCATAAGAGGGCACATTCCGGGCCTGCTGCTAGAAGCAAGTACCGGCCACGAGTAGGCATCTCTTTCAATGCGCCATCGGGATTTGTTTATGTGGCTGACGCACTCTAGGATGGGGCTGGATGGACTAAGAGGACAATTGACGGGCCTGGGATTTGGGCTACATGTGCGTTGCCTGCGCCTACGGAAGTAATCAAACTCAATGAAGATAGAATGCAGGCGTAAAAGGCAAGGAAAAACAAGCTGTTGGTGAATTATATGACTTATTTGACACCGTACGTCTCCGGATGGCAAATCGCTTCATTACTTACGGTCGAAACAGCTGGCATCTGACATGTGGCCGCTGGGAAGTTCAGGCAACGATTCCGAAGCTAACAATAGTGACGAAGAACTTTCCATAGAGGCCCAAATAGCGAAAGAAGTTGCTGCCATGAAACGACCGAAGATCGAGTCGCGATTTTGTAATTTCAGTTTCAGTCGGCAAGTTCAATGCTGACGAAGGAACACCAGCTAACTGTATGACCGGGACCCCGTGTGGTATGCAATCATGAAGTTGCTGCTGAATAGAAGCTAAATCCACATATTAGTCATTTTCATCGCTTGCAAGGAGCCCGTTGATCCAGTCAGGCTGGTGGTCTCTCACGTCGAGAATGTACAACGCAGTGGAATTTCTCGCACACGGTAGGAATGTCATGTCTTCTGTCATAAATGATTGATGACGTGTTGACAAAGTTATACACATCGACTGGTTCCCTCCGCTGGGGCTTGTGCCGCCAATCTACCTGATATCGATGAGCTGTGCGCAAAGGTCTTCAAGACGTTCTTCGAAGAAAATCCCGGGAATTGGAGTGTAAATACATCGCTCGTTCGGTCCTCGTGGACCTAGCCACTGATAATTGTTCAAGTACAAGGTTGAATTGCGAATACGGAACCACAACACACATTCTCGTGACGTATTAATCCAACGAATAGTACGGTGCATTCCGGAGGGTCACAAAGTCGACTTAGACAACCCGGAAATCTTTATACTTGCTGAAGTATTCAAGGTGAATTGGCGCCCTCTTCTAACCCCCCTCTGTTGACACAAGCAAACAGAGTGTGTGTGGCATCAGCGTTGTCAAGGATTATTATCGCCTTCAAAAATTCAATATTATGGAAGTTGGCAAAGACAAAAGCATCGCCACAAACTTTGACGGTGGAAAAGGACGCGTGCCAAGTGGTCCAGCAACCGGCCGAGGCGACACGACTCTTCCAGACCCCGTTGCTAGTACATAGACACGTAACGTGGAATTTGATCTACTGCCGAGCAATCTCAAGCTGTGGACGATAAGACATGGATCAATGAACTTCTATACTCACACCGACCATTACTAATGATCACTGGCATCCAGATCTACTGTGTCGTCCGTGTATACACAGTACCTATGGGAGGACTTGGCTCTTCCCAGAAGGTTCTGTATTGCAGAACACGGTGCATGAATTACTTTCCTCGGACCGCAGTTTTATGTCATCTAACAACCCTTCCCCAAACGTTCACACCATTGGTGGCGCGACTGATGTTGCAGCCCTCGTCAATGGGAAGCTGGCTTGGGGACCATCAAACCCCAAGTCCAAGTCGGCGCCTCCTCCGAATGTTTTGCGGACGACGTAATTCGGCCAGCATGTACGACGTTTCGCCAGATTGGCCGGGACGACGTTCTACGGTGGCCGAACTTCGACCCGGAGCAGTCGGCACCCAAGATGGACCGTGGGCTAATTTTCCAAAATGGTCGGGATCCGACCACCTGTCGATACACCATGTCGTTCAAACTAAAAGGTATTCAAGGTGTCTCCATTCCTTACCCCTCGATCTACTTTGCCTCCTTGGGTAGAGTTAGTAGAACCCCGAGTCGCCGCGTCTCAACAAACCTTGCGATATCCAATGTACCGACCCTCGATTCAGAGGAACACCTACCTAAGCATGCGTAGCTGCTGAAACTTCCTGTGATCCCCGCACCCTCCCGAACCCTCAAAGTACAACCACGTCGCGTTGCCGGCTATTTCAGCATCAGTTTAACCGGGAGCTGTGTCGAAAGGGTTCTCTAGCCTTTGTGTGTGGCAACCAGGTACGTCGAAAGTGCAATCGCCCAGATGACGCACTCCTTTCCTAGTGCAATTTTCTCATGAATACTTACATATTCCAATTTGGGGTCGCGGGGTTTCTGGGCGTCCGACGGCGCGCCCCTCTTTTATCCGCATACAGTTTCTATCTCAGTACTCAAAAACCTAGTCTTGGGGATTGAGGCCCCACTTTTCTACGGTCACGCAGCAGGCTCAGGTGCTCGAGCTTCTGGATCTGGTGACGGGGTGTTTCCTTTGGGCTTATAGATCATCCTCGTTCTCAGTCGGAAATCCATCAGCAACCAAGTGGTCACCATGATCCTTCGTAAGCTCTCATCAGGCACTCGTGGTGCAACTTCAGGAAGCAACCCTGTAGAAAATATACCTATGCGTTTCATCCAGTAGAGGCCTAGTATCTTAATTGATTTCATGGGTCGTTATTCTGGGAATTACTGACAATCCCACATTTGGCTCTTACTGGAGTTAATGAATCCCTCACTGCTGCAATGTGTTAACACTCATGTAACATCCTGTCATCCAGACTTCTCCAAACCTAGCCAACACGATGGCAATGCATGGCCAGTAATATCAACATCACCAACAATATATCACGTCTGACCAAGTACGCATCTTCTAGACTTGTGAGCCAGGGCCGACTTTTTTCAAAAAGTATTGGAGGATGGCGCTAACCTGTTATGAGCCAATTTGCTTCCGTTCTACTGATCTCAGATCGAGATCGATTCAAACCTGGTGGTTTCAACAGAGGGAGGGCGACCGAAATCCCTTCATTTTGTACGGCACAGCTTGTCTTGGTACTTAAGGAATCGGTCTCAAAGGACTAAATGTTCGCAAACATCCCGTATCCATCCCCATCACTAATCAGTGACCCTCCATCCGCCAACCCTGCTATAAGTACACAATGTCCTTCACAGATTGGAGTACAGGACAGAATGTCGGCGCACGTAAGCAATCGTCGATGCTTGTGTGTACTTCAACTATCGAGGACTTCGGCCATATTCCATCCACCGAGGAACAGACGCGCGACGAAGCGCAGAAAGCTGTAACAGGCCGCCGCAGCTGGAAAACTGTGAGAGGTGGTTCGGGAGAAGCAGTCTGGTCGCCGCAGTTGTAGGTCGCCCCCCTCTGTCATTGCGCATGATACTGATGGCTCGTCAGAGAGGCTGCTCTGATAGAAGGCAAGCACAATCGGAGATATTCAGTAATCGCTTCGCTCACTTCGGGACGCTATCAGGTTTGGAGAAGTACCAGCCGGAGAGCAAGAAGGCAACCAAGTCTCTGGGCAGATTTCCGATGCGAAATCGCTTCATTTCCGACTACGTTTTCCAGGTTAGTCGAGTACTGGCTCTGTAAATTGTAAAACAATAATACTCCTTGCCCCAGGTTACTGGTAAGAGACGGACACCCAAACAAGTGGGAAGCCGAATCCAACAACTTCGAGACACCTGCAAAGGAGAACACAGTAAGCCTCAGCTCTAGTAGTTCGGCATAAAATGACAATTAGATATATTGTCTATTTGCGAACAGTCCTTCGATTGATATCTCGCAATTCCGGAAGCTCGGGATCAGTCACGCCTGAACCGCATTGTTCACCAGACCCATCTCCATCACCCACGTCATCTACTTTCCCCCCGGAGAATGCCACAATCAGCGCATCCACCCCAACCGAACTGCGGCAAAGAATTCCGACACAGCTGAGCGTTAGCATCTCGACATCTGCCGGCTCTTCCAGTTCTAGGCCCCCGTATATCTTTCTTGACCCTCCTCAAGATATGCAACGGATTCGACTGGGATCGATACCGGATACAATGAATCTTGTTGATCACCGAGCATCAAAGATGCTCGCAAGTATGGATCCGTCCGTCATGATTGTATCTGGAGTACAACTTTGGGAACAGTACGATATTTTCCTCTTGGAATCCGAATCGAGGGCATTAGTCTATAAGGAACGATGTCAGCTACAACCCTGTCCCTCCACGCAAGTAGGTCAGTGGATCTATCGGACCGCTCTTGTGCAGGGGCGTTGGAAAGACTTATGTTATGACCAGTGTAAGTCGTTCAATCACCTCAGACATGACGGCTAAATGAATTACCATCGTTTATTCGAAGTCCCTGAGCAGTACGTCATCCACCACTCTTTTGTGCCCTTGCCCTCCGTTATCACGGCGAGCAATAAGCAACAATCCGTGTACACTGGCGACGAAATATCAGTACTCTATTTCTTCGATGGCCCGGCGTACACCACGCCGTCAGACAACCTCTACTCGCGAGGTATAAGCTACGATCAAGTAAGCGCTTGGATGGTTCTTGGAAGTATTAATCTAACCTTTTCCGTGCAAGTCTTCATCCGGGTTTCCTTCAAGTATGCCCTTCTATGAGATGCCTCCAGATGCTCAATGGCCTTGTGTCTTGTCAGCTAGTCGGTAGGCTACTGATCTTTGCCGCCTTGTAGAGTCTCTTACGCCTGCTACTTAGATCCACTGACTCTTGGACCCAAGGTTACAATAATACAAGCACAGGAGAACAACAATACCACTACCCTTACCACGGGCAGTAAGCATCGTAACATCTATTGGTTTCAAGTACGACTTCAATCCACGCTGTTCCCTTACTGGGATAATATTCCCGGTGTTTGTATTTCTTCTAAGATATAGGCCAATCAGCCGTATCGATGCAGGCCGCCGACATCGGTCAACATTTATACACTTAGTATACAACACTGAGTCACTAAACTCCGGGGCTCCCCACTGCGCCGACTAATCGTCCCCTAGCGAAACCAGTTATTCAATCCAATCAGTACTAACACAACAGGGCACAGACACGGCGAATACTTGTCAAGCCCATCATTATCATGGGGTTTGAAGATACCGAAAACCCCACGGGAGGGGCAGCTTTCCCACCAATGAGCACCCCCCGTCAAATCGCAGGAATGCTAAAAACAACGACGAGTCAGTGCCTCGATCGATGAGCAGCCACAAAATGGAACCCTGGCGATACAACATAAGAACAACGAGTTCAAAATACGCTCAGTACACATGTTCGCCGGTTAGCCCGCGATCTGACTCTTGTAAACCTGTCGCCCACGGACAGCTGAGATTTGGCCGGATCTGTAACCGCACACACGGGCATTGCTTGACAGACGGGAACCTGAGATGTACACTGACTAGCCGGCAGTGAATCGCAGCCCCACGCCTATGTGTTCCCCACTTAATAACACTCTTTGATTGACACCTCTGATTCCATGATTCAGACAGCTACGTATGTCTTAATCAAAGCCTGTCAAATCCATACCATAAAAGAATTGCTAGCGCGGGGTGAGCGGAGTTCGTCTGGGATCATGAAGGAAAGGACTGACTTTGTACAGACTCATGACTTTTACTACCCACGCCTCGAGATGGAAGATCTTCTTGCTACCAACCCGCATGCGCACCTCCTAGAGTCCTGAAATTAGTATGTATAAGGAAAGAAGCGGGCCATACGTACGTAAAATGCAGCCCAGTGCATGATGTCAGCCTTCAGTGCCTCATCAACCCTCTCCACGACTCGCTCAGCCACCGTCTAATAAGGCGATATGAGTTCTCCGTCGCCATACAAGGTATAAGGGAGATCCGACCTTCAATATCACCGTTGGCGGTATGCAGTGACTTAATAATTCATAGAACTTTGCTCGCACTTCCATGACACGCGCGGGTGTCTGCTCTTGCACTATCAGATCAGCCACCTTGTGACAGTATGTTTCCCAATCAGGCTTGGCGATGCTGAGGTTTCCCGACAAGTCAGGACTACGAATGTATGGCCCAACCGTCAGCAGCGAGGCCCTGCTTAGTCAAGATAACCAAACACATACGATTGCATTTTTAGCGCTTCGAGAACCAGTAAGGCCTTGCGCATGTTGCCCGCAGCATCTTCTACAATTTGGTCGGCGACGTCCGGTGGGAGATCGAAGCCCACTCGCCGAGCAACATAGTCGAGAACAGTGCTCATCTACGAGTGAGGGGTTTGGCCTTGTTCCGATGATAATTGGGACGAGTGAATACTTACTGCATCCGAATCTGGGGCCGCTACTCGCATGAGCAAGCATCGACTTCTTATTGGAGCGATCAAGCGACTCGTGCTGTTGGCACACAATATTATCCGCATGTTGGACATGTATTTCTCCATTGTCCGTCTCAGCGCAGCCTGAGCGTCCCGAGAAAGTGAGTCAGCTTCGTTAATGATCACGACTATTCTCAATTCAGGATTAGCGACCATGAACACATTTGTGAGGGACCCTCACCTTTAAACCGTTGCTTTGCATTCAAATCGACCTGTTGTGTCTGTGCAATTTCCTTCAGCAATTCTTGAATGACGATACGATCGTAATTGCCAGTTTCGCTGCAGAGGAAGGAATAAGATATCAAGTTGCATGGACAAACATAGGTGGGGACATACCTAGGTGTGATTTCTATGTGGAAATTACTTTGAACGAGGTTGACTTCGAGCTTTCGCTTTGAAGGGGTAAGAAAGATACGTTGATCAATTTTTATCTACAGAACCTCTCATCAACACAATGCGAACATATCATCGGGTAGAAACAGGCCCACCTTTTCGACACCCGGTCCGAACAGCTCTTTCAGAGTACACGCTATCCGTGTCTTCTTGCCAGCTCCCGATGGACCGTAGAAGAGCATATGAGGGAAATCCCCCGATGCCGCCTACTACTTTCTCAGATCAGATATCCTCGCATACCGGTGCTCGGCGTCGTACCAGTGACCTTAGTCGTGCGGACAGACCTTGATGGTAATGAAGGTCATCGAGAGACCTTGGGCGGTACTACGAGCATAGAATGAGTAAAACTGGCATAATTTCCGTTAAAGACTTACTTGGTCAACCCATAGAGACATTGTGATTGTAGTGTAGTCTGTACAAAGTTCACAGTGGACAATGAGAAGCGCGACTCAATTTGTCACAAGTCGCGTTATGTCACGCGATTCCAACACGGTCACACACAGGGGTTGATTCCTTCGCTTCTTTCGAAACAAAAACAAGACTCCATTGAAGAACATTAGTTCATCGTTATATAGGAAGTTACGCCGCTGCCCCACACGCTTGTATCCATGCCCTATCTCCGTATTTAACAGATCTACTGAAACGATTGGCTTGCACAAAGTTATCAAACGAGCAAGACCCATATTCTGCATCTTCCTTCGATTTGATACATGTAGCAAGTGGGAACGGTGCCTCGTTGAGTATGAGCCGGATTTGGGGCCCATTGAATCTATATATTCAATAAATTGGTAAGCTCTGGGTGTCTCGTGGTGATATAACTGGATCGACGTACGAGTTTGAGCAGCTGAACTTCTCGAATACCATCTGAGCAGCAAAAGGTGTTTGTTCAGAGCTACGGTATTTCCTATTCGTGGTTATCTGCGAGGTAGAAAGCTGGGGGACGTCTCTGGAGTTTCGTTAAGGACCAGCGAAGGGTGATAATGAAAACGTCGTACTTCGTCAATCCCATAGCGGTCAGGGCCAAAGAAATCGTGACATCGTGGCCAAACTCAACATAGGCCATGTGGTTGTCTTGCACCGAGAAACTACGAGGGATAGGATGAATCTGGGGGGAATACAAATCGGTGTTCACGGCCTACCGGTCAATTAGGGTGTTAATATAGATTGACCCCATGACTGCGCCGCCATTGTTCGGCAACCGCGAACCCCAAATCGCGTTCATAGATATATCAGCATCGTACCTATTGCGTTGATCCATCAGGCTTAGCAGAGTAAGCGGCATTAATTAAGGACACTGACTCGAATTTCTCGACCTCCTCATTTGTGAACACATCGCACCAAGGAGAGTGACCGTGGGCGGCGTAGTCGTAGCCACAGGCCCGGAAGGCCGCTAGGGTGTCACCGGTGGTAAAATTCAGTCCAGGGACCAAAGAGTTGATGCGTTTGGTTATCGGAGGCAAATAAACGCTCCCCCATTCCGCAGAGACCTAGAGGGTGGGTTGATGGCAGGGTTTGTGTTTGTGGTGATGTACTCACCTTGTCGGTCGTATCAAAGCTCAGATCCTTGCAGACATGCCAAGGCGTGATGTGGGATACTGTTGAGCTGTCTGCGGGGATCGTGGAGATCATGGTACTGGAATTGCCTGTCCAAGCATCTCCGAAGTACCCCCTCCCAAAGTAATCCGCCGACTCAACAACCTAGAAATTTTACGATTCATTGTAGATCGAGGGACCGTCGGAAATAGCGCACCCTTTTGACACTAGAACATTGAAGTTTATCGACTTTGAAGGTTGGATATTCCGCGCGAAAGCTAATAATAACATGCTAAGCCGTGTGACAACACCCTAGAAAAATGCGCACCTTTTACCGTGTTCCAAGAGCTGTTGCCTTCCAGATTCTACCAAGTCCCCCTCTCCAAGATCAGACACATATCCATTCTTCAAGAATCGAAGTTCCTCCGGAAGATCTGCAGATGCGATGTACTCCTTTGCCCTTGCCACAGCTGCGGCCATAGCTTTTATCCCTTCGCTTTCATGTTCAGGGTATCGTGCACCGTGACGGCCCAGCTATTCGCCGGGTATTGAGTATTCTGTTAGTACATCCAGTGGTTCGTATGCATTACTCACATGCATGATTTGGTCGACTTTGCAGTCTTGAGGGAGAGAGACCTTAATGCCCTCTTTTACAGGAGCTGCATGGTATGGTGATATGGCACCGAATTTATTCAACCTCGACAAGTCGCGCTGAGCCGACGTAGCACCCAAAAGCGAGAGGAGAAAGATGGCCGTTTGGGAGAGCATGGTAGAATACGGACAAAGAATAGCAGGTCCTTCCATCAGACGGACTCTTGCTTGCGTTTATAGTCTACGCAGTGGCATGTTTTGCAGCATTCGCGATGCAGTAAAATGTAAGGAGTGAATCACAGTCTGGAAATGCTATAAACATCGTGTAAGGCAAAAGCATATGCGGGTGCACCGTTCAAAGGGCTTACCTTCCCTGACGTAGTCTGGTTGAGGTTGAGAGCGAAAGACTCGAGCATGTAAAGTGGGACAGAGTCGATGCTGCGCTCACGGGGAATATATTGCCGCTGAATCATTATATCATTCGGCTAGTATGTGGCGAATCAGAGCGTACAAAACCCCTCCATGTTTCTCTGTCGAATGACGACGGGATGATTTGAAATCACATGTCTCAGTCCGGGGCGGCCTCGTAACCATGTTCCACGGAAGCAAATGTAACAGAGTCGTGTGCGCCATCACAGCGGGGAGGCGCCACAGGTAGCATTCCACGCGGCATCTCCCCATTGTCGAGACGTGCTGAAACTATTTTTGCTTACGAAAGTATCGAAGGAACACGTTCCGTGCGACCTATCAGACGATGTCTTCGAACAGAACGTCAGAGGGAAGGGCGAATCGTTGAGGATAAGGCGGATCTGGGGGCCATGGAATCTGGTAGGAGCATGCGTGAGCGCCGCTCTGCGGGAGGCCCTTCGACTCACGATGAAGTGCAGCTAAACTTTTCCCAGACCATTTGAGCGGCGAATGGGACCTGTTCGGAAGTCCTGAACTTCCGCTTTGGACGGACGGGGCCCGTCGGTGAGAGCGGCGGCGAATCCCTAGGCGGGGGAGAGGCATCAGCTCTGATACGCAAGATCGAGCAGGGTAAATCACTTCGCAAGCCCTAGCGCAGTCAAAGCCATGTCAATGGTCGTGTCGTGCCCAAACTCTAAATAGACGGCCTTTGCATCACTCGAGGAGTTAGAGAACCTGGGGGACCGATATTTAGCGTTGTCAATTTACACAGTCAGAAACGGTGCATACCGTTCAATCAACTTATTAACATACAGGCTACCGAGAGCTGGGCCCATATCACCAGGGAGATTGTACCCAAAGGCCCCGTTCATCAACAGATCAAGTTCGTATCTACCGACGCAAATAGTTAGCGAGGGATCCCGAATCACTGCAAAGACTTCGCCTCACTCGAAGCTGGCTATTTCTTGATCTGTGAACACACCGCACCAGGGGGATGTGCGGAGCGCCGCATAGTCATATGCGCAGGCATAAAGAGCTCCGTGGGTATCCGCATCCGTAAAACGGAGTGCGGGTGCGAGTCGATTCAGCCGCTTTGTGATGGAGGGCAAGTATTTGTTCCCCCAGGTAGTGACGGCCTGGACATCGTCGTGAGCGTCCTATAAAAAGAAGAGTATTCAGACAGACGCACATCGCCGCCGAAGGCATATTGCCACTTGGGACATGTATCCATAGGCGTTATCCACGAGACGGTGACATTATCCTCGGGGATCGTAGAGAATGCGTTCCCAGAAATCCCGGCCCAATTGCGACCAAAGTATCCTTGCCCAAACCACTGCGCAGATTCGATGACCTATGCGCCGAAAAAGGCGGGTTGCACGGATGATCTCGTAAGTAAGGGATTCAATATTGACGGGGCTTAGAAGAACAGACCCTATCTTGATCGCCAGCCAAAATAGCATCGGCGGTGAGATGCTGGTACCTGAGCCTGAAACTAGCGAACAAGCGTGATCAGTACACCCGACCAGAAAATACGGATGCGAATTGAGACGACGCGAAACTCAACCAGGCAACAATACAGCCGCCCGGTTACAAGACAAAACGGCGCAAAAAATGAAGCGAGGGCGGAATCATTCTAGTATATCGTGAGGGAAAAGGGTGAGAGTTGGGAGGGTACGTACTTGACGCCGTGATCAAACAGTTCCTGCCTTCCTATAGCCGTCAGATCATCATGACCTAAGGTAGACGTATACCCGTTCTTCAGAAACCGAAGTTCTTTCGGCAGGCGAGAGCGAGATATCGCTTGCGCGTTGGACGAGAGCTTCGCCGTCATATTTGTTATGAAAACTAACTCTGAAGCGAGGGGATATCGACTACCATGCCGGCCAGTCTACGATACGGAATCAGTTAATTGCAAATTGTACATGACTCTCGGGGGAGATGAACGTGATGAGGTCAAATAATCAACAGTGTCCCACTTTCCGAGAGATGGGTTACACCAAGAGCTGCAAACGTACCAGCATAACCTGGTCGACTTTACAGTCAGCCGGTAGGACTTCTTTCACGCCGGTCGGCACAGGCGCCTTGTGATAGGGCGACAAATTCCCTAGTCGGTTCCACTTCTCCGAGACCTGCGCATCACTCGAACGAGGCTGCCCGGCGGCCGCACCAACCACCGCAAGAATAAGCAGAGAGAGCCGAGAATACGCGGGCATTGTTCAGAATTCTTTTGCTGGGGGAACGATGATTCGCGCGGTCACCCGCAAAAAAACTGTCAGTATATTTATATGCCCATCCCCTAGGGCATGAACATGAAATCAAACAAGAATCATTCGGCGAAGCTCTATCGACGACGCACCATGTTGTATTTTCTATGAGGTCCATGTGGTGCACATACCCACCAGCCAGCGCCCCCATGGACTTCATTTTGCCGACATGCCGCAATCAGAATGTTGGTCTAATATGGGTTTCACTCCGCCGTGAGGCGTTCAAGATGGTGTGTGCATGGAGACGCGCGTCGGCAGAAGTAAAGCATTATTGAATCTAGTGAGGAACAATATTAGAAGTACCGCCCTATGCAGCAGGAAGCGATCCTGCGTATTCTTCGTCAATCGCTTCCAGAAATCCCACCAGCTACACGAGTCAGCGTTTCGACAATCAGAATGTCACGAATATTTGGCCCATTTGGAAGGTCAACAACGCACCATCTGGTGTCGCTTCCTCCCCATCCGCTTCCCTGGTTCGGTTTTGAGTTGCTCAGATATGTGGAGAAGTTTATCGTGGAAGTGCTGGATAGCGGATGTAGCATTGGCAGGGTCTTCTGCTGGTGCGTGTAGAGAGCTGGTATCATCAGCATCAGCAATTGTTCAGTCATGTTCTGATGCCCTTCGTACTGGTTGGTGACCGCGTTGTACGCAGCACAGCGCAATATTCCTGCCGAAGTGTATCGTTCAGTTGTTCGCCCTTCAATCCTTTTAGTAGACTCACCAAATGCCCCAATAGCATCCAGCCTATCTGCATCTTGAACACAGTGAAGTTCTACACATTCCTTGTGCCAATCCGTCACCAACCCCTTCTCACGTAACGCTTGCTCCGTCTTCCAAGATATGTTATCAATGATTCTGGTGATCAGACGAGCTCGTCCGTCGGCGATCAGGTCGAGCTCATCCTGGACTGTAAGTGTAGTTTGGAAGAAGGGCAGAAAGTACGCGTATGGATCCGAAGCTTGCTCAGGGCTAACGTATTTCTTGTCTAGCACATCGTGAAGCAAAGCCGCTGCACATCCAACGTATTAAGCATGTATACGCAGCCAAGAGATGTGCGCGTGTACCAAGTTCAACGACCAGTAGATCGGGCTTAGTGGGAGATGTGGATGCCACTGAGTTAGCTAAGGCGAGTGCAGTCTTCCGAACGCGTCGTACTGTGTCCACGCGTTTGTGAGATGACATGTATGATACGGCCCAAGGCGATGCCTACCATGGAACGCGTCGTGCGAGGCATCGTAACGCGACATTGTCTCTATCATCAGTTTTTCTGCTTCATCGATGATCTTCTGCTCATTGCTTGAAGGGTACATGATGGTCAAGAAGGAAGGATAAAGGATGAGTCATTTCTTCATCTCCGTGGGGTCTGGCGACTGCTGGGAGACTGCCATGCGTTCGAGCGTGCATATGGTCTCACAATCGGGTGGGGAAGCGAGGTAATTTCTGCAGAAAAAGTACAAAATCGTGTTGGGGTTAAGTGATCAATAATATCTATGTGGCTAGCTTAGATGATGAGGGGTTTAAGAGGGATTATACAAACATAGCAAATGATGCGACAGTGGACCGAAAACAAAAAGGCGATGAGGATTGCGTCTATCCCGTCGAAGACCGAAATGAGGCGTTGGCTTGACAAATCAAAAGCGCAACGTGGTGAGGTTGTAGTTAACGGGTAGGAAGTAAGGTAATGAGGACGCAATCCGAAACGACCCCGACAATCTATGTAATGCTCGTGTGTGAAGGTTCAAGTGGGTAATCGTTGGTCCTGGAGAGGAAATGGGTGACGGGTCCGCCAAGTCAGGGCGTGCGGCCGACTGAGAGTCGGGTGACCTGGGCGTTAGCTGATGCCCTAACGACGTGGAGCCAAGGTAGACATCTTCAGGCCTTCCGATAGCTCCTGCTTCCACTCGAGGCGCTTGATAGCCTCTGCGTAATCCACCCACTCCCTTCTCCGTTCCTTCGCTTCGGGCCAATCAGAGTCAAGCCCCGACACATCGAGCTCATAGAAGTGATATGTCGCCGACGGGGAGTACGTCGTTTTCACGAATCGCGTTATTTGACCGCGAACACCGGCTGTGTTGACCATCGTGGTGGTAGTGCAAGTAGGCACGAGGCGTGCAGTGACGTTGCGCAAAAATAAAGGGGCAAAGAGGACGAGACGTCAGGAAGTGGGGAGACGGATAGAGGGACAAAGGGTGAGACCTTCTTCCAAGGCTTCCCGCAAGGCAGCAGCCTGCAATTCACCATCAGACGGCTCCCATCCGCCCTTCGGCACTGAACCAGACGTTATGAGCGAGAACTCTGTGGGAGGTGGGTTGCGAAAAGGCTAAAAAATACCACTCACGTAGCCATATATCTGGTCGTTTGCGGCTCGTGACTACAAGGACCTTTCCGGCTGACCTTGCAATAGGTATAGCGCAGCACACGATCCTTGGAGTCGAGCGGCCTTTAGTACTCATTGCGGAAGTTACAGCCGAATGTAGAGGGTGTGTGCGTGGGGGTTAACGATGTGGGCGAAAAAGTGAGAGTTCCGAATGCACAAGGGCCTTCAGCGACAAGAGATGACGACTGGCAGATTTGCCGTGGTTGCCGTTCGGATGACCTGGTGAATCCCGCAGCGGGGGACGTTTTTGATTGGGTACCGGGGCTATCGAAAAGTCACGCTTGGGCGTCGCGACGCGGAAAGCTTGACTCTATGAGCTGGAGGGTGTCGCGAAGTGAATTTGCGGCGAAGGGATGGTTCAAACGTGAAAATCAGCCTGGTTATAAAAGCACTGAGGTCTAGAATGATCGGACCTGGATTGGGGCGTGGCTCTTGATGAAGGCGTTTCGCGCCGTTAGCAACGACCTGCAAAGTGCCGAGGGCAACGTCGAGGACGACGTGGAGAGGAACAAATTGGAGAGACATGGAATAAAAACAGCTTGCGAAATTATATATTTCCGGCAATTTGTCACGGCTTCGTCACTTTCACGCACGTTCCTCGGCTTTTTGCTGCCGAATCTGAATCAATTATGTCCCTGACTCGACGACAGTTGATCTAGATGCAGTACTTGCAGTCGCGACTTGACATCTTCAAGGATCATAGCAGGCCCGCAGCGTTCTATTCTCCTCTGGAAGTTTCGAGCAGTAGGTCTAGGGAAGAAAGGAAGAGTGTATCTATGTATAACGACCCAACTACTCATTCCATCTATATTGTCGGGGACACGTCAGCCAATCCAGGAAAGGACGGGAACAGGGTAGCACTCACGCTACCAAGAACATGCACACGACACCAAATGCCATCGCTGCGAACTATCAAGCCAAAATAGAGTCAGTTCCCAGCTCAGGAATGAAGATCCAGATCGGCAGCCAGCGTATAAATACGCCCACCAATTACTCACCTCTCGTATGGCTTGCTTTCCGCTTTTGCTATCTTCCAGCAACCTAGCAAGGTCAGACGACACGAATAGATAGGTTACACGGAGTAGGCGTAATGGGGTGGGATTGCCGGTGAGTTCTCAGATAACTGGGGACAAAGAAGGAAAGAGCACGTACGTTGGCAAGACAGCAACCGCGCCTATGTACAAGAATCCCCCTGCCACGAAAGGGATGACCTAGGACAGTGCGACAATCAGTCAAGATCCGTGACATATCAATATGTGCACCGGCGGCAAAAACAAGGACACGCTGGGCAATGGTGCCTTTAGAGCGCATAAAGCTCGATGTGGATGAGACGCTGTACCGGTGTACAACTCAACGTGTCCTAGAGTTAGTAATGGTATAGCAAATAAACTATAGTGCACACGCAATGTCAGAGCACTCAGTCCACCATGAAGTTCACGTGGAGTCCATGCCCAGGCGATCGCCTCCGGTGCACTAACAACATTGAGATAACAAGATAACTCACTAGGTCCCCTATATGGGTTGTTGTCCCTAGGATGCCAGCTGCATCCTGTCGCACGCCAGCGGCAAGGTCGATAGCGATCTTTGTTGCATCCGAGGAAGTCGCATTATGAATAGCGATACCCATAAAGGTGCTGGCTTTGATACGTTAGAATGGACCGTAACAGCCAGAAGGCTCCAGTTTCTCACCCGACCTGTAGATCAGGGAATTAGGGCGGGATATCATGAATCAGTCAAAGTAACGCACGAAAGCTCCAACAGCGGTGAGAAATTGGGATTGCATGGCCTGCTTTTTGGTGAAGCCGCTGCGAACTAGTATCGAATAGTCCGCGATCTACGCAGGGACACAGTCAGTTGATTGCAAACGAGAGGAGGAAGATCGGACCGACTTCGTGGGGGATCTCATGTGCGAAACATGCGAGCGTGGTTGTTGCACCTATCAGGGGTGAAGAGTAGAAAGAAGCAGCCATCCTAGATCGCCGGTACGTAAGCGACACGTAGAAACATACGAACACAAACGCCGTACGCGAGCCCGTCGGTGCTACACCAAGCATATGTCAGTAGGGATACTAAAAACTAGGCACAGAGTCACCGTACATGTTGTGAACGAAATCTCCGAATAAATTAAGGTATGCAGATAATTTAGAAGGCCCCGAGTTTGTTGTCGTCGGGGACACATCAATCTTCTCGAGGGAATCTTCCTTTTCGCCTTTTGCCCTCGAACGAAGGCCGTTCTGTTTTTCCGAAGTTGAGACGCCTGACGCGTGCCCATTAGTATCCGAGTTCGAAGGGGAGTGTGAATGTGAGTGAGAGTGTCCCCCGGATGCATCTTCGCCTGCTAGTACCCGGAGTGTCTTCTCCATGAAGAAGAAGGAGGCGAAGCCAATGAATATGCCCAAGCTACCAGAAGAATGGTATATGAGGAAACGTGCACAAATGACGAAGTATTACGAACCCAACGAGGATATTTTTCTTCTCTTCAACCATCACGAAGTGAACGCCATCATCCTGATGCTCTCCCATGAATGAATGCGGCACTAGGTGCAGGAACACGTCGGACAGCAACCCTCCCGTCTAGTTAAATTCAGCCTAACGTAACGCAATTAGCGTTTATGGATGCTCACAGCAAATGCCGTCATAGTGTTCAGCGTTTCTGGATTGATTTGTGCGGGAATGAATGCAAGGATTAAATTGGGTACGCTATATGCGCGTTCAACACGCCCACCAGTGATCGAAGTAAGGAAAGTAAGACTCACGAGCTGATATAGAATGTCCCCAGTATCGCATTCCAGCCAGGACCAAAAGGGAAGAGCCACGCAAATATCTGTCGCAGAATGGGCGACTCCCCATCCTCAATCTGCGTCTTCAGTGCACTAAGCTTCTGTACTGGTTCACATGATTGTATATCATTTTCCTGGATAAGAAAAGGCCATCACCATGTCGTCAGCAATCTCACATGCGCGCAGAAGACGGGCAGCCAAGAAGAACGGATGAATTAAATCTCACTGAGACTCTCAAGGGATTCTTGTTTGATAATCCCAGGACCTCGCCGGCTAACACAACCGCGAGAAACAGCCATAACAATTTAAGTCGGGGCGACATGGTACTCAGGAGACAGCAGATACGACGATGAAGATCAGGCTGCTGGGAGGTACGTGGTGGTTGAGAATTGGGCAGCCTTGATCGTTGTCACTTTCGCGCGTTCCAGGCGACGCGCTACAATCGGGCTTTGCCGACGCGCTGGCATTTTGGGCGCCAATTCTTCTTCTGCAAGGACCACAGTGGAAACGACGACAGTGGAAAGACGACACCGTGCTCGCTATCAGCCTCGAAGTTTCTCATGCAGTCTGTGAGGGTTGACTAAAGACTAATCTCCTGGGAGGTAGCCCTGAAGCAAATCCGAAAGCTCGCAGCTCGTGTCGTGCTCAGTTCAATGCACCTGGCGGATGTAGGGCGAGTCTGTCCCTTGACGCGTCGATGAGGTTCTAAATCCCCCGAGACACGTCGATAAGGATGCGCGAAAGTTTGTGCATACCGTGGAACGCGTCGTGTGAGAATACTTGCCTACACCGATGCTTGTTAACCTTCCCCTGGGGATGCGGAGAAGAAGAGGATCCATACCAGAAGGCAACGCCCCAGCGCAGAACCTCGTTGTATGCCGCCACGCTGCACTGTACGCTCCGATTGGTATTCAGAACCTTCCGCGCCACCGCCCTTCTCGAAGGTCACGAAGAGTCGGACGCTGTCAGCCCGAGGCTTTTCCTTTACTGATATCTTCTTGCGACTGTTCCCTATGCGCTGCCCGATGTATTGGGTTCTCATCGTTAAGGCTAATCAACGTGCAATCGGCGCATCGCAGCTAGTTAAGCTCTACGGCGACACTGCTGCTTTTTGTATGGCAAAGTCTAGGAAGAAATTTTCGTCTAGCGTTGTTCACTAGCCCGCCATGCCCTCCGAGTCGTTTACATTCAAGGACATAGTTGTCGTCGGCGCATTATGCGGCGTGACGACATTGAATGTGAGTCGCGCTGCTCCGGATTTCCGTCGGCACCGTGAGCGACCGTCCATCTGCAGGTCTTTTTATCCGGAGCATTGACGGTTGCGTTGCCAACGATTGGAAAGGAACTTGGTTTCAAACAGGCATGTGGAATGCTCATTTACTTGTACCAGAGGCCTATTTTCTGACGTTTCTGACGTTCAGGCGGACCTCCAATGGCCGCTGAATGTCTTCGCGTAAGCAATCATGTCCCTCTTGTTCAATATGTTCTGCTAAATAACCATGTTGATAGTTTGTCTTATGGGTGTCTCCTGCTTTTCTTCGGGAGGGTTGGGGACATTGTAGGCGCACGTACACTCTTCTTGGTTGGTTCCGCATGGTTCTCAGTCTGGTGAGTACACCAAGTGTTGTCAGTTGCGTGCGCCGCCAATTTAAATGTACTTCTTGTAGGAGCATAGCAACTGCGTTTGCTCCAAATGCTGCCACTTTCATTCTTTTCGTCGCCCTAAAAGGAATGGGCGCTGCCGCCAACACACCTGCTGGTATCGGCATACTGTCAACTTACTTCCCTCCCGGTCCGAAACGGAGTAAAGCATTTGGTGCGGTGGGCGCCGGTCAGCCTTTGGGCTTCATCGGTGGATTGGTCGTCGGTGCGTTCCCTGCTCTTGTAGATGTTATCCCCTTTCTATATACAACATATTCCAGGCGGAGTGTTGACCGACAGTCACGCCACTTGGCGCGCCATCTTCTATATACAGGCTGCACTTGGAGGCCTCTTCGTTACACTTGGATGGCTGGTACTTCCTCAAGCATTAGAGGCACAGCGTTACAAGAAGGGACTTGACTGGGGAGGCGCCATTATCAGTACCATAGCGGTTGGTCTTATGACATACAGCCTCGCGTTCGTCTACGTCACAGCTCGTGATCACATTAATCTAACTTGGCAAATGCAGAGACTCGGGAGCAGCTACCAGAAGATGGGCTACTCCCCACGTCCCCGCTCTTTTAGCGACATCTGTGATACTGCTGGGGCTTTTGTTATGCTATGAGAAATGGCGGGAACAACGCAATTTGTCGGTTCTTATACCTCTTAGCATATGGCGACAACCAAACGCGAAGATGGGGAGCATGGTTGCGGTCGCTTTCCTTGCGTGGTATGTCTGTCGTGATGCTCCATAAGACACTGACCCAGGCCTGTTGCTCATCTTTCTCATGCGTAGGTGGAGCTTCAACACTCTGGCGTACTTCGCAACTCTCTAGTGAGCATTATGTCCGTTTCTCTTCGCATACGTTTGATCGTCTGTCTTAGCTATCAACAAGTCAAATTCGTGGACCCCGCTCATACGTCTATACGGTTCATACCCATGGTCACATCAGGATTCATCGTTAATGTCGTTACTGGGTTTCTGGTCTCTCGTCTGCCTGGTCAAGGCTTAATCTTGGCGGGACTTTCTGCCACGATGGTATGTTCATTATGTTTTGCTTTTGGCATTATTTGTATGATTCCGCCAGGTTGCAACCATCATATTCAGTACGATCAATGTGAACGCATCGTACTGGGCTAGCGCGTTCCTAGTGATGATATTTGTTGGTAAGCCACGAACACAATCCTCCTGACCCACGGGTACTGATCTTTCCGGCATCAGTGGGCGTGGATGCCGTTTATCCTGTCGGCAACCTACACCTAGTTCGCAGTTTCGACGGAGCCTCTCAATCACTCGCAGGCGGCATCTTCGCTGTTGCAACACGAGTTCGTATTCCCATCCTTCTTCCTCTCCACCATCAATATTTACGACCGATCTGAGTAGCTCGGCACTTCCATTGGCCTAGCGCTTACCAGTACCATCGCAACCGCAGCGAGCGCTAGATACAATGCCGCACATCCAGACCTTCCTGCGGACTCTCCTGAAGTCCTGATGGCCGGCTTTAGGGCGGCTGGGTGGACTTGCTTCACTGCGGCAGGCGTTGCGTTCTGCATCGCGGCGTTTGGGCTGAGGAACATCGGCGTTGTTGGGAAGACTACGCAGCCGGAAGATGAAGACGTGCTTGTGCGCACACCTACACCTGAAGGGGGGAAACCATAGAGGCAGGGCACCTTCACTCCACTGGCGCAGCGCATACGGGTGATATGGAGTTTGAAGCATGTGGATACGACGTTCTCTTCTTGTAGCGCATTTTGGGTTTTGGGATTCGAGGCTTTGCGTTATGGGGTGGTTCTAGGTTATGGGCATTGGTATGTGTGTATGGGACCTATATATGTACATGGTTGTTATAAGAAGGGTACTAGGATAAATTTAGTTACATGTTTGAGCCCGCAGTCTTGAGTTTTCTAGTTTCTGGAACATAGGAGTATAGGGGTATAGGGGTAGGTATGGGGGGAAATTTGAGATGATGAACTACTCGAGACTGAACGTCCTTGAAGTCGCAGGGAGGATGGAATTGTATTGTGGGCCAACAAGGTAAATCAGAGGGATAGTATGTCTTGTAGCTACAAATAGTCGGTGGAATATTGAGATACATGATTAATGCAAACCGAACAACAGGATACAACATGCCGTAGGAATTATAGTAGTAGATCATAAGAGGGAGGACATGAAGCAATGTGAAAAGGGGAAAGAACATGAAAGTATGAACAAATGTAGATCAAAAGTGCGTATCAGAAGGACAGGCGCCGACCAAATACGCTGAACATAGACTTAGACGGAGAAGGGCCGTTAGAAGACAGAAGAGCAGGGCATGTGTGCGCCGACAACTCCCGTCGGTGGCCATACGCTCGGCTGCAGTTTGGGCACTTGAATCGCCTGTGTTTCCCGTCGTGAGCCCAAGAGCTATCAGTAATGAAGAGAAGAAGTATAGTTACAGGTCGTGGAGGTTGTGAATATGCATATGAGCGATGAGCGCCTTGACGTCTTGTACCACGTTGCGACAATCACTTCTTGGGCAGGCAATAGGACTGTCCTCATCCAAGCCGCTCTGCTTCAGGAGACTGTAGGCTTCATTTCGCTTGATTTTAGAAGTCAGCGTCAATCAGCAGTTGCGCTAAACGAGTAAGACACTGACAGCTTCACTGAGGCCGGCCGTGTCTACGATCCTTATCCGAGCGAAGCAGTCCTCGTCGGGGGACAATGCGATTCCAGAGTCAACGGAGGAGATAGACATACTATCGAAAGAGCCGCTGAATAAGTCGGTGTCGTTGTCGACTTGCTGCTGGGTCTTGACTGCGTGGGCTTGAATGTCTTCCAGACTCATGCCTGCACGGTAGCAATTGACGATGTGCTCGGCGGGGGTGCAAATCCTGTACGCATCATCCTTCGGCGGCAATGGAGGAGCCTCGTCCAGCAGGCTCTGGTCATCGTCGGATACAGTCCCCGAGGTTGCAGAATCCAGCTCGGGAACATCCGAGTCGCTATCGTCTTCGCCACGAGGTACCAGAAGCGGGGTAGGGGGTGTTACCAGTACAACGTTGAGAGCCCTACCCGCCTCCAGAGTGTCTGCCATTAACATATTTTCCAATTCAGCGACCGCCCCGACGCCTAATAGCATGCCATAACGCTTCGTCCTATCTCTGGAAACCGATTGTCGACGAGCCGACGGGCTTACGTTCCCGACGGTGGAATCGTGGCGGGAAGGAGACGGTGCGAAGCGAGTATGCATAGACCTGGGCGAAATGGGGGACGAGAGGATAGAAATGTGGCGATATCAGCCCAAGGACCACCTCATATATACCGCGTTGGCGTGGCTGACGCTTGCATGCGTTTGCCTGCCACCGTTGACCTAAGAAGGCAATTGGCCATAAATACGCGATTTGGCCGACCACAGCAACCTTGTCGACCACAGTCGTCATCTGGTGGCCACAGAAGGCCCGAAGCGTTCCACTCGTGCATCGATATCATTGTCCACTAGCGGGTGGTGGCAAGAACGAGGCAACCCAGCAAAATTGATGAAGCAAATAGAAATCTAGGGGTGCGATATGGAAGAACCTATCGCAACGCAGTGTCAGCCTCCAGTGTCAGTTTCCAGACGCACCAGCCACAATAGAAGGATCAGAGGAGTTCGGATCCCGACGCGCTTGACCATATTTGGCAGAAAGCGGCCAGAGTCGGCGCGGGAAAAGTGCCCTACGCGTTAGCGCCCGTTCAGCTTCCTCTTTCGCCATCACCATGATGAGAATGAATCCCAGCATCCGCATGCATCCCAATGTATGCTCTCGGAAAGCTTTGATGAATATTTTCAACAGAGGAGCCATTCATTACCGACATCAAAGTACTAAACCTGCTTATGAGGGCCACATTCCTCTAAATTGGTTCGAAAACGCGATTCTTGCCGCTGGGTCCGCGTTTATGTCGCTAGCGAATCCTCGACGAGGTGGTACGCATAGTTCCTTTCTCTCTCCTACGTGGCTTTGAATGATTTCGCGATACGACTTGTGAATCGACTAGACATGGTTGCGGCGTTGGCAGAGACGACTGCTGGTCCAAGCTTGCCGCGCCTTCGAGATTTGATGCTGGAGAGCGAGGAAGGGAGGAGAATATTAAAGGAGCGACCGAGAGTAAACACTTCTACCGTCGATATGGACAAGCTTGCAAAATATCCGGAGGGCACATTTGGGCGTGCATATGTAACGTGGCTTGAGCGCTGTGGGGTTACACCGGATACTCGGGAGCCTGTTAGTGTCGTGTTTTCCCTATGTTCTTTCTACGAACTGATCTCCCAAATCATCTACCCCCTCTACCACCGTCATGTACACCGTCAACCTATCGCGTCTCCCATACACGCCAGGTTCACTACATCTCCGATCCAGAGCTCGCCTATGTTATGCAGCGGTATCGCGAGTGTCACGACTTTTACCACTGTATCACCAACCTCCCTGTTAATGTCTCCTCCGAACTCGCGGTCAAGTACTTCGAGTTTGCCAACTTGGGTCTCCCCATGACGGCCATTGCCGCATTATTCGGACCTCTCCGTCTGCGTGCGGATCAGAGGACAAGACTGTTCGCAGAATTTGTCCCATGGGCGCTCAAATGCGGCGGGAGTGCGAGAAGCTTGATCACTGTTTACTGGGAGAAGAGGTGGGACCAAGATATAGGCGAGTTGAAGAAAGAGCTAGGGATCTGGGACCCGCCTGAGGTCAAGTGGGGGAAACCTCTGAAGGAGGCACAAGACGCAATATTAGCACGTCAGAAGACTCCAACAAATGGTAAGCCCTCTGCCTATCGTCCTGGTTATCAATAGCACCAGCGGTTAATCGAATCCTCAAGCGTCCGCAGCCTGATGTCTCACGTTTGCGGCGTTGCCAACCTGCCAAGGTCAATATCAATGTCTAATATACTACTATTGACTGCGCACTTGAACTACGACGCCGCGGCCTCAGTCTACACAACCAATGCAAGCAGCGTCATTCCCTATTTTGTAGAGTGACAGGAATTGTCTGTATCTCTGGCCCGTCTGACCGGTAAGCGAGACTGCGGCGCGTAAGGACGAAACTGCCTTCCCGACATCAGTGCCCTCCGCAGCAAGTCTTGCCAGCTCAACAACGGTACTTATTCTGTCCTGTGCTTGAGGTGATGCCCCGCTATATCTTGCGTTCTTTCATGTCTCATATTCTTGATCATCTGGCCCGTCTTCGACCACGACGGCATCTACGGAGACGTTATTGGCAAGTGATGTAGGTTATGCAGTTTCAGTCCCACCTTTCGACTCTCTCTCTCTCAGCCTAACACCTGAAGCCTGCCCACATTGTCGCCTCCACGACCCCCGCAGCGGCGCAGCGCGGTCCATCCGCGCAGAGTTGATGACACGCGCCTTAGAGATTGTCTGCCTGTATAAGCTGTGGTCATACCCAGGTTATTGAATGCGCCCCAGAGGTCGACCATGAGGCGGGAGATGGGTCAGGATGGCTGGTATGTTGTTTACCTGTTATTTTCTCACACTTAATGTACCACATATTTCTCGTAGCCTCATGGCCGCTGAGACCGAGTGAGCCAAATCGTGCTTCTGCGCCCCAAGTTGTGGGATGTATACCCTATACACAGTGTTTGGGCGATGGGCGATCGTAAAACTGCGATGTGAGTGTGGCACTTGATCATTTCTAGCCGATCTGCCCCTCTTCCCTGACGAAGCCTATCCTTTCCTTGAACGCTCGCGTAAGACAGATATGGTTCCCTTGTTTTGAGCAGTGATTCCAATGTGGGTCCCATGTTGTCTACATGGGTTAATCTCAGCCTTGTTCAGAGTGCTTCGAGAAAGGCTGGAATCTCGGGAGTTTGTACGTATACCCTGGCAAAGAGTGGCGTTTTCTTCGAAGATAGTCGCCTTCGTGGACATCGTAGCGCCGTCGCTCCCCAGGACATCATCCGACCCACATAATGTTGATACTTCGAACGGTATGCGGGCACGCCTCACCGCCTACATGGTCGCCTACCCTATTGCCTCGGGCCCGTTTACCACTCCCTCGGTGCGATATTACATCACTATGAATACACCTTGCCTAACTTTGTTCCTGCGGCTGACCCTTTTCATTTACGATGGTCATATGGTGCAAAAGACATGACGGTATGTCGTATTCATCAAAAGTCTCGTAGTTTGTACAGCAAATTTCTACATTGGGTTCGACGTTCCTGCGCTCTGTTTCCAATATGACAGGTTTCGCTACCGCCTTGGAAGTGCCTAAGCTTCGCAAAAAGCCAAAGGTGCATTCTGGGCCTTACTCCACGGGTCGTTACATACATGTAGCAGCGTCGCGATGCATCCGCAAGGATTGATGGACGTGCAGAAGACTTTTGAAGCGGAATCAACGGGATCTTGGGGCACCCCACGGAGGGACTGCGTATGCAATCGGACACTGGAGAAACCCTGGGTCCGTTGATCGGTTTTACCCCTCCTGCTTCATCTACTAATGCACGCCATGTATACCAGGCAACATGGTTTCGCCATGCTAATGCCAACTCTTTCAGAGTCGCGTTAGCCTATTGACAAACGACCACAGCCGAACTCTTATCCTTGACCATCAGGTTAAGTCCGCGGATCTGTTATATTGGGCGCCACTCACGCGAGGTGAACTTTCTTTGCCTGTTGTCGGTTGCCCACAATCGTACTGTGCCTGGTCTTCAGCACCGTGTCCTATCCAAACGGCCCAATTGCAGCCAAGCGCTCTTGGTGGCGGCTTCGCATCCATCCTCAAGTGCAACGGACATGCCTATAGCGAGGTATCCTTTTTTTAATTATCCCAGGCGGTACTCGTTGCAACCCGGCTTCATGAAGAGCTTCCTTTACTGGTTCAATTGACTAACAACCCGATGGATTTTCCAGCTTCCTGCACGCCTTCTCACATCCTCCGATATCTGATGAACAGGCACTGAGACCGACAGTACATTTCTCGCTATCGGTATGTTCCTTCCCCGGAGATGCTCGGACATGATTGTGCATCTATTAATGGCGAGATCTTAGAAATCTTGCTGCATTGTAAGTGTATGGTGGAGTCCATATTGGAGCCCTATATGAAGGCCAACCTAAATGCGTTAGAAAGCCCTCAAGCAACAGCCCTCGACCATGATCGACCTCACCCTCTATTCACCGAAATCCGTTTTCTTTGCCATAATATGTGTCGCCATGGTTCTTCGTTACATATATTCTCAATGGATTGCACGACGCCTTCCCCCAGGGCCTTCAATCTCTTTCTTCACTGTTTGGTCGAAGCGCTTTGAACTACCAAGCGCTTTTGCTTGGTTAGTCTACGCTGACTGGCAAAAGATATTTGGTGAATTTACTTCCTTGTACCTCATGTCTTCCATGGAATAACTTTGAAATCAAGGGGACATAATCTATTTCAACGTCTTCGGGAACCCACTCCTTGTACTCAATTCTGCCTCAGCAGCCCACGAGTTGCTGGAAAACCGAAGCGCAATATATTCGTCCCGCCCAGTCAGAACGATGCAAACTGAATTGTAGGTTTACCGCTCCAAAAATATGAGAAAGCGACTCTGATGGCTTTCTAGGATGGGCTTCGATTTCGTTTTTTCCGGGATGCCTTATGGTCCATCCTTCAAAGAACATAGAAGTCTTTTCCAGAAACATTTCCAACCGAGGGCAATCAGCAAATACCACCCAGGCATTATCAAGCATATCCATACGCTAATCCGCAATCTGTATAACACTCCGAATAATCTTGAACATCATCTTCGCAGGTAAAGATTAACGGTCATCGTGATTATCTTCGTTCATCTAAGCGGTGTCAACAACAGAACCTCCGCGGCCATTATCATGGAGATCTGCTATGGTCATCATGTCGCAGAGAATGGAGACGAATATGTTGCTCTAGCAGATGAAGCTCTAGCAGCGGTTAACCAGAGTAGCATCTTCGGATCCTACATGGTTGATTATTTACCATGGCGTTAGTACCTATCTCCTCTACTACAAGCGACGTGTCGCCTGATGCTATTTTTGCAGTCAAGTACGTGCCGTCGTGGATGCCCGGGGCAGGGTTCAAGAAGCAGGCGAAGGAATGGCGAGGCCTCGCCGAGAAGATGTTGAATAGCCCTTTTGACATGGTCAACCGCAAGATAGTAAGTCGGGAACGGGATCTGAGTGTCTGAGAGGGTTAGACTAACTTACTTCTTAGAGAGAAGGGACTGCAGAACCTTGCATGATGACTCTGGAACTTGAGGATTGGTTCGCGAAGGGCTCTCCTAATGACAACCGTGAAACACTGGTGAAGAATGTGGCCGCCGGAGCTTATGCAGGTAAGCTTCGTTGAAACTCGCCGGTCGGCCAAGCTCATGTAGTCTGTTCTCAGCCGCGGTCGATACAGTAAGTTCTGCTGAGTCAACTCAGTTTCATGAAATAACAAGCCTTTGCCCGCCTAGACGATGTCCACACTCTCCTCGTTTTTCCTCGCTATGGTCCTTCACCCGGAGATACAAGACTTGGCAAGGGCAGAACTAGACCGCGTCGTCCCCTCAGATCGTCTACCACTTTTCTCCGATAGATCAGAGCTACCCGTCATCGATCATCTCGCCTGGGAGACAATGCGATGGAATCCATCCGTCAATATCGCGCTCGCTCATTCAGTAACCGAAGACGACGAGTATCGCGGTTACAGGATACCAAAAGGAACAACCGTCCTTGCCAACATCTGGTGAGCTCCGATTATATGATCCATTGTCATCAGTGTTCATCTCGAACATCAGGACCATCCTACACGACCCGCAGCGGTATCCAGATCCTAAGAAGTTCAGCCCACAACGCTTCGCTGACATCAAGGGCAACTCGGAAAAGCAAATCAATCCCATTCCTGATCAAGCTTTTGGTTTCGGGCGAAGGTAATTCAACACCCCATCCCTTTGTTGCTACGCGCTGAACTGGTGACTATAGAATATGCCCCGGCCGCTTCCTCGCCTTCGATACTATATGGATTGCGATGGCAACAATCCTTTCGGTCTACCAGATCACCAGAGCTTGCGATGAGAAAGGGAACCCCATCGAACCCGACGTAGACTACACGCCCGGATTAATCAGGTAGGTGATTCAGGTCCTACACAAGACAAGTAAACTAAATACTCGATCAGCCGTCCGAAACCATTTCCGTTCAGGCTGATTCCGCGGGCGCACAAGCTAGGCGCACTGTCCGACTGATGCCTGGTCGTGGACTGGTACAGCATTTGATTCTGATAAGTTAATAATAACTACTGGTAAACGATAACTATATATACACCGGCGTAATAAGTACATGTAGTCCACCATAGCGAGCGATTTGAATAGATGTAACTTCGGTGCTATTCAATAACTGTTGAGCGGCGTTGGCGTAGGGTTTGTGGTACATCGATGATACGCGGGATGGTTGGGAACGGGCTGAAGCGATCGGTCCCAAAGACATCATCGTCATCAATGCAACGGGCATAGTTTGCTTGTTCTCGTACATGCAATACTACTCGGCATGTCAGGGTGCTATGCAGTACTCGAGTGAATCTATGAAGATGGTAAGTAGTCGACTAGTAGAAGGGGGAAAGGCGCTATCACGCGTCATGCATACGATGAGAAGAGGTTGACAAAATCGGTCTGTGTCCCAGTAGTCAGAACCTCAAAATCGATATTCAGACAGAGCTCGGATACCAACCGGTAGTGTCAGTATAGTGACGATGTTCGCCAAGGAGAAGACTAAGAAGGAGATTGTTTGCGTAGCACATGCCTGTTGATATTATGGTACTCACTGAACAAAAGCACGTAGTATGCGACGCCTAGGAATAGTCTATCAACGCCGTGAACTGAATGGCAAGGCACAAATGTTACCATCAATGTATAAAGCATCAAGCAAAGGTGAACTTCGTTTTCCAGAGTACACGGATATTGCTTGCACCACCATCAATATCATGATGCCTAAGCGGATTTAGCAATGCCGTTTTAGCAAGTAGTATATCCGCAAATCACCCGCATCATAGACCAGCAGCACACACCAGCAGACATATAGCAAGTCATTTCCCACACCGGCAAAGCAAGTAGCGTTCTCCGGCATTGAGAACTTCATTGCTAGCAGAGTAATCCTGGTCACTTAGTGTGTGGGATGTACGGGTGGAGAAAATGATGCGCACCATGTGTCGATTTCAGAAATAATCCCATCGAAGTGAATATAGCCGCCCAGCACACCAGAAAGAAAGCGGCGAGTACCATGCCCAGTGTGCGACCGCGGCTGTATAAAGACCATGTCCGGATGGTCAGGATAACTGGAGGTCGATCAACGACAAGTATGATGCGTTAGAGATGAATTTCATACTTTCTCCGATTGCCATGCCAATTGTGAATGACCCTGCACAGTCGAAGGCAAGTCAGAACTTTGGAGCATCGCAGGCGACGATCCTTACATGCTGAGAATTGATACACACTCTCGCAGGTGGATGTTCCAAGTCCAGGAAATAGCTGGCCTGGTGAACTTATGAAGAGAGTTGCGGGGACACATGGAACAGTTACTCACTATACAGTGAAATACCCACGTCAACAAATGGCGCATATCTGGTGAAGAAGAAAAGGGCGTCTAGTAGAGACAAATTTCTTCCCCATGTATACTCGATTTCCAAGCTCAACGTCAGGACATAGTCATAGATCTGGGGAAGATAAATGAGGCGTCATCAGTTTCGAAAATGGGCGAACATACCAAGACCATTGCACTGGCGACTGAAACCATTCCTGTTCAGCATATCTACACCTTCACAACGAGGTATATACATACCACTCCATAACTGTCCAATTTAGCGACTTCTTTTGGCAGTGCAAGGATCAGGGAACTCACTTTTACAACTTCACCATGATAAATGGGGGCGATATCGGTTTGAGTGAGCAGCATTGGGTAGGGGGAGGGGCTAAATCAGGTTGCACCGTTTTATACTGCGTTCTATCATGGGATCAAAGGGTATCACCAGTCGAGACTATTGGGATCAACTTCATGATCAAGCTAGCGATTATCTGTCGAAAGCGTGAGATCAAGGTCCACCAAGCGACGGGCGTGGTCAATGTTGGAATGTAACTCGGAGATGTCCCGTCGAATCAAGCGCTTGCAAATCCGAACAAAGTTATGACGGAGCAAATGCGGCTGTGAAATTTTGGCTGCTAATGTAGGGAGCGTGTCGTGAATATTTATTCGCGTGAAGACCAAGACAAAACCCGCTGTCCCGGAACCACACGAAGCGGGAATGCTAACAGCACTGCCAAGTATCGTGTTGAAGTTTTCACTGGGCATCATGCAATGTGATCAGCATTAATCAAATAGATCTCGGACTCGGAAGACTTGGGAACTGCCTTTTTATACGACCGTAAGATTCGGAATCAGTGCACAAACTGATGGTGTCTAAGAGGGCTCTATAGAGCTATACGTGGCGATGAGAGTGTCGGAAAATGTGGTATGCTTCCCCGCCTGCTCGCGGAGATGGAGAATTACTCTGGAGGACAGAACGGTGTGAACGGCCCTCTGGAGTCTGCAGGCAAATTGTCTGTGTCACGGGACATGGAGATATATGTGCGGAGGAGCTTACAATGTGAAGAGATTGACGAGACTCCTCTGAACGGAATCATCAGTGCTGCAGCGGCAAAGTAGGATAATCATTCTCAACGTACGGGAAGCACCAAAACGGTGATGATGTTCGCAACAGACAAAACTACAAGCTCTGTCAATAGCAGAAGGATTAGGTGCTCAAGGAGAGGCGTACCAAACAACCCGATGTAGTATATTATACCTTACAGGGATTGAGTGTCAACAATGTCGTTTACATGTCTAGGTACTCACCATCTCTGTAAAGAGTGCGCACCAGCGCAGACGAGGCTCCAGATCGGCCGTGGAATTGCGTGTATGACTTTGCGCCAGCTACAGCCATCAATATCATGGTGCCTGTGGAGCCCAATACTGAGCCTTGCCTTATGAATTGTCGAAAGTAGAACACTCACCGGTATCGTACACCAGCACTAAAATCCAGCACAAATAAACATTACCATTTCCCGGGTCCAAAATGCAAGCAGCATATTCGTATTGCGGGAGACGAACACTGAAAACTAACAAGAAGAGATAAGCATGAAACGAAATCATACTTCCGTGAGGGTTGCTTGGGTCTACCATTTGCGTGGGTAAGGTATTTTCCAAAAATGAACAATAACGGAACCCAGCAGCTCAAGTAGAACGCGACAAGCGCGATACCTGACCAGCGCTTCGTCTTCCAGAGTGTCCAAGTTCGCATAGTGAATATGACTGCGAGTAATCAGTCGCAGAGCTGAGAAATATACGAAACACCCAAGGCACCTTCAGATAGGGCGATGCTGATGCAGAATGACCCTACGAAGAAAGTGTCATCACAGGGTACGGCACTGTGTATAGCGACCTACAAGCAGCTAACTGGTACACGAGCTGGCAGTCTTGTTCACTCAGTGAGGGCACTAACTCGGCTATGGGTTAAATATTAGTCAACCTACAGGTAAGCTGGTAGCAATAATACTTACCGTAAAGCGACAAGGTGATATCCACGAATGGCATGTATCGATTTACGAAGAACAACACTTGGATTAGACTCCATTGCTGTTTCGACCACACGTAGTGATATTCCAATCTAAAAGTCAACACGTAGTCGTAGACCTTCTGTATGTCAGTGGCGAACGCCACGCGAAACCATGGCTTGTACGCACCACAATAGCTGCGCTTGCGACTGTGTGAAACATTCAGCATTTTGCATTGACAGACAGCCGAGGTTGAATTGCAAGAAGCATACTGTGGAAGTCAGATATCATCGACGCAAGTCGGTGAAGTGGTCACATACTATCACCCAACGGAAGTACTCGAGATTAGCGACTTGCATCGACTGTTGCTGGTGTCTATTGACCGCCACTGGGACAGCTGAGGTTAGTCGTAGAAAGGGAGGAGGTTAATTTATGCGCTAGAGCATCTCTTTCGACAATCTTATTTCTGCAGACCGACGTGTTTGCATCAGTAGCAGATTTGTTGAGGGGATGAGCGCGATCTTTCCGTTGGGAAGAACAATGGGGCGATGATTTCGAGCAAGGTCGTGAGAATGACAGAGCCAACACATACTAAATCCCGCAATCCATCAGTTGCAGACGGGAACCATAGGCTTGTATCTCACCGCTGTTATTATCGTCCCATCGGCTGTCGGATGCAAGAGTTCAGTTAGAATCAGAATGGGGCGGTTGCTGCGGAACAAACGAGATTCTATGTATAGTTGTGCAGATGTAACATGATGCGCTGGTAAAATGATTGTGATGGGAAACTTTGCGTATGAAAACATGACAAAACGAGTGATTCCATCCGTGACTTAATAGCGCGGTAATTTATCAATTTATCAATTGATTCGTCTCCCAGGTACTGGTCGCACCAGACGCGTCGTCGCATTCCCGACTTCGCCGGCCGATCTTCCTCTTGATGCCACTGAAGGGCCCGGCAATCTGGATGGCGCCGAAGCTATCCGAGGCAAGCCGGATACCTTTCCTGGGATGCGCGATGGTTTTAGAACGCCCGCGGGTGAGTTCGCGCTGACAGATGGAGTTTTGGTGTCGGGAATACCAAGGGGCACCCTACGAGCGGGAGGACCGGCCATTGTTGGAGGTAGCGCGGGGGAGGTAACTGCACGGGTGGTACGCGCAGCCCCTATGGCTTGCACTGAAATCCCCTGGAATATTGTAGGTCGTGCTGGGGCACCAGAAAGAGCGGACGCAGTCGAGCTGGCGGAGGTGCCTTGGACAAGTTTAGGCACTGGTGGACGAGGTGGCTTGAAACGGGGAGCCTGGGAAGGCACGCGCGCAGGCTTACTTCCGCTGCTGGAATCTTTCGTGGCATCAGATGGTAGCGGAACGGGATTCGATGAAGAAGGTCGAATGACATTTATCTCCTCTGGGAGGTTACTGGATCTGCGTCGCGCTTGGGTGGGTTGCTGCAACCTGGATCGCTTAACGATCTTAAGCGCGTGGACAGGGGGAGGAGCCATGGAAAGGGTGGTAGGCTTAGGGGTAGCGCTTGAATTAATTGGCGGTGCTCGAGTGTGGAAAGCTTTCTTCATTAATTCCGTATTGTCGTCAGCTGGACCATGAGGCGGGTGAGTATACACATCAGCACCATAAGGCTGGGACGGACCGTCGTCAAGGAATTTCGCAATCGAGGGCGAGGCATTCTTTGGAGATAGCTGCGGTGTACCTGTGTAACATAGTTCAGGCAACTAGAAGGAAATCCATCGTATATGCTCACTTAGTGGAGTCTCTACTGGCGTCAACGCTTCGGTTTCGCCTACAAGCACTAGCTTTAAACGTGTTCGTCATTCGAAATGGGGTCACCATACCTGAAGCAGTGTCGGTTGGTGTCTGGAAATCATCCAGAGAAGGGCTAATCGCTTCGAGGGCGTAAATAAAAATACAAGACTGAAGATAATGAATCTGGTCTTACTGTCTGTTCCCTTGGTCTTGTCTTTAGATGCTTCTTGGGTCCTCCCTAAAGCTTTCACTTGGATGTCAAAGCTATCATCATCTTCGTCGAAAGAAGTCTCCATTCCAGGTCCCCCTGCCGACGCGAAGAAAGATATTTTATCGTTAAGAAGGTCAAACGAGCTGTCTACTTCTTGCATCTGCAGACAGAATGACTGTTGCAGGTCCACAGAACAACGCCGAGGATCATCAATTGCTATATCAGTCGGCTTCCGGGGCCGCAGCGTTAAAGAGGATGAAGTTGGGAGTATCACTGGTAAGTCTCCCTCTTCACCACCTGTCACAGGCAAGGGGAAACAATGCGTAGGTGATGCCGCAACGGGAGAAGATATAGTAATCACAGGGTTGAACAATGCTTCTGGTGACGGAGGCGAAGAGTCGGGAAGCGGTATCGTTAGGTGGTTAGGGGGAGCGTCGATCGTCGGCAAGGCCAAAGGCGACGCATGGTTTTCCGAGTGACCCGAATGGGCTTCGTAATTCGTGAATTCGTTTGAAATTGATGCAGGTGGGGTACAGTCTTGATGTGTAGAGAATTCGTGTATGTGAGATCTGACTGCCTTGGGCGTCACGGGCTCTTCGGCAGTATGTTCATCAACCAGCGGCGGCAAATCGTGTGGCGCCAGTACCGTCGTGTCGCCTTCATCTCCATAATCGACATCCATTTCAGACTCTTCATTCAGTTCCTCCAGACCAAGTGACATGATAGAGAATTCGTCCACCGTCACATCTCCAACGTCAACAAGTCTGCGGGTGAACGTAGGTTGCATGGGCTGGAGGGTAGGTTTATAAGTGCGATTGAAGAAGGCAGTCATTGTCATGCCATCAACAGACTTCTGCGCACGGGTCGGCGTAGCGTTCTCCTTCTCTGAATTATTGTCCAGCGAGGTGGATTGGTTCAATGGGTCGAACATGGACAGAATGCTTTGCCGAGGATGCATGATGATTCCCTTCGAGTAAGAATTGAGCATCAAGTGCAAAGCGCGATTTCAGAATCAAATGACAGGAAGGATGAGGTTGCTGGTGGTTGAAGACAGCGAACAGGTTGGTGCATGAGGCGAGCGCGACTAAACTTGCCTCCCACGTGACCGTCTTTGATTCCCACTCCTGTGTCTCCTATTTTGAAACGTGCTCCTTCACTTGACTACCTTAGGAGTAGCTGAGGAGATGTTCAAAACCATTGGCTGCGCAATGTCTAACGACTAATTTTGTACCTTTCACGGTCTAAGAATATCACCAGTGCGTCAGGAGTCAGGCTTCCGGAAGCAAAGACTCTGCCTCGTGTGGTGCTTCCAATGTAGATAGATGGGGCGATACATACAGATAATACTATCTAATAACAAGATATTTATGTCGGCAACAACGGGGTGATTCTTTTTGTGACAGAAATGGTCGCGAGCAAATTAAGCAGAGGCAGAATCCAAGCCTACTTGGTGGCTATGCAGAAAGTAAATATGATTTTCCGCACACGAAGTGCGATTCTATGCTCACATTTCCCGCCATCGCGAGCTGATTCCGATTGTGACGACCCAGAGCTTCTACGAGCTTTCTGCGGACGACCGCTCAGAGCCTCTTTGGGATTCACATCAGAGGATGAGGAGTCTGGAGCGTCGTCTACTTCAGAGAGGCTTTGATCACGAGCACTGCCGTACGAAGGACTTTCTGAACGGCTGCTTCGGACCTCTCCCTTGGATACATCATCCTCGTCTTCTTCGTCATCATCTGCATTGTAGAGGTCGTAGAAGTCCATGTCATCACACTCGCTAGGTGTCGAGGAAGACCTGGTAGTAGAAGTGAGTACGTCGTGGATCGTTTGGTTCGTAGATATGAAAGCGGCCTACGGTTTGGATCTTCCCTCTCGCTCGTCTTTCACTGTGGAATAGTAGGACGAGACTAGGTCATCGACTAAATCCGTTTGAGAGTTGTCCGCGAAAGGCATTGATAGAGAGAGTAGCGATGTGAAGGGGAATGAGAGGGTGACTTGGTCGACGTTATGTCCACAAAGACACCCAGTATTTATACGCAGGGTAAGGAACGGGCGGGCGTTAAGGCGACGGTGGGATGAAGACCCAACTTTGCGGTTATCAGGATGGGGATGGGTAATGCTTGGACCTCTTCGAAATTAATCTCGGCTGCAATTTATATGCTTATGTTCTATGTAGCATAAGCCAGGACTGATGGAACGGGGCAACGCCTCACGTGTAGTCATTTGGCACCTGGCAAAACGGTGGAACACTGACCGGTCTGACGGTGAAGTAGGATCCCCTGTAATTAATACTTCGCGGCACGACTAGAGCCCCAATAATATATTGAGCTAATGTGGAAACGCCATATCGTAATTAATGCCCCAGGGTGTCAATGTTTGATTTCATTCCTGACATGAAATCGCAGTGAAATCGATTTAAGAAGTGAAAATCTTATCTGATACTTATCTGATTGTGGTCATCACGTGCCATCACAAGAAGCACACGCGCCGAGGACGGCATCAACGACGACCTAGTACCATCGTACACACCACTGGCAGCAGCAGCAGTCGATTGACTACCTTTCTTCCTCAAAATGCCTCCCAAGAAGCAAAATGCGCCCAGTGGCTCCAAGGTGAAAGAAGACAAGGTGACTCCTTCCACATGTCCCCGCTCTCGAAGGACACTAACTAACCAAGGGATCCATGTCGACTCTTCATAGACCTTTGGGATGAAAAACGTTTGCGTCGTTCACTACCCCCTCTCAGCAGCGATCTCACGAAACAACCGCAATCTCTAGAAAAATAAATCAGCCAAAGTCCAGAAACACATCGCTCAGATCCAAGCTCAGCAGGCTGTGACTGGTAAATCTCGCGAGACGCTTGCCAAGGAGAAGGAGAAAGAACTGCGGGAGAAGGCAAAGGCTGAAGAAGAGAAACGTGCGAAGGAACAGGCGGCGCTGCTCAAACCCGTTCAGACGCAGAAGGTGCCCTTCGGAGTCGACCCTAAGACAGTCCTGTGTGCATTCTTTAAGGCAGGCAGTTGCGAGAAGGGATCGAAATGCAAGTTTAGTCATGATCTGAATGTAGGCCGGAAGGTCGAGAAGAGGAATCTATATGATGATGGCCGGGAAGAGAAGATGCAAGGTACGCTGATCCTATGCGTTGGTTGAGGCACGGTCCTGATGCCATGCTCTCTAGACACGATGGACAAATGGGACGACGAAAAGTTGCAGAGAGTCGTTCTCTCCAAAGCTGGAAACCCTCGGACGACCACTGACGTTCGTATCACCTCATGGTTTCCATCTACGCCTCTGACACGTTACTTACATATCTGTAGATTGTTTGCAAATTCTTCATTGAAGCTATTGAAACACAAAAGTTAGCCTCGAAAATC
This sequence comes from Pleurotus pulmonarius, assembly GCA_012980535.1. Lineage (NCBI taxonomy): Eukaryota > Fungi > Basidiomycota > Agaricomycetes > Agaricales > Pleurotaceae > Pleurotus > Pleurotus pulmonarius. The sequence continues at coordinate 2,618,623 of SJKF01000005.1, forward strand.
CCCTCATCTTGGCTAAAGCTCATATACACTTAGATTCGGCTGGTTCTGGGAATGTCCAAATGGAAACAACACCTGCCAGTACCGACACGCTTTACCTCCTGGGTTCGTCCTCAGGTCGCAGAAGAAGGCGGCTGACGATGCGGCGAAAGCCAATCAAATAAGTCTGGAGGAGTTCCTTGAGGTCGAGGTAAGCGTGGTTTCATTGCGCTTCAATGAGCCCTGCCTGAAACAGTTTGCGATGCCAGAGACATAAATTGGGCTCTAAATTGACCCCTGTTACTCCGGAAACATTTGCTGTATGGAAGAAGACGAGGATGGACAAGAAGGATGCCGAAGCTGAAGCGATTCGCAAAGCCAAAGAACTCCAAAGCTCCGCTGGAAAGAACTCAGGAATGAGCGGCAGGGATCTCGTATGTCGTTCACCGCCCCTTCATATTCAGTTATTGACGTTTCGTTCGCCTAGTTCCAATACAACCCTGAATGGTTTGATGACGAAGAAGAAGCTGAGGAGGACGAATGGGATCTGGCGAGGTTCCGACGCCAGAAAGAAGAGGAGGATCTTGCCGCCGAAGAAAGACGAATTGCAGAATTGCAGATATATGACAGCACAGATGGCAGTGGTGGAGGCTCTGGCTACTAAATGTCAGTAGTTCTGACTCTGAAAGCATTGCATCTAGCTTCACTAGCTATATCATCATAAATGTGTACAGTACACCACACGAAGCACTACTCGTCATCACTACCGTAATCTGCAAGATTTAAGCCCGTGGCTGACGCCTTTATTGGTGGTTTCGGGGCGACCATACCCAAACCGTTACGCTTCCGGATCTCTGCGAAATACTTCAGGCTTTCCAGAGTGTCCACGCTTAGCAAGCCAGAGGGCTTCGGTGGTTCTTGAGCAGGAGGCTCTGGCGGGGGAGAAGGTGTGCCGTAGCCTTCATCTATACGACGACGCTTGTTGGAGTTGCCCTCCGGGTCGTCCTCTGCCTCGTCGAGGTAACCGTCATCCAACACGTCCCCCTCTTCCAGTGCTCGAACCGCTCTCATGGCGTCAACAATCCGAGGATCCATTTTAGCACGGATAGCTTCCTGCCCCATGTCTTCCAATCGACGCTTCTCTGCGACTTTCTGCGTCGGATTCGGGTCTTCAGTCGCCCACCGAACATTAAGAATTTCGTCATTATCGAGGGACTGACAAGCCATGGATTCTTTGGCGAATTGGGCGTGGTATTCTGAGACATAAGTTACGAAGGCAACACTCCGGTATTGCAAGACCCGAACTAGGTATGAACAGTCAGTTCCCTGGGTTGCGGGCTGAAAGGTTTAGGATACGCACTTCGTTCGATGTCACCCCATTCCCTAAAATGCCGAAGAACCACTTCCTCCGTTTCCTGTCCGTTGCCAGTCTCTTTGATTCTGCCAACGTAGAGTGTCCGATTTTGCCGGTTGAAACTTCCAACACCACCCATATCGTCTCGATAGTCGGCAAATTTGTCCCGGGCGAAGCAGTCCTTTGAACTGTCCGGCATCGCCTTTTCAGGATCAGGTAGAGCGTGTAGATACTCGCACTCCCATCCGTAAGGACAGCACCCTCGAGCAAAGAACAGGCAACAGTATCTTATTCCCGTCGTATTGGCTCTTGTCAGGCCCGAGTCGCGTTTGATCTGGCACCGCGTCTGTGACTTGACTTTGCTAAGAACCAAAGTTAAAACCTCATATCATCAGGGCGCACACCGCGCAAGTAAATGCTTACTTCGAATAACTGTCCTCTCTGTCACCGCCAGCCCATTTGTTGTACCAGATATCTGTTCAGCGTTTAGCAATGCGGCGTGTCACTAATGGACATGAACGTACTGTACTCCTTGCCAGTTTGGACCGTTTCCTTCTTCTCTACATCTCCAGGCTTTACCTGCTTACGAGCAGGTTTCAACTTTTTGAGTGGTCTGGGAGCCTGGGTGGCCGCGATTTGCTGAACGGCCTGCGGTTCTTCGGTGTTCTCCTCAGTGTTCATTGGCAAAGTGATTATGTTCCCACGCTCACCAACGAAGAACTATATCCAAACCGCAAGGTCGGAAGAGAGGATGTTGAATAAATCGATTTACATTGATCTGGGATTAAACGATACAATTATCCTGACAATAAGACTATGTCTATGTTACTAGCACTCCTAATATGGAGGAATAACGTGTGGTGCAGCAAGTGGTAAATACGAATGCAGATGACAGGAAAGCAATGCGATGATCTAGAGATTTGTGTCCTTCCAACGCTCTGTGATAGGTTCACCCCGGAATACCTCGTTCAAGACCTCCCTAACGTCCTCGACGTATACGAACCGAATTCCTGTTTTCACGCTCTCGGGGACATTCTCCTCGATATCTGCGCGGTTGGCTGCGGGGGCAATGATGGTTTTGATACCGGCACGGTGAGCTGCGAGTATCTTCTCCTTGAGTCCACCGACTGGGAGCACCTGTCCAACCAGTGATATTTCACCGGTCATAGCTGCGGACCGAAATTAGTGGTGTCAATCTTAATATCATCTTGTGAAGACTGCGTACCGATATCGGGGTTGATTTTGGTCTTCGTAAAGAGCGACACGAAGGCGGACAGGATGGCGGTTCCTGCGCTGGGGCCCTCTTTGCCGATACTCCCTTCGGGCATGTGGACATGGATGTCCTTGTCATTGAGGAACTGCTCATCAGGTGACGCAGTGATACCAAGCTGGTACGCATGACCCTTCACCCAACTTAAGCCGAGCTGCGCACTTTCCCGGATTACTTCACCAAGTTTACCGGTCAGTTGCAAACCACCTTTTCCAGGCATGCTCTACGACACGTGTATTAGAATTAAAATACTCAAGTCAGGAGAAAGTCGACGTTACCATTGCCTCCACAGGCATGACGGCACCGGAGCCATTGCCTAAGTAACCCAAACCAGTGCTAACGCCCGGGGGAGGAGGCGTTGAGTACATCCTGTCTTTCTGATACACAGGAGGCCCAACGTAATCCTTGAGAGTCTCGGGTGTTATGGCGATATGCACAGTCTCCGGGACCTTCATAGGTTGACGCTCCTGCGTCGTGACGGTCTTGCGTTCAGCATGGGAAGGGGGCGGTAGATCTGTAGGCGTCGACGTTGGGGTAGATTCATCGGCTGGGATCGCCGAAGCGTGTTGTGATGATTTCGAGGTCGATTCTTCCGACGAGGCTGAAACAGGGCTAGTGTGCGGCTCGTTACTCGGCGGCTCCTGGGATTCCACAGATGCAACTTGGGCATCCTTTGCGCCAGCCGCAGTCTCTGCGCTTGGCACCTCAGGCTCCGGGAAAACGTCTTCACCGAGATCCTGAACGATCTTCAAGGCGGCTTTACGGTAAATCTACGCATGGACACCATTTATTAACTCTCCATTGGTACGCGTATCCCAGGAAGTTGAGCTCACCTTGTCGATGTGTTTCTTGAGGTTGCGAACACCGCTCTCCCTGCAGTAATATTTAATTAAGACGTCGATTGCCTCGCTGTCCAGTACGACATCAGCGTCCTGCAGACCAGATGCCTCCCGTGCCTGAGGCCCGAGGTATTTCTCTGCAATGACAGATTTTTCCTCGGAGACATAACCTGAAACCTCCAGCACTTCCATTCGGTCAAGGAGAGGTGCCGGGATCGTATCGAGATTGTTGGCTAACAGAGGGACATTAGCTGTCGTAACACTCGCTTCAAGAAATATGCGTACCAGTGCAGACGAACAACACTCTTGACAGATCTACAGGAACGTCCATGCTTTTTAAACGATGTCATCAATACGAGTTCCAAATAGTAAGTTCCAACGTACTAGTGATCCAAGAAGTTGTTATTCTGCTCGGGATCGAGCATCTCCAAAAGAGCACTGGCAGGATCACCATTATGTCCGCGACCAATCTTATCGACCTCGTCAATGAGCACGAGTGGGTTCTCGGTCCCAACCCGCTTAAGCGCTTGGATAATCTTGCCTGGTAGCGCGCTACAAAAAGGTCAGCATCATATAACCGTCCAGTAATGATGATACCAACCCAACATAGGTCCTTCTGTGCCCTTTAATCTCAGCAACGTCGGTCAAGCCACCAACAGAGAAACGGAAGAACTGGCGCCCGAGCGCTCTGGCGATGCTCTTCCCGATGCTAGTCTTCCCAACACCAGGGGGACCAACCAGGCAAATGATCTTGCCTTGAACAGTTCCGCGAAGCTTGCCAACAGCGAGGAACTCGAGAATGCGCGATTTCACGTCGGTCAAACCATAATGATCGGCGTCGAGGACAGTTTGAGCATGCGAAATGGAGTAGTTCTCAGGCGAATGTTGTCCCCAAGGAATCTGTAAGAATGTCAGCTGGCTGCTAACAAATAAATATGAAAATACGGTCTCGCCTGAGTAAGCCAGTCAAGATAGTTCCGAGTGACATTGGCTTCGCTGGCCGCTGGTTCCAAGCCAGCCAGCTTATTGAGTTCCTCGTCGAACACTTTTCTCACCGCTTCAGGCATCTTCAAGCCCGCTGCCCGTTCCTTGAGCTTCTCAATCAACTTGTCCTTCCCATCGCTCTCCATGCCCAGCTCCTTCTTGATGCCTTTGAGCTGTTCCATCAGGTAGTATTCGCGTTGACGCTTTGCGATCTTGCTGTCAACGTCCCGACTAAGTTTGCTTTGCAGTTGAGCGTTGATCAGTTCCTTCTTGAGTACCAAGAGCGCCTTGCGAAGACGGTCATCCACGACGAGAGATTCAAGAACGTCTTGGAGTTCTTGGACTTCACCAGTAGAGACTGCGGCAGCGAAGTCAGCCAACTTGTCTGGTTCGTCGAAGACGTTCGAGGCAACCTGGTTGATAGAGAAGTTGGTGATCTGGTCTCGGAAGAGAGGGTTGAGCTGGGCGATGTCTTTGAATACGGAGACAATTTCAGACATGAAAGCGCGGATATACTGGTCATCCTTGTTGTACGGCTGGGTATACAGGTTCTCGACGTCAACGATAGAGATGGCATGCTTGTGTAGGAAAGACGTCTGAACAGGTCCTAGAGAGATTAAAATTCAATACAAAACACTGGGAATGGCAACGGGAATCATGCCTGTAATTGGCTCCGACTTCGGTGCAGTAGGAGGTTCGACAGTCTGTGGCTCTGCCTCATCTACTTCCTCCACCTGTGCAACTTGCCCGGCTTTGACCAAGTCAGTTATCTTGATTCGTCTATGAGGATATAAGACCGCAGTTAAGCCCTCTTCTTTTTCCTCGCCAGTAGAACCAACACTATTGGCAGCAAAGATACTGGTGATTTGGGCGAAAACCCCAACAGGATGCACCGAATTGATGTCCGTAATTATATCCGAGTCCGTATTTTCATCTTTAAGAAGGAAAGCACCAAGGTAAGGTTGTCCGCGCTTCATCATCTCCTTAATCGCCGCGACGACGGCGGGATTTCGAATAACGACAGCTTTGTAGAAACCGGGAAAGAGTGGCCGACGAGCAATGGGAAGTGCGAGTACTTGAGGATATATCTCCGGGACAGACTGTTTCGCGATTGAACTCGCGCCTTTGCCTGGGGCATTCGGGGGTGTAGAATCTGGTGGTGGTGTCGGAGGGGGTGTCGGAGGGGGCTTGTCGTCAGAGCCTGAGGAGGAAGATGCCGGTGGCGCAGAATCCTTCGCGCCCGGGGGACTACTGCCATCCTCTTCAGAAGAATCCAGCTTCACTGCTTCACTCTTTCCCCGCTCCGCCGAATCTTCTCCGTCTGCCGGTTTGTCGTCCCCACTACCCCCGTTCTTATTGTTTATCCATCTAGGGGAGCTCAATAGCTGGGATGGCTTCGCCAGAACCGACGAGGTGTAGTGCAGAGTTCTTCTCGATGCCGTTATAAGGCTGGAAGCCTCTCTGCGCGAACTAGGACCTGCCCTGGAAAGTTCGACCAGCAGGTCCCTTCGACAGCATGGGTGAAACGACGGTCTTGATAGCGAGTTTGTCGCGGTTCGCAGACCTTTGACCCAGCTCATGCTGGTAAAGGTGAAAGCGCACACGAACACAACTCGTCAATTGCGAATCTTCACGGAATTACTCATCTTGTTTGCTGCTGTTGCCCTATGGCTTCCCTGGGCGTCTATTTCTCTTCCTATGCTCACGATGATCCTGGCTTCGACTGAATTGGAACGAAATGCCTCCCCCGTTTCCCAGTCCCATTTAGAATGCACTGAGATGAGAGACGGGCGACACACGGGCTCGTTCTGTCGCTAAGGATGTAGGTAATTTAGCCGTCGGGGAGGAAACCTGACTAATATCTTCTGTCTGAATCATCGTTGACGACTACTAGTACTAGGTACTCACCGCTAATGTGAATGGGGATGCTACCAGACCCACAAATTCATCGCCAAAGCCAAGCGCTTTATCCCAAACAAGGCTCAAAGTACATCCACCAGCCCCATGGGAGAGGATGGTCATACATCTGCCATTTCAGAAGCGTGCTGCCCGCAATCTTAATTTTGTGTCATCAACCTTTGTTGGTTGGGCGCACATGACATAACGGCACTAGATATCATGGATCACGAAGTTGGAAGCACCGTGGAGGCCCTGGAGCTCATCTAACTGGGTGCTGCCCGATTTTCTACTGAAGACTAGTTGAGCAAGAGACTTCGCGCGCGCCGAGGCTATTCTTACCGTGATGCCATGGATTTTCTTCGCTGCATCATTCAGTGACATGAACGTCTTCTAGAATGTATTCTCACTGTCTCCGGTAGTGTTCAACCGCCGGAAAGTATCCTCTATGTATTCCTGTGGTCCGCAAATTTCTCATCATCATGATCAAGTGCCCTTCATCAAGGATACAAGTTACAACAGGGAACAGCCCCGACGTGATATTAGCACGATGACGCAGGCATCAGAAATATTGGATGGCTCAAGCACGCTAACTCCTTTTGAAGAAGGTACATTATCTCTCGTAAGTACTTCTATTGTTTTCGGGGTTACTGGATGGAGTTGAAGATTACAACGCTATTCCACCTTTTAGCTCGCTCTCACAAAACCGGGCACAATCGTAACGCGTAACGAACGACATCGTTGGCCAGCGCCTGAGCCTCGCCAAACCATCGTAACTCCATGCCTCTCCATGTGAACTCACGGATTCCAGAAGACCCATATCATCCTGAGACGTCCGTTCCTTATTTGAGCTACGGAGCTCCAACCGCACTTCACAGAGTTGAGATACGTACGGCCAACAGGAACCACACATCGGTGACGATTAGATCTCATGCAATCTGCTTTGCCATCATCATCGAAGCAATCATGGCAGTTCCCGATGGCATTACCCGGCACGTACCTTCTGAGTGGGCGAGAGAATGTGGCGCGTTATACACGCGCTCCGGACAAGTGTAAGTTGCGACTCGTCTCCCGTCTACTAACATCCAATACAGCATGATTCTTAACCGCATTCCAGGCCAGTGGTGACAGTGCGAAACTCGGGAACGTGTGCGCAGACCAGGCCTTCCCGGAGTATATTAGTGTGCGATTTGCTGTACTCCTCTGATTGACCTTGCTCACCTAAATGAGATCAAGTTTTCGATGCTAGATTTCCTGTCAGAACGCGTCGTGTACCCTCGATCATGGCTCAGATGCTTTCCCCGGTTGTGTCGTCGTCCCATCCCCGCGCTCTTCCCTGCGCATCCGTATATGACCTCGCTGCCTTGAGCAGTTTGGAGAATTCTCGGTTCACCGGCTGGCTGTAACCCACGTAAAACAAGCGACCAATGAATTCAGGGCATCCCGGTTCTCTACCACGAGGAACATAGTGCGATTCATTTCCATGAACGCTTCTCCACGAAGCTAGTCAACTCGCGGGGTGTGAGAGAAGTGACATACAAATTCATTTAAAAGGAACCGTTAACCGTTCTCCTTCGTTCAAATCAATCCCAAGCTCGCTTCCTCACCTCGCCACCATGTCTTTCGCAAGACTCTTCTGTCTGACCCTTGAAGTCACGGGTATGACCTCCACTCACTTCGTCGTGATGGGGCAAACTTCTGAATAACTATGACCATTAGGAATGTGGATTACGGCTAGTCCACCAAACCCGTCTCCCACCAAGCAACGCTGCCTGATTCCAAACTGGAGGGAGGAGTTTTTAAGGAAGCTCGCCTGGCCTTGCGTTTTCCTGAGGGTAACATCAATTTGTCTTCTTCGGTGCGACATTCCTCACGCCCACAAACCGTCTAGACAATCTTCTGGTTGACTGCCCTTACGGAAGCAGTGGCTATCATCACCAATATGGTTTACTTGTCCTCCAAGATCCAACGGCCCTTCATCATGGAATTCACTCTCATCACGTCAAGTTTTCCACATGCGCTCTCAGCTGAGAGAGTAGCCGTTACACCGTTATCTCTGCTGGGAAGCATGATCACCTTTCTGGGTGCGATGCTCCGCGTCTCATGCTACAACACGTTGGGAAGACTCTTCACATTCGAGCTCAGTCTCCATCGAGGACATCGTCTCATCACCGCCGGCCCGTACAACTACATTCGACACCCAAGTTATACGGGCATGATCATGACCATCATCGGGGTTATTTGCAGCAATGCTGCTAAAGGATCTTGGCTCCGGGAAAGCGGCATCATTTATTTCCCCCTTGTGCAAATCACCGTGGCCTACTGGCTGACGGTGGCCATGGCGGTGATTGTTAGCCTTGTCCTGCGTATACCAAATGAGGATGAGATCCTCCGAGAGGCGTTCGGGGAAGAGTGGACGGCATGGTCGAAGAAAGTTAGGTACAGTCTCATTCCAGGCGTTTACTGAATTATGCGTTCGTGCGGTTGGTTTTGTAAATATGCTTTATTCTTTACCTTTTCTGGCCTTCGACGTTGATTATCGGATGGTATTATGTTAGTGGCCTAGAAGGAGATGCTTGGTGTTGTATTACCGCCTGGTTGTCTGCCACGCTCGATGTTGTATATAGTAATTATGGCTGTCTATTCTATCTGTTGCATGTGGTTCATATTCATTTCTGTCAAATTGGCTCTAGCTTGCTTTAATGTAGTCTAATCAGACGAGACGAACAGGAGAATACCCTTCCCCATCATGCCCTTAGCTTCAGCCGTCGGCACAAAAAGAGAACTGCGAATCTTACTAAAATTGGGGCGTCTCAAGTGATTATGTACTGAGGCACTCTGGAAATATTATTAAGACACATGAGCAAGGTCAACAATCAGCCCCTTGGGCCAATCCTGCTTCGAATATCACGGCGCTCTACCACCCTCCGGCAGCGTCGGTATTTGGGCGGACTCGCGACATCGACATCGCTACTAAACTATTATTGACTTGCGTAGCTTCGAAGGTTAGGAACGGGTTTCTAGAGTCTGCTGCTGTAAAATGCGAGGTAATCAGGGCATGATTTGAGGCACTTGGCATAGCGCCATGGATGTAACCAAGCGAGACAATTCAACTTACGAAGGTTATATCCCGTTCACTCTTCATGTGGCGAGCTCGGCGCTTCAAGGCAGTAAGTTTCGTCCGGTCTCTTAATATGTCGCCGGTCATGTGTAGTCGAAGTTGCATGGATTGAAGCTCAGACACCCCAAACCTTTGGTCTGGAGCTACAAAGGAGGGTCGTCACGGTCGTGGAATGTACACACAGAACATAAGGAGTGTACAAAACACCGACATCGATAAGGAGCCAAGCATATGAGTGGACATGGACCTGGTTCCTTCGACGGTGAGGTAAGTGCAGGGGAAAATTGTACCGTTTTTGGAGTGAAATGCGCACGGTGCGAAGGTCGGAAACAAGGTCGTCAATACTAGAGATCCTGGCCTCATGCAGCCTACCGGGTACTGCATGGTCAACGCCTACATTGACGAGATCGATCAAGTCGATTGATTCTCGAGCAACGCAATCATGACAGACTATGGCAGCAGGGTGATGTGGCGTTCATGGGATTAAGTTCTAGATACTACATCTATGGGTCAAGAGGGAGAGCAGCAAGCAGAAGGATACCTGGCATTAACCATGCCCGAAGGACAACATCAAATTACGGAACACTTGCTAGTGACGAAGCCGGGGACAGCCGAAGAGACAAAATGAAGGTTCAGCTGGACAAACTCGATCTCCACCAGATGGCTCAGATTCCCAGAAGGGACGGCAAAATAGTTCCCCCAGTCCTGTAAATGAATGTCCGAGTTGGGAAATAGAGCTCACGAGCACGACTATCGCTTATTTCCACCGCAGGGGTGAGGCGAAGAACGGAACGAGCCCGGATACAATGGTTATAGATGGCCTGGTCCAAGTTGTCTGTCTGTCTTGAGGTGGAAGGCGAAAAGAAAAGAAAAGCCAGCCAGTGATAGCCGCACTCTTGAATATAGCCCTTTGGAGGAATGGCTGGGTGGAATAGAGGGGGTGCCAATAGAGTTCTGATGTCGGCATGTCCATTATTTGAACTGGGCTGATCTCGGGAAGCTAGCCAAAGCCAAGTACTTCTGTTAACAGCACTGAATAAGGAACTCCATGCGAAATCAAACCTTGGGTGATAGAAAAGCGTCAATCAAGCGGCCGTCGATATATTGCGGTTGAAGATAGAACAAAGTCGGGCAAAATACAAGATGGGTTCTTGGTGATTGTCCTTGCGCGGCGAGGCTATGACAAGGCATTGACCATAAGTTGTCAGCGGTAGATACATTACAGTGCGGCGGGTTAATTCGAGCTCGTCGGCGCTAGGGGAAAAATGGTGGAGGACGCTTTGATAGGACAACAGAAGTCCACAGCCGTGGCAAGCTAGCGCTAAACAGCTAGTAGAAAAGTCGGGTTCGACACATTGGACTAGTCCAGTGAGCAACCTGCCATGTCACCGCCAAATCACCTGGGTGACAAAGAGAAAGCACGCGATGAGAGAGGAGACAACTCCTCAATCATCGCCATGGGCCCGACGCAGGACAACTCATTCCTCGAAGCCGATTCAGTTTATCAAGCAAAAGCACGAATCTTGAATGATGCGATTCAAGAGATCGGTATGGGACGCTACCAAGTGAGTCGCCTAGCAACGGAACCCAGAAAGGCATTGAATATCGCGATACAGTGGCAGCTCTTCGTTGTGACGGGTTTTGGATGGATGGCGTGAGTGGTTGGTCTTGAGGAGGAGGAGCATTGCAGACTGATCAGACTTCATTGCAGGGACAACCTTTGGCCGGTTCGTGGGAACAGAGTAAGAGGACTGCTATGGCTGACTTGCAGTTTACGTCTTAGATTGTTACGGGGCTCATCCTTCCTCCCGTACTCAAAGAGTTCCGATTTCAAGGCCCGCTGCTAAAGTTAGGACAAAATATCGGTTTGCTGGTTGGTGCGGCGTTCTGGGGCGTCGGATCTGACATATGGGGTCGCAAGTAAGCCCGGGTCTCGCCCCAGCCTCATGAGAATACCACTACTGATTGCCGACCTGCAGGATATCGTTCAGCATCACTTTGCTCATTGTCGGGATATTCTCTATAGTCGCTGGCGCATCACCAAACTACATCGCGTTGACTACCTTTGCTGCCCTTTGGTCGGTAGGTGTCGGAGGAAACTTACCCGTTGACTCGTCCATCTTCCTCGGTTTGTGGATCAGAAACTCGTGATAAATCAAGATACTAAATCATTAAATCTAGAATTTGTTCCAGCTAGCCATCAATACCTTCTTACCGTGCTTTCAATATGGTGGGCATTCGGCCAACTGTTGGGAAGTCTAGTGAGTAGCACAGGCCGTCCCCAAGCAAATGTATTCACTAGTGAGGCATACGACGATAGGTTGCTTGGCCGTTGATAGGAAATTTCTCTTGCCCGACGACGGAACCCCCGTCGCCGTGCCCTCGGTCTTCGAATCAAGGGTGGCGTTGGTTCCTCTTCACAATGGGGGGACTCATGATGTTCCTTTGGGCGATCCGTTTCTTCTTATTCACACTCTATGAAAGCCCCAAGTACTTGATGGGGCGTGGGCGCGATGAAGAGGCTGTCGCAGTTGTTCACAAGGTCGCCGAGGCGAACGGCAAGAAATCCAAACTGACGGTTGAAAGGCTCATGTCAACAGGTACACTCCAATCTCCCCGAGAGACGAAGAGGGATCTGGCGATGGACAACTCGGCCATCGCTGTCATACGCAGGCATCTCTCCAAATTCAGCTCCGGACATGTGAAGGCTTTGTTCGCAACACGCAAGCTTGCTTATTCAACGAGCCTTCTAATCCTCCTATGGGGTGAGCGCCATCATCCGCCTTCTTTCCGAAGAAACCTCTCGGACTCATCACACATATATTTGTAGCTCTCATTGGCTTGGCGTTTCCTTTGTAAGTCTATGCGTTAATCACGCTTCCTCCCTCCCACTAACGCTTCTATCGATCAGGTACAACAGCTTCGTCACATACTAGTCCGTTGGATCTCCTCCCACACTGGAGACTCGCCGTGCTCACATTACTTCTCTTTTATCCCAGTTTAGACAGCAGAGGGGCAGACTTTGGCGATGGATCTGTCTACATCACCTACCGAAACGTACGTCCTCCGTCTTCTTTCCCTGACACATCACTGATAGGATCACCTTTTCAGCAAGTAATTCTGAGCGTCATCGGGGTACCAGGTGCTTTGTTGGCCGGATGGCTCGTCGAGCTTCCATATCTAGGACGCCGAGGCACTCTCGCCATTGCAACCGGTAAGTAAACCACCCTGAATGACGCACGAGACCTCATCCTTACCCAACCGCCTTAGTACTCACCGGCGCATTCATCTTGGCATCGACCACCGCGCGTTCCTCCAACGCCCTCTTGGGGTGGAACTGCGGGTACAGTTTCACCAGCAACATCATGTACGGGGTTTTATACGCCCTCAGCCCCGAAGTATTCCCCACAAAAGATCGGGGTACCGGCAACGCATTAACTGCGTCTGCCAACCGTGTATTTGGCATTATGGTGAGTGGATCTCACGCTATCCGCCCCACCGAGACTGTGGATGTTTACGTGAATTAATAAATAGTCGCCTATCATTGCCATTTACGCTGATTTGACCTCGGAGGTCCCTATCTTTATTGCTGGTGCCATTTTCTGTGCAGCGGGCTTCATTGCGCTACTCCTACCCTTCGAGCCGAGGGGGCACGCCTCTCTTTGAGAGGATGCCTTTCTTCGGGAACCTGTTTTCTGTGATTATGTACCTGAATTTCTGCAAGACATGTCTCCTGATAACCACATCAAGACGATACATAACTGAAAGGGAGAAGTGTCCGTTGTGTTAAAAAGCTGATAAGGTACGAATATTGCAAAGCGAGACTACCAACACATAGTCAAGGTTCGCGACGGACGTAGGAATATGTAAATAGTTAGTCTATTGATAGCCACTTCCGCGGTCTGGACGTTGCCAGCCTACGAGGTAATTCCAGCCAACACCTTGAAAACGTCATCCTGCCTCTCTCTGAAAGCCCGCAAGCGGGTCATCCCCAAAGCGAGACCATTGATCCTGTTGACAAACGCCACAGCTCGTCCCTCCACACTCCGGCGACCTTCGCCATCCCCCCTTCGCTCAGGCGACCCACCGACTCCCTCTTCGAGCATCTGTCTCGCCCGTTTAAGTCTTGGTGGAGGAGCCTCCTTTCCTTCTCCTATGAGCTTCATCGCCTCGGTGTCGTCTTCTTCTGCAATAACCTTCGCCTGCGAACCGATGCCCAGCAGTTCGGTCATAAACGGCCGTAATTCTGTAGGGCATTCGTCTACGGTCAATGTGGTACCAATGACACCTCTTATCCCTCGCCCATCTGGCGTAACAGCGTTTTCAGCCGTGTACAGGATGGCAAAGCCCACCGAGGCGAAATATGCCCGCGGGGGATCGCGCTTGAGGAGGTTGCGGAGGGATGAATGACTCTCGAGGACATCACCGAGAGCTGCGTAGAGGGTTTCACGAATCAATTCGATAGCGGGCGTTTCTGGCGTTAGTATGGATGGAGTGGAGGAAGTTGATGACGCGAAGCTCGATATTGATGAGGTTGGTGAGAGCAGCGATGGGGATGGGACAGGCAAAGTCTTATCCGCGTACTGGGCGGAGGTTCGTTTCGGCAGTGGTGGGGCCACGTCTTGAGACCGCCGAGGGGACGGCGGTGGCGAAGCAGCTTCGTATGACGGAGGGGGGACAAACGACGCCTTCCTGCTCCTTGGGTCACTCTGCCCAGCACCGGAGTCCAAAGCAGCTTGCAAGTCAGATGCGTAGCGGTTCTGAAAGCTCCGGCGTTGACTGATTTCGATGGCTACTGCACGGAGGTCCGCAGCAATACCGTTGATGGACGGGTTTACTTGCTGCGAAATCGGTTCGAGCCCACAGATAATGCGGGCCAGGTCGTGCTGCTGTTCTGGCAGCAGAGACTGGATCGGTTGAACGACGTTTGACCAAACACGGAGGAACCCGACAAAAGCAGGCGGGCAGTTTGAAGGCGATAGATCCATATGTGGCGAGGTCTTGGATCGGGGTAGCGGTACAGAAGGGGGGTTCGTCGTGCATCGCAGCGCAGCAAAGTAGAGGCACAGAGCAGGCCCTGTATAACTCGCGTAAATTATCTAGCTCCCGCTCGACATGACACTCGTTTATCGCTTACCTGTGATCATCAGATCACCCTCTGCACTGCTGAGCACATCTGCGTCAAGGAGTTTCTCGAGTTTGGCCTGTGTGAGAGATGATTTTAGATAGCTGTGAAAGCTGTCTTGGATAAAGCTTTCTGCAAGCTGCTCGTTTGCGGTCATGACTGAAAGTGCTGAGTAGGCGATGGGAAATCACTTCAAGTTTATGATGTCAGCTTTTTGCACAGCCACAACATGCAACCTTTCCAACGGGCACGGGCGGCGGGAGAAGGCATTGTTTCGGAGGATGCACTCCTTGTATGTGACATGGTATCATATCCGTGCTACTGCTGTAGCGTTTCGGTGGTCAAGATTCGGACTATCCTTGGTCGAGTATCAGTTGTACTGTTCTCAAGATGGTACTTACAGCTTGAGCTCCGAGCGGTGTTCGTTGTAGGCATTCCAGACTCCTCAGGAACAGTTGGCTGTTGTCTACTTGCCATGAGGCAGACTGCCCGGGGCAAAGTGTGTGCGAAAGCCACCAGATACGGTCAAGGTGCAGTAGAGTTCGCTGGAACCCATGGAAGGCGGTAACCACTTAGCATTTTCATATGGCATATGGCAACGAGGCAGAACAGCTTGGATGTAAGCCTGTAGCGTCCTTGGATCGATGAGAAGTAAGTAAATGAGGGAGTGAAAGAAGGATGCCGCTGAATTCCTGCTGGGCGCTTGTCAGCTTCAGCGCTGGGTGTAATCGGCAGCGCCCAAGCATATATGTCTCAGCCTGGAGACCTCGGAGAAGTACGCGACCTGGATGCGACACGCTTCCATTTCCCTTCCAGCGAAAATGACTCGCATTGCTTTCAATTCGGAACGTCGAACCGCAAGGCTCTGCGCTGTAATGGCAGCAGTTCATCGCAGGAGAACCCTTGGAGTATGAGAAGCGGTTTATAAGGAGGTGTTGAGTTAAATATTAGAGTAGTGATAATGGATAATCAATAGTAGAGGATTAAATATAGTCCATTTGCAACTGAGCGTCGTTTCTGTAAGTTCGTACGTGGGCGATGAAAGCATCATTCAACCGTCCAGAACCTCGATCTAGCCTCTTGACACGCTTTGTTCAAAGCGCTGCCAAGGTATTCGAAATCAGAAACCTGAGGCCTGAGTCAGTTGTTGCTTCAACGGTCGTACCATCTATAACCCACCTCATTCCAAATTTGAGCACTGCAGCGCACCCACCACGAACCACCGTGGTAGAAGTGCACGGAGGATACGTTGTATTTGTACAACAGCTCGTGTTCCAGAAATCCTTCGATCTCTCCCTGGAGTTCTTTCGATGGTGTCGGAGGTAGCGGTAGTTGTACATTGACCTGTTATGGGTAATTGTTAGCGGCAACGTACGAGAAGCATGGGCAGCGAGTCATGCATACCATGTTGAATGTCAATTCCGCGCAAGGTGACTCGTCGAGGACACATCCTCCAAGGACGGAAGCTAATCTCCGGCCGCCCTCAAGTGCCAAGTTGTGGCAATACTCATTGATCGCCCGTTCGCCACCAATCTCCTCACGGAAGTCTATCGCAGCACAGACACTCAGGTAGGGCGAAAAGTCGATCGCGCCCGGCCCTGAGAAGAAGGGTCGCTCGATCAATGCATGCTCCGGCAAAAAGGTAAGATGAAATATACGTACATTCATGTTGGAGAACAAAACCAGTGTCATACGCAGCAGAAGTGGACTCCTTCGGGGAGGGATAGTCCCAGGATGTTACCAGTGCGGACTTGATGATGTGCTGGTTCCTACGACGACATAGATCAATCAACATGTGCCGATGACAGATTAGCTACGGCAACTCTCACCGCCTCGGGACATATAAAACAGTAGAACCACGTTTGGAGAAAAGCCACTTGTGGCAGTTCTGCAAGTTAGCATGAGTCAATCTAATCTAAAAGGCCTAACAAAAGATCAATCGACGCACCGATACCCAGAAATCTGGCTGTGCAGAAGCTAGATCTATGTCAATCTCCTGGCCAATGGAATGGGCGGCATCAATAATGCTGCAGACACCCTCTTCACGGCAAATACGGGTCATCTCTTTCCAAGGCAAAGCAACGCCCGGGTGCGACACAATCGAGTCAATTATGGCGTAGATTCTCGATGAGCTGCGGCAGCTTGTCTTGAGATCAACAACGTGTTGTCGGAAGCGTTCCACAATTTCTTGATGGGAGAGGGGAAATGTCAACTCCACGGTTGATAACGTCACTTCGGGGCGGGTGTCTGCTATGTATCGAGCAACCCGTTCTACCCCTTGATAAGTTGTCGAGACTATTTCGAGTAAATCAGCACCGCCCCAGCGAGAATGGTTGATCATGCCTACATTTAATGATCACGTCGCCTGAATTCCATTCAATGTTCCGTAGAATTGTGTTGATACCCGCAGTGGTGCTCGGAACGAACACGCACTCGTCCGTGTCTGCTCCGATCAACCGGGCAACACGAGCGCGCGCAGCTGTGAGGAGCTCCGCAAACTCGAGTCGATGATATCTATCCGGATTCGCTTCAACCCTGGCAGCGTGTTGTACGCAAAACTCAGCCACTGGTTTGGGAAGGGACCCAAAAGAACCTTATTCCCAAACTAAAATCAGCCCCAGAATCATGGAGGAGCAGCAGAGCTAGGACCTACCGTTGTTGAGGTTGATGTATCCGGGCTCGAATGAAAAGTACCTAAGCATTGGGTGGCCAAAAGTGATCGTTGCCAACGGGGATTCGGAGATACCATTGTCGGCGTTGTCCGTGGCAAAGAGGGTAGGGAGGGATAGTATGGGAGCCATTTGAGGGGATTTCGATGAGTCAGTTCAATCGCTTTCAACGCGTCGCGTTTTATAATGTTCATCCTCACAGGATTCCCGTCTTTGGTTCCGTCTAAATTGAGATGCTGGTCAGCTGTAAAGGGTAATTGTGCTGTGCGACACTTCGATCCGACTGTGGCGCGTGATGCCCGAGTGGGACGTGACCCGTGTAGTGAGCCACACTAGGCCACATTGGAGATTCGGAAGTCCTAGTGAACGATTGAGCGCAATGCCTCGTCCACTCGTGGCTACTGAATTCCGAGTGACCTACCTAATGCCGTGTTCTTCCCGAATTACTTGTTTTAGCCTAGTCTCGTAGGAGTGAGAGCACAATCGAAGTCCTCCATCGCGGAATGTACACTCCGGGTACACTAAGCACTGGAGGGAGCTCAGCTATGGCGCCGACAACGAGAAACCCGCATGGTACGAAACTTGGTGTAATACAATCAAGGTGGCGGCAGCAGGTGGAGCTAACGGGGGAAACGCTATTCGTCATCAATGTAATGGAGGTCTCTCTATCTTCACTCACGATGACCTTCTATACTCACAAACGGCAGCAGGCGCCAACAAGAACCATACCACCCGTTGGAGATGTTCTTCTTTCATCACAGTGGGCTCTTCTCGTCGAGCTCGGAACATCCGCAGTTCCCGCAAGCACGCAATCTTCAATGACTCCATTTCTGGAATAATGCAAGGACATGCGGTATCTCTCAAGAGTTTGAACTCCCAGAATCCAAGTCCATCCTGATCAATTTGCTGAGCGCTATATGCAATTAAACGCTGGACTGGATGCCTGACTGAAGCTCAAGTTATGACCAATGCGATTAAAGCGAGTCCTAGGTGTCTGGTGTTAGTAACGAACGTTCCTTGCGGTAGAAGCAGGGAGGACTGCGCAGTCGCACCAAGTCAAAGCACCCACAATTGTAGGCTGCTGTATTACA
This sequence comes from Pleurotus pulmonarius, assembly GCA_012980535.1. Taxonomy (NCBI): domain Eukaryota; kingdom Fungi; phylum Basidiomycota; class Agaricomycetes; order Agaricales; family Pleurotaceae; genus Pleurotus; species Pleurotus pulmonarius. The sequence goes on from SJKF01000005.1 coordinate 2,636,948, forward strand.
ATGTTGTTTCCACCCAAAGATCATTTCGAATACGTAGGAATCGCCCGTTCAAGCGGTACAATCCCCACAGGATTTTGGTTCGACTCGCTCCCGGTTTGCATTAGGCGAGCGGAAGGTGTCTGACCGGCGTAACCGCCTTAGTAAAAATTCCTACAGGGCCTGTACTCGATGGACGGGATCATCCATTTCATTGGGAAAGTCACCAAATGGAAAGGATCTTCGGATCGAATACCACCGCGGTTACTGATTGTTCTGTACAGGGCATCCGTTAGCTCTACATTTGTGCGATGAGTGATCATACCTTGAAGTTACGACGAGTTTGTCGGATGCAACTGGACAATTGATCATGCATTACGGTAGTCAGTTTCAACAGGTCTCAGTACTCAGTAACCCTACAACCGCGTATCGCCTCATTGGATCCACTGGTTGACAGTAATTCAGCTTCGACCCAGCCAAGGGCTAAGGCAACGCAGAGTGTCTCCGTCACACCGTGGCGCGTTCGACAGATTCTTCCTGTCGACCACCGAATAAGCGGTGTACCGCGCCGTTCATGATTTCTGATGGCTCCTGGGGGTTGGGGCAGGCCGGCCTCTTGTTGCTAACATGCCGGAGGAACCGCTTCTCACCTCTTCTCCTCCTTCGTGAGCCAAGCTTGTTTGGCAGACGTCTTCGATGAGATCCGTCGCAACATGGTCATTGTCAAAAATTCAGATGGTTTCACAGAGAAGCTGTAGGCGCTGTAAATCGAACTAGGATATTGCGGTTGAAGCGATTCAAATTTGATACGAGCAGCTAGGAGCTGAGAGCAACACAATACTCCCTGTCGGTGGTTTCCGTCGTGCGATGTACTAACCCCAGCTTGAGTTTGACGCCATGAGAGTTATCCTTGAACCTGGAAAGTATGTAACGTATATTGTCGCAAGTCGTATAGTAGTCGTGGTTTGGGTATCCACGTGACAACCGCTCTTGAACTCGAACCATCACCATCTCTGGGTTTCCCACGGTTGATTTCCAGTTCTCGAGGCCCGTCGTCAGCCACGCACAGGCTTTCACAGCCATTCTCGCACTACGACGACGGGGGAAGGCAGCACGGTTCCTGCCAGAGGGTGCTCCTCAACGAAGGAGCTTAAATGAGTGCTCACGCCCTTTGAGTCCTGGAAAGACTGGAAACTTCCCACTGTCGGTGCTCCCTTGGTAAAGGAGCTTAAAGTGGATGTAGCCACGCCCTCCAGTCCTGGAATGACTTTAAACTTCCCTCTCTATGGCTAATAGGCCCTATGCTAAACACCACCCGACCAACCATTATCCTGCTCAAAGTCGCTGCATAACACCGGGAACTACTCCAAACACGGCCCAACCCCAATTTTGACCAACCCTACTCGTAACAACCGGGTGCAGCGTTAATTCGTTGTACTCAACCCACACCGCGTCTTAGTAGCTTTAGCTTGCTTGTTGCGGTATATAAATGCAGACATTAAAAAAAAAAAAATGGGTATCCACGTGATGCGCAGCCGGCGCTCATTTCTGAAGCTTGAAGACTGAAGTGCCTGGAGATCACTTTTGAATGTTTTGTTCTTCGCCTCCAGCTGCAAACCTCGGAGGTGTGCTTATACTTCATTCATGCTGAAACAAAGGCATAGCTCGAGTTTGGTGGTGCATCAAAACCGTTGCTCTGGTCAAATTGAACACGCTGCCCAGCATAGTTTCTCAACTTCACCGTGTCATCCGGTTCGGGCTTCACGAGAACATAATTTTCGTTGTTTTTGACCGTTAATTTCCATGGATATCTCGCGTTGTTGCCAAGGAGTGACATGTTCTGATTGAGAATAGCGGTGTGTCTACTTGGTTATGCAAAACTGGCAATATGTCGACTGAACTCAAGAATATCATTACCCCATACAGTTTCTATCGGTTCTGATGCATTGCTGCTCCAGTACCCCGTCCGCTGGCATTACAAAGGATCCTACCCCGAGGCCGAGACCGATCAAGACGTTTTCTCGTTCAGCCTTTGTGTGTTATTGCCAAATGGATTGGGAGCGATACATCGAACCGCGTAAATTAGTCCTACTTTGTCGCCCTTGTCAAGAGTTGGCGCACGCAAACAGCTCGCCTCTGACAACGATGGCGATTTGGACCATTTCGTCACGAATCGTCCAGAAAAACATATCCGATGTTCTACGGACGATGGGATTTACGATCGGGAAGACATTATGATGGTTAATTAAGAATGGCGGTGAAGTAGCATATGATGATATATGTTTTATGCCCCGGGGTGTTAGGTGTGAGCTGAGCGCCTACAGCAACTCTCTGCGACAGACGATATCGATGCGTCAATGGAAACGAAGGTAGTCTGAACTAGGCCGCAGTACGTCTTCTCGAACCAGAAACATACTTGGACCTCGAAAAATAAGCGTCGATAAGCAATCAAGGTTAGTAGTCGTGAATCAACCCGGAAGTGTGATCCGTTACCCAGTAAGTATCGCTCTGTGTTTCCCTTCAAGCATATTCAATTTGTGCTTCGAAGAACTACGCTACGGTTGTTCGTTATCATCTATTCGCCGGGTTCAGCGCAGTCCTCGGCGAACGGAAGTGACTCAAGTTCAGCCACCAATCATGTCTACGGTTTCCAGACTTCTGCATCGTGGTTTTGCCCAATTTAGGCTTGCTCGAGGTAAGCTACAGTCTCCAGGCAGCTGGGGCTGTATGTGTTTGGGCTTACGCGTGGGCAGCCAATGTCTTTTGTGCCCTGAAGACATATTATTATCTAATCGATGGATATTTCAGGCGCGTATCAAAAAATGAAGCTCCCGGCGTGGGGATCATAGTAAGAACAAGAACGACCAGTTCAAACTTCCAGCCTCTTCGTATCTTTGCTGTGCCGGTGCACTGAGGGGCTGATCATTCAAACAGAATGTCGACGAAAATGCTATCAGATTAGCTCTGAAATGTATGGCCAGTAATGAGCGCGGCGATAATCAATGGACGGACGGAGGGCCCTCATTTCAAGAATGAACGCCTTTTGTTTTGCCTTGCTGTGAGATGCTGGTGGGACGGACCGACGAACTGCACAGCTGTTTCCATGCGTCCAATTAGCAGTAGAGTAAGTGACTCCTGTTCAGTTCTGCAAGCAAACGGCTCACTTGCGGAACTAGCTCCGGTCGAATGAATCATATATAAAGCCCAGCAGTAACACGACGACAGCATTCAGTCCTCCTATCATACGCTAATGGCCCGCGCTTACGATTCCTCTCTGTTGAATCCCCTGATGTACAGAGCCCAACGTTCACATTCGCCTACTCCCAGTATCGAGTCATCGACATCGCTCGATTCCGAGCGTTATGACTCTGACCTCACAGACTACCATACAAATCCATCCCTTGCCTCCTCACGGACCGATCTCAGCGACGCCGGACTTGAGGATCATACTTTCACCTTAGACGCGGAAAAGGAGCCCGCTAACGGCGAAGCAGGTCCACCTGCTTTGGCAGTAGAACCCCTGACTGAACACCTTAACAATTGCCGTAAATACATCGCAACGCGGCTTTCAAATCTGCTTCACGTCGATTACCTCTTGGTTCTGGTAAAGATCTTATACAGTAAACGAGGCGCCGATTTCATTCTGCCCCTCCGTGCTCTCTACTTCAAGTCTGATGGTTTCGACCTTGGTGCTATCGAATCCAGAATCCTAGTTGGGGTACGTCCTTCTTTCCCTCAAGATAGGATATCAATACTAACATGTCTCTAGTTCACACCAAACGACATGATCTCGTCGGTGACCATAAACAATGCCTTCGTAATCTTCACATGCTCTACTCCGAAGCTCGTATCCAGTGTGCTTGCTGGCATAGCTTCAGCTGTAGACTATGGCTTCAGTGATATAGGGCACGGTCGGAGGATGATCGTCGAGTACTCATCACCAAACATCGCAAAGCCTTTCCATATTGGCCATCTTCGCCCTACTATCCTCGGTGCCTTCCTTCGAAACCTTCACTTGAGGACAGGATGGGAGGTGACCGCCATGAACTACCTTGGCGATTGGGGTACTCAGTTCGCCATGATTGCTGTTGGGTTCCAAAAGTATGGGTCGGATGACGCGCTGCTAAGGGATCCTTGCAAACACTTGTTCGAGGTGTATGTCAACATCACGAAGGATGCCGAAGCAGATCCGACTGTCAAGACTCAAGCAGCTGCGTTCTTTAAGAAGATGGAGGATGAAGACGAAGAAGCCATAGCGCTGTGGAAACACTGGCGAAAACTCACCGTTGCTCGTTATGGCAAAGACTACGAACAACTCAACGCGCATTTCGACGTTTATGCCGCGGAGAGCGAGGTGGGTCAAGAGTGGCAGGACGAGTCTGTCGAAGTGCTCGAGAGGTTGGGCCATATTACTCCAGTAGAAGGGAGCCTCGCCAAGGTGGTTGACCTCTCACAATGGAAGCTAAACAAGGGCGTCTTGCGGAAAGGAAGTTAGTCGCGCTTCCTTTCTCCGCGGAACGTCCCTCTGACCTTCTTCCTAGATGGAACGTCCATTTATCTTTCGCGAGACATCGCTGAAGCGGTCAGACGCAGTGAGAAATACTCGTTCGACAAAATGATATATGTTGTCGCGTCGCAGCAAGACATACACATGGCACGGGTGATCAGAATTCTCAAGCTGATGGAGTTCGATTGGGCCGACCAATGCGAGCACGTAAACCATGGCCTCGTTCATGGTCCAAAGGACGCGGCTGGGAAGATCACCAAATTCTCCACCCGAAAGGGCAACGTCCTACCGCTCGATGACGCGATCTCCCAAGTCCAAGGCGCTGTGCATGACCTATTGCGCAAAGACGCTCAACACTACGCCACCATCCCTAAACCCGATGAAGTCGCTGAAGAGCTTGCCATATCTCTTCTCAAAATTTCCGACTTCTCACGGAGAAAGTGAGTAGTTCATCACGCGGTCATGTTGATGACGTTGCTGACGGTCCACTCTCTCAGAATCAAGAACTATGGCGTAGACGCCGAGAACCTCGACTCAATTGTCCACAAAGGCGATAACGGGCTGTTACTCCAATTCACCTACGCTCGGCTCGTCGCTCTACGGCGGCGGAATCGGCACTTGATTCCAGAGAACCTCCAAGATGTCAATGTTAACACCGACTTATTGACGGGCCCACTAGTCCACCGCCTCGCATTTATCCTCGCGAAATACCCGGACGTCATTCGTACCACCGTTGCCACGAACGAGCCTTGCAAGGTCGTCAACTTTTGCTTCGAGTTGTGCCACTCCATCAAGCCCCTGTTGAACACTGCCGACACTCGTGGCAAGCAGACTGAGGCGACGGCAACGGCCCATCTATTCATGCTCGGATGTGCGGAGAAAGTCCTCAAATCTGCTATGGAGCTGTTGACATTGCGCCCTCAAGAGATGTAGGGCAAGAAGCTGTTTAGTCAATTATGTTCCCGCTCAGCTATCGCATTGCTTTCTAAGTTTTGTATTAATGGAACGCTATCTACTTATATAATTGTATAGCGGAGTACAATCTAGCAACAGTACCTATCATCTAGTTTGCATTAGACTCTTACACACCCACGAACTCTCCATATTGTTGTGAATAATTCCGACACGAAGTGATTGGGCACCTTTTAATCTCAGCCACCAGCCACTCGGAATTGTGACATTTCACTCGTTTCATTCGGGGAACTCAAAGACGCCAGCCAACTGCATTTCAAGCTGTGGATGCAGGACGAAGGCTGTTGGGGATCTCGGCTTGCGCAATGATCGATGCGTGGTGATTCATGACTCGTATTTCTGCATTTGCCCAAAGTAGGCCGCCCAAGAAATACTTATAGAGAAGAGCGACAGCTTCCTGCAGTACCTTCAAAAATACCACGCAATACCTGTTCACTACCAGTACCCAGTACCGACTATCCACAACATGGCGATTCAAACCAAGCAGGAGAAACCGCTGACGGTATGTACGAAGCTTGAAATGGGAAGATAATAACTAAATACGACTGGTTTGCCCTATTGTAGGTTCTTGGATGCCGCTTTAGGTACGATATCTGGCACCGCAGCCTAGCGCAGTCAAGGGAAGCTGATTGTTCCTCATTAGGGGCGGACAGGGGAAGGCTGGGGTCGAGGATGGCCCAGTCCATCTTGTGCAAGCCGGACTCATAGACGACCTCAATAAACTCGGATTCAAGGTCCACTTTGATGGGCATATCAACTTCGAGGATATCACTGAAGAAATCAACGAACCTAAGGACCCCAAAATCGGACGTATGAGGCGACCGCGATTGGTCTCCAAGGCCTGCGAAAGGGTCTACAGTATCGTTGAGGAACATGCCAAAGCTGGCAACATCGTACTCACGTTGGGGGGTGATCATTCATTGGTGGGACTCCCTCAATGAGGACGTCACAGCTTGGAGGTGCTGATTAGGCATTTACAGGGAATGGCAACAATCGGGGGCACTATAGAAGCGCACCCCGATCTCTGCGTCCTCTGGATTGACGCCCACGCGGACATCAATACACCGGAGACTACGGTCCAAGGTACATTTGGCACTGATGTAGATTCAAAACAGCAACTCACCAATATGCATCCATGCAGGATGGCTACACGGGATGCCTGTGTCCTTCCTGTTAGGCCTGTCGAAAATGGAGGAATACTCCTGGGCGAAAGGAAGGTTGGATCCTTCTCGCATAGCCTACATCGGGCTTCGCGACATCGAGGATGGCGAGAAGGAGACCCTGAAACAGAACGGGATCACAGCATTCAGCATGCATCATGTCGACATGTATGGAATTGGAAAGGTCGTCGAGATGGCCTTGAGTGCTATCAACCCCGAAGGAGACCGCCCAATCCACCTGAGCTTTGACATCGATGCTCTAGACCCCACTTTTGCACCGAGTACTGGTACAGCTGTTGAGGGTGGTCTGACCTTCAGGGAGGGAAGGTATATTTGCGAGGCTGTTGCGAAAACAGGCAAGCTAGTTGGGATGGATCTCGTGGTAAGCATTTTGCCTTGGTAACAATGACCGCGAGCCTGACGGGTTTACAGGAAGTCAACCCGTCGCTCACTGATCCTGTCAGCGCCAGGAAGACAGTTGACGTGGCGTGCAAACTGATCCGTTCAGCATTCGGTAAGTCCTAGAAAGTCGCCAGGAGCAGAGTTGCTGATACAGCTTGTTAGGCGAAAATTTGCTATGACCGTGATCGCACAGGATTTAGATAGTTTTAATGGTATTCTATTACTTGCCTCGGTATAATAGTGTATATCTGCAGGAACACACGTCAGCACTGCCATATCAAAAACAGACATAAGGTGTAGAGTTAAACGCAAGATCAGGAAGAATGTAAACGGTTGTTTACTAGTAAGCCGGACATAGATCACCGAGTTTCCAAGGCCCATAGCTGTATGGTTAAACATACAGCACGGTCCTTCAACTCTTCATATGGCCCCGGCAATTCTCATCACGTTGCAAATAGTAAAGGGAGGGACGTACCTACAGCTAAATCGTCCCGTTGCAACGAGGAAAGACCGACGAAACGTATCGATCTCCGCATTATTCCTCCTCTTCCTCTTCATCGGTGAACTCTTCGCCGATTTTGAGTCCATAGTGATGCTCATATCCAGGCCGACGAGCCCAATGCCAGCCATCACTGTACGGTGGCACCCGAAGAGGTAACAGTAGAGTGGTAAGTGAGCTACGAAATTGTGAGGGATAGACTACGAATACACAGGAAACAACGTACTAGCCACCTTCCCAAACATTAAAGAATAGTTTTAGGTTCATGATTTTTCTGCCGGACAATTAGTTTCAAAATCTTGGCGGAGGGCACATTGGAAATGAAACTTACCCAAGGTCGTAGGAGTTGACGAAGTCCTGACGGTTATATGAGCAATTGATGTAGGGGAATATATATGTGCGCCTCACCTCTCCTCGACTGCTTGCTAACTTGGAGTAGTGCTCGTGGTCGTGAGTCTCGACGGTAGTCTCGCCTTTTGAAATAGTCCAAAGGTGGTATGAAAGCATAATGCCCACGGCGAAGCATAGCACGACAGAAAGGATATATGTCAAGATATAAGCGAGCTCTGGGACATGATGTGGCCATTCTCGCTGCGAACCAGGATGAGCGACAGCGTAAGTTATAAGCAACAACATTACCATGTAGTTGACCCCGAGTGCATCCAGAATGTATGGATATCCAAGAGTCGAAAAGCAAAATGTAGATAGGACGAGGTACGCCCTAACATTCATTGAGGTTCGGGAAGTTGGATTGGAAAGATGTCACGTACATGAATAGCACGAAATGGCGTTCGTTATGAATGCCAACACATTGGTTGATCCCTTGGGTAATGTTGAAGTGAGAAGGACCTAACTAAATGATTTGTACGCTTACACTGCGCGCAGCGTGCCTTAGGTTAATGCGTTCGAACGAAGGAAGTGAAAGGCTCACAGGACAATGGTGATCGTATTTCAGCACACAACGGTTGCAAATTCGGCAATGATGCGTTCTCTCGACGACAACTTAGCAACAGCAACAGGGCGAAAAATGGAATCCCGACAACTTACCTCAGGTCTCGTCCCGCACTTCCTGCACTTCGAGGGTTCCGCCTTCGTTATCTTGACAGAGTCGCCAGAGCTCCAACTGACACCGCTTGTCAGAGCCCTCTTCCTCTGCGGCTTTTTGGCCCACAGAAAGCTCTCCGGTACGCTTCTGGGTGGGTCCTCTACGAAGCCAGGCGGCACTGTGCACACGTAGAAGTAGTGCATGTGAAGGTTGAGAGCGATAATAATGCACAGCGGCCAACTAATCAAGGGCCACTGCAGACCAGGGAGTACAACATCAACTGCAATATTTGTGTTCATCCCTCTGGTCATCGAAAAGCTGAATTACTCACAGAAACATATCGTCCCAATTCCTATTAAGATGACCGCAAGGCCAACGAAGTACGGTCCTGCCGCACCCGTTATTCTATCGCCCAGTCGTTCCAGAGATTTAAAGCATCGGAAGACAGCCCGCGAACATGTCATGGTGGTAAGGAAGTAAAGGATGAAACAGCGCCGGCGACGTGGTGTACAGTGACACAGGTGATGCACACCTTGCGTCAGGGTGTTGGTTAGGCGCCCATTGAGTGCTGGAATGAAGTTACAAGCTGGATAGTTCGGCTGCGCGTCGGATTAGGTATGTATACAAGCCTACAAATCGTACAAACTGAACAGATAGAATAGATTTAAGAATATAAATGAGGCATTCAGAGCACAAGTAAGAAAAAACTACAACGGTGTCAAATCAACTTCATGGAGCCCAAACCACGCTCAACGATGCTCCCTGTCCCGCCCAGGCGTGGTGCCCCGACCAGGAGTAGTCGCTCGCCTTGGTGTCCCAGGCATCTTCCTCGGAGTTGTTGGCATGGTTGGTACCCCAGTCAGCCGCCGTTCGCCGATACCAGCACCCCTTTCCTCCGCTCGCTGGACCTCTCTGACAGCACGCCGAGCAGCGTCGCCGACCTGACTACGGGGACGCTCGCGGTCGACATTCGCCAACGCCCGCATGAGCTCTTGCGGGTCTGCGCTGCCACCCGAGACGACACCCCCCAACTCTCTCGGAACATAGCTCGACAGCAAATGCCCCGTCCCAACAGACTCCGGGGGCATGGGATTCGAACGAGATGCCAGGCTGAACGAAAGCAAAGCAAACCGCTGGTCGAGAGTGGCTTCTGCGATGTTCGTCGTCTCCCGGGCCGTATTGAGAAAGGAATTGATCATATCGAGGTTAAATTCCAGGTCTTTCTCCTGCCGCTGAAGTTCCGCTTCCCTTTCCTCCCATTCCAGTATATGTGTTGCATACGTCGACGCTGGCCCAACGACCCGCTTTTCTCGGTCGCCCCGCGCCTTCGTTTGGGACAAGATTGCTTTAGCAAGGTCTAATCCGGATCTGAAGCGCTCTGGAAGGGCGTGCTCTCTTATATTCCAATCGCCATCCTCATCGATATCATCGTCGGAGGCACGTTGCTTGCCTTTCGCTTTGGAGGACGGGGTAGAGGGAGAATGCGAATCAGTAGGCGTTATGCGCTTGATATAGTCTTCGTAAAATGTGTCGACATAATTCCAACGGTCTGCTTCTTGTCGGGCTCTTTGGCAGGAAGGTAGCGTTGTCAGTGAGAAAGTAAATTCAAACGAGTAAGCCCGTACCTTTGGATCTGAGAGCTATACGTGGTCTCCCATTGCCGATTCTTGGTATTTTGGGCGTTTTCCTTTTTCTGGCCATCATCACCTTCATTCAACTCATCTCTCGTGTACAGCCGAATCGGGATCTTTCTCTCGGCGAGCATCCGGACCATATCGTCTTGTACATTCTTAAGAGCAGCTGCGCCGACTGCGGAGAGCACGGGAAGTTTCGACGGAGGTGGGGCCGTCGACGAAGACGCTGTCGAAGGGTTTGGCGGCGTAGTTGCGTAGGACGAAGCTGCGCGAGCTGAGCACCAGATCAGGAGTTGGGAGACACGCTGAGGTTCGGATAAGTCAAGATCAATGTGTTTATAAAAACTTGACTCCGAGACTGAGTTATGAGGTTGGGCTGACCACGGGAGGAAGTATGGGATCAAGCACTATTGGGCGAAGGAACCGATCGAGGAACTCACAAATGATTCCAGTGGTCTCAAAGACTTCACTTATTCTTTTCCCCCTTGAGCCAACCGAACTCCTCCTCCGATGCCCGCTACTTCTCGGTGTGGTTTGCGAGCTTGATGGCTCAGCTCCGTCGCTCGAACCTATCCCAGCCATGGCGACATCTCGCAACTGCTTGTTCCTCTCAAGTTGAGGCGTCTCTTGTTCTGGTATGTTTATCGAAGTATCTCGTGTTTTGCGACGATTAGTGGTGGGCGTAGTGGTGGAAGGAAATCGTATAGATGCTTGCATTTGGCTCGGGGTGGGATTAGAACGCGACTTTCGTCGAAGATAGTCGGCCTCGTCGTTCATTGCTCGTACATCTTCTTCCAAGGCGGGATCCTCTTGGGCTGTCAAAGGTCTTGATTGTAGCTTTGGCGCGGCGTGCTCTGCTCGGAACTTCTTAGCTGGGGGCCGTGAGGGCCCGGCGACTTTCGACGAACCTGCCTCCGGGGGATGGGGCTGAAGTGAATGTGACCTTGATGGGGCCCTGGGAGGAGCGGCAGCGGATGTGGACGGGGCGTGCTCAAGGGGAGATAAGCTAGAAGACGCGGTTGGTACATGGACAATGAGTCGTCCCCCGGCTGGCTCCTCGCCATTGAGTACTGAGAGCGCAGTCAAAATCAATAACAAACGGGTATTTCCCATATAGCCACTTACATTTACGTTTATTGGCTAGAGCTTTGGCCTTCAAGAACGATTGTTTAGCATTCAGCCCCGGAAACGGCGTGATAACTCACTTGATCCCTTTTCACTCTCTTTGCTGCATCAAGAAGAGGATTCAGATCTTCTGGTGCCTTCCGTTTCGCAGAATGTTTAGGCTGAGTTGAAGTAGAAGACATTTGTGCGCCGAACAGGGGGCGCGTCCGTCGCGTCGTCGATGATTGAGAGTAGCGTGGGAATTTCTCTTCACTTCAACTGCTAAACCGTATCACGCGACCTGGCCACTTCTCCTTCTCCACTGTGACTGTTAAGTTCGACAGTGTGGACAGCCCTGGACAGACTTCAAGTTCCAATTCATTGCGAGTTCCCATCACTGGCTTTAGTGCTGCACTGACAACGAGATTGTTTTTTTAGGATCGTCGGGAGTCCCCGTTCCCTGAAGAGGTTGAGCATACCTTGGCCGTCACTGCAGGAACGTGCAAAGACTCGTCAGAGACGGAAGACTCTCTCTCGCTGGTCAGCTTGGCATGTCGATACGTCAATTACCTAAAATGAAAGCGAATCGCGAAGATACACGCAAACGATTGAAATTTATTCAAGAATACTGTATATGAACAGTTCCCAAGATAGCGAGGCAGTCGAGGAGTAAGTACAGGTTACAATTCTGCAACGAACCACGGCTATACATACGAAAGCCAAGGCCGCATCAAATGGAGTGAGCGTACGACACCAACACAACTCGATTGGTGTCGGGTTCACGGAAACGAGCCTGCGACACACTCTCTACGCTACTACCACCATCCTCTCTCACATCTCTCTCACACATCCCCATCGTTCGGCGCGACTTCAAGGACATGGAGCATCCACCGTGCGAAGCAAGCTATTCTGGCTCAAGCATCAACACGGAACGGATCCCAGCAAGGAAAGGAGTGACATCGAGAACGACATCCAGAGCTCGATGCCGACGTATCGGCGGTCACATAGCAGCAGTACAGAGGCCCGAGGAGATGAATGAACTCGATATGGTATACCGGCGAACACCCCCCAAGCCCAGGACTGCGACTCATGGTCCCCACAGAGAGTCAGAGTGATGCTGCAGATTTCTCAACAAAGTGAATAGTGTGTCCGTCGTGGTTCTCTACATACGGCGCTCCAATTGCGTGTCTTCAACATCAAGGATCGGTCTGCTCGTCTTTCAGCTCAAGTCCTACTACTAGTTTGCCGAGCAACTCAGAGGTACCTGAAGACTTTTTGTATCGCACATCGATCTCGCCATTACGCCCGCAGCGATGTCGAGAAGCTCGTTGCTCAATTTGAATCAAAGAACAAAGCATTGTTGGTCGTCGGTCGTTTTCGACGCGACCACCGATTAGATAATGGTTACCTCATCTTATCTCGTACGTGACTCACTCGGACTTTCGGACAAACTCAAAGGGGGCCACCTTTGATCTTTTGTTATACCACCTACCATCACCAAAATGTCTGGTTCGCTGACCCCAGACTCTGCAAGCCCGTCGCCCCCACCGCGTACGCCGCCAAACCTACACCAAAACTCCATCGATCCAAGCGCAAAATGGCTGGTGCAAAAGTTTGGGGGCACAAGTGTGGGCAAGTTTCCCGTGCAAATAGCATCGAATATCGTCTCGTATGTTCATATTCGCATTTCCTGTGCAATCAAGTTCTGACGACGAGTAGCAATTACATAGACCAATACAAGGTTGCTGTGGTGTGTTCGGCTCGTTCGGGGTCGACGAAAGCACTAGGGACCACGAATCTTCTACTTCGGGCAGCCAGCGAAGCATTAACTCGTCCCCCACGAAGTAAACCGGCTGGGACCCCCGGCTTCATGTCACCAGTCCCGAAACCTTTCGATTACTCTGCGTCACCAGCAGAGAGTCGGCAATCGCCCAGTGCAGGGTCACCACATCCTGGATTCGGACCGCCAAGCTTCATCGACACTGTCGATCTCCTGCGGCGGGAGCACCTAGCAGCGGCAAGGAATGCAGTCAAGGACGACATAATACTGAAGGAGCTGGAAGTCGAGATCGAACGAGATTGCGAGTGGCTGCGAGGGTTTTTATCTGCTGCCCAAGTAAGTCCTGTCGATTGTGCGCACTGTTGGTTGGATGTTTGACTACTGTTCGTTCCACCATGCTTCTCTTTCTCATATGTAGATCATCGACGAAATCTCTCCCCGATCCAGGGACAGCATCGTCGGCCTGGGCGAGAAATTAGGCTGCAAGATCATGACTGCTGCTCTTCGGGATCAGGGCGTAGACGCAGAATTCGTGTCCCTCGAAGATATCATACTCGACGACGAGACCGGGGACAGCGCGTCACCTGGTACTCTCGACCAAACATTTTACGACAGATTGTCCATCGCTCTAGGCGAGCGCATCAGGGAATGCTCGCCCAGAGTTCCAGTTGTCACAGGATTCTTCGGGCAAGTGCCTGGCTCCCTCCTCCAGCAAGTCGGCCGAGGGTACACCGACCTCTGCTCTGCTCTCCTCGCCGTTGGGTTGGAAGCCGATGAACTGCAAATATGGAAAGAGGTAGACGGGATCTTCACGGCGGATCCGCGTAAGGTGCCGACGGCGCGCCTCATACCGATGATTTCCCCAGAGGAGGCAGCGGAGTTGACGTACTATGGGAGCGAAGTTGTGCATCCTTTCACGATGGAGCAGGTTAGTCCTACCTCTTCCACCGTCCCTCATCACCAGATGACGCTTTCTCCCAAAGGTCATCAGGAAGAAAATCCCCATCCGCATCAAGAATGTCGAGAATCCAGAGGGCGGGGGCACCGTTATACACCCCGATTCCGACATCGATGCTGCTGATGCTCTCGACGCCATGTCTATTACCCTCTCAGGGACACGGTCTTTATCCGTGTCATCAGACGAGCGCCCACAACAGAGACTTCCCACAGCCGTCACCATCAAAGAACACATAGTCATCCTCAACGTCAACTCGAACAGAAAGTCCGTCTCACACGGCTTTCTCGCGGGGATCTTCAGCACGCTGGACCGGTTCGGCGTCGTGGTGGACCTGATCAGCACGAGTGAGGTGCACGTCAGTATGGCGATCGAGGACGGGCTCGCGCGCAAGATCCTTGATAGGCTGGTGAACGACCTCCAGAAAAGCGGGACGGTGCGTCGTCCCCATCCTTCTCCCCCATCATCACGATGCTCATTGCTTGTTGATTAGGTATCCGTCCACCGCGACATGGCGATTCTCTCGCTCGTCGGGAAGCAGATGCGGAACATGGTGGGCATCGCGGGGCGCATGTTCACGACGCTCGCGCAGGGCAACGTCAACATCGAGATGATCAGCCAGGGCGCGAGCGAGATCAATATCTCATGCGTGATTGACGCGAGGGATGCGGTCAAGGCGCTCAACCTCATCCACCAGAGTTGCTTGCAGATCAAGCCGGAGGGCGCACGGGGGCGAGGTTAGCCCTTTCATTGTCTTCGCGTGGTTCGGGGCTGACTGATTGCGCAGTTGGTCCATGGTTATTTTAGACAATAGTTAGAGACGTGCACAGATTATTTGATTGATCTAATCAATGGTGTGGCTACTGTGCAGCTGTGTAGTTGATGCCTTCGCGAGTTGCAATCTGGTCCTGCCCGTTCCTACTGGGACCAGTGAGTACACGGTCGTAGTCCAAGAATGCAAGTACTCACTACATCGAGAATCAGCAACATTTTAGCCTTCTGTGGGCAATCGCGGACTTGGAGGTTGAGAGACAATGAGGGTGGTCGGTATACCAAAGACACACCATTGTCGGATTCATTCGTCTCCGCACTGCTTCAACCTAAATCAGACTCAAGAGATCAACAGTCCGCGAGCTTCGGCTCGACACACCTAGTGCCCTCGAGACGACTTTCTCTATGGAAGAGTAAGGGATCGCACTGGGGATTCCCAACTTCGTGAACGGCCTAAAGAGAATCGATTTTTGTCTACTTTGCTCAAACTTTGTCTCGACAGAGGCACAGTTTCGAGGTGATTTCGTTTCGCGAGGTGTTGCTAATCTTAGAGTGGGTATGTTCCCGTCTCTGTAAGGGTTCTCGTCTTCTCCGAAGTCTGAGACTATCACGCACAAATATCTTCATCAAATCCAGTACTGATGATTAACTGAGACTAGGATTTGATATCGTTGAAATCGAGTGGAGGCTCTTCTCAGAGTCCTCATCTCAGCCTCGAGTTGCACAGTGCGTTTCTTGGAGTTTGAAAACCTACTCATCTACACGAACGTTGAACAGGAACACCTCGTACACTCGCACACAACCAGTAAGCAACTCTTTCTGTATCTCCTTTTATCTAGCTTGCATCTGACCTGACTTGCATATTAGCCCCTCGATTGTGATGCACTCTCAGTACTGGTCTGGAGATTCACACTTAATAGACCCTTTCTCTCACGAACAGATTCTTTACAACTCTCCGATGACACCTCAGTTGAAACTCGCAGATCATCAAGTTCGCTGCCACTGATGATGAGAACCCATCAACTTCTCAGTGTTACTTTAAGTGGCCTTTATTAAGCCCGGACCTTCGAGAGGGCCTCGCTCGCATATCGCCCGCACTCATTTGTCCCACTTTCTTCAAGTTGCCCCAGAGGCGCAGTCACAAAAGCCTTGAAGGCCATTCTCATTTGCAGGCAACTATGGAAACACCCAACATGACCACCGTCCTTGAACACTTTCGTTTGGTACTAGTAAGCCTACCTTGCTCTATGTCCGCCCGCAATGCCTCACTCGCACGGCACAGTATTTTGATTGTAATGCAGTCCCACCACATCCATTAATATAAATTACTGATTTTTGTGCGTAGTTGCGAGCCTTGCCATCGTGGTACGCTTTACTATCTCGGCGTTCTATATATTTTCTAACTGCAAGAAGCTCTACGACTACATGTTGACATTAGAATTGGAGGCTCGCCACATCTGGTCTAAACAGCAACGTTGGAGCCTCATCCGAATTCTGTTTCTCGTAAATCGGTATATGCCGTTCATAGATATTACCTTCTCGCTCTACAGTGAGTGCTACTACAACCTAGTTCCCCCATCCTAATTCAATTTTGTCCGCCTTCTAGATGAGCTACTTCCAACTGACCGAGGTTGCTCGTTCATGAATATATTTAGTGGCTGTGAGTAAGGTGTATATACCCACTCGTCCGTTGTGATAATCATTGTCGTCTTAGGGTCATTCTGCCTCAGCATCGCCTTATCTGAAGGTACATTCGATTAGTCTTGCTTGGCCCAACCTTAGGAGCTGACAACGCCCCCAGTGGTCCTCACATTGAGAACTTGGTCACTCTGGGAGGGAAGGCGTTGGTCCGGTATCGCGCTGGTCCTTTTCTATCTGAGTTGCTGGGTTCCGATTTTGATCCTTTTCGGAATATTCCTAGAGGACGCCGACGGTAAATCCAAGCCGCAGAATAACAATGGATATCTACTGACATTTTGCAGTGCACGCCCTTCGTCTCCCGGGATATGCCACCTGTATCATATTCCCTGCCAACAAGAGTCTGTATCTTTGTTGGACCTTGCTTTTGGCGTACGATGCTGGTGAGAGTCTCGGCTGATGGTGAGATATTGAGGCTGAATGTCACAATCCTGTAGGAACGCTGGCCTTGATGCTCATCGCTGGCACTAGATCGCACACGCAGTTGTATGGACGCTCCAAGGGCTCTTCCGCGCTTTTAAACACTATTTTTAGAGACGGTGTGTGCGTCAGCAAATGCGACTGATACTTTCGAAATTGACCACTTCCTTAGGTATAACATATTACATCGCATTGTTTGGTACGCCCCCCTCGTTCGTCTCCCCCTCTATCGCTAATGGCGCCGCAGTACTATCTCTTATGAACATCATCACTGTCGCGATGCTGCCTGTAGGTCGACGCTGTTCCATTATAGACTCTATATCTGAAACATTCACAGAAGGAGTTCGTGAACCTTTTCTCGGTGTAAGCGCATCTCATACTCTCTTGCACCACACATCATATATATGTTCACACTATTACAGGCTTCAAAGAGCCGTCCATTCTACCCTTACCTCCAGGGTCGTCCTTCATTTACGCGAACAAGCGGAGAAACCTACGTTATATTCAGATTCTCTCATTATCTCGTATCGCTCTTCAGAGGCTTCGTAAACAACTAGGTGGATTTAATTTTGGCCACCTTATTCATTTATTAACGCAACCTCTATCCACAGATACACCAGACACAATTTCATGACTGAGGACTCCTTCGCTGGCGACGTGTCTAGACTTCGATCACATTCAAGTATTCCGTCAGGCTGGAAGGTGGAAGGCATGGCTATCGATACAGGATCACGACGCATCCCCACCTCAAGAAGCACGGTTTGGGGTCGTGGCACTTGCTGAGATGCGGCCCCTCCCCTTACGAAATGCGCTATGTTGGATTCAAGATTGGTTACAATGATGAACATAGCGGAGGGCTTCTCGAGCTGGATGGTGATTCCTTGACCTGGACAGCAAACCCTAGACGTGTTCGCTGCCAACGCTGCTATGGCCCACCTTGTATTTACCTCACAAAAAATGGGCCGCACAGTGATCCTTCCTCCGGAGTCAATGTCTGACAGGTTGGAAACATTGACACTCATTGACACAGGGCACAAAAAAGGTCGTCACGTGTCCCCAAATATAACCGCCAACAACAACTTGGCCTTCCTCCTCACACACCATACATACGCGAAAACGATTTCAGTGGATTTGAGAAGAAATAAGAAGAGGCTTGATAAGTCAATTTTTCAATCTTGAGGCCTGATTACTTGTTCATTCGTTGGATTATCCGTGCGTGTGCTTCACCTTCATCAGTAGCTGACTGATCGTGACCGTTTCAGTCGGTGGTGGAGAGTCGATTTAATTTTCAATGCAGCCATTGACTGAGTTGGTCAAGACTCGAGTGACCATGGGTAACAGACTGCTGAGCTGGGACGCCATTTCAACATTTCAAACCTAGCCCGGCGAGGTGGTGTGAACTCCAGGACTGCGAGTCGCCGGATTGCAGAGGCCTCGTGGGCATCACCAGGAGGATCAATATCTTTGATCGTGCTTCTATCTCTGCACGCAGATACGCCAGAAATAGTTTCTTGCAGGGCTTGGGCACTCCTTCGCTGCCAACGCACTTCTATTTCGCCAGCCCGATCAAGTGGCTAATCCTGGAAGTGTCATGCCGCTCGGTGGTCTCCGTTGGCCGTCGCAGTGAGGGCGATTTTATCCCATGATGAGTTTCGTGTTGGCATTCCGATCTGCTAGAATGTCGCTCGCATAGAGACTATCAGCTCAACGCCGAGTATCCATCGAAGCTTTTCTAGTGTTTAGCATCATAAAAATTCTAGACGCCCTCAGAGCGCCACATTTACTCGGTTTACGTGGTGCTTGCCCTGGAATTCTACCCAGTTGCAATTGCAGGAAGTTGGAATGTTGCGGACATTTGATGGGACCGCAGGTCGCTCACTGCAATGCAGCATTGGTAAGCAAACATCTCCTCTCACTTGTGTCTTCTATGGCTAACTTCCGTCCCTTTGATCGCAACGTGCCCCCAGTATTAGCCTGGCAAGCACAGGCGAATCAGTAAATGGCAGTCGATTACTTGATATAACCCCCAGTTTGACCCGTCGTTGTACAGCGGTCCCGGACGGCGTGCCTCTAAAATCTTCTAGACCGCCACAGCCAAAGTATGCACGACATCATGCCCGATTGCTCCGGTGATGAAGACATCAGGAACAGAGTGCTAATTTCGTGCAGAGTCCATATCTTTGAGCCAACTTTTGAACTAATGCCCACGCATCCACTGGCACTAGACTTCTTTCTGCACTCGCTTCAAGGTGCTCCACGCCATTGTTACACTAAGCCTCGTTGAAGACTCTCCTCCGTTGCTGGCAACGATGGACGCCCCCAACATGATTACCGTCCTTGAACATTTTCGTCTAGTGCTAGTAAGTCAACAATGCTCCTTACCCTGTCCAAGATATCTAACTTCCCGTCGCAGTACTTTGATTGTAATGCCCTCCGACTACTATCCGTGAAATACGAGCCACTAATTATATCCGCAAGTTGCAAGCGCGGCTATTGTGGTATGCTTTATTGTGTCCTCTTTCGTTACTTACTGACGTCCAGAAGCTTCACGACTACATGTTGACGTCAGAATTGGAGATTCGATACATGTGGTCGAAGCAACGGTGGACCCTCGTCAGAATATTGTTCTTCATAAATCGGTATATCCCCTTTGTCGACATCACCTTTTCACTCTACAGTGCGTGGTACTGTTGAATCAATCGTTCTTGAGAGATTAATTGCCATCTGTTTTCTAGACGAGCTTCTTCCAACCGACCGGGGATGCACGTTCATGAATCAATTTAGTGGTTGTGAGTAAGCTGTGTTACCTACTACTGTGCTCGGTGATAACATCATGTTAGGGTCATTCTGCCTTAGTATCGCACTTGCTGAAGGTACCTCCTTGGTTCCATCTACTCAAGATTTGGATATTGATACCGACCGTAGTGGTCCTCACGATGCGCACTTGGTCACTTTGGAAGGGGTGGCGCTATTCTGGTATCGCACTGGTCGCCTTCTATTTGAGCTGCTGGATTCCCATTGTCGTCCTTCTCGGAATATTCTTGGCGGATGCTGATGGTGAATTCTCCAAGTGACGAAGGAAGATCCTATCTATACTCATGGTCACCCCTTGCAGTGTATGGCCTTCGCCTCCCAGGATATGCCACTTGCATCATAATTCCTGGAAACAAGAGTCTCTACATATGTTGGACTTTACTTTTGGCATACGATACCGGTAAGGTTCTCAGTTGGCAGAATAACATTGAGGCTCAATTACTCGTGTAGGAACTCTAGCCTTAATGCTCATCGCTGGTACTAGGTCATATACACGGTTGTATGGACGATCTAGGGACTCTTCGGTTCTTTTGCATACTATTTATAGAGACGGTAGGCACCAGCGAATAGGATCAGTCTCGTTGTTATTGATCACTTCATTAGGCATCGCATATTACATTGCCTTGTTCGGTACACTCCCGCGTTCGTCTCCTCCCCGGTTGCTAATGAAGCCATAGTTTTATCTCTCATGAACATTGTCACAGTTGCGATGCTTCCGGTACGTCGCCGTGTTACGTGCTATGTTCTTGGTCTGAAACCATCGCAGAAGGAGTTTGTTAACCTCTTCTCGGTGTAAGTGGACTTCTGTAATACTTCATTTTCTCTCCTTATATGATTTCAATCCCTGCAGACTTCAAAGGGCCATCCACTCCACCCTCACCTCCAGGGTCGTCCTTCACCTACGCGAGCAAGGAGAGAAGCCGGCCACATTCCCTGATACATTCCCTACCACGTATCATTCTGCAGAGCCTTCGTGAACATCATCACGTAGAGTGAATTCTCTTTACTGGGCCTCTATATCTACACCTCAGATCATTATCAGATACGTTTATACAGATTGCAGTCCTTGCTAGCGACGGTTTACACTTCGCGCGCACTCACAGTGTTGATCAGCCTCTAAGCAAGGAATGTTGATCCACTTTGCTAGGTTGTTCGTGCCGCTCGGCAAGATCTCGTTGTCCCCCCGAAGTGCGCCACTGGCATATTCAGGTGTTTCTTGGCTGGTCAATCTTTGTGTTGAACTTGGTAAATTCTGCCGACCAAGTGCCTGTAGGTTGATGTCTTTCACTGGGGATGGAATTTCTCAGATCGCATCTATCCCTTATGTTCGAGTAACAGTTCAAACAACTTTGGCCGGCGTTTGGTAAGTGTACCATGTTTAGAGTCGCCAGCGTTACCATGAAGTTGTCCTTCCTTCTGAAAGTGCGAAGCGGACGCCAATTCGGTGAATTTCCATTGCAACGAATCAGAACTCAAAATGATATTTCCACCAACGCCGCAGTCGAATCCCACCGGCGCGAGGTATCTCATTCCGCATTACCTCCTGCCGATCGTTGAGAACTAACTATGGAATGAACAGAATGTTGTTCCGAAGAGGATTCAATAATACATTGTGAACGAGGGTCGCATTCTCCTGACGATGACCCAGACTCAACTTCAAAAGCGCTGTTTGCGTCCAGACCCGCGAATGTTTCTGTCACTGGATGTCCGCGCCCGGAGTCCCCTAAGTCATTCCGGCATGATCGGCTTGAAATGGAGGCTACCTGATTGGCTGACGGAAAAAACCGGCTCTCTCCGGCCATACAAAATCATCGCGAAACCGACTCCAATAACTCAGTCACCTTCCACCTCATCACCTCAAAATTTCAACGACCCGGTCGTCCTTAATCTCTTCTTTTATTTCTGTATCCTATACCTCATAGACTTTAGAAATGCCTTTTGCTGCTGGTACGTGTGCTTTTGCTCAACGTGTTTTATGGGAGAGCTTAACGCGCCGTTGCAGGTGACGCTGGAAAGGGTGCTGGTCTCTTCAAGACCCGCTGTGCTCAATGCCACACTCTTGGTGCCGGCGAGCCTCATAAAGTTGGCCCAAACCTCCACGGGTGCGCTGGATTCAGTGTTTTGTGTGGACGGCGCATGCTGATGTGATGTCATCTGCAGGCTCTTCGGCCGTAAGAGTGGAACCACCGACGGTTTCTCGTTCACCGCCGCCAACATCAACAAGGGCGTAACATGGGATGAGAACACCCTTTTCGAGTACCTAGAGAACCCCAAAAAGGTGAATGCGCTTTCTTCAAGTTCGCGGTCATTTTCTAAAGGTGATTATCTAGTACATCCCTGGGACTAAGATGGCTTTCGCTGGTCTCAAGAAGGACAAGGATCGTAATGACCTGGTCACGTACTTGAAGGAGGCGGTGCGTTTTCCCTCTCTTTAGTCGAAGCTTTGAGATGGCTGACTGTTGCACTGTTTCTTTACAGACCGCTTAATCGCCTTCTCTTGCTCGGACTACATCTTACCTGTGTTATCTTAACATTATACACTTGTCGTTACACTATTCATCATCGATCCTCAGCGTAATTCTGGCTGAGGTCTTGGATGTCAATCCCACCTCTTTGGAATATACTGGCGGTTCAATTGCAAGAAATTTCACGTTCTGCTTCATCAGCTGATCGTCTCACGGTGAATCATGAGGATGGCGCGGAATGGTGTCAGTGTGAACGGCTGGCTATAACTTAAACCTTCACGTTGCAGCTGACGGCGCGTAGCATGTGGCGCTAGCATTCATTGACCGCCACCCCGTACTCATCTCTATTTGATGGAAACGTCCCCCGATGCATTTTCCTCGCATCACCCCGTCGTCAGAGCCTGCAAGGAAATTGCGTTTGGCAGTGTGCGTGCTCGCATGGGCTTTTTGGGATTGAAGTCCTCGCTGAGGCAATATGGGGTGTTTTAGGTCGCTGGAATGGTGTCGAAGGTGTTCGAGCATCCGTTCGACCTAGCCAAAGTGCGTCTGCAGTCCCAGGTTCTCGACGCCACGGCGAGGTTCAGTGGGCCTATCGACTGTCTCACCAAAACCTGGCGTAATGAAGGTGTACGGGGACTGTATCGGGTACGTACGGACACCTTTGGCCTAGATTTCCAGCGATGTTCACGCTTTGCTCTGCATTTGTGCGGATGTAGGGACTTCCAGCGCCGATCGTAGGTGCCATGGCGGAGAATGCATCGTTGTTTCTGGCGTACGGGGAACTACAAAATGTCGTTCGCAGGGTTTACGCCCAGCCCCTCCCTGAAAAACTGTCAATGGCACAGCTAGCCGTAGCAGCGGCTGGGGCTGGGGCCATCACTAGTTTTGTCTTGTACGTGTCTCTATTTTTTTGTATCATTCAAAATATCGTGTTTGGAAATTTATCGTTTCTCGCCAACCTCTTTAGGACCCCCATCGAACTCGTAAAATGCAAGATGCAGGTGCAAATGCTCGTCAACCCGCCTTCGGCTACCGCTTCTGGTCATGGTAGGGCCAAGGGCCCTATCTCAGTGCTCTTGTCCGTTATACGAACGACGGGTCTCCGGGGCCTTTGGCTGGGCCAAACTGGCACACTCATCCGAGAAACAGGCGGAACGGCTGCCTGGTTCTCCACCAAAGAGTTCGTCGCGACCTACCTAGTCAATAAACGCATGCAAAGGGACCCTGGGTCCGTGACTTATGCTGGTGGCGCGGGCTCGGAGGATGGGAGGGGGACGGGCAAGCCGGAGCTGCTGGTGTGGGAGTCAGCGGTGAGTGGGGCAATCGCGGGGGCGACGTTTAATTTTGTGCTGTTCCCGGCGGATACGGTGAAGAGTGCCATGCAGACGGAGGATGAGATGAGGCCCAAGGGTGTAAGAGACGTGAAAGGGAAGGGGAGGAATTTCTTCCAGACGTTTGGAGCGATGTATAAGGCACAGGGGATCAGAGGGCTGTACGCTGGATGTGGAATTACGGTCGCGAGGTCTATTCCGAGCAGCGCGATCATATTCGTGATATATGATCAACTGAGTAGGAGGTTTGGATAATAGAAGGTGAGTGGTTATTGGATGTTATATAAAAAACTATCTCATCGGACGTTTCGCGTCAGGACTTTTCTGCACTCGTTGTTGGGAACGACGCAATGATTCTCCTAGACGTATGTAGGAAGATAGACTCAGAATAATGTTACAAATAACGTACTCAGTACATTATATAGATAAACTCCTCTCATTCAGTCAGACGTGAGGTCAATCAGTTCTCCCGGAACGAACGTAGACTTCGGTTCCACTTTTACACGCTTCCGAGTCCTCCGCTCCGCAACATCTGGCTCCGCCCTCACGCGTTTAGCCCCACGAGATTTCTCTAATTGCGCAAGGCGCTCTTGCATGATCTCCATCTGACGCTGTAGAATACCCAGATAGTAAGGTAAGTCTATGGAATGGTGCCAATGTCACGACGAGACGACTGACTTTCAACCCTTTTAGTTCTTCTTCAGCCTCGGCGTCATCCTCCTCAGGAGCGGGGACCGGCGGGGGAGCAGGAACAATCCCATTGGCTTGTAATAATTCTTTGGTGCGATTAAAATATGTCGGTTCTTAAGGCCGGGCAACATGATTCAAAAACTACCCACCAAGGGGGCGATACTTAAAACTGAAAGTTGCTAGGTGCTTGATACGATTCCACAAATGAGCAGTGTCATCCTCGGTGGACTCCACCTGCTCCGAGGCACCCAAGCTAGCGCCGTCTTTATAAGTGTGATGGACCAAGGACAATAAGTAGACTGACCCGATACAATGTGTACCGCTCTTCTTTGACTTCTCATGAACGGGCTCATCTGGTAGCTGGACAAAGAGAGCGGGAACGGTCCTTTCGGCATACCGAGCAGTCCAAACATCCAAGGTAATTTCACCAAGATTGTGGTGAGTTGTATGAGTCAAATACTCTTCGTCGTCTAATATTAGGAATAGCAGTCATGATACTAGGCTCGATCTAGTACTTCAAGGCTTACTTACCAGTAACATTTATCTTTGAGAAAATAAGCCCCCTCTGTTCTGTGTGAGATACCCGAACTGTCTTCAAGCAAGATGTCCTTTCACATTCGCCCCGATAAGGCGGCTGGAGGAAGATGGATCCAATCTTAACTCCATCTACTCTCACTACCCAGCATGTGTCAATCGTACATGAAGCATCCTTGATATGAACACTAAATGCCTTGGAAAGAGTAAGCCGACGGTTTCTACGCCTACAGTTGCGGTTAGCCCACCTTGCCCTCCTCTGACGGGATCCAACAACTCGATCTGGAAATGTCATGTTTTCCGTCTTCTTTGACTTGGGCGTTGTATTCCTGTGCTGCGACGCCTTCGATTTCCACCCACGCTGAGAACTTCTCGTTTACAATCATGGCTAGAAGAAAGAATCCTCTAAAAGTCGCGCCTGTGAGTGTGTGTGAATGCCAGTATAAGAGGTGAGGCAGCGCTCAATGTCAGTCACTGTCAGATTACAGCGCCAATCATGCGGTGTTAACTTACTAGGAAGTAAACTCCCTCAGGGGGCAGTCAATCGACAAAGTGACTCCATTTGAAATCGCGTACGGCGGTTGTACGTCGGTATGACGCACATTTTTCACCAGAGGTTAATTTCCCACTCATTGGCTCGTTCTCGACCGCGACTATCTTCGAAAAGGCGGGGGAGCGATGCCGTTCGCTTGTAATAACAGTGCTTTGCCACGAATGCATATTGAGTAGAAGGACAACAAAGAGCAGGGCACACCAAGAGGGCGATATTCAAAGCTGAAAGACACTAAACATTTGACACGCTTCCAGTAGCGAGTCTTGGGCCTCGTTATGCTACCTGTGTTGCATGTTTCCGGCATTCGCTAAATTTGGCATCGACCGAACGGTGCATGTAGGTCTCATCATCTAAGTGGACTATATTCAATTATCATCAAATCATAGGTGGCACCAAAGATTTCGCTCGCCAGTCGTGGTAATCTTTTGAGAATACGAAAGGACTCCACTCTGTGGCAGAGATGGCAGATATAGCCACTGTGTCCTTCATCACATGCATGACTTCAGAGGGCTGTCTCGGTGTTTCATCCTCACACCGTCTGCGCTCAGTATCCAGTGTATGATATAGGCTGATAGAAACCAGCCTCTCTTCGAGAGTATGTATGACAGTCGATCCTCTTAAAAGAGGGCGGCAACTCGAAAGTGAAGTCGAACGAATTTGGGAGGTCATGTGATCGCTATCTTATCTTGTCCTCAAGCAATTTGATTTCCAGCTTGTAACCTTGCTGTCTTCTGTCTTTTGCGATCAGAATGCCCGAAATCACAATTCGAAAGCGACCCCAGGCAGAGGCCGTAATCACTCAGCGCAAGTTCTTCAGAAAGACTGCAAGGGGCAAAGTTATCAAAGGTACCCATCTTTTTCGTTGCTCACAAGTTACTAACCGTGGTGGCGGTCGGCAGTCCTCCGAGAGCGATATTTACGCACCGATGTGAGTTGCGGCGTGCAGTACTGCTCCTCGTGCTCGCAGCTGGACCATTTCTCCGAAGGTCCATCCAAGTCGCCATCAGAACCACTCCCGCAATTTGGCGACAAATCCCACATATCTTTTCCCGATGGCCATTTTGTGTTGCCTGACAGTAATATCTTCTTGGCTCAGGTGCGTGGCCATTATATTATCCCTTCTGACTTTGGTTTATGTGCTTTTAGATGGATCTACTAGAATCATCCTTGTTTCGTGCCCCGATCATCGTTCTACAGACCGTAATGGAAGAAATTCGACACCGATCACTCCCTCTGTTCAATCGGCTCAGGACGCTGATTCATGGTGATGAGAAGAAGATTTGGGTCTTTTACAACGAATTTAGATCGTGAGTTAGCTCACTCTGCTTCCCCTTCGCGCTCTTGACATCGGGGTAGAGAAACGGCTGTCGTCAGAGAGGTGGACGAGACGCCCAACGATCGAAACGACAGAGGTGCGTTCGTCAAGTCGACAAGCTACTTTTAGCTCAACTGATGGATCTGACAGGTATTAGGAATGCGACGGCATGGTATAACGAACACATACAAACGCTCTGTCGCGCTACCAACTCGTCGCGTTCAAAGTCTCGCACGAACCCCCCAGCTCCAACCGTAGTGCTCATTACCAACGATGTCGCCAATCGTCGCAAGGCGGAGAAGGAGAAGATACCTTGCTCCTCTTTGCGCCGATACATTGAGGGCTCAAAAGATGCGACGCAGCTCATGGATCTGCTAGCCGCCACCGGAGTGGATGAAGACGATGAGGGGAAGGCGGACAGAGAGATCCAACCAACTGAAGCGGAGGCGGCTAGAAAAGAGGTCTACGACGAAGTACGCACGGTCTTCCCATGTTGCGATCCAATCTAACAATCGTCTAGCACTTGCCCGTTTCTATTCTCCTTGCTGGGATCAAAGCTAAAACACTCCACCAAGGCCATTTCACAGCGAACCAGTACAATTACCTTGAGGTCTGCTAGCTATCCTTTCAAACTGCAGTCTCTTACTCCGCACCTAGAGCACCGTATCAGTCCCAGCGTTCCAGAAGCCAGTGCTAATCCTCGGGAGGATGAATATGAATAGGGCTGTACAGGGTGATGTTGTGTGCGTTGAAGTATTCCCTGAGAGTGAGTGGAGGGCGCCAGGAGATGAGGTCGTTGAGAGGGACGGTGCGTATTCGCGCAACTCTTAACTAGATCGCGATGCTGACGTTGTCTTAGCCACATTGAAGGACGACGATGCGGGGGATGAAGAGGACGAGGAAGGCGAAGAGATGGAGGCTGACGTCGCGGGGAGAGAGCGGCGCAAATCGAGGCTCGAGGCTCAGCAGGAGGAGGAACGGCTCAAAAGGCAGCAAGAGAGGCAGCCGACTGGCAGGGTCATCGGGATTATCAAAAGAAATTGGCGTCCGTAAGTGTTCTTGTCGCTCTTCTACATCATGCTAACTGCGGGCAAGTGTCGTTTGCCATATCGACCCCATCACCCTTCCTCCCGCTTTGGCATCCGGTACCTCTACATCTCGGGGCCTGGCGCCCCTCCTTGCCATCCCCGCCTCCCCGCTACTGCCCCGCATCCGCATCCGCACCCGCCAAGCGCCATCGCTCATTGGGCAGAAGCTACTCGTCGCGATCGACACCTGGCCAGCGAACAAGCGCAATCCCGAGGGCCACCTCGTGCGCAAGCTCGGCGCCGTCGGCGACAAGGACACGGAGCAGGAGAGCCTGATGCTGGAGTTTGGCGTCGTCTACGCGCCGTTCGGGAAGCGGGTCATGGAGTGCCTACCGGAGGAGGATGATAAGTGGGTCGTGCCGCCGAAACCCAAGGCGAACCAAAGTGATGTCGATGTGAAAGCAAAGACTGTATGGCGAGATAGGGAAGACTTGAGGGATATGATCATTTGCAGTATCGATCCTCCCGGTATTGCTCCTCCCGCTAGCGCCACCCTACGTGACTCACGTACTCTCTAGGCTGTCAGGATATTGATGACGCTCTTCATGCCCGCCATCTGCCGAATGGCAATATCGAGGCAGGCGTTCGTGCGTACCCCCTTTCTTAGGTCGTATTGGTGGCTCAGACCCCACAGACATCGCGGATGTATCGAACTTCGTTCTCCCTGATACACCTATGGATACCGAGGCAGCGTCAAGAGGAACCACTGTCTACCTCGTCGACAAGCGAGTTGATATGTTGCCCGCGCTTCTGGGCACCAACCTCTGCTCACTACGCCCGCACGTCGAAAGGCTGGCCTTCTCGGCGATCTGGGTATGGTGATTCACGGGTGGTATCCTCTAGACCGTCCGCTGATTGATCCTAGGAATTGACGCCAGATGCCGATATCGTGAATGTGCGATTCGCAAAGTCGGTCATCGCGTCCAAGGCTGCTTTTACATATGAGGAGGCGCAGATCCGTAAAGACGATCCGTTAGTGATCTTTCGCTCTCCGTCATCTTTGTAGACTTATGTCGGGCAGGCATCTCCAGGACGAGCTCACAACCGGCATCCGCCTACTCAATTCCCTCGCGATCAAGCTGAAGGCAAAGAGGATGGCTGCAGGCGCTTTGAACCTTGCGTCACCCGAGGTGAAGATACATCTCGACAGCGCTGAATCATCCGACCCCATCGACGTGGAACAAAAAGAGCTAAGGGAAACGAACAGTCTAGTCGAAGAGTTTATGTTGCTCGCTAATGTCAGCGTGGCGCGGAAAATCCAGGAGACGTTCCCTCAGACGGCGGTCCTACGGTAAGCCGAGTGGCCCTCTGTATGACGAACATGTTTCTAACGTTATTATTGTTGGAAGGCGACACATGCCTCCTCCAAAAGGGAACTTTGAGAAGCTCCAAGATATTCTCATGAAGCGTAAGGGTCTAAGCCTCGATGTTTCGAGTTCTGGTGCTCTCGCGGCGTCGCTGGATCTTTGCCTCGTCAGTGTCTTACGTCTGTCAAACCCGAGGAACACCACTGAGCGTCTCTATTCTAAGTAGGATCCGTCTGAGCCCGCCTTCAACACTCTTGTCCGGATCATGGCAACTCGCTGCATGCTATCCGCAGAATATTTCTGCTCGGGCAGCGTGAGTAGAGATACCTTCGGTCACTACGGTCTAGCGAGTCCCATCTACACCCACTTCACTAGTCCTATCCGTCGTTATGCTGGTACGCCTAACCTTGTTTGACCATGTCCACACGTACTCATTTGCCTCAGATGTCCTCGCTCATCGCCAACTGGCTGCAGCAATTGGCTACACCACACTCCACCCGTCGCTGCATTCAGCTCAAAACGTTGACCGGATACTAGACGTGGTCAACCGGAGGCATCGTATGGCGCAGATGGCGAGTCGTGCCAGCGTTGAGTTCTACGTCGGACTCGCCCTGAAGCAGCGAAGAGAAGCTCAAAGTGAAGCGGGCGTGCAGGAAGAAGCGTTCGTGATAAGAACTTTCAGGAATGGCGTCGGCGTCTTCGTCAATAAGTACGGTCTCTCTTTGTGTTACTCGGCCCGTTTCTGACTTGTGGTTCTTCAGGCTGGGTATCGAAGGTGTCGTCATGTTCAAACGCGACGCCACGGACTTCGACGCGGACAACTATACGATATCGATACCCAACTCAAAAGGGACGGGGAATGTAGACATAGGTGTCTTTGATAAGGTCACTGTTCGCATAGAGGTAGAGAAGGACAAGAACACGCAGCGTGGGAGGGTGAAGATGACCTTAGTTCGGCCCGTGATTTCGAGTGCTTTGTGAATCTTTCTCCCATTGCCGCCAATTCTGACATTGCTCTGAGTATCCCTAAGTATTGTCTTCCGTACGGTAGGCTGTTGCTGCCAGCTCCTCAACGTATGACTGTGTTTCGCATCAATACAATATAGTAGATTGAAGCTGCAGCTTTGGCGCTGGATCCATCCAACTCGCAGCACGACCAGACTGAGCTTCTGCTGGGTTTGGCTCCATATTGTTCCAAGGCGATCAAACATCGCATAGTAGCCATAGGCGAAGAAGGAGACATCCAGATCAGCGACTGCACAGACGACCTCTCATCCTACAGCTGGCTCCGTGATCAAAGGTCGACTATCATCGTCCCAGGTGCGCACCGAATCCAAGAATGTCCAGGATATCGACTCTGTCGTCCCAGACTTAGCAGGTACAGGATGGACGTTGTGCACAACCCCCAGTCGCTCGGGTCTAGTTCCGAAGATATGTTCATCAGGCGCGCGGAGGGCTGTGAGGATACGACGCATCATCAGATCGTGTCATATGTCAGTGCCTTGCTGACAGAGACAGACGAGTTGACATGATCTTGCATTAACATAGGACATGACGGGGCTGAAGATGGTAGTCCGTTTCGAGGTGGACGCTTACATGCAAGCTCCCGGCGCTCCAGCAGATCCCAACACTACCCGTTCCCCGACACCCCCAGACGCGCTTCGGCTCGCTAACTAGATCACGGAGGTGTAGCATGAGGCCCTGGACTCGTTTGTGGCGCGCGGCGTACATGCGCGGAATGCGGGCTGCGGAAGCTGGTCAAGGTGATTAGGTCCGAGGTCAGATTACAGCGCCGATCATGTGGCGTTAACTTTACTAGGAAGTAAACTCGCTCAGGGGATCAGTCAATGGACAAATTGACTCCATTTGAAATCGCGTACAGCGGTATAACGCACATTGTTCACTCGATGTTAATCTTCCACTCATTTGCCCGTTCTCAACGGCGACTATCTTTGCCAACCCGAACTGCCGTCTACTACCCCGGCAACAAGCAAACATATTCCTAAGGCGATCCCGAACAGGGGCCAAAGGCTTTCAACGAGTCCCAAGCATCGGAAAAGTCGGGGAAGGGCCCCAAGTTCTATTCAACCTAGCAGCGCGTGTCATACGATCAGGTTTGGATAGTGGAAAGTGAGCGCGCCCGACGGTTATTGATATACGGTAGCCCCTCGTGGCGGCCCCTGTGCGTTCGTGACAGGACTTCCACGCGCTTGCTTTTTGGAACGAGGCAATATTCCCTTGTACGTAGAGTAATATGGAATGGGAAATTAGGGCGTAAATAAGGTATTAATAAAATCGCTCTCATTCGGACGTTAGGTCGATCACTTCCCCTTGACTGAAGGTAGATTTCGGTCCCAGCTTTACACGCTTCCGTGCCCTTCGTTCAGCGATATCAGATTCTTCCTTCACACGTTTAGCATTGCGAGATTTCTCAAGCTCTGCAAGGCGCTCCTGCATGATTTGCATCTGACGCTGCGAACACGATCCAGATAAGCCTATACTTCTATGGTGTCATTGAAGAATTGACTGACTCTTAACTCTTCTTCTTCTTTAGATACGCTCTCTTCAGATTCAGGGGTAACTGAGACTGGTGGGGGAGTGGGGGCAATGCCGTTCGCTTGTAATAACCCTTTGGTGGGGTTGACTCAATCTAAGATACAAGTGTAAACACCAGAAGGAACATACCAAGGGGTCGATACTTAAAGCTGAAGGTTACTAGGTGTTGGAGACAATCCCAGACGTCACTTTCAGCTGTGTAGCATGCATGTTCAACTGCACCTAAGCTAGGCCCACATATACAATAAGCTATGCGTTACTGAAGGCGCGTTCGACTGACCTAACACAATGTGTGCCACCCTTCTTTGACTTTTCATGTATCGGTTCACTTGGTAACTGGATAAATCGAGTGATTTTTCTGGTTCCAGTATCTCGAACGGTCGAAACCCGCAAAGTGATTTCCCCAACCTTACGATTTCCATGATTTAAATACTTGTCGTCATCTGGAACCAATCACTTCTGTGACAGTTGTTACGAACTAATTGGTTCACTTACCAGTAGTAGCTATCTTCGAGAAGGTCAATTTTCTTCGCTCTGTGGGAGACACCCGCGCTGTTTCAAAGCAATAAGACTCCTCACTCCGTTGAGAAAGAGGCTTCAAGGGTTTGAAGTTGATCTTGACTCCATCTACCGTCAGTCTAACGCCAGTAGGCGTAGAGCATGAGGAATCCTTGTAATATACGCTAAATGTCTGGGAAAGGTAAGCAAAACCCTCATGCATTTCCGGAGATCGGAATACAGTCATGGAGATAATACTCACCTTGCCTTCCTCAGATGCAATCCAGCAAGTGACGTGCTTCCCGTTTTTTTTTACTTCAACGTTGTATTCCTGCGCTGCGATACCTTCAATTTCCACCCATGCTAACATGTTTTCTTTGAAAAGCATGGGAATACTTGCTGAGGTTGACGTGAGCGGTAATACAGTTGGAGACGCGTTTAATATGAAAGTCTAAGAGCGTGTCCAGAATGTCACGCGGCATCATTATGTAAGACTTTAGGAACCTGGTCAGGGGTTCCCTCCTTCGACATAATTTCGACGCTGTTTCATCAGTTATCAGACAGGAAAGCACGAAAAGGGCCACTATCGGCGTTGAACGCAAAACAAATTTGTAATGTATATGTATGGCACAGAGATCCACGCTCAAGTGAGGTCGATGACTTCACCTGATATAAAAAATGAAGCTTGCCCCTCCGCCTTGACGCGCTTTCGCCCCTTATAGGCATTCTGTTCGGCTGCATCGGATTCTCGTTTCACAACTCGAGGTTTGTCTATCTCATCCAACCGCTTCTGAATGAGTTGAAGTTGTTGCTAATTACGGAGAGTGAGAGTCACGGGTTGCTACCGTTGAAGCAGTAAAAGTGACTGACTCTAAGAAGTTCTACTTCTCCCGTGTCAGCGGGGCGTGCTCCGGTACTGTGGTCCTCGAGTTCTGAACTGTGTTCAGACTTTGCCAAGGTATGTTCAATGGGAGGCGGAAGGGGAGCGATGCCGTTCGCCTGTAATAATGCTTTGCCACGAATACATATTGAGTAATAAAAGGACAACAAAGAGCAGGACGCACCGAGAGGGCGATACTTGAAGCTGAAAGACACTAAACATTTGACACGCTTCCAATAGTGGGTCTTGAGCTTGGTTGTGCTGCTTTTGTTCCGTTTTTGTGGCACGGGTACGGGCTGTCCATAGCTGTTGACTCGTTCACTCAAAGGTATCAGTCAAGATTTCTCACAGCTGACCTGATGCAATGTCCTCCAATTTTCTTGGACTTCTCGTGAATTGGTCCTCCTAGGGCCGGAGCAGTAGCAGGGGTACTCGTATGGGGCTGAGCCTTGGGGTATTTTACCCGCTGAGTACTCCATACCGATAGTGTGATTTCGCCAAATTTGGCATCGACCGAACGGTGCATGTAGGTGTCGTCATCTAAGTGGATCATATTCAATTATTATCAAATTATAGGTGACACCAAAGATTTTACTCACCAGTCGTGGTAATCTTTGAGAATACGAAAGGACTCCGCTCTGTGGCAGATATGGCCATGTCCTTCATCACATGCGTGACTTCAGAGGGCTGTCTCTTGTTCGCAGGTTGTAGGTCGCGGCGTTTGATTCTCACACCGTCTGCGCTCAATGTCAAGCGTCTGGATGCGGAGAAAGAGGTGTCCTTGAAGTTAACGCTGAAAGTCTTTGAAAATGAAGTCAGTAGAGTCCCTCTGGTATGTCGCAATTAAGCTCGAAAACCACTGGATACACGAGACGATCCTCTGCACTCACCTTCTCCTCCTCCGAAGCGATCCAACATGTAACGGCTGGACCCTCCGAATCTGATGTGACCTCTATGTTGTATTCTTGGGTCGGAACTCCTTCTATTTCGATCCAAGCCGAAAAGTTATCATGTTGGAGCATAGTTAACCGCCGAGGGTGACCCGAAGGTTCGTTTCAAGTTCGCATGTTGGCGACATTGCTTGGTCACTTGACCTGGAAGCAGATCCAAAGGTCACTGATAAGATTAGATCTACATATTCCGTGGTCCCCCCAATACGGGAATCTTGGCGATGTTGCTAACCAGCGACCAGCGACCATACGAACACAATAACTAAGTATACAACCATCAAGCCATCCTGGCGGCCATCAATCGATAATCTATTATGAAGTGACAACCACAAGTGCCTACCAACATTTACCTTTGCCTTCGCTTTGAATTGATCTGAGTAACAGGTGACATTCTTTCGCAGTAGCCAGGCTGTCCGAGAGGCGACTTGGGCGTAACTCCATCGAAAACTGACTTCGGGATTGGCCTAGCCATTTGTATATGCGTCGTCGTCTAGGAATTGAGGATGCATTAGTGGGAGGTAACACTGTTGCGTATTTGACTTGCCAATTGTGGGGATCTTTGAAAACACGAAAGGGATGTTCTCGGTGGCAGATATGGTCATGCACCAGCAATTTCAGATGGCCGACCATTTTGAACAGGCTCTGGAACGAGTCCCCCGTGGTCCCACCATCTATTCTCAATGATCCTCATGTGGGGACGTAGCAATATTGTCTTTAAAATGCACACTGAATGTCTGTACATGATGCCAATTAATTCCATGCGGGTATATAGGTCAAGCGCACTTACCTTCCCCTCCTCCGACGCAATCCAACATGTAACGACCGCACGGTCTTCTTGACCTTTTGTAACCTCTATGTTGTATTCTTGAGTCGGAACCCCTTCCATC
The DNA here is from genome assembly GCA_012980535.1 of Pleurotus pulmonarius. NCBI lineage: Eukaryota > Fungi > Basidiomycota > Agaricomycetes > Agaricales > Pleurotaceae > Pleurotus > Pleurotus pulmonarius. The sequence continues at coordinate 2,671,739 of SJKF01000005.1, forward strand.
TCAATCCAAGCTGAGATATCGTTGTTGTGGATCGTATCGACAGAAGAAGGTGCACTGACTCCAGTATACTTTCAGTTCAACAGTCAACTCCAAGTTTCAAGGCTACTGGGATGCACACGTGGCCGAAAATATTCCGGAGGGCCGGACAATCAGATAAGATCAAATTTATCGCTTGGCTCTACACTTCTAGATGCCCTATATTCCATGGTTCTGCGGCAATGAATACAGTCAGCACGCCCGGGATTTCGCGAAGGTACAAGAAGGCCAACAACTCACCTCAATCTCGCCATCTCCAAGGAGCGGGTGAAATCGTGGGTCACTTGGTCACTTGGTAATGGCCGTCAGAATGACTTATAAAATCTGCCCGTGTTATTCAGCAGCCAATCTCTTGATTTTAGTTCCCCACCACATAACGAAAACATGGCATCGCTCCCCTCACAGCATTTCCTGTCCCTCGGGAGGCCTGATGCTGTCTCGGGACCACTGCCTGGGATGGTCGATACGACCACCTTGGCCGCTCACGATTTCGATGTGGATAACCGATCAGGATTCATGCCCCCGCAGGTTCCGGTCAGGCGTCTACCGTCGAGCTGGGAGCCCTGGGAAGTAGTCTTGGACGAGGCAATGGCAGGAAATCTCCAGCTTGGTGACAAGCCTGACCTGAATGAGCGCGAAGTGGCAGAAGCAGAAGAGTGGCGGGCCCGCGTGCGATCAGTGAGTTTGTAATCAGTTTCAGGCCAGATTGAGGAATTGATCGCTTCGTGATTGGGGTGGTTATTCTAGTTGCCTGTCCTTCCCATAACCGAGCTGAAGAGCTCCGAGGTTAATCTTCGTCGCGGTCATCTGGTATTGGCATGGATAATGCATTATTATATCCAAACGCATTCCCCCACGGCAGACGTTCATATTCCCCCCTCGATCACACTCCCCCTGCTTCAGATCTGCGCGCAGCTACAGCTGCCACCCGTCCTCACATACGCCGACAACACGTTCTACAATTGGGACTTGAAAGTCCCCCAGGGTGAGAACGAAGTCCCCCGCCTTGATAATTTACGTTGCCCAATTCTGTTTACTGGGACGGAGGACGAACAGGAATTCTACCTTGCATCTACCCGCATCGAGCTTCGCGGTGTCGAAGCCCTGGAACTGATGCGAGCCACTATGGATGAGGCATTCGTGGGCGATGACATTGCGTTACGCCGCATCACGTCGTTCCTTATCCGTCTAGCCGTCGTCATCAAAGACCTGCGCGAGCTATTGCTCGGTGTCCGCAAGGGCTGCAACCCAGACATCTTCTACAACCAAGTTCGCCCTTGGCTGAGGGGCTTGAACTCGAGCAGCAGAAAGTGGGTCTTCGAAGGCTTGGAGGACGACCCAAGCCTGACGGAACCGTCGGAACTATCGGGCCCCAGCGCAGGCCAGAGCCCGCTGATCCACGCGCTGGATATCTTCCTAGGGGTAGATAGCTTCTCTCATGCCAGCTCCAACTCAGGAGCAAGCCCTGGGGTCGCAGCACCATCATTTCTCGACAGGATGGAGCTTTACATGGCCCGCCACCACCGTGCATTTCTCAACCATCTGCGGCTGAACCCCCGGCCACTGAGGGGCATGGTGCTCTCAGCAGACAACGCGCCTTTGCTGGAGGCGTACAACACTGCGGTAGTTGCTCTGAAGGAGTTCCGGGACGCCCATATGATCATTGTCACTATGTATATCGTGGGCCCTTCAAGACGTGCTCAGCTAACTGCCGCTGCTCCAGCCGAGAGTGCCCCAACTGGTAGTGAATACTCTGGGCCCGCTCCTCTCAAAGGGACTGGTGGCACAGATGTCGTCAATTTCTTGAAGGGTGTCAGGGACTCTACGGCAGAAGCGTTGATCCATTGAAACCTAGTGTAACATTCACACTCTCGTCCATATGTAGAAATCGATAGAAGCATGTACATTATTTCTATGTAATCCTGTTGCTCGTGGACTACCTTTTGATGCGTCGTATGGACGGAAATAGACAACCAGCATAAGCGCCCAGGCGCAGTCACTTCATTCGAACTATCACTACGCTAGTACCAGCTCAGAACCTCAACATCGCCAGCTGGCATCCTTTCATGACCTTATTTTTTCGCCATTCTTGGCCCCGTCGAAACCGCAGCAGCTGTCAAAATCTGGCCGATAATGTGGGTCGCTTACCCACTGGGGCTGGGGGTGACAAATCCTGGTCTATTATCCACTCGGTAAATGTCGACACAGTTTGACACCTATGTACAAGTATGTCGTGGCGACATCATAATCGGGTATTTGCTGAATTGATTGCGCATCATGATTTGCAGGGCACTTTCATGTTTTTGACACTTGTCAGAGTAGATACCGTCCGTCCGTTGACGGCGCCCCAGGGCAACTCCATTCATTTCTCCGTCACATGTGTATGTACCGCCATCACCTCAGCAACAATGGACTTGCGCTTGAATCATGGAGTGGCCGGACGGCGAGGCTCGGCGGACTAAGTTGCGGCTAAGAGCCGAACGGCGACTCCTATTGCATTATAAGGCCAAGAGGCTCCCTTCGCTGGCCAGCCACCTTCAACGCGTTCAGCTACGTCGATATGACAATCACCGACTTTTCCTCCAATGATTTCCATGTCTCGCCAACGACAGGCTTCATGCCACCGCAGCCGCCTCCAGCCAGCCTCCCTCTTGCCTGGAAGCCATGGGAGATAGTTTTTCGCGACGCGCTGGACGGTGGCTTCATGCCAGGGGATAAACCAGGCATTACGGACGAGCAAAAGCTGGCGACTGAGCGGTGGCGGGCATCTGTGCGCCAGGTGAGAACGTATCATCTTTCCCCTCGGTGCCACTTCTGACGTCGGAAAGCTACCAATCTTGCCGACCCATGACCTTATGACATCAGAGGTCAATTTGAGACGAGCGCACCATGTTCTCACATTTATTCTGCATTACTACGTCAATAGTCTTCCTCCTGATGTTCCCATCCTCATTCCTCCTCCCATCACCGTTCCTCTACTCCAAGTCTCCCAACGACTGCAGCTACCACCCGTCCTCACATTCTCAGACAACGTCCTATATAACTACATCATCTCTTCTGCTCACCCGACCACACCCTCACCAACTCCGACCGTTGAAAACATCCGCTCCCAAGATCTATTCACGGGCACGAAAGACGAAGAGGAATTCTATTTGTGCTCAGCTCGAATTGAGCTCGCAGGGGTCGAAGCACTGGGCATCATCCGGGACGCCATGAATGAAATATTCATCGGTGACAGTCTCGCTGTTCGACGAATCACGGCCTACCTACACCATTTGTCAACGGTCATAAAAAGGCTGAAGGACTTACTCATGTCCGTACGCGACGGATGTGATCCAGAGACTTACTACACCGTCGTGCGGCCTTGGTTCCGTGGCGAAGACTCGGATCCTAACAAACGGAGATGGATCTTCGAGGGTATGGAGCAGGATTCTAGCCTCAAACAGCCTGTGGAACTGTCAGGTCCGAGCGCTGGCCAGAGTTCGATGGTCCACGCCCTTGATCTCTTCTTGGGGATACAAAACCGCATACCATCCTCCCTTGATAAACCCGCCTTCCTCACGCGCATGCTTTCGTATATGCCGAGGCACCACAGGGCTTTTTTGATTCACCTCGCGAGTACTCCTAGACCGCTGCGCGACTTTGTTATGGCTAAAGACGACGCGGCGCTGCTTGCTGCGTATAACACGGCGGTGACTTCGTTGAAAGAGTTCAGGGATTCCCATATGATTATCGCGACCTTGTACATCATTTCTCCTGCGCGTAGGGCGGCGAAGGCGGCGAAGGTCACCGAAGAGGAGAAGCCGCTGAAAGGCACTGGTGGGACCGATCTTGTGAAGTTTCTGAAGGACACACGGGACCGTACAAAGGATTCTGTGATTCCCTCATAATTGTGATATGATTGTTGCTGATACAGTTATCCTTCTACCATTCTTTAATGTAGATACCCATAGCATACTGGCAGGGGTTAGATTTACGGACTGTCATGTAGAACCTTGCACATATGATTATGATTTTTGCTTCCTGGAATTTTTACTGATGAGAAGGTCGTCGAATCGGGAAGTAGATTCTACACATACTCACATAACGCTTAGCCTTGAATTTACAATCCTAGATGATGATAAATATACAACTGTCTGCACCAACGTTGGCTACAGGACGGAGTCTGGACTAATACAAGAATAGCAATAGGGTGGATGAAGAGCGGACGTAGCTAGGCGCTGCGATACTTACAACTCAACCTAAAGTAAAACTACGAGAGCTTGTTTGGTGATTCCATTTATTCGACCTGTTTCCGACCAAATTGCCTTACATAGACTGATGCCGACGTACTATAGGTAAATGTAATCAGCAGCGGAAGTATGAGCCCGCTTCCATATATACGCGCCACATAATACCGCTGCCTTTCGTAACTAAGCAATTAAGAAATGACATCGAATCTACCTGGTGATGTCTACCCAAAAGAAGTTCAAAGACTCAGGTAGTGGGCCTGTTCACCATACAATCTCTACAGCATTTTGACATAGATACTCTTCGCTCGCTAGTTGGCACCTTATCTAGCCGCCATTCTACCGCGCGAACCCCGTCGACTTCGCAAAAGCGATGCCAGATAGCGGTATGGAAGCACGGAGAGCAGAAATAGAGAGTGGTCCGCGCTTTGCGCACTCAGACCCTTCCTTGAAGTTTGAATGTGCGTCCACTCCGAATCTAGCGACTAGTGCCGCCGACCTATCAACAGTCGTGGTATTCGTCTATGACTCGACGCGAAGCAAGTGATGGCGTCCTGGCTTCGGGAGCTTAGCCGGAGCAGAACCACCCACCTGACCGTTGACGCGATCGCAGCTACATAGTGCAGCCCAGTGCGCAGGCCTCGGGAGATGATGCAAATAACCAAGGGTATTTGTCTCGTCCATTATTCTAAAGGAATGAAGATTGAATGAAGACCCCAAGCGTCGAACGTCGCCAATACTCCGTATGTTCTGGTTTGAAGATTATGTGGTCTTGCCCAATCAACATGGCACGTGATCGCGTTCTATACTAATGCCGAATGGAGGTGTTCTGGTTCAAGAATCAACTTACCCCTTCTAACACAGTGCACGTAGCAACTACGTGCACCACGCAACTGTGATTCCCATAAATATACGAGTAGCTGTTATAAACGATGGGATTTCAGACAACGATTTCAATACAGCATCGCAATTACGGTTTACGCGCTGAGCTGTATACTAGTCGAGAAACTGATAGCCAGTTAAGCACATCGGTGTTGAGCTGGCCTGAGGAAACCCTGAAGCGATGCAGACTCTTTGATGACGAGCATAGAGGTAGTGGGTTAGTTGAGCGCCTAGTACAGCCTGGCGTCTCTTGACATCTTACCAACATCTTGATCACTGGAAAACGGCAACCACAGACCATATTTTCTAAATCGGTGGGCCTTCAACCAGCGTTCCAAGACGCCGCGGCGCAGCTTTACTGCTGAATTCCTCCTTTATCGAGTCCCCATCATCAGTACAGGCGTATACAGCTGCGCTGCTATTCTGGCAAGTGGCAAGCACGTTCAATTGTTGCCGCGATCAAAATGGGATCCCGATAGTGAAGGATGGGTGAGCCGTCTGCCTTGGCTCTTCGGTTCTCCTCAAGGGATATTCCAAACAGTGTGTGCAATCTATCACGAACCACAATGGAGGGGCCGCTTCTAGTGCTTAGTTGATGTGGGGGCGGCCGTTCGGGCGCTATGGACACGCCCTGATACCATTTGGAGAAAGCTCCCGACACTGATTTACCCGATATGGCAACCGACCAGCGTCTATCATTTGATCGGACCCTTCACTCGGAGCATGCGAAGGGAAAATGACTCGTCTCGCGACTCTCCGGGGTCGCCTTGACCAAACTGAGACGCGCGCACCCGATTTCGAAGCTCGCAACTGCTGCCCCTCGTGACTCACCCCATTGTGCGCCTGTATGTCGGTGTTGGTTCACATATTTGCGTGTTGATGACAGCTGGTGCTATAAAGTTTTCGACTCGAGATATGACTCGGCTCGCTATCCCTCCCACCCCCGCAGGCCTTGACTCATTCAGATCACTTGCTAGCTATGCATATGCACATAGGCTCGCCGTCGCCGTCGACGTACAGTTATGATACAAGCAAGTCGCCATCACACCCGGCGTATTACACGCAGCCTCACGCCTTGTCACCTGGTCCTTCAATACACGATCCCCGAATCCCCGTCGTCCAGTCTCCGTATGGTGTTGCACAGCCCCATTACTCACCGTCGGTACGGGCACCTCAAATAGGAAATATCCCGCTCCCCTCAGACCATACTGGAGGGAAACCAGCTCGTGAGCATCACTATCTATTGGTACCTTCGGCAAATTATTGATCGACTTGATAGATCGGGTCTCTGGGAGCTCGGCATTCAGTTTAAACCCAGCATTAGTCTACAACCCGTCCGGTGTATTATACTTCAACCTCATGTACCCTACAGAAACCATCCGTTTCAAGAAAGCCGCCCAAATGCCACAACTCAGCGAGCCCGCGACACACCCGTGTCAGCCCAGGCTTATTCTGAGGATCTACAATCAAGCCCTTCAACTTGACTCGTCTTTCGCAGCGGAGAACCCAAATGGGTTAACCCTGTACGATGTCCTCCATCGAATCTACACATGGTTCCATACTGGTGTTTCCCGGCAGGAGATGCAGGCTTTTGGGTCCCAGCAGCGAGCGTACTTAACGGCGTCGTTCAGCCAGCGCACGGCAAATAATCCGAATGAATACCGCGCTGGTGTAAAGCGCCTTGACTGGCTTGGCCAAAGCACCTTTTTCTTCGGCCTAAGCCCCGCCCCAGACGGTTCTGGGGCATGGATCATCAACGTGGGAGCGCAGCCTATGGCATAATAAGCCTTCCCACCTAGATCAACCATCTCCATCCTGGATTGGAACATGGGGAATCTACGCATAAGATCTCTCAGACGCGTCTGAGCATTCCTTTGTTCCCCTCGATCCTGTATCTCAATCTCACCGAAGATCTCCCCACGCTGGTTTATACCCAGACCTCTTCAACCCCTTCAACCCCTTCAACCCGCGCCCGGAGCGCACTCCCACGAGGACTTGGATTTGTATGTTTATCATGTAGCGCTAACCCCCTGTCATCCCTGTAACTTCTTCTGCTTTCTCATTGTCGCTTTCCTGCTATCGTTATTGGACTATCACTATCGTACCTATCGTACTGTACATGTCGTGCTATCGCCTATCGTTTTTCAAGCTGTCTCACTGTCCGGACAATTCTTCATCCCTACTTAGTTCCACTAGATCCACTCCGAATATTACTGTATAGCTAGCTATATTGACACAATGTCTACGATTACCTTCACTCACTCTGCGGCTTTGAGCCTCCCATGAACATCTTAGACTATCCAGATATCATATGGACGAAGTGACAGAGAGTACGCACGTTGACCCTTGAGCTTGAACACTCGGCTAGTAATTTCTGTATTCCTAGTCTGCTGTTGGAGGGAAAATTGGGGTGGGGTCCAATTCCCTGGCGTCGTGTAAGTACTGAGTGTGTGCCCAAGTGGGAGGAAGTTGGACTTTAGGAAAGTCAGGAAGTGTTGGAGTCCAGACTCCACGTGGCTGCAATCATTGCGCTGATCTGCGCTGATCCTCCTTCTCAAGTTTCTACCAGCATCGGATACATCACCCAAACCTCCGCGACACATGTACGCCTCAGTGAAACTTGCCCTTTACGCCTATGTTTCGCTCCGCCTCTTTTTCTCGCAATTATTTGATTATGATACTTCATGGACGAAATCGCCTTTGCACTTCTTCCTGCCTGCACCCCCGCCAATGCTTACTCTGGGTCCCGGAGGACACTTCACCCGCCCGCTGTTGATATCAGGCTCTGCAACATATGTAGTCGTGAACGGCACAGACGATGGCTCTCATTCAAGTGAAGGGCGTTTGAACTCAACTCAGGATCTCGCTGTCTACTCCCCCGCTGTTCCCTCACGACCGCCCTTCTCAGATGCAGTCGTGACGTGCGGGTGGATATTGCTTTCAGTAAGCCGCCCTAAATATACTTAACAGCTTTTGTACCAATTCTTTTCTGGTAGATCATACTAGGATTCGTCACTCCTGATCTTATACCCCGAGCCCGACGACGACTGGGACGTAAGGAGCCTGTGTCTAACGATCAGACTGCGCCAACGCGGAATGCCAAACCTGTAGTATCAGCATCATCTAGTGAGGAAACGCTGACCCCAGAACTCTCGAATGGCAACAGTCATCGCTCCATGCTATACGATCTGGATATTGGCTGCGCACCGTGCTCCACCCCCAACGACGCGGCTGATTTCCCTGTGTTCATCGACGACATCTTCCTGGATATGGAACTTTCGGATACCCTATTCGCAACTGAAATTAATGGCAACCCTGAAAAGGTCGAATCCCCGCCCATCTCGGATTATCTGGCCTACGAAGACATTGTGACGTCCTCTCCTGTTGTTGATACTGGCTTTGTGACCTGTGAAGAATCAGAAGATAGCCCTCCCTCTGGTTCGAGCGGTCTGTATCTTGGCGACACCCGGATGTCGTCTTTCACCTATGGACTTGGAGCCGACTTGAATGCTTGCAACGAACCGGACTTATTACCCTCGGACGAGTCTACCAAGACTATCAACGCGTCTGGAGCCGCCACTTCCAAATCGAGAAGTTTTGAAATCGAAAGGCAAAACGGCAACTCTTCTCTGGTTCGTACGCACGCTTCGCAAGATCTATTAGCTTCGCTACCCCCGATCGGTGACGGCTACAGTCTCTCAGGCGCACACGTACTGGACAAGGCCCCTGACACTTACTCTGAAAGTGGATCTGACGCTACGGACGATTGTCTTCGCTTTGAAACTGGTCGTAAGAACGAACCGGAGTCTCCCTTAGCTAGTATCCCAACGGCGCTCCCTCTGCCTGCCCCTCTACCACTAAAGACCAACAGGGTGATGCTCTCTATCCCGCCCGAGAAGCGATGTGTTCTACAACCTCTGTATATCTATTCCTCGGAAACCGTCCACGAAATGAAACAAACATTCACGCAACGGGCCCAAGAAGCCGGAATCCTTGTCTCCAGTACTTCGATGCCGGGAGCGTTCATTGGCGAAGAAGAAGCGCAGAAAGCCAAGGAGTTTTGGGATGACCCCCTTGCTGCTCTTCCATCGTTCACCCAAACCCGATCTCCAGTACTTCCGTCTAGTCCTACGTCAACCGTCGTATCCCTCGGCTCATCGCTAGGCTCGATGCTTGATGTTGAGGTAGCTAGTATCCCTGCGTTAGATGCGCCGTTGCAATGTGAAGCAGCTAGCTCTTCTACCTCGGGAGCCGGTAAACGGAGCCGAACCTCAGCGGACATGGATGTACAGGATGACCCCGACGAGGTTCCAGGCCGCCAAGGGGTGTTCTCGCCGAAGAGGACAAAGGTCGTCTCCGAGGCAGATAGTTGGAGACAGAGACCTGCTGGATGGCGTTTGAATCGTGCGTTTTCTGGATCAAGATGCCCATGGAGAATCCGGAATGGGACGTCTCCGAAGGTTTGAAGGTCTCAGTACGCGTTCGAATAGCTTTGATGTATTATCGATTTGTTTATTTCCTACAAAGTGGTCTCGCATACTTCGCTTTTCCCCCTTCTAGGGATTCCAGGGTTCAGCGAGTGAACGACCTCGGGGTGCGCACCCAGGTAAGCAATGATCTCTTATTGAATCGTAGGGAGATGGTAGGTGTTCACCCATCTCCCAACGTGCAGTTTTGACCTTCAATATTATGTGCCTCGCGTACGTAGCCTTAACGTTGTTTTAAGTTCAAGTACTTCCTTCCTTAGGAGTAATTACACCACGTGCAAGCCGCGTTCCAAGTTAGCGCCTTCAACCTATGTTCTTCGTCCTCCGCGCTCCAAGCAGGCTTCCTCTTTGCCATGCTTATCAAAGAGAACTTATCGGCGTGGGTAGAAATTGAAGGTGTAGCGACGCACGAATACAACATTGAAGTCAAAGAAGACGGGACACATGTCACTTGCTGGATTGCATCAGAGGAGGGCAAAGTGAGCAACACGACTCATACTAACATGACTACCGTGATTGCAAATGCGGGAAACGTCTTACTTGCTCCTTCCAAGTCATTCAGCATACACATCAAAGACGCGTCATGCTCGATAGCGACTTGTTGGTCACCGAGAATAGATGGGGTTGAGACTCCGTCCCTCTTCCTCGATCCCTCCTCTGGAGCCGACTTCCGTGAGCAATCAGCTTGCTTGGATGCGGTCCAGGTCTCTCCTACGGAGCAGAGGGGACTCGTCTTCTCGAGCATGAATATTACTGGTAAGCAAAGCAGTATTCAACCATCTATTGATCATAATTATCACCTAGTCTGTGGACATTAGATGATGACAGCTATTTGAATCGACCATCCCATATCAATGCCGGTGAAATTTCCTTGTGTGTTTGGACAACTGCACCTACGGGGAAAGAAGGCACCTCTAACTTTGTCCAGCTACCGGATGGACCTGTGCATGAAAAGTCGAAGAAGAGCGGTGCACATTGTGTCAAGTCAGTCTGTTGCTCTTTTGGTCCAGAACTTATATGTATGTAGAACTAGCTTGGGTGAGGCCCAACCTACGGACATAGGAGAGGGGGGTATTGGAGAAGTTTGGGAACGTCTCAAACAAATTGCGACTTTCACCTTCAAGTATCGACCGCTTGGTGTGTTACTTCTTTTGCCTACAGTCATACGTGATACGATTCGACTGTATCAAAGGACTATTACAAGCAAAAGGGATTGCACCCCCTCCTCCACGGGCCCCAGTGTGCCCAAAGTCTGAGGAGAGCGATCTCGTGGCCGCAGGGGAACTAGAAGTGTTAAAAGTCAGTCATCTCCCCGTAGCACGAGTCCATAGCCTAATGCTACTATCTGGATTCCACAGCGTCAGATACAAATCATGCAGGAGCGCCTCACGCAATTAGAGAAGCCTCGGGGTGCTAAACGCGTGAAGGAAGAACCCGGTCTTGGGGAGCGGAGGGCACGGAAGCGTTTAAAAGAGGAACCGAAATCTACGACCATTCCCGGAGAAGTGATCGACCTAACGTCTGATTAAGAGGAACTCGTACATATCCCATTGTATGTAGTTGCGATGGACCTTGCGAATGGGGTCTGGGACCTAACATCCCCCACACTCGAGTTCCTATCGACAGCTGCGGCTGGCGCGTCCTTTTCTCCTTCTCCGTCGTAATCAACAGTGAACGCAAAGAATACCTGATAGGCGCGTACGCCGAGGATTGACGTCCAGACGTCCATGTCTTTTCCGTTATTTCAGTTGGTAGAATTTCTTTGGTGTTCTATTCAACAATCCAAGATCTCTTTTTATACCACCGGGGTGCTCAGACGATGAGCGACACTTTACATATCTCGTACTTGTACTTGGTTGTAAACAAGAATGAAGACGTGTTCAAATACCTACTAGCGCCATCCGTCGAAATCACATGCATCGCCCCCCACATGCACCATCTCATTAGTACTCGTCTGTGCTTGCCAGACCATCTCTCTCACCTCTACTATCACGTCTTGGAACGGGCAGGGCCTCACATATGGTGTAGACTGCCATGAATCTCTTCTCGAAACCACTCAAGCCATCAATACCTCTTACAAGAAGCTCAGCGTTTACATTACTGGCCGCTTTTCTCGTCCTAAGGTCCCGAATCCTTACGATTCCAAAGGATGCTCTCGCGCGACTCAAGAAAGTAGCAGGGGTAAATCAGAATGCGGCCCAAGAGCTAGCGGAAGCCTTGCAGCAGGTGTACATCAAGGAGGCGGACGGCTCCAAAACCTTGCTAGTACCGTATCGAAACAGAGTGTCTAAAGTACGTTCGTCGTCTTCATATCGGATATGTATTTAGCTCCCACCACAAGGTCAACATTCGCCCAACACCGACAGAGAAGTTCGAGTCCGATGCTCCGTACTTTCCTGAGATCCCCCCTGTTTCCCAAACCAAACCAAATGTCGACTCCAATTTCCTACGACAGCTGCGAGCCATACTATTTCGAATAGCCTTCCCGAAATTCCGCTCAAAAGAGACATTCATCGTCGCTCTGCATTCGTTCTTCCTGATTCTCCGAACTGTGCTTAGCGTTGGCGTGGCCAGGTTAGACGGGATCATCGTCCGTGATTTAGTTCGTGCGGATGGCAAGGGCTTCTTGAAGGGACTGGGTTTATGGTTCCTACTCGCGATTCCGAGTACATACACTAACTCTATGGTGAGTCTTACATTACGACCGTACAATAGTATCTGACTTCGTGTGTCAGATTCGGCATCTTCAAGCCAAGCTATCGTTAAATCTCCGGACGCGTTTGTCGAGATACATCAACGACTTATACCTCTCTTCGGCTCCCAACCTCCGTTACTACCGCTCTGACTTGGACGGCATTGACCAATACGTCACCGCCGATGTCGACGCGTGGGCAGAAGCTCTGGCAGGCCTCTAGTGCGCATTCTCCAACCATCCACCCTCGTCAGTATTAACGTTGCTTGTAGCGGGAACATCCTGAAGCCCTCCCTCGATATCCTCCTCTTCACCTCACAGCTATCACGTACGCTGGGCATACGCGGTACATTGCTGTTGTTTGGAAACTACTATGCGACAGTCTCTATTCTCCGGGCGGTAACCCCCGCATTTGGAAGGCTAGCAGCTGTCGAAGCACGGCTTGAAGGGGAATACCGCGCTGGGATGGGACGGATAGGTCGGGAAAGCGAAGAAATCGCGTGAGTTGCTTGATTCATGTTATCACAAACACGATTGACCTATGCGCGCAGGTTCTATAACGGTGGTGCTCGCGAGAAGGATATACTCAGCCGGGCCTATCTACGATTGATCAAGCACGTCAATTCTATCTACAAGGTATGATGCATAACGCTCACTTGGAGATAAAATTTTGGTCTCACCGGTGTTTGAACAGATTCGAATAGCTTATGAGTGGACAGAAGACTACGTTATCAAATATATGTGGTCTGCTGCTGGATACGGACTCATAGCCGTGCCTTTGCTATTCACTCGTACGAAGCGCTCGTTGGGTGTCCAGACCGGCGCGGTTGCTGGAGAGAAACCTGACGATGCTGTTGCCGGTAGGACGGAAAGTAAGACCCCCATTTGTGTGGAATGACTAAGAGCTTATGACCTATGGTTAGCTTACATCTCGAATCGTCGCCTACTCCTCTCGTTGGCTGATGCTGGCGGCAGACTCATGTATGCCTACAAGGACCTGCTCGAACTTGCCGGTCTGACAACTCGGCTATACACCCTGCTCTCGAACTTGCATAATCTTCAGCCTCTTCCACCTAGTTCGACGGAGAATGAAGATGTGGTGGAGCTCGATCACGTCGATATTGGGATTCCACAGCCTAGAGACAAGAATCAGGACATCAACATCGATGGTGACGGCGCCCTCGGCTTGAACTTGCAGTCCTCGAATCAAACCCCAGCGCTAGTCAAGGACCTTTCGCTGATTTTGAAAGAAGGCGAGCACCTTATGATCACCGGGAGCAACGGAGTTGGTAAATCTTCCGTGGCTCGCGTTCTCTCTGGTCTCTGGCCACCCCAAGGAATCGACTCACAAGTCAACCGCCCATCAGACAAAGGACGCAAAGGCTTGTTCGTCGTCCCGCAGAGGGCCTACATGGTCGCGGGGAGCTTGCTGGATCAGATGATCTACCCGCATTCCTATGCCGAGTTCTTGGAATCAGGCAAGACGCTGGAGGATCTGATGAAGATCTTGGAGATGGTGTATCTGGCTTATTTACCGGAGAGAGAGGGTGGGTGGACGACGAGGAAGGAGTGGAGGGATGTGTTGAGTGGGGGCGAGAAACAACGGGTAGGCTACCTGATTTCCCCTGGCTACGGAACTCTGAAGCTGACTAGCCGTGTAGATGGGCATGGCTAGGGTGTTCTATCATCGTCCCAAGTTTGCCATACTAGACGGTATATATTCTCCCTCTCCCCCGTGTACTCGAGCTGACGAGTTTTTTTTGTTTCAGAGTGTACAAGCGCTGTGTCCAGCGATGTTGAAGGCCGAATGTACGAACACGCAAAGTCGCTCGGTATCACCCTGATCACCATATCTCTCAGGTACGTGCCTTCCTCCACCACCCCATGTCCTTACGCCCACCTAACGCAACTTCTCTCTCATAGACCTTCGCTGATGAAATACCACACCAACTTGCTGACGTTGGCAGGCGATGGATCTGGACGTTGGACTCTCTCGCGCGTGGGGACGGCGGAGGAGCTCATGGGCATCGACCGAGAGGTTATCTCATTGGAGGCCAAACTTGCGGAGGTGGGCAATTGGGAAAGGAGGGTAAAGGAACTTGATGGCTTGCTATCGGCGCAGGAGCCTACCGACGAGGACACAGTCATTGTGTAACGGTATAATGTGTGTAACATCGTGGCATGTACTTATCATCTAATGAGGCAGTTGCAGACAAGGGGAAACGATACTGGGGTTCGTTGTCGCTGTCAGTCCTTAGTAATCGACTTGATCATCTACCGTAACGGGGGATCTGAATATACTTGGGTGTACATCATCACATTTCATGGTGATGATTCCAAAGCATCAGCCTACCGAGGCTCATTTGCCCAGTCGTACGAACACAATTTTCATCCGTATCCAGGCAATTTCGTTCCCGAATGTTACGGGCTTCTCCAAGCCCTCATGAACGATAACGGCACCAAGCTATCAGTTCGAATGGTTCATGAGGGGAGTAGAGGATGAAATTAGAATCTAGTCAATAATTGACCAAATTAGGCGACGAAGAACGGACTCACTCCTCATGGCAAAGAATTTTGGCTCAGAGAGGCGACCGTGGGGTTCTGGTTAGGTCGATACCATCGTCATGTTGATAGATTCGTGAAAAGGATGCACAACCATCTGCCAACACGTCGCGTACAGGACGTCACGGCTGGAGCAGAAGAATGGATGGACGGTCATTCACACCAAACCATCAGCGCGCTCCGTATGAAGCGTAGTAATGAAAGCTATCAAATCGCTGGACAGTGTTATAGTAACGAGTGGGTGAACGCCAAAACACCTCAATTCGTGAATTAGCTGAACTGTAACAAGTTCCACAGTCCAGCGCTTATCAAGAATCTTGATAACCAACTTCTTCAATAATGATCTGAAAAATGCCAAGCATGTTCATGTTTTGGTAGCCTGAATCGCTGTCCAGAAATAACCGCCGATATGTAACAACCTTGTGCTACTTATCGCTTGCATTGAAGTTCATGTGAGTAGTAGCCATCGAAGTCACTGAGGCAGTGTCGGAGATTGAACTTCTCTAGGCGCCTTATCCAACTTAGTTCAAACGTCTCCTCTTTCATACTTACTGCAATACTTGGATCAATTTCCTCCACATAAGCACACTGAAACCCAAGTTCAGCTGAGCTGCACCGCACTCGAAGCTTACATTGGATGACAGGCCTTGATCTCGGGTGCACTCGAACTTGGCGAGGAATTGATCATTCGCTATTTAACCCTGATAAACCGTCCCGGGTGTATTACCACTGGAGCCAATTAATGCCTTCGATCTCCATGCAGATCTCGGGTGCACTCACTCTATACGTTGTGAGATATTAATTTATCATACCCGCGCTTGATACCCTTCTTGATCTCGGGTGCATTTCCACTCAAATCGCGAACTCAGCGCAAAATCAGTGAGAAGTCGTCTCAAAGGCCAGACAAAGGCCAGAAGCCCTATTTGCTCATCTGCTGTTTAAATATTTACACGCGCAGAACTGCAAGTGTCTTGTCGACGCGGCTGCAGTTCTAGCAGACACCCTGGAATATCAAAGAACCAATTTCAGCCCTTCCGCAGTTCGTGTTTAGAAGGTGCGGAGCAAAGTAGCTGGTAGAAGTCATCCTCAAGCTTGTACACCGATGCCTCGCACGTCACGCCGAAGCCAGTGTATGACAAATCCTCGTCCAGCGGTCAAGGTATGTAGATCAACCATCAGAATGTCATCCACAACTCACTGTTCTAAAGCCCAGCTCACCCACGAACCCCGATCGACGACATAGAGCTGGCGGGGGCGCGCCAATTCCACTACACGGTCTGACATTAGACTGCAATAAATTACACGACGGCAGCGCCAATAACATCCCAACAGCGAACGTCCTTTAAGCTTTGTGAAACACCGACGAGGCTTTCAATACGGACTATGTTGCAACGCCTGTGTTTCACTCTGCTGTCACGCGCGTCTACGGCCTACGCCAACGCGAACAAGTCTTCGGCATGGAATCGTGCCTGAGCAGAGTAGGAGGTCAAGCCGTAAACTACTCCAATCCATTCGTTAGATCACATCGGAGCAACCATTTTTATTGGGTTCAATACAACTCGAGGACCTCCAGACAGCTTTTTGCCTTGATATAAAAAAGCCTCAAGGTATTTGACAATCATAGGGACTATCCGATTGATCCAGTCTTGTTCTTCCATCGCCTGCGCCTACCCCAAGGGACCATGTTCTCGCTTTCTGCGGTAGACAACTGTGGTTGGCCGTCCTGGTGTCTCCCCGCCACCGATCTCAATCCCGGAGCAGGATCTCCCCATCAGAGTGCCACCTTCAACGTCAGCGGTTGCCCACAAAACCGACTTCCCTCACATTTCTCAGACGGTTTATCTGCCTTTGGCTCCAATTACTGTCAAGAATATGTGCTCCAGCCGACAAACTCGGATATCTACCACTCAGGCGTCCCAAATGACGCTTTGGGAGCCGACTATGGTATGTCAAATGATCAGTTCAAGTTGTCATCCTAATGACTAACGATGTTATGGAACCTTGGAATTGTAGCTGTGCACAGTCTATACCACGATCGAGACTCTGAAGCTCGCACAATCGCAATCTCCAACCGGGAACCCTCAGGTATATACAGTGTTTCTAGGATCTCCACAACTCTGACCATAGAATCATAGCGTTTCCGATCCAAGACAACGAATCGTCCTCCACTCAGGGACCTATTGTAAGGCCAGTGGTAGCCTCACAGGCTACCGTCGACGCGGCAAAGAAAAAGCGCCGAGGCGAAGCTCCGTTCGCCTGCCCTCACTGCCCAAACAGCTTTACGACAAAGAAGAACCGCAATTGTGAGATATTTCCTGCAAAACTAGCTTCGTACTTAACATTCATCCTCGTTTGATTTGAAGATCATATCCTCTCTCACATGGGTGTACGGCCGTTTGGCTGCGATGTTTGCCAATTGCTATTCAGGGCAAAAGGGGACCTTAGCCGTCACAAAAAGTCCAAAAAGCATGCCTTGCAAGCTCAGTCAGAAGGAGCTGGGCGGTCTTGAGGGAATTCAATTCACAATCATCTATACTCCAGTTGTTGTATCGGCTCATAATACCGCGATAATTGATCTGGTTGGGACGCCGCGCACAGAAAGCGGAGTATCTAGGGGATGAGAGGAGCACTGCGGTCAAGGCGATGGAGCAAGTGATTCCCGTAGCTCGAAGAAAGGAAGGCGTTCAACGGATCAGACCCAACGTTTTGACTTAATCGCGACTTATTTGGCGAACATATACATCTCTGACATTGTCCTTGAATACACACTTGCTAGCTTGCTTGTGAACTCCCGCCGCTTAGAGCTGGATTGTCACCGCAGTATTCGAAATTAGTTTGCTGCCTATCAGACACTCTATTAGAGTCGGAAGGGTCTGGGGATGGGATGGTTTTCTAGGGGGTGCGTTTGCAATCTGGCCTCTGACCTCGATCAAGACGTGAACGCCGTTGTGCCGAGGTCCAGAAGATAGCAAAGCTGATTGATTCATCCTTCATGAATACCAAACGTTTCACGGGTAGATATGCGATAATCGTTGTATTGACGCGACGGCTTCATAAACGTTGGAGAAGGTATCAACTAGTCTAATAATGAGCCGTGGACATCCTGATGATCCCAGAGCCGGAAGTTGCGCGACAGGGCTCATCGGGAGTTTTCACAGGTGATACGCCCGGTCCGCATTCCCTGAGCCCGTACTTGCTTGAACACAGGAATAAGCCGTCGAACTTCATCCCGATGTATCGCGTCGCGTGAGGTATCCAGGACACAATCATTGGGCAGAACACTACTTAAATAAACTGCGAGGGAGATCGGCGACGAAAGGGATGACCAGCCAATAGTGAAACTCTTCAGGCTCATAAACTCTGCTGTCGCTGGAACCGCTCGGCGATGTTCGTCGTCGTTTGCAGGTGGCGACGGTATGTGGTCATCAGCGGCGTCCAAGTACAACCCCAGTGATATGAGGTTAGGGCAGAGGTCACGAAGAGTCGAGAGGACCGAAATGGCAAGCGGAGAGGCCGTGGATATGTGGGGAATCGGATTCAAGACCAGAGTCGTAAGATTAGGCAAGGCTCGGACAATTGCGACAATGTCCTTCGTAACGATTTGAAACGGCCTAGTATGATGGAAAGAAACTGTCCGAAGAGCTGTTAGCCATGTTACTGACGACAACTCGGCATAGGGAACGCTAGCGTGCTCCGGAACTGTTTCTGGGGGTTCAGTGGCGAAGAGGGCGATTACCTCGAGGTTCGGACAGTGTTTTGACAACATAGACAACAATGTTGCATATTCCTGCGATGCTGTAACACTATAGGGGGATTGACTTTCGAAGCGGGTGAGTGCATCGAAGTGACCGCCTTGCGAAATGAACCTTGCTGCACGGGAAAACGGAAGAATGACGAAAAGGGACCTTATCGCCGGAAACCCGCCAGGAGGGAGGGTCAGCGAGTACAGCTGGTCATAGTCAAAGAGTTCGATGTCCTCTGTCTCGTCGTCCACGGATGTTGTGGATAATTCATACAGGCTACTACAAGAAGCCGCGGCGTTGACTATGGCAGGAGTGAGCCAATGTATCGGGAGAGACAATGACTTTAGTGACGATAGCCCCGACAGGACTTCGGCGAACATATTCATAGCATTCGTGCTCTCTCCTGCAGTCGCCACATTCTCGGATATGAAGATGGATGTAATGGAAGGGGTCTTTATAGGTAGCGAAACGAGGATCGCCCCAAGCAGAGAAAGTCCAGACTCGTAGAGTATGACCAATTCGGTGACGCTCGAGTGGAGGAACATATGAAGGCAGCTCAGGGGGCAGCATATGAACTCGACACGACGGAGGTTCGGCAGGAGATGGGGAGGACTTCGGGTGGACAATATCTCCTGTACGAGGGAAGGATGCAAAGATTGGCTACCCCAATGTGTTTGGAGTACTTGACGCGCTTTGCGTGCGTAGTAGTCAAATCGAACCCAGTCTTTGCATGCTAGTGCACGGGTGAAAATCTAAAGCAAATGACCCCCTTCCGTCAGCATCAAATGTAAAGAATATCGTTTACTTACTACCATTCCGTCCCTTGTGGCTAATGGGGCCAGTAATTGGAAAAGCACGCGCAGATCTGCCACTGTGTCCCAAATGAGGCCAGTGGCGACATCGCACCAAAACTTGCAGACGCGTGCCGAATAAACTTGATCGCCACGTCCCAATTTTTGAAGTATGTTACTGAGAATTTCCGGAACCAGGGCTAGGCGATGTCCTGCTACTGGACTTGGGGACATCATAGAGTTATAGAGAGCGCCACGAAAAACACTGGAATTGAAAACATTCGTTGGGGACTGGCACGTGATGGCGAATCGACTTGTTTTCGTCCTACGAATCAATTGATCCTTCGCGAAAGGCATGATAATATATACATCGACTTATTTAAAGCAATTACAATAGATGTTATGTGACTTAGTAACATCGTCTGCATATTTCGTCCAATTATCGTCAAAAGTCTGTGATGTGATAGGGTGGGGGGCCCAATTCCATTAGGCATCATAGCGACCGGCATAAACAAACTGGCTGTCTTTTGAGTCATCCAGCTTGACAGGGTGATAGTTTGAAGTTGTACGAGTAGCGGAGACCTTGCGAGCCCTCCCACCCCTGGAGACGAAGACGTAGAAACCTAGTCCGCTCATGACCAGCATCAACGCCAGGTTACCAGCAAGCAACCCAATTATGACTGGGCCATACTTGTTCAGAAGTATCGACGGGTCAGAAGAATTGACACTAGCTTGGCTACCGTCTGCAGCAAGGACGCGGCCAACAGTCGCATCTGAGCCGGGGATACAAGCGGCAGACGACGGTGTTTTCCCCTTGGACGTGGGATCCGTCGTAGGAGATTTACCCTTTGCAGAGGCGTCGTTCGAGCTCCCTTTTTGTGAAGGTTCTTTTACCGCAGGGTTGCTTTCGGACTTGGTTTTCGACGAAGGGGGGGCGGAGTCAGCTGGTTCTGGGTCGCTCTTTGACGTTTTGGAGTTCGCCTTCTCCTTGTTGGTCGACTCCACTGGACGAGGTTTAGATTTCGTGGGCGCATCGTTCGGGTCATCATCAGGGTCGGTCGCTGATGAAGGATGATTAGAGGCAAAGTTCTTCGCATTGGCTGCATCCTTGGACTGGGAGGAGGATGTGGACGAAGAAGGCTGTTTAACGGCCGGATGTGATTCTGGCGATGTCTTGCTCTTTGATGCTTCTGCTCCTTCCTGAATAAAAGTCTTTGGTTTCCCGCCATTCGCCAGCTCCTTCGCTTTTTCCGAAATGCTTCCCTCTTTGCCCTTCTCCTTACCCGCCGCCGCCAGCTCCTTGGCCTTCTGCGACACGGACGTCTCTGTCTCTTTGCTCTTCCCGGCTGCTGCTAACTCCTTGGCCTTCTGCGAAACGCTGGTCTCCTTCTCCTTCTTCTTCGACGCCTCTAATGCCTCCTTGTAGGCCTCAGAGAACGACTGCGGGGTTTCGACCTTAGTCTTCGCCGTCGTCGGAATCCCATCCTGCCCAAGTTTGGTAGTCGGTCTCGAAGTCATGCCCTTGTCCAAACCGATACCATCTCCAAGTCCTCCAGAAGCACTGGGTTTGTCACTCGCAGCGACTCGAACAGGCGCATTTGAGCTCCCACTCCCCTTCAAGGACGATTCGAACGGCGCGACAGGTTTATCTGCAGCGGGTTTCGTAGTCGTCCCGCCACCGCTGCTCTTGTTGCTACTCGCGACTTGGGTCAAGCCGCTCTGCCCAGCCTTCGAGGACGAAGGAGACACGGGTTTGTCCATCGTCGGTTTAGTAGAGCCGCCCTTATTATTATCTGACGCTACCTGAATGGGGCCACTAACATCTCCCTCTTTCGTCGTCGATGATATTGGCGCTACAGGTTTGTCGGCTGCTGGCTTGCCCCCAATACTCTTGCCGTCGGTTGCAGCCGTCACGGAGCCGGGGGAACCAGATTTCGAAGCAGACGATTCGAGCGAGACGGGTTTATCCGCTGAGGGCTTTGCTAGGGCACTTTCGTAGCCGTCCTTCAGTGACGATGTCGAGCCTGGAGAAACTGGCCTGTCTGAACTAGGCTTTGCAACAGTGTTGCCGGGGGTTCCCGCTTTGCCACTCGAAGCGACCTGTACGGGCCCAGAAGCTGAAGATCCCTCCTTGGTGGAGGAGGAGGACACAGGGGAAACGGGTTTGTCTGCGGGGGGTTTGACAGATCCACCAGTCTTACTGTCTGCGGCGACCCGTACTGGACTGTTTGAGCCGACCTTCGATGCAGAGGCGAGGTTCACAGGTTTGTCCGCCGCGGGCTTGGCGACCGGTCCAGCGAGATTAGCTGCCTTGTCGCTGGTGGCCACCTGCGGTGCAGGAGCTGGTTTCGAGGAGTCAATCTTCTTAGCCGATGCAAGTCCAGTAGTCGCTTTGTTCATTGATGGGTTCGGGCTGCCTGACGAGCCTGAGGGAGTATCTTGCGATGTGGCCTTGATAATACCATCCACGATTCCTTTCATCGTCGAGCCTGAAGGCTTATTCTGCGATGTGGCCTGGGCAACACCACTCACGACTCCTTTCAACGTCGAGCCCGGCGTAGCCTGAGGGGCGCGCTCTTGAAGGGATGGCGACTTCCATGATGTTAAGTTGAGGTGCGATTCATTCGGACAAGGACGAGCAACTCACACGAGCATCAATATCAGGAACGGGAACTAAGCGAATCGCAGAAGAATGGTTCACAAACAGCATTATCAAGACGCTGAAAAGTGCAAGGGGCTTCATCGCGGAGAGGGTTCACTGCGTGAAGGTGAGAGAGGGGGGAGAGGGATGAAAGACTCGGAGGTGAGACAAGGTACTATTGACTCAAGACACCATTGTCGAGCCTGACATTGAGATGACACGGGTTGTGTGTAGGCTGTGCGGTTGGACGCCGTCGAGGACTGAATTGGTAGCCAAGCCATTGTGTGTCGACCTATTGACATAGAAGCTGGAGCAGCCTCTGTAGGCTATTGGTTCTCAAAACTACCGATCATTAGCGTTCAGTCTGTGTAGCCACCAAAGTCATGTCGCTACAGGAATACGCACTGCTCGGAACTGGCCATGGGGGAGTGCAAGTTCAAGGAAAACCACCCTTTCGCTTGATTTTAAATGGTGAACCATTTGCGGTCATATGCGGCATGCAACTTCACGTCCGTGTTGCTGCCCCTCAATATTAATAATTCTATCATGCAGCTTGCAAGTAGCCAAATCCTTCGACCGACTTCCATGGTGACACTGCGTAATGAGGTTGAATGTTGAGTTCTGGGCCTCGTCCTCCTCGTCCAGAATGATTCCTGGGTAAAAATCGAGTGCAGGAAGGTGGAATTAGGCGCGCATGTTATAGTCGGTGGGCGCTAGCGCCCACTCCTGAGGTACATCCTCATAAACTTGCAAAGTCTTAGAATACAGATCGAATCTAAAAAGAACCGTTGAATTTCCCTTGGATCCTCATGACTCTCCCACTCATCAAGATTGGGCTCAGTCACGACGTAACAGTTCGACGCGTCCATTCCAGGTCCTACCAGTAGGAATAATATTAATGAACAACTTCATACACCTAAAACTCGTAGTAAGACGGACAAAAGGGGGTGGGAGCCGCCACTTCGCATCCAAGGCCCTTCAGCCCGCACTTGCCTGAACGCAGGGATAAGCCGCAAAACATCTGACCAAGCATCTGCAACACTATCGCTCGCGCCGATCGAGCAACTGGAAGGGAGGATCCTGCTCAAAAAGATTGCCAGGGAGATGACCGACAAGATAGACGAGTTGCCGATGTCGAGTCTCCTTAAATTCGCAAGCGCCGCTGACCTTGCCACCCGTCGCCAAGATTCTTCGTCACTTGGTGGAGGTGGGATGTTCTCCTCTGAGGTATTCATATACAGCATGAGCAGGTCGAGGTTGGGGCAGTGCGCGAGGAGAGGGGAAAGAACTCCAACACTCAGTGTTGATGGTTCGTCGGTAGTTGGAGTCGGGTTTAACGACAGGGTCGTAATGGAGGGTAATGCTCGCGCGATGGTGACGACATCCTCCGTAGTGATGTGCAGTGGCCTAGGATGATGAAGATAAAGGTGTTTAAGGCAGGATAAGCGAGTTACTATCTTTATGTCATTGAAGGTTATTGCCGCAAAATCGTCGGCTGGCGCGTATACAGGAGCCATACCAAGGAACAGAGCTTCCAGATTGGGGCAGCGGGCAGATAAAGTAGCCAGCATTGACCTGTATACGTCCGGCGATTCAAACCAAGGGGAAGTAACGTGAAAGCGCGTAAGTTTGTGGAAGTAGTCTCCCTCCTGAGAGACGACATCTCTAGCACGGGCGAATGACATGGGGATGGTGAGGTTGTTGAGGGAAGGAAAGCTGTCCGTAGGTAGAGACGTCGACATCATGGATTTGAATCCTCCAGATTCATCCGGAGTCATCCACTCTGCAATATCCATAGGCCCGAACGATGAGAGTAACTCTCTGAGTTTAGGGCAAGAAGCAGCGGTGTTGGCTATTGTGGGAGTGATCCACCATGGTGGCAGGTGCAGGGAAGTCAACGATGGTAGTTTCGACAACGTTTCCGTAAGCAAGCTTTCGACCTCGGCACTTGGGGCGTGGAAGACGTCTGCTTGTAACGAGAGTTTCGCAAGCTTAGGCGTTTTCATCGGCAGCGAAGAGAGAAGAGCTCCAAGCAGGGGAAATTTTTCTGTCTGCGATATGCTTAATGAGGTGATCGACGAGTGAAGGAATAGGCTAGCAGAGTCGAGAGTACACGGGTGGAGGTGCAAGTCGCGAAGCCTTGGGAGGAGTTCTGACGGACGACGTGTGACCAGTACCTCCACTATAAGATCCGGGTGCAAGGGCCCTGCACATATTTCAAGCTGGTGCAATTCGCGCACACTGTTCGCATAATAGTCGAACCTCACCCAATCTTGGGGTGTCAAAGGACGGGTGAACGCCTGATGAACTATGTCAACTCGCTGAATAATTCAACAGGAATGTTTAGATACCACTCGTCGGTCCTCGGTGATGCGAAGCGGTGCCAGCAAATGAAAGAGCACCAGAGCATCTGGCAGCTGCTTCCAAATAAGCCTGGCGGCGACATTGTTCCAGGTCTGGCATACCCGTGCGCTGATGACTTGATCACCGCGGCTTGAGTACTCGAATATCTGACCGAGTATTTCGGGAATTCGTAGAGCGCGATGAGCGGAAGTTGAGGAGGACATGGTGGTGATAGGCACAGCTGTGGCAACACCCATTTTCCCGTCTCTTATAGGTCAATTGTGGCGGGGGCCACACGAAAGGGGGGTGGCATTCAGTCTGTGAACAATGAGGCCCGCTACGGCGTTGAAGGCCTGGATATTTGGCCACCATGTAGTCTTTGGCTGGAGTGACTTCGTGGTGAGATGGCGCACTATTAGTGCTCCTAAGTTGAATGTCAGTTGAAGGCCTTCTGGAGAAGCTGGGTAACGAATCGGATCATACCTGTAGATAAGTCTCTAGTGGACTTCAAGTTAGGCCTGACACATCTCAATATCTTGAATAGGCCCCTCGGGGAAGGAACGGTGGCCACTGCATTATAAAGTATATAACCCCCACGCCATCATCGTACACATGTGAGTCAGGGACAGTATAACAATAGAGGTAGGTCCGGCAAGTGATTGTCGAGAGTTGGCATAACGGGTCATTGAGAAAGAGCGTCACAACGCAAGAGACCAGTCCGCATCCCTTGGGCTCGTACTTGCTTGAAGACAGGAATGAGTTTTTGGGCTTCTCCCCAGGCTGCATGGTCAACGCAGCTGCTGGAGTTCAGCACACAACCAAGCGGAAGGATGTAACTTAGATAAACGGCTAGCTGGGCTGGGGACGAGAGGGACGACAACCGGACAGTGAGCTTCTTAAGGCTCGCGAATTCCACCTTTTCTGGTACCGCTTGCCGAAGTTCTTCGTCAATTGACGGAGGTGGCGGTATGTGCTCATCTTCGGCGTTCAAGTATAGTCCCAATGATGTGAGGTTCTGGCAGAGGTCACGAAGAGACGAAAGAATCGAAACGACGAGCGTTGACGCAGCGTCAACGGCGGGAGCCGGGTTTAAGGATAGAGTCGTAAGATTAGGCAACGCCCGGGCCATCGCGATGACATCCTCAGCGAAAAGTTGAAGAGGCATAGTATGGTGGATATCAACAGATTGAAGAGCAATTAGTTGGGTTATTGATGACAACTCGTGATAGGTTATGGCTTCGTGTTCTGTCTCCTCCTCTCGCGGTTCAGCGGTGCTGAGGACGATACTCTCGAGACCCGAACAGGATTCCGATAGGGCGGATAAAATTGCATCGTATTCGTGCGGTCTCACGATATCATACGGGGATTGAGCCTCGAAGTGGGTGAGTACATGGAAGCGGTGGTCTTGGGAGATGAACATCGCCGCGCGGTGGAATGGGAGAATGATAGAAAGTGAGCGGAGGCCCGGGAACCCATCATGGCGAAGGGACAGCGAATACAATTGGTCGTACTCGAAGAGCTCGATATCGTCTCTCTCTCCTTTCAAGGGGGCGGTAGATAACTCATCTAGGCTAACACAGAATGCAGCAGCGTCGACCACGGCAGGGGTGAACCAGTGAAGGGGGAGGGTCAAGGACCTCAGTGATGATAGCACCGGCAGTGCTTCTGCAAACATAGTTCTAGCATGTGAGTCGTCGCCTTCATCCAAAACAACCATATCTTCGGATAAGGAGATATGTGTGATGGACGGAGTCTTCGTAGGTAGCGAAAAGAGGATTGCTCCAAGCAAAGCATTCCCACTCTGTCGTGATATTGCTAGTCTTGTCACGTTCGGGTGGAGAAACAAATGAAGGTGCCTCAGGGGACGCTGTCCGTCGAAGTGCATTCGACTTAGGTTTGGTAAAAGTTCGGCGGGACCACGAGTGGACATTATCTCGGTCACGAGGGAGGGGTGTAGGGCAGGCCTCCGCGGAGATTGGACCACTTCCCGCACTCTGCGTGCGTAATAGTCGAACCGAGCCCAATCTTTGCTGGTTAGTACACGGGCAAATGCCTAGATTCCAGTCCATCAACGAATGTAATTCGGGAGGAGTATAGTACACTCACAATCATTCCATCATTCGTGTTCAGAGGTGCCAGTAGTCGGAAAAGCACGCGCAGGTCTACCAATCTCTCCCAGACGAGACTGAGGGCAACATCGCACCAAAACCTGTTCACGCGGGCAGATCGAACTTGGTCACCGCGCGCTGAGCATTCAAATACCTGGCCCAGGATTTCTGGTATCATGGCTACTCGCTGGCCTGCCGTTTGATCTGGGAACATCGTAGTGAACGCGTCGAAAAACGTCTATACCATCTGCCCAAAAATGAACGAGTCGTAGCCACGTGATCTATTACGGTTCCAAGTTGCTTCAATATCTGGTAAGTACTACAATCTTTAGTGGTGCATGGATGTATCGAGTAAATGGGGTATGTAATGTCGTTTATAATCTATGTCGATGGCACGAACATATCACAGCAATATCAGCAGACTCTATCAGCTTACAAATCTAAACAGAACACTGGAATTTCCATTTGCTTCCTCCAGCAACTCTTCACGCTCACGCTCTTCTGGCGTGAGCTCAGCGTACTGATTCGCGTGCCTCCGGTTCAGGTACTGGTAGTAGTATTTCTGAACGAGCCACATGCAGAGGGCCGTCGTGGCGAAAGCGACGTTGATGGAGTTGCCTCTGCGGAAGTCTGATGAATGGGGATGGTCAACAGTTCGCCGTGATCGGGGTGGGAGGGGAGTGACATGGACATACCAGGTGCATCGTCCGCACGATATATCTGCGAGCCCCAAGCTATTGATGATTGATGGTAAATTGGTTCATATTGAACAAAGTGGGCAATTCGTCTACTCACTTCCGTGGATAGCAGAAAATCCACTCATTGCGCCAGTTGCTATCACTCTCTTTCCTATGCTCCTACGCGTGGAATCGTGAATAGGGGAATGCACACTTTCAAGAAATGGACGAACCCAGCATTTTCGGCCATCCAAGCAACGTTGAGGGGGTGGACCGCTGGATAGGACGCGACGATGACGGCAGCGAAGTACCTACCGGTTTGAAATCAATCTATCAGATTGACGGTGCGCGGGGGAAAGAGCAGGTACACGCACTTGACGATCCTCGGGGTTCCAGAAGGTAAGAACAGCAGAAGAAACCACCCAACGAGTTGCCAACCAGCTGATTCGAACACAAGGTGAATAAACAACAGCTACTAGCGGTGGGTGAACGAACGTACTTCCTATGGCGCCATGGAACCCACGTTCTCTCACACGATCGGAATGCCGTATCAAAAGGATGGTGGAAATAGCTTGGAGGAAATGAGGGGGAGCGGTCAGCGCATTGGCAGCAAACTAGAAGCTCTCGCATTAGCTCGGCTCATTCCAAAGGCACCTCTATGGGAGCAAAAAGAGGTGACATACAACGTTGAAGTGGAAATTCTTGATAGTGAGTGGAAAATCTATCAAGTAGCAGATCAAACACCGTTTATCAAGGGCAAGAGGGCGAAGACGGTAACGTACATGTATGTAGAGGCGTCATCGGCGTCAAGCCAATAGTGGTGTTCAAAACATGGATCCATATCTTCGGGTCGGAGAACGTGTCCCTCGCGTCGGCCCACGTCACAGGTTTGCTGCACGAACAAAGGGCGCCAGTCAGTACCAGTCAGTACCAAGACAATTTAGATAATGGAATTGAGAGCCGAAGAGAGATGCAATAGAAGATGAGTGAAACCTGCACTCACTCCAATCTCCGTTTGGCGATATCATCCCTCACGACCCGCGTCACGCTGACCTGCACCTGCCGATCCGTGAACCATGGTTTCTTCCCGCGTATTCCGCCAGTGGTGTGCGCTGCGTGGCGGGGGAGGTAGAACCTGTTGAATACAATTTAGTTAGCTTTGCACTTCGTGATTCTATGCGTATATGGCTCTCAGGAGGCCCAGGGGATGAAGGTAAAGGAGTCAGGGGCATGAAAGGGTGATAGCATAGGGGATAGGAGAATAAGTGAGGAATATGCATTGCGCCGTATAGGTATGCAAGAGAATGTGGTAGTTGTAATGGGTAGACATACCAGGTGAATATCGCCAAGACGATAGTAATAACGCCATCCGTCAGAAACAACCACCGCCAGCCCTCCATCTTGAATATCCCGCGCAGGTGCAGGAGTCCGCTGGCTGAGAGCCCGCTCACGGCGCTGCCTATCATCTAGAGACGTTAGTTTTCCGCTTCATTGTTTTGTAAATGATAGTAAAGAGTGAAAACATGGAAAGGAAGGAAAATGGAAGAGAACAAGATAAAGAGGATGCATGCATACCTGCGCACTCCACAGATACGCCAGCCGCGTCGCGAACTCGTTGCCTTTGTAGAACCGCCCGAAGTATACCAGTATTGAGGGTATCACGCCTGCTTCGGTTATGGCTATCCCTGGGCAGTACGTACGTGAATTGAGTCATGTTTTCCAGGTGGGGATCAGAGGAGAGAAGGGGACTGACATGATCGCACTAACAACCGTAAGCCATACGCGCGTAGGACCGAGGATGAGCATGACGAAAAACGAAGGGAGGGAGATGGGGACGCACCAGCGAGGTAATCCCTCCTGTTCCGTATGAATGCGTGCGCAACGGTGATCATGCCCCACGTAAACATCAATATCGGAATGACTACACGCAAATCAAGTCCAATCAACAAACGCTGTCGCCAACCATCACAAGAAGCACTCACATCTCGCCGGGCCTACAATCTTCGCTGCCACCGCGCCTACCAGACAAAACACAAAGAACAGCGTCGAGTGCACCGCCGCGCCCACATTCACCGTATCGATATCGAACCCCAGGTCCTGCGGCAGATTGTCTGAAATCGCGTTCGAGTGGTTCGTCCTGTCCATGCTGAGTACGAAGATGGAGATGAGGATCCAGGGAAGCAAGCGCGTGTCAAGGACGCGAATGACAGCGAGCTCCTCGGAGGAGTCGTAGATGATGTCGGGCGCGAAGTAGGGATCGGAGCTGAATGACTGGGGAGGGGGCGGCGATGGAGGTGGTGGAAGGAGTGGGTGGGTAGGCGGTGCGCCGGGGACGGCGGAACGTTCCTTAGACGCATCCAAAGACGCGCGGCCGATGGGGGACTTGCGCCGCAGGGGATTCACTTTCTTTGCTGCGCCAGCCTCGCCGTACGTCTCCTTCATCTCGGGGACATAATCCTCTGCGGAGTCCACCTCGCCGCTGCCGTCGCCCTCGCCGTCCTGCGGGTGGAAGAGCGTCTCGTCGGAGTTGAGGCCGCCCGAGTGCTGGCTGGTGGGCGAGGTCAGGTGGGGGAAGACGTGTTGGGGCTGGTCGGGCGAGAAGGGGCGCGGCTGCACGGGGTAGCGGGATGTGGGGGAGATGTCGTCGGATGTGATCGCCTCGCCGGGGATCACGTAGACGGAGGAATGGGACGAGCGGGGTGGAGTTGACGCTGCCGTGGACGTTGCCTGGCCACCGAGGACGGGGACGGGAAGGTCGATATGTGACCAGCGTTCCATTGATGGGTGGGGGTACGAGGGTCGAGGCATCGCGAGGATTGGAAGCGTCGAAACGGGTTGGGTTTGCCGCGCTTCTGGGGACCCAACTGCCGGATTCGCCACTACTGCGCCTACCTCTTCCACAGGACGCGGATTGTCCGCTGGAGAAGATTGTCTCGTACTGTCGGGGGAGATTGACGACGGGGAGAAATGGTCCCCACGGATGACAACTGTTATGTTCTCGTCAGAATTGAACAAGGGCTCGCCCCGATGGTGATGGTGGTAGTGGGGGAGGAACCACGGGTCAGCAGCAACTGGGGGAGGGATAGTTGGGGACCCGAACGCGGAGGTGCCAGAGACAGACGACGCTTGGCTCGGCGAGGTCGGGGGGAACGAGTAGAAAGTGTCGTCTGAGCTGGAGTGCCTCTGCGGGAGAGGACGCTGGGAGGTGGTGTCCGCACCCAAGGTCGACGTCGATGACTGCGCGGCCCCCTGGACGGACTGAGATTCAGTGCCGATTCGTCGAAGGGGAGAAGGCTCGTCAGACGGTGTTTCGTCATCCCTACCGCCATCTCCGCTCTTCATATTCCAGAATTATGGCGAATGTAGGTGGAGGGACGAAGCCTGGCACGAGAGAATCTTGGCAGAGGGGGTATGGTAACACGACGAGTGCATCCTGAGAGCTTCGAGCATTCGTGCTGACAAGGCGCTCCACGGCCGTTGAGAGGGAAAGATGACCATGGCAGTTCTTAGTGCCATAGTGCATCGATAGTTGAAATCCCCGGAAGAAAGATGACACTAGTTCACTGCGGATTCTATAGCCGAAGCATCCATGCAAGTCTCCAGGTAAATGTGAGAATACACAATGATGTGAGTTGGACGACAGGAAACAGACAGTTACGGGATTCGTGGTGGCCAGCTGGACGCGTTGTCAACGGCGTTAACGGCCAGCAAGAGGCTTATGGCTGTTCCTAAAATATACCTCGGCGAGCGAAGCATGAAAGCACGGACTGTACTAAGCACTAGTGCGAGAATTGAGTCCGTGCATGGTGACAGGTTGCTGAAAGTTGCGTTTCAGTAAGTAAGTAATCGATTGCCACGTGGTCACATTATCGTGGCATGGTGACCAGCAGCAAAAAGAATGACAAGAGGGGGATTCGAACCCCCGCCATCTTTCGATGATGAGAAACCTGCTTGTGCAGGCAAGCTAATCGCTTGAGTCACACGCCATAGACCGCTCGGCCATCTTGCCTTGTTGCCTTGTCCACCCAGTCTTTGCAAGTCGTGCCACAGGTCACAAACGCGTCTCGTCACATTCCGTTGCTGTATGTGACAGTCTTCGTCCCTTCATCATTTACCACCATGTCCGTCCCGACAACGCCTCGCCGTTCAAAACGCTTCCAGCCTCTCCTGTCGCCTTCGAAGCGCCAGAACACATCAACGCCACCTCCCGTGTCATGGGCAAGCGCACCCGTCTACGAACGCCCGACTGTGGTGGAGGCAGACTTGTTCGACGAGGAGCAGACACGCATCGTAGAAGGCGAGGATTCTGCAGACTACAGCACATACACGACATTCTACTACGATGAACTTCTCCGCTACTCAACACCTCAGCGCGCCAAGGGCAGAGGCCGCACCTCCAAAGCCAAATCGGAGCCAGCAGAACGCTACAAGGTGGGCGACACGGTTCTCGTAACCACTGCAAGCCGCCACCCGAGTATAGCCGTTATTTCTGGGATGTGGGAGGTCAAACCTTTGGATGGTGTAGACCGTGAGGATGGTAGAGAGGAGGCGGACCCAGAAGACGCGTTCAAAATCCGAATACATTGGTACCTAAGACACTCTGATCTCCCAAAAATCCGGGCCGCTCGTGAACATTACGAGGTGCGTTTTGATCTATTCCTTTGCGACTGCCTCCCGGTAACTGTGCAATAATTTCCACAGAACGAGGTGTACTATAGCGTAGCGTCTTCGGTGCTCATCCGACCTAGCACCATCCAATCCCACTGCGTCATATCCACCACTCCTCCGTCCAAAGAAGCCACCAAACTCTCCCGGTGGTCCATTCCCTCCACGTCCTCCCGTCGCACATCATCCAAGTCCAAGTCCAAGTCGACCTCCAACCCAACGGACTCCTCAGCCAGCGATGAGCACACCTACTACTGCCACCTCGCCGTGCAGTCGCAGCGCGGCATCTTCTACGAGTTCTCGTGGCCCGACCACCTGAGTTATGCGTTGTCTTCCATGGAAGGAGATCCCAGTGATGCGAGCGCGTGGGACTTGTCGCCTGTGGATATCGTGCGATTGGAGAAGGGGGAGAGGGATGAGAAAGAAAAAGGGAAGAAGAGCAAGTCAGGCGCTAAAGCGAGGGGGAGGCCGAGCAAGGGCGGGAGGGGAGGTAGAGTGGCGAGAGTGGCGAAGAAAGTCAAAGTGGAAGACGAGGCACTGAATGAGGAGGATGTAGATGATGAGGAAAGCCAACCGAGTGGGAACGAGTATCAGGCATCGGCAGCGAGCGAGGATGATGGAGAGGGTAGTGACCTATTCGAGCTACCGCATCACGGCGACGATACAGACGACGAGGACGTAATAGAAGATGAAAGTGAGGACGACTACGACATCCCCCAAACGCCCACCCGCAAACGGAAACGCGCCAACCAATCTACACCCCACAAATCTCCACGGAAAACCCTGCTCGTATCGTCCTTCGCGACGCCCCGCAAACGGCGCCGCGCCGCACTTGCGCAGCCGACACCGCACTCGAAAGCCGCGTTATTCAAACGCCGGAAAGTGGCTAATAAGCGGCTCAAGCAGCTGGATGACGAGGATGACGAGGGCGTGGATGGGAGTATTAGGATGGGAGGGTCGTCGGGGCTCTCGACGTACGCGCTGGGCGTGGGATCTGGCGACACAGAAAACCTGCCGAACGACCCGTGGGTCCGGGCGATGTACATGCTGCATGTGGGCAGTCGTCCCGACGTGCTGCCGTGTAGGGAGCGCGAGTTTCAGGAGGTACTGCGCAGTGTCAGCGAGCTGCTCGAAGAGGGGAGTGGGGGATGTATTTGTGAGTCTTTCCCTTCGTTGAATATTCCTCTTCGTTCGTTATCAGCGTTGAACTGCTAACATCGATGGTTTGTAGATATATCTGGTGTGCCGGGGACCGGAAAGACGGCGACTGTGCACGCTGTAGTACGAGAGTTGAAGCGGCAGGCTGAGGAGAACGTGCGTACCCCCTTCCTTCTCCCTTCCTTGCTAGTCCATCTACTTACTCGCTGCTCCCCACTCTTTCCTTCCATAACAACAACCGTCAAACAGGAAACCAACCCATTCACCTACGTCGAGATCAACGGTTTGCGCCTCTCCGAGCCCGCCGCTGCGTACTCCCTGCTTTGGGAAGCCGTCTCTGGGCACGACGTCGAGGCCGAGGGCCACTTGCATATCTCTGCTAAGGAGAGCCTGAGGTGCTTGACGAAGCACTTTGCGAGCGGGGCAAGGGGGCCCGGCCAGCATGCTTGGTGAGTTTTCTTCCCTTGCTATCTCCTCTTCTATTCCCCAACTCCCCGAACTTTCTTCATTTTCGCGTTTTTTCATGTTGTGCGCGAAGAGATGGCTAATTATATTTCTTCTATTTTTATGCTTCCATTTCTATTCATGTCCCGGCTATTATACCGGCAATTAATCTAAAATTGGATATCCGCGACATCAATCTTGCTGTTCGGTCCCTGATCTCGCTGCCTAAACTACGTTGGATCTGGGTTCTGCATCTCTATCTGCCATCTACCTCCGCGCCCCGCGTGTGGAACTCCTTTCATAAATACTTACTACTCCACGCACTGCTTCCCCCGTGATCCTCCTCCGCGTGCCGATCATACGCATACGCAATGACAGTGTCGTCTTGATGGACGAGCTCGACCAGCTGGTAACGACCAAGCAGGACGTCGTGTACAACTTTTTCAATTGGCCCACCCTCGTCGGCAGCAAGCTCGTCGTGCTGGCCGTCGCGAACACGATGGATCTGCCCGAGAGAGTTATGAGCGGGCGCGTGAGGAGTCGGCTTGGTGTGTACCTCACCTCTGTGTTCTGGGCATCCATTGCTAAATGTTGGTGGTTGTTGATGAATTTGGTTGAGCAGGTATGGTCCGCATAAACTTTGCGCCCTACAATAAAATGCAGCTCAGCGAGATCGTGGATGCTCGTCTCGCTGCTGCGCGGCTCACCACCGTCGCTGATGATGATGATGATGATGGTGAAGGCGATGCTGCAACCACGACTACGACTACGGTGGAAGTGATGAAACCCGACGCCATCAAGTATGCTGCGATGAAAGTGAGCAGTATCAGTGGTGATGCGCGGCGGGTTCTGGATATCTGCCGGTGAGTTGTCCCTCCGGGATTATTGTTATCCTTGCGTGTGGGCATAATTTTGCTGAGAATTTCCACGTTTTTCCAACCGTAAAAGGCTTACGATTGAGCAAATCTACCAAGCGCACCAATCTGCTCTCTCCTCCTCAGATGCTGCGGGCGCGTCTGTGCCCATCCCTCCGCCCAAACCCGCTACGGTGTCCGACGTGAAGCAGACGTTGCAGACCATCCTGATGCAGACTAATACTAATTACTCGATAACGTCGTCCTTCATACGCGACTGCAGTCTGCATGAGCGCATCATGCTAGCGGCTATCGTCAAATGCGTGAAGAGAGAGGGCGTGGAGGAGATTAAATGGGGCGAGGTCGGTTGCGTTCCCTCCTCGTCTTTGTCTACATCATGCCTAATTATTTCATATCTCTTTCTTTCATTTTAATTTAGATTCAGCACCAGCATCTTGCCTATTCATCCATCCTCCCCGCGCACGACGAGCCGAAGAACAAGCCCTCTGCATACGACCTTACCCTGATCCTCGACTCCCTCGCCTCGTCGCACGCTCTGATTGTTGAGAATCCCTCCGGCGGTGCGAAAGGGAGGGGAGGGGGCAAGGTCGGCGAGGAGGAGAGGCGGGTGATGTTGAATCTAGAGCAGGTGGAGGTGCAGAGGGTGCTCGCTGATGTTGGGGGGGCGGTGTGGAAGACCGTGCTTGGGCTAAGCTAGTCATCCAAATGGCCAAGTCAACGGATGTTGTATGATTTCTTGCTATTTCGTCTCGGTTGTGGACGTGTAGACGCTTTGTATTTTTGATTTTTGGTCATTGAGCTTGAATTTGTAGATTAGATCTTTTTTGTTATTCTATGCTCCTGTGCTGATGCGTGCGCTTGACGGAACTTCTGCGGTTAACACATTATTCGACGGTATGGTCCAACTTCATCTTTGCCCGTCGTCGCTCGCTCTAATGATTATCCGTCTACAGAATTTGTGAGGCGCACGCGTCGCCTGCCACTGCTCAAATCTGGCTAACAGTACACGCTTATGAAAGCATTATTGTTCTCTATTCAGACCCAATCAAGGTAACGTGGGTGTGGACAAAAGCCACACAGTGCCACAAACACCGGGGGCAAATTCAAGCGCACGTTAAGTTGACGTGCCTTTAAAGCACGTCGTCTGCAGTGACTCTGGGGCTGAGTTTAGCCTGCTTATGTAATGATCTGTTTCATCACTGCGTCGTAAAATTGAGTGTTGCACTTAATCTTTGTGAACTCGATACAACATTCAACACATGGGCAAAGTCATTTGCACCTGCTCGCAGTGCTCAAAGTTGACGGTCCTTGATCATGGCCAACAAGTCCCAGGCCGACGAGTCAGTCATTCGACACGACGTGATCATGAAAAACAAGATTTGCGATCGGGATCACCTTCTCAAGCTACATCATCGTCATCACGACCTACTCCATATTTACGTCCGGAGAATGCTAATCCCTACGCTGAGTCAAGCTACTCTCGTGTTGATGGATTGGATCTTATTCAAAGTGAGTAGCTAGCGTTGTTCAGCAATTCCGACTATATTGACTGTTTCAATCAGTGATTGCTCCAGTCCTTGGACTGTGGACCTGGGCTGCAGTTTGGCTTAGTGTCCGTGCTGGTGTAAGCCGCCAAACTGCAAATACAATCCTCAGGGCCTTCAAGTTTATTGTTGAGACTTCATTACGGCTTATCCATGGCACCTTGAAATCTGCAGGAATTCCTCTGGCTCCATTGCAGGCAGTCGATATTCCGTCTGATGTTCGCACTGCATATCGTCATACAAAGCTGGAACCAGAGCTCATCCGTACTCCTTGTTGCCCCACATGTTTCACCCAGTATCCATGCCGACCACTTCCTCGTTACTGCACCTGGAAACGTTCTCCACGTTCACGGGCTTGCAATACTGAACTATACACCCTTCGCTCAACGAAAAATGGCCCAACACCAGTTCCAAAATGTCTTTACACCACACAGTCACTTGGATCCTGGCTTGCCTTCCTTCTCTCTCGCTCACGAATTGAAGAACTCCTGCATACAACTTTTGCACGGTTCCAAGCAAATATCCCACATGACCGCATGCGTGATATCCAGGACAGCCCAGCTTGGGAGTCATTTCGGGACTTCCTCCGATCACCATATCATCTGATATTTGGCATTTACATTGATTGGTTCAATCCCTATACCAATAAGATTGCAGGTGAGTAGCATACATCTATTCTCACATGGTCAGAGTCTGAGTTCTCTGTAGGCAAAGTGGTCTCATGTGGAGCCATTGTCTTATATTGTCTAAACCTGCCCCTGGAAATCCGCTTTTTGCCTGAAAATGTCTTTGTGTTGGGCATGATACCAGCACCACATGCTCCTGATGTCTGGACCATTTCCCATGTTCTTGAAGTGGTCAAAAGAACCATCATGGAGTTTGACTTGCCTGGTCAAGTTCTAGCTACACACCAGCATCCTGGTGGAACTGCTGTTGCTGCAAGAATTATCCCCCTTCTTGCAGACTTGCAAGCAATCAGAAAGGTTGCAGGCTTTCTTTCTCATGCTGCAACAGCCTTTTGCTCATTTTGTAAATGTCCTCACACTGAGATAGAGGACTTGGACTACCACAACTGGGAGAGCCGAGATGGGATTGAAGTTCGTCAGCAAGCTTGGCAATGGAAGAACTTGCTTACAGTAACTGCAAAGGAGAAACTCTCTCGTGAGACTGGTGTTCGGTGGACTCCCATGCACGATCTCCCTTACTGGAACCCTGTTCAACATGTTGTGCTGGGTTTCATGCATAACTTTCTTGAAGGTGTCCTTCAATATCAGCTCCGGGTGCTATGGGGGGTTGGGAGGACAAAAGCTGCACTGAAGGTATTGACCAATAAAATGGACAAGCAAGATACTGTGTCTATCACATCAGGTCGAACAGCAGATAGTGAAGATGAGGATGAAGTACGCCAAGCTGTAGTTGGTCTTACAAGTGATTTTATGGAGGTTGATGATGTTGGAAGCACCACTCTGGATGGATCAGACACTGATTCAGACACCCCTACTCCTGCCATTATTCCACAAAGGATTCACTCTGATGATGAGTCAGATGGTGAACTTTCTGCCAACATTCCCACTACTGCCTTTGATTTCACTCCAGCACAACTAGCAAGTCTCAGAGCTTGTATTCGAGATACTCTATTACCAACCTGGGTTCAGCGGCCCCCAGCAAACCTTGGTGAAGCAAGCCATGGAAAGCTAAAAGCTCATGAACTCCTCCTTCTCTTTGCGGTCTTCTTCCCTCTGGTTGTTCCAGAATTATGGTATTATGGTGAAGAACATTCTCAGCTGCTTCTGGAGAGCTTTTGCCATTTGGTTTCATCAACAAACATTATTGCATCGTACTCAGTCACCAGTTCTGAAGCAGACATATACACTTATCATTATATCAAGTACCGCCAGTCGATTCAACAACTATTCCCTGAATTTCCCTCGGTTCCCAACCATCACTATGCCATGCATAATGGGGATCTTCTCAAGTTCTGGGGACCACTTTCAATCTTAAGTGAGTTCCCAGGTGAACGAATGAATGGTGACCTCGGTCAAATCAAGACTAATAGACATCTTGGTATGTTGATTTTGTTTATCAAGAATTTTATTCACATCCTGAATAGGTTGCATGGAGTTGACCATGCTCCGGCAAACAAGTCGTAAAGGGAGATTACAGGCAATTCTACATGACAACCCTGCAGGCGACAAAACTCTCCAACAACTTGCAGATATTTTGGAGCCAGAAGATGTATTTGAATTCATGGCACCTCCAAAACAGATGAACGGAGCACAACTTGCTGAGGCTTACAAGACTGGAACCACTCTAGACATACAGCACTATCAATGGCTTCTACAGTATCTCAACAACATGGGAAGAGTGTACATCTCAACAGAGGCTGTACTACAGCACCCAGCTGGAACTGCTGTCTTACCTACAACTGCCAGACATCTTCACCAGTATAAGGTTCAAGACCGCGCATATAGTTGCATCACCAGTCATGAAGGAAATAGCCACATCCAATTTCATGTTCCATGGGATATGACCTTGCAGGAGACTGGGTATATTGAGGCAATCTGGGAGCTTCCTCTTGACAGGCAATGGCAATCATTTTTCCTTGTTCGTCAGCATCGTTCACTCTCACCTGCACAATCCCTCAAAGTCCCATACTTCGCACACCCGTGTTCGCTATTGAAAACAAAAGTAGTCAACAGTCAACCCTCTGATACACTCTACATTGTGGAGGCACACCATATTATCTGCCATGTTGCAGTTTACAAGCGCCCAGCGGGAACATATGGTTTGAATTGTGAGACCATGGCTATTTGCTGGTCACTTAACAGAGGGCGCCGATAATAAAGGAATATATTAGGAAGAATAGCCAATTCTGTAGACATACTATAGGTTTGTGGAAGATACAAATACCAAAGTCTTGTACAATTGATGTGAATCATATTGAAAGGGGAGAAGTCAACATGGACAAGGTATAGGTAGTGGATACAAGTATAGCCATAAAGTGATACAAATGTATAGAGATATTACAGTTTTTCAGTTTGCGGCATGGGGTGGCTAACGCACTAGTTGGAGAATGGGCAGGAGAATGTCTAAGCAAACTCGCACACATGGTGCGCATATATGCGGTGGTGGGGTGCGAAAAATGTTGAAAATTGGGCCAGAACCTGGTGAGATATCACAATCTTTCATTTTGGGGCATGGGGAGGCTATAGCGCCAGCGGATGAGCAATTAGGCCAGAGTCCGAGCGAAGAGGCACACACATACTGCTCATATATGCGATGATGGAGTGCCAAAAATGTTGGCAATTGGGCTGGAACACAGTGAGATATCGCAGTTTTTCAGTTTGCGGCATGGGGAGGCTAAAGCGCTAGTTGGAGAACGGGTGCGGGGGTGTCCAAGCGAGCTCACACACACATGCCGCACACATATGCGATGAGGGGGTACCAAAAACGTTGAAAATCGGACAAGAACCTGGTGAGATATCGCAGTTTTTCAGTTT
Source organism: Pleurotus pulmonarius (assembly GCA_012980535.1). Taxonomy (NCBI): domain Eukaryota; kingdom Fungi; phylum Basidiomycota; class Agaricomycetes; order Agaricales; family Pleurotaceae; genus Pleurotus; species Pleurotus pulmonarius. Next base: position 2,711,116 of record SJKF01000005.1, read on the forward strand.
GGGGCATGGGGAGGCTACGGTGCCAGCGGATGAGCAATCAGGCCAGTGTCCGAGCGAAGTGGCACACACCTAGTGTTCATGTATGCGATGGTGGGGTGCCAAAAACGTTGGCAATTGGACAAGAACCTGGTGAGATATCGCAGTTTTTCAGTTTGCGGCATGGGGGGGCTAAAGCGCTAGTTGGAGAACGGGTGCGGGGGCGTCCAAGCGAGCTCGCGCACACATGCCGCACACATATGCGATGGTGGGGTATCAAAAACGTTAAAAATTGGACAAGAACCTGGTGAGATATCGCAGTTTTTCAGTTTGGGGCATGGGGAGGCTATGGTGCCAGCGGATGAGCAATCAGGCCAGTGTCCGAGCGAAGTGGCACACACCTAGTGTTCATGTATGCGATGGTGGGGTGCCAAAAACGTTGGCAATTGGACAAGAACCTGGTGAGATATCGCAGTTTTTCAGTTTGCGGCATGGGGGGGCTAAAGCGCTAGTTGGAGAACGGGTGCGGGGGCGTCCAAGCGAGCTCGCGCACACATGCCGCCCACATATGCGATTGTGGGGTATCAAAAACGTTAAAAATTGGGCCAGAACTTGATGAGATATCGCAGTTTTTCACTGTTGGGCATGGGGAGGCTATAGCGCCAGCGGATGAGCAAGTAGGCCAGTGTCCGAGCGAAGTGGCACACACCTAGTGTTCATATATGCGATGAGGGGGTATCAGAAACGTTGAAAATTGGGCCAAAACTCGGTGAGATATCGCAGTTTTTCAGTTTGGGGCATGGGGGGGCTAAAGCGCTAGTTGGAGAACGGACGAAGGGGGGTTCAAGCGAGCTCGCGCACACATGCCGCACACATATGCGATGAGGGGGTACCAAAAACGTTGAAAATTGGACAAGAACCTGGTGAGATATCGCAGTTTTTCAGTTTGGGGCATGGGGAGGGTATTGTGCTAGTTGGAGAACGGGCGAAGGGGCGTCCAAGCGAGCTTGCGCACACATAGTGCTCATATATGCGATAATGGAGTGCTAAAAACGTTGGCAATTGGACCAATCCTTGATGAGATATCGCAGTTTTTCACTGTTGGGCATGGGGAGGCTAAAGCACCAGCGGGTGAATGGCCCAGCCAACATCTAGGCAAATTGGCACGCACATAGTGTTCATATATACGCTGATAGGGTGCCAAAAACGTTGGGAATTGGGCTTGAACTTGGTGAGATATCGCGGGTTTTCAGTTTGAGGCATGGGGAGGGTATTGCGCTAGCCTGGTCAGGTGTTTGAGAGTTCAAGTGTTGGCGGTGTGCGTGTCTACGCTCATGTTCTGCAAAGGAACACAAGATTCAGAAATGAACCCAGTGAGATCTTGATATTGTGGTTTGTGCGGCATAGGCGTACATATGATGGTGGCTTATTTACAAGCAACGCAAGCACTGATTTCAATAAATAAATACAAGTAATGGTGAATCGTAATTAAGTATTCTACAGGCTATACTATATTGTTCCAACGCAGTCGGTATATGCAATGTAAATGAAAAAGTCTGAACGGTTACTACCATATTAGATATCTTCGTCCATTGGTTGTACATTGCGCTGCACCTCTTCCTCTGATGCAACACCTGCTCGTGACCCATGCTCTGGAGCTTTTCCAGAGCGAGCCGAAGATGTCCCTGTGCCACTTCCTGCAGCCTCTCCAGATCGAGTTCCAGATGGACCAGCAGCGGGTGGTGTCTTAGACCCGCCGTTTGCATCCGAACCACCGCCATCATCTGAGCCGCTTTCGTCTGCCATTGCCAAAATCTCTGCTGCGGTGGGTAAATTATATGCCTTCTTGACTTTGTCACCGTATTTCTTCATGAATTCGGCATCCGATAATTTCTTCCATTCCTCGGGGGTGAGTCTGTCGTAGTCTGCTTTCCCTGGCAAGGCAATTGGGGCATCGATATACTCCGCACGGTACTTGCAATCAAGCCTGTTGAAGTACTCAACAGAAAACCAGTCAAGAGGACATCCCAACGGCACGCGACGAGAGATGTCGCTCTCGATTGGAGGATCATGGCTCTCCCTAGGTTGTGGTCTCGCACCTCGTTGGCCACGAAGGACAGGAGTTCCATCGATACGTGCCTTGTCGATTGTCCGAAAGAAGCTTGTAACATGGGGATTTCGAGCCGACTTCGAGAAAATGAAAAAGCCGTTTCCGTTTGGCTTGCGCTCATCGTCGGACGTACATTCGGGGTCGTTTGCTAACATTTGCACACGTTTGTTGAATCCATTGTTACGTAGATAATCCTTGCGCTTCTTCGTAAGCTAAAATGGAATTCAGTGACGTGAGATCTGACACAAATAGCTAGTACTCACTTCATCCCGCCGCCGATATGTGGCATTATTTCTAACAGACTTTGCAAGGCTCCCGGGTTCCCTTTTCTCCTTCATAGCAAGCCCTTTCAAGTACGACCACACAAAATTGCGATAAAGATCACGAAGAAGTTGCACATCCTTCAGGTAGTCGAGGTTGACAGAAAGATGGCTATATGCCAACGCGACAGCTGCAGTCTCAAAGGTGGAAATTGCGATCGACTCCAGTGCAGTATTGTAGGGTGATGTCGGTGTGCCCTCAATGAGATCAGGGCGCCACTCAGTGAGGCCAAAGCCATGGAGAGTGGCGAATGTTTGTCGGATGACATGATCGGGTATACGTGAGATATTTCCTGATGTTGCTGATGGTTCCACGACTTGTCGCAACCGAACTGCTTTCAACGCATCATGTGTCGCCGTGCTAGTTCCACGGTAGGTGCGATTCTGGTGCAACGCGTTGGTGAAGGCCTCCGATGAGCTGAACCGGCGCTCGAACATTGAAATAGCATGCTTAGAGGGGGGTTCAGGTATGGCATCGCTTGAGAAAGCACCCGAAATCAGACGGATATGAGTCTCGAAGGCCAGCTATAAAATCATCTGTAAACTTTCTGCACCCTTGAAAGGCAAAAGGCCAACACACCTTCAACCCAACGGCATCTTCTGGCACCTCACTTCTCTTCAAATGATGTTGCTTTCGCTTTGCCTTCTTCTTCTCTTCACCTGCAGTGGGATTTGGAGATGGCATTCGTCCTCGCCGGCGACGTTTCGTGGGTGTTGATGGTGGCTCCTCACGCCGTTGCCGTTTTGAGGATGTACCAGTACTAGAGTTAGGGGGTGGACTTTGATTCCCGGTTACCATTGATGCACCACAGCGAGATGATAGTAATTTGCAAGAGTACAAAGATACCTTGATACAAAACTATACGTGATGCTGCCTCATGTCTTGCTCAACGCGGTGGTGTGATCAGGACGTGCAAGCCAAAGCACAAAGGCAAGATGGCACGCGTAACATTCATGGTTGTAGAAACAGGCGGCCCATGATTATATAATGGATTTCTCACTAGGGCCCCAGCATACAACGTGCGGAACAGGTGCATTAAAGGCACGTCAAGTTGACGTGCCCTTGAATTTGCCTCCAGTGAAACTGCCACAACTAAACAATCCATAAAAGCCAGGTAGTGGACTTTTGGCTTTCAGTTCAACATCCCCATGTCCCTCTCTACCGCCACCCAAAGGGTTCTGCGAGTCCCCGAAATTCTCCATCAGATACTCGAGGAGTCAAGCAGCGGAGACCAAGTTCGCATGGCACGAGTATCCAAGACTTGGTTCGATGTTGCTGTCGGATTCATCTGGAAAGAGATTCCAGATATCCTCCATCTCTTGGAAATCTTAGCTCCTCTGACATTCGAGGACGATAAAGTGGTATGCAATGGCTCTTATCGCATCACGGACCAAGCTAACGCGCAACAATAGGTCTTCACCCGCCCACTGACATCCCACGACTGGGCTAGGTTTGACCTGTACGCGGGTAAAGTGCGTGTATTGCGTCAGGAGATGACCTATGCCCGAGCTCTTCACCCGGATCTCATATTGGAGCTGCTGGTCACGCGCCGTCCGTCAGAACTTCTCCCAAGGCTTCGCGACTTACACCTCTACCCGTGCACCCTTGACTGCGCTAGTCTCTTCCTCCATTCAACGATTACCTCATTGGGCATAGTCCTCAAAGGAACTTGCCCCTTGCTTGGGCCTCTTCTCTCTTCGCTACCAGTGAAGGTTCCAGGGCTCGAAGAGCTGACATTGTTTCAAGACGATGATCTCTATCCCCCAGAAGCCAACATCGAAGGGTCTCTCGTTGATGCGCTGCATGGACTCACATCATTGAAGTTGTTGCGCCTACCACCATTGTGGCTTACCTCCCCCATATCCAACGCTGCCAGTTCCTGCGGTGACTTGAGGGACTTCGTCGCGATGATCCACCCCTTCTCGTTCGCAGAGGAAACGAAGTTGTCTAAATCTTCCGACTTCAAGTATCTGATGTCGACGTCTCTCCCCCCTGATGGCTTTCTTTCACTCGAGAATTTCGAAATCCCCACAACATTCTCCCGCGCAAGACAGGTCCTTTCACAGGGACATCACTTCAACACACTCACCAACTTCCTAATTATCTCCCCTTGTCCCGAATCACCTCACGCATATGGACAGTTTTTGGCCATGTTATCTACTTGTTGCCCCGCTCTTGAATACCTTACCATCTCCTCTATTCCCATAGAGGCACTAAGCGACGACTTTCCTGCGGTACTCTTCGACGATATCGAGCCAGTTACTCAACTGACGCGCCTTCGGCTTCTTGATCTGCAACATCCTCTGCCGTTTCAAATCGATACGGCGAATGTCATCTCTATCGCCCAGGCCTTGCCCGATATTACTACCCTCCTGTTAAACCCGACTCCTATTGTCAAAGGAGCATCAGCCCTCAGCGTAGGTGTTCTTTCTCCTCTTCTCAGCTCCTTTCCGCGTATCGAGCAACTGGGGCTGTATATGGACACCTCGGACAAAAGTATACCATCTCCAACAAGCGACGAACAATATGGCACAGTGGTAATGGATTCAGGGGAGTCCACGGGCCTACAAGCACTCGAGGTTGGGAAGACATCTGTCTCGTCACCCATTCAGCTCGCGATCTATCTTAGTAGAATTATTCCACTCCATTGCACCATTTTGGACTTTGGGCGGTTCAAAGACGAGGCGGAGGCTAGCGAAGATGAGGAAAGAGATGCGGAACATTGGTCAGAAGTTAGGCGCCTTATCCCTGCATTCAAACAAGTGCGAGCTGAAGCGCTGAAGGGTCTCGAGTCCCGAGCAAGCCGTCGATTGAGTGACACAGGGTGAGGGATCAGATAATGTAGTTGTTTATATGCATTTACTACGCGGGACTTATCCCAAATAATACATCCATAATGCTATTTGTGCTAGACAAAGAATATATGATGTAAGTAAGCAATAATTCTCACAGTCAGTACATTATTGCTTACTTACATCATGTATTCTTTGTCTAATGGAATTAGCATTATGAATTTATTATCAGGAATAATTCCCAGGCAGTAATCACATATTGACTGCGACAATATCTGATCCTGCACACTGTGTGAAGTACCTTTGATCAAGTTCGCTTGGTCATCAGGATCTTGTATTAATTGCTCTGTATATACTTACATGTGGATCACTATAGAGTACTGAGTAGTAATATGACGGTCAATCTAAATAACTAACAATGAGAGATCGGATATTAAGCAGCTTTCATAAGTCGAGAATACTCTCCCCTTTGGAACTGTAAAGCATCAAGGTGTTTCTTTGACCTCTTGTGTCGTTTGAGGTCTGACGCCCTACCAAAAAGTGTCCCGCAAACGTCACAACTATGGGGTCGTTCACCTCGATGAGCCTGCATATGATCTGCACAGAGATGAGCATTCTAGATGATATCTAACGGCCTCGGGGTCACTAACATTTATAGTTGTGTTTTGCTGTGAAGACGCTTGGACAGAAAGTGCAGCTGAATTTAGCTTCGGCTGGCCGGCGGCGTTCACGCCAGGTTACATCCCTTGTGGTCGCTGACGACGACGCTACCGGTGTGGAGGAAGGTTGTCCGCTCCCTTCGATCGACGACGCTGTAGGTTTGGGAGATCCAATTGATGCCGGAGGGCGTTCAAGGGTCGTTGTACCTAATAAAAGTTGGTCTAGCCGTAGAGGAGCCAAGTCGTTGCGGGCTTCAGCGTCTGAAACATATCGCTCAGCATGGTGATCTATTCCAAAAGGCAGATCCGAAGTGACTGAGGGATGAATATATGGTCCTGGAAAAGGCGCCGATGGTTCTTGCCAGAGGGTCGTGTAGCTGGGGCGCCACGAGCTGGAGGGGGCTTGCGGAGGAACTTGGCCCTGCGGTTGATAGGCGGCAAAGGAAGAGAATGTGTAGTCGTGAGCCGCAGAGTAATAGCTATTCGCGGCTACCACTTCTTCATGCAAGAGGACGTATAATTAGCTTGTGCGGGGCCAGGTGGAGCGATAGCGCCAACGCACCATTGCCCAGCCCGACAACAGAGCCTGGCGGACCTACAGTATGGACATTAGAGGTCGGTGGTGGTACAAACGATGGTTCTTGCCAGTGGTCGAAATAAAAGTGAGGTTCACTTGGATTTTGCACCGATACTTGCCTTCTCGGTGCGTACTCGACGCCGATGGGATTCATATGGACCCCGGGTTGATTGACGTCTATAATGTAAGAGAGCGGGAGTTATGTAGAGACCTGCATCGAGAGAATAAAAGTAGACCGGACGCACGACTGTTCACAACAAAGGTTTGACTTGGAGTGCCTGCCTCGGGGTTGGAACTGTCTGAGACTAGGTGCGGGAAGGGCTCTTGCCAATGCCCGAAGAAACCAACCTGCGAGTTGGTTGAGGGTCGTGTCGGCAGTGGCTCCCCTTGGACAATGGCGACGATTGGATCGAAATTAGACTCGAGATAGTTCATCGCTGCAATATCGTCGAAGGCAATACTTGTTAGTAGTGTTTCTTGGAATTAGGGATGAACGACGCACGCAAATCCGGCCCTACAGGCATCCCCAGAGTTCTTGAACCGTAGGAAGTGTCTGGCAGCGCATGTAGTAGTGGTTCTTGCCAAGGATTGAAGTAGTTCAGGTTCGGATAAAGATTACTTGCGCCGTGGAAAGATAGCTGGCCATGTCCATGAATGTCGACGGGAACTTGTCGTCCTGCGGCATCTGCATCGAGATCCTTGTGTGTTACACGGCGTAGAATTGAAGTGGGGTACCACCATGGCTGCGAGACCCCAGGATGACCTTCATCCGTTGAGCCCTCGAAGGGAGGATACGAAGCTTGCAGGGCCATGCCACGACGTTGACGAATGGCGAAGCCGCTCTAAATGACGGCGTAAGGTGCCAAGGCGATCGAGTATCGAGACGGCTCAATCTCTGGAGGTTTTCATACAGAAAAAATATCATGCCATTTCCATTTTCATCGCCGTTGAGTAATGCGCCGTGTGCAGCAGCGTCGTTGACGTATTGTCCCGACGGTTATGTGGTGATGGGCCCCCGTAACACAGAGTATTTACACACGACACCCGAGCTTGGGTGTACTGCGCGGTGTAGAGAACCCGGGACACTGTGCCCACCCTTGTTCCGGGATCGTCAAGCATCAAACACACAGAAATGATAGTCGGATGCGAGATTGGGACCCCCAACACTGACGCAGACAGTCATGGACGTATGATGTTGCAGGTGCAGGGAAAGCCGCGCGTATAATGAATGGGAGGGCTGGGAAGGGCCTGTTCCCACCAAAAGACAGATTTAAAGTAGGAAGGAAAGAATTTGGCAATCCGAATGTGCACGTGATGGTATAGGGGTATGTAAATAATCAGAGTATAATACCTATGAAAGAATGCTTGAACAACGGGCGATAGCGGACCGAAACAAGAAGTAAATGAAATGGTCCCCCGCAATATAATCATCAGTGTGTCCGTCACGAATGAGCGCTCACCGCACGGCAGGGTTTGACAAGTTGCAGTGGGTGCCGAAGTTCGTGAACGGTGGGGAACCTCCGACGGTGGACTCGACTTGGACTCGGAGGGCCAATGGCTGTGTATGCCACCGTATCTCCCCATAACGAGTCCTGATAAATTTCAAAGGGAAGTGCGATGGTGGCAACTACTCGCGTTGCACTGGCGGGTGGCTGTGGGTGGCTGGTGGTTAACGTTACGCTTAAACGTTCAGCGCTGAACGTTTAACGTTGAGTGGTCTAGGCCTGGTGCGGCCGCGTCGTTCGTACGAGTCTGTGGGCTGCGACCGAGACGACAGGCGAGCCGTGAGTTCTACATAGTCAGGTACCGGCAGACCTTAAATCCAGCTCAGGACCTCAAGGGATGGAGATGGCATGGATAAATGGGTCGATGTATTAGGTGTATGGGGGACCCGGAGTATGGCGTGCATGAAGAAACTCTGGTGGAATCCGAATCCAGACCGGCGACCGTGGTGGTGTCGACTGATATAATAACAACGGTCTTCTTGCGCGCGGAAAACCGTGATCGTCACTGATCGCTATCCTTGGCCGCACTTGTTCCTATCTTGGAGATTGACATACTGGCCGCAGGAGGCCGTACTATCTTCGTCGGAAACGAGAATGGATATCCGAACGGATAATATTCGCCGGCATGGAAATCTTGTTGTAATTCGGTCTATGGCACTGTAGTAAGACTTGGAGCCCAGCACTGTTGAAGCCGCGCATGGACTTTGTTTGGCAATGAACTCTGGGCCAAATAACCACTCTTCAACTTTTAACATTACCACTTGACAGCTAACTGCAAAATCGTAGACACTCCCCAAAAAATTAGTGAGAGTTCGTCGGCATACCAAACACGGAAATTCTGTGATGGCTAATCTAGCCGCGCGGCACTCTCCGAGGCGACGTAGTTCTCGACACAACCACCGTTCATACCATCTAGCCAACCTTGCATGTATGACCAGCTTTCTACTTGCAAACATCGAACCTTGCAACGTCGGCGAAGACCTGGTGAACGCGCAACGTGTCGACGCCGCTGTAGCACATCGAGTCTGTGTGCGGCAAGGCGGCCATCATGAAATTACCATGTTTAGTATGCTGACTCATATATCTCATTTTTTCCAGTGAGTGTCTACGATTTTGCAGTTAGCTGGAAACTGGGCTTCCATCAGCGGGGGCCTCAGTCAAACGTGATATGCTTCCCCACAGTGTTCCGTGAATGTATAGCTCAGGCCCATCAGCGGCAGTCTCCAATAGTTATCAAGCGCTCATGTTATTCGTGGTTTCCATGGCGTATATCAGTTTGCACTACCTTGAGGAGTCTTTATAGGCTCCACCGACTTGTCGGAATCCCGTTCGACCCCATGTCTCGAACGCACGCAACTCAATGGCACCCGACTTCCTTATCCAGGTCTGAATACGAAGCGGCTGTCCGCGGAAGAAACCATCTTCTGCAGCGGGTCCAATCTATGACATGCGACCCAAGGTTTCACAGGTAGCAATCCTCCACTGGGACTCCCATTGGCTGTCATATTACCAATCAACTCCCACTAAAATGTATCCTTGTAGTTCTCGCATCGACATCCCTATCTTGAATGCGACGACTCGAATCGATGTCGGACAAAGCGAACAGGAGTCCTCGCAACTTACAAGCTGTCCAAGATAGGCAGCAGTCTGGAATAGACTCCGGCAGTGTCAAGTGGTCAGTCAAGCGTATTCAGCTCTTGTTGTGATCTGATGCTTGCAGGGTATGTCGTCCAATGGGCAAGTTCGGTGAATGGTCTCAGAAGCGAGAAGCGGCCCACAGTCTGTCACTCGATTTACTCCGACGATCATTGTAGGGGATTCAATGTTCAATCGTCGTGAAATCAGTGCCCCAAGTAGCAAGCACATCTCACGCTAGGGACTGGTGACCCGCAAAAGGCACCTATTCCCTCAAATGTTGGGGAGACAAAGGCATATAATTCTGCGTCCCACCAAATGTTGCTCCTCTGACTCCGCTCCTCATGCCGACAGATCTCTACCTCTGCATTTTTGCACTTGCATTGGTCGTTGTTGGCCTGCGGCAATGGCATAAGCCTAGATTGCCTTTCCCTCCGGGCCCAAGGGGGTATCCCATCGTCGGCAACCTGTTTAATATGCCCTCCGATCGCCAGTGGGAGAAGTATCTCGAGTGGTCTAAGAAATATAGCAAGTACCGCTTAATCTTGTTTATCTAAATCTTGTTGACGACTTCTTAGACTCGGACGTAATCTACCTCAATGTTCTCGGAAGCCCAATCATCGTGCTCAACTCCCGCAAAGCGGTGAATGACCTCTTCTCCGTGCGATCTTTCCTTTACTCAGACAGGTGGGTCATTGTCGGGAACACTATTCCCGCCGACTACGCGCTCACAAAGTATCAAGACCCGTTAGTACCATGGTTACCGAACTGTGAGGAAAGCAAAGCTATTGCTGCAATGCACGCTGACGAAGTTTCGCTCCAGCCTTGGTTGGAAATCGTTGTTGAGCATTATGCCATACGGCCATGCATGGCGCATTCGCCGCCGTGCGTTCTGGCAAGAATTCAATCCAGAACATTCCCTCAATCATCGACCAAAGCAGCTTTGGTACTCCCGCGACTTCCTTCGCCGACTGCTAGACGAACCCAAGCGCTTTCTCCATCATATTGATTAGTGAGTTTAAAACCCCGTGGCATCGATCTTTGCTAATACCTATACGAGCACTCTGGCTGCGGTTATTATCTCCATCACATATGGCTTAGATGTTCAGCCAGAACATGACTCTAATATTGAATGCGCCGAAAAAGCGCTTGGACAATTGCAGGAAGCCGCGATCTCGGGGAACTTTATGGTTGACATCTTGCCGTTTCTGAAGCATATCCCAAAGTGGATACCAGGAGCCGGCTTCAAGATCTTCGCAGAGAAGGCACGCCCCGATACCATAAATATGAGAGAGGCACCGTACAAACAAGGTTTGAGCCGCTTGGTGGGTACCTTCTGTGATTCGATGCTTCGTCGATTTGATCTCCCAATGATCTTTCAGCTCCAAGGAAAGGGAGATCCAAGTATTTTATCTCGCTGTATAGAACGGGGATATAGCATTGATAACTCCTCCGACGAAGAAGTCATTAAAGACGTAGCTTGGATTGCTTATGCGGGTATGCTCTAAGTTTCTTTCTGAGTACGGTTGCTTAGAAGATCACCACTAGGTGGCGCGGAGACATCCCATGTAGTTCTCTCTAACTTCGTTGCAGCGATGCTTCTCTACCCAGAAGTACAAAGGAAGGGCCAAGAAGAGCTAGATGCTTATCTTGGGTCGCGGCTCCCCGAATTTGAGGATCTACTCCACTTGCCGTATGTTCGCGCCATCATGCTGGAAGCACTACGGTCTGTGCTCTGTTGGCGGCCTCTTCCCCATTCAAATAGCTTACCTGAATCATAGATGGCAATCTGTGGTGCCTTTAGGAAAGCATGTCCCCGTATCCTGAGTGTGCGCTGTCCCTTACGACTCGTTCAGGTTTAGCCCACAGACTCACGATGGACGATGAGTACAAGGGGTATTTTCTACCGAAAGGTTCAACTGTCTTCGCCAATATTTGGTAAGTTCGCATTCACATCGCCTTGAGTAAATACGAACTAATGATCGTGAAATCACCTTCCCTAGGGCCCACTTAAGAGATGAAAAATATTATCCCGATCCCGACACCTTCAATCCCGAAAGATTCCTGAAGGATGGCGAAATCGATCCGAAGACCCTCGACCCCATGCCCAATTTTGGAGTCGGGCGAAGGTCTGTGCAGATGTTCTTCATCTCTTCCGCCGTTCCTTATCCTTAGCTTTATACAGGATGTGCGCTGGCCGGTTCTTCGCCATGGACTCTCTTTCGATCTCCATGGCGTCAACCCTCTTCTGTTTCAACATCACCAAGGCCAAGGACGTAGAAGGACGAGACATCGAATCTGAAATCCAGTGGACCTCCGGATTCTCAAGGTATGCGTTCCAGATATCCGCCGAAACGATGGGGGTTTGTTAATGATTCATAGACAGATCATTCCGTTCGAATGCTCTATTACACCTCGTTCTCTTGAGGCCGTGAAGCTCATTCGTGATTCAGAGTTTTTGTGAAAGATCGCTTTGCAGAGATCGATACCGCGATTCTCTGTACATGTACGCTACCGCACTATATTTCTTTGGCCTCACGTCTCTGAACCTATACATGCCTTCTCACTGTGGTCTGTAAGTCCCACCCTCCCAATCTTCAGCAATGATTGTCTCATGCTATGTCCTCGACCAGGCATTGTAATACCCATGATCTGTGTGTATTCGTTAGGATGTGGATCTTCAAGGTGAGATTGTTGTGTCTTACATCTTAGCCCCTGATCGGACTTGCCTCTACTGGTCTACCTTTGACCAACATGTATCGACGAAGCACGCTGCCTTCCTGGTGTCCAAACATTCGCTCTGCTGGGCCCCGCGTTCCCCAAGGTGCGAGAACCCAATTTTATGATCAATCCCACGGACGTCACACACATTGAAGGTGAACCGCCGTTGCACGTGATGCGAGGTGATGTGCGACGGACAATAAGGTCGACGGTTGTCATGTTGACAATAAGTTAAGCGTTTCCTATTTTTATTTGCCTGCTGAACACTATAAAGTGATTGCGCGAGCGCTTCCAATCGCCTAGCCCCCACTCCTCTCCTCCTCCCGTGTCCATTGTTTCCTTAAATGTCTTGGAACACTGTTGGCCGTTCAGGGAAGGGTATGTCCACTCACGTAGTTACGAAATCATATTGTTCTGACCATTTGAACTTGAAGACACAAGGTCGAGAGAAGCCCGGAACACCCCCGCCCCACGCCGCAGCGTGCCCGCTCAGAGTCGTGGCGCCCGAAACACGAATGCTGCGAGGGGCACATTCAATCAAGTCAACGGGGATCAATACTACGGTCCCGTGACCGTGAATGGGGGGGGTGTCAGGACCCTGGACAATGCCGACCGAACCCCCCCGTGGGAACGGACACCGGAAGACCTCGCCAGGCCGTTAGGCCTGGCCGAAAACGGACATTTTAGACTCAAAATCGACCAAAATTCCTAAGAGAAAAACGGACACTTGGAGGCGTTGGCGGAGGATGCCTGTTGAGTTTATCGGACATTTAGGGCCATGAATGAAATATTTTCCCGATTTTTTGTCATAGAAACAATTTGTGACGTGACAAATTATAACATATTCCAACATTGGCAAACTGTCTTTTCCCCCACTTCGCAAACATCGGAAAAGAACAAGTCACCAGCGCTCTTGCAGTGCAAGAATGCCAAAACCTTCGCTCGATATTATTGACATGATACATGTCGACGAAGTCACTCCAGCAACCAGCTATCTTCAATTGCCCACACTCTATCAACAATACTTGCCAAGTTCTACTCTATCTGTGGCCAAATTCGTTGAAGTCCCCCTCCCCAATCAAGACAATCACTTGAACCTTGTGACAGCCAGCGCATGGTTTGATCGACTCCCACCGGATACCGACCCATGGCTTCTAATCTCGCGAACGACCCCCTCTTGTCACGTCATTCGGGAACTGGAACAGGCGCTGGCAGGGGAGCTTCGAAATGGTGCCATATCCATTCGAGATGTGCGATACAACGAGGGACGTGAACGCTTTCCACTCCATGTCATTGCATTCTGGAAAGAGTTGAACCGGATGAGCGCACAACAGAAATCGTGGAGGGAGAGTTGGGCATGGCTTACCAATCAATCATCTTCGAAAGACATAATCGCGGGCAGCCTAGCAGAAGGTGTGCTAACAGCGCTGGAGGGCCTTGGATGGGATGTACCCCTCCCCTTTGTACGCGGATGTGTGCGAAGCACCGACTTGACCATATTCTGCAGGGAGTCTTGGTTCAACGGGGACCATATTGACATGATGATGGAATTACTGAGCATGCGCCTTGCCGACGACGTTGCAATGCGGACATCTATCCTGATTGCCCCCTTAGTCTTCACAATGGAAATACAGAGGTCAACGGCTCACACGTGTTCAATGTTGCTCAGTCGTTATCGAAAGGAAATCGAGAGGAAAGCTATCAAGAGGCTTTACTTCCCGGTACACGTTAACGGAAACCACTGGGCCGCTGGGCGTATTGATTTTGAGGAACGATCAGTGGCTTATGGTACGCAGGAGTCAACACTCTTACCAGCATAAGCTTACACCAGATATATAGGTGATTCAAAGGCAAAGTTTGGTTCGAAGATTTCGAAAGATTTCAGCAATAATCTGAACCGATGGTTGATGTCACTTGAGAGAGGAAAGGGAGCATTCGACTTCCAAGGCGATTCTTTGCGCCATGGAACACAGACCGATGGGTACTCTTGCGGAATTGCATGTTCGAGCATCATAGCACACGACGTGTTCGGAGGTGTGACATGGACGCAAGATCGTAATGATCGGGTACGGTTGAGTTGGCTAAGCCAACTAATAACAGCTGTTGGCGACAAGACAATGGTACGCCAATTTGTTTGCAATGCTATAATATAGAGACTCACCAAATTTTTCAGACGGCGGCTCATCCAGCAGCTGCCCATCATGAATACCCGAATGCCGAAGTAGAAATTGCAGTGGCGCTGGGGGATCACAACTTCAACGATCTTCACCAATTTGCGATGGAGATGGACACGAATACAGAAGACTGCGGCCGTCAGTTTGCGATGGAGAGAGATGAACAGACAGACATTGCTCACGAGTCTGCGATGGGAAAAGACAACAGCACAGAGGACGTGAACTCTCCTGTTGATCAAGATACCAGTGGACCTGTGATGCACATAGTCGAAGACTCACATCAACCACCCAGCGACACCAATTGGAACGTTCCAAATGACCCAGGCGTTGAAGTAATTTTGGAGGGATCAAGTACTAGCGATGAAGGTAGAAGTGATGAAAGGGAAAAGGAACTTGATGAGGCGGGAGGAAATGATATCCTCAAGTTCTTCTCACTGGCGCAGCCGAGCGATGGTCAGGCGATAGCAAAGAGGAAGCGAGGGAAATCAATGTCGATGGCCAGCGCTGAGGATAGTGCACGTGTTGACGACCCCTATTCCAAATGGAAGGCGAAACTTACCAAGGACGATCCACTTGTTGTCTTCAATGGTGCCAACCATCTGGAAGCATGCCATTCTCCATGTGGGCGCAAGATAATTATGGATGAACTTCACGATGTCAAGGCCTGGAATCGTCACTGGGGCAGCTGCCTTATGCAGCATGCAAATATGGGATCTAAGCAGTATAAGGGATGGAAGGAGAAGATTCTTGCGATGGACAAGAATGCCCAATTTCACCCCTCAAATATCCGCTGCGTGAGGCATAGTATTTGCGGTAGAGACCTTCTCATGAAGGAGCCATATAATGTCTCTCGGTTTCGGGATCATAAATGCACTCCACGCAAACGCCCTGCAACGGTGGCTCCAGCACATTCGATACCCAAGAAACGCAAACGACATGCAATGGCAGCAGCTGGAACCTTGCTGATTGCACAATTCTTGCAGAAGCCTCAGTCGGTCACGATGAAGTCAGACGTGTCTCGACACTCGGTTCCAATTACGAAGGGTTGTCCTGGACTCACGCCAGCTTGCGATGAGCGTATCATGACATACCTACGACGTTCAGCAACCTCAGGTGGCGGTGGAGCATCAATCACCTCCATAGCACAAGAGAAATACTCAAAGCTATACCGAGATCTCACCGACAAGCAGAAGCTAGATGTCCGAACCGTCCAACAGCATCGGCACAAATGGACAAATGATCACAGTAATGAACGGGTCTTTGCTGTGAAGTGTATGCAGGAAGTTATTGTGTCTAGTATCAACACAGACGCCGCTCCATGCTCGATGTGTCAGAGTCTTCAGAAGGATCCTAATTTCCAGAAAGCCCTATCCGTTCCATTGCCCAAAGAAACAGACTACATATATCTAAATCAGCAATATCGAGGACAAGCAATCGGCCAGATTTATGCCCGCTCAATTGGGATAAAAGATCTTGTTGAGACATCGGTGAGATTTCCGCTGCTGAGACAGAATATATTGTCCTTATTACCAATCTACGCTAGGATGCTAAGAATACACCATGCATTAAATATGCTCAAGGTGTTCTTTCAGGGAAATTCAAGGACTTTGGCGTGTTTACTGGACTCGTCGAAGCAATGGTTACAAAGGTCGACAAGCTGGGCCGCGGCGTTGGGATGCAAAACTTCCAATATGCTCCTGCCTGGGATGAATTCTGTCGCCTAATATTGATTCATAGTCCACGCGCATATCGAGCAATGGATGAACACCTTGCAATTAGGTCGTCTCGTAACTTCAGGTAATGTTGCAGTTACAGTGGCATCAAATTCCATACTAATCTACGATACCGATAGATTAAAGGAAGCTCGGGAACCTCGCTTCTCGGCAGTTATCAACGAGAGAACCTTTCAATTGGCTGCCAAATGGTTGGATGCACTCGACTATTCTGGTCCTCTTGGACTGAGCTGCGACGACACCAAGCTCCATGCATCCCTCCGTTTGTATTGGGATGGAGTTGAACAAGCATACTTCCTAATTGGTGGTACAGATGGACCTATCCGTGTCGCCGATCCAGAGCAAGTAAGCAATGAACTCAAAAGTGGTACAACAGAGAAGGCACCGAAGGTCAGTCTCACATAATGTGTTGCGTGTTGGAGGAACCAATCTAACCACCCCAATGATTGCAGGTCCGTTTGTGGTCCGTAACAGTCCCCCTTCCAGGGGTGACACCGATTATCCTCGCAGCAAGGGCTATTTCTAGTGAGATGTCAGCGGAACAACTCCTGGTGCTCCTAAAGATGATTTTGGACGGTTTAATCAAGCAAGGACGCAAGGTGATTTCATACGCATGTGATGGCACTGAAGTAGAAAGATCTGTCCAACGCAAGTTTACATCTGAGTGTGTCGAGCATGGCGACTATCTCAAGACAACCATCCCACATCCTGACGGAGGCGAAGATCTCACCATCATCACGCCACGGTACAAGAATCAGCTAATTGTGATGATTCAAGACTCGAAGCACGCGTTGAAGACACTTCGTAACAATGCTTTTACAGGTGCCAAGTTGATGATCATTGGGAATCATACATTCTCATACCGGGACTTCCATATGTTGGCATTACATCCTGGATCGCCGATGTACCGTCGCGACGTAGAGAAACTTGACCGGCAGGACGACAATGCCGCAGCAAGGATGTTTGCAGCTGACACGCTTGACTTTGCGGCGCAACACTTCCATGACAAGATTGGGCTTATCATCTTTCTCTTCGTCTTTGGTGAGCTGATTGATGCCTACCAACACCGCTCTATCACCCACAACGAGCGTCTACTACTTGTCCTACGTGCACGCTACTTCTTGGACGCATGGGAAAAGTATCTCACATTGACAAAGCACAAGCTTGCCCAACACTTTCTCTCCCGTGAGGCCGTCGACATTCTACGCTACATCATAAACGGATTCATCGGTCTCATCATTGTCCACCGTGACCACCTCGATGACTCATTCCCCCTCCTCCCATGGCTACACTCAACCGAGGCATGTGAGCATGTTTTCGGTGAGGCTCGATGTGTTGTCAAGGACTTCACCATGCTCGACTTCCTTCACATGGTGCCTAAGCTCCAGGTGAAGATACGACAGGCTGTTCTCAAATCAAAAATGACGAATCCCAACACACCAGCTCAAGGATATTGCCATACGTACTTCCATAATAACACCGCCGACTTGTCTGCCCTCTCCTTTTTCCCCTCATCGTCCGACATCGCTAACACGGCACTTCAAGCCTTGCAAGAGGCTGATAGCCTTATCAATGTATGTGGTATCCACCCGATGCGCCTACGTCACAAGGCGATGTCAAATCAAGTAACTCTACGCAGCATTGACTCCTGGTATGAAGACGATGGCTCCGATGTCGAGGATACTGATGATCAAGGCCTGGGTGAGGCTCGTATACTGGAGGAGCTCATAGCGAAAGGCGAGGATGAGACTGTATTTAGGAGTCAACGGGATGAAGACCAACTCCTGAAGTTGACTGGATCAGCTATTGCCCTCACTGTAAATGATTTTGTCACCGTGTGCGTAACTTGTTTGTTGCATTCGGCCTCCTGTAGCTAATACATAGCTCGGCGGCAGGCAATCGATGCTAGCTGAGGACGAAGATCAAGAACTCACCTTGGCGGAGGAGCAGAGACACATTCAAGCTTACTACCAGCATCCCCGATTGCCTGATGTTCACGCACCATCTGAGCTATCCAAGCCCTTCGGCCTTGGTTCTCTCCATAGCGAGTCCATTTCGTTCACCGAACTCATTTCGCTGCGCCGAAAGCACCAAACCGAGCACGCAGCACAGTCTGTCCGCATCAGAACAAGTACTCCTGTGACAGAAGAGTCACTCCGTCGCAAGCTGATTCGTCGATTTCACGAAGCTCTCCGTCTACAAGATGAACAAGGCCTCACAACTGGCGCAGCACGCCAAATCAGATGGTTGGAAGGATCTTCAATAGCGACGGTCACCTCGACAACTGGCAATGCTGCCAATGCCGCCATCGTTGCCGATACTCTACGTGACAAGGTCCGTTGTCTGTATTCATGAACCATGGTTCACCGTTAATTTGACCGTTTGATTTATTTTACAGGCCCTTCAGCGGCGTGCTGGTTTATTCCTAGCAGCCAAGGTCCCACGGATAAACGAGCTCACCTCTGCGCGAGTCTCCAGTGTCATGCCGTTACGAATAGGTTCTTTCGGCTTCATCGCAACTGATACTAGCATCATGATTGGCAAAGGTAGGTCGCTTCACTCAAGCTCTTTGATTTCTAATAATACTACGTCGACGACAGTGGTTGCTTTATACGCGAAGTCAGGTGGGAAGAACGGAAAACACTGTGCCATCTTGGACTCTTCAAATATTGCTGCGGTGTCCAACATCGGACTACAGGTCTATGAGCAAACATTTTCAACGCACTTCAGCTCGATAACTGAAGCTACGGTGGCCTGGCAGACCCACCAATTCATCTTCATGCCATCAATGCCATTCCTACAGCTCCTCTGCAACGATCCTACTACCTCCTCGGAACTCAGCTTAGAAATCTCTCAGCAAGACCTCGACATATTTCTCCACCTTCGTCGTGAGTTTACCAGTATCAACAATGCGATGGTATTGTCTCGCAAACGAGAAGCAACAGCGGGAAAGGTGTAAGCTGCTAATTACCTATTTAACCTAGCTACTATAGGCGTAATGAGCTTGTAAAAGCCTGTAGAGCCTTCTGAACACTGCCCGGACTTTCGAAAGCCTTGTATAGGCCTGTTACGACGTTCGGACATATTAAGGGCACATTTTGAGGCCTGTTTGCGATTTCGGACATTTTAGGACTCGGTTTGGGCCTGTCCAATTTCTAGGACACTTTGGACCGAAAAACTGAGGGCCTACCGAAAATAGGACATTATTGCGCCGAAGGCGCAAGAAAAAAATAGGACATGAAGACCAAATGCTCCGACAGGCCTTCATACCCATTGTCCGGGGTCCTGGGGTGTCTCGGTGGATACGGGGCGAGCTGACCACAGTGGCGGCCCTGGTATGTGTGGTCCTAACATTTGATCAAGCCTGCTCATCATCTTGTAGCGGATATGCGATGGCTCAGAACCCGGAAGAGGGCCCTGCAAACACAAAACGACACCCTCTTGGACAACATGGGCTGGGTGGAGGCTCGGCAGAGGCTGCAACAGGAGGTTGCGGATCTGGAGAAAACCAACCAGATCTACTGTGCTGCTTCGGCCACAGGTGTTGGGCAAAATACCCACGAAGAGGGGAAAGAAGGTGGGAAGAAGACGAGGAGGAGGAGCAGGAGGAAAAGCGGGAGGAGGGGACCATACTAGCCCTAGATCGGGTGCACACTATACGGGGCTGTGGTGTGGGGGCGGGGCGTGGGCCCTCGATAATGTGTTAGAGGATTAAAAGTATAAATTACAACTTGTACGACGCCAGACTTTCGGCGAACCTTATAATCTGTCGTTCAAACATTTATTGCTCTGGAACTCGACCTGTACCTCGCTCTATATGGTGTAGCCATGTAGGTACTAACATGCCTGGACAGCTTTGTTGAGCGAGTCTGCGACTGAGAGTCCAATCCAAATCCGGGAATTACTCTTCTTGTCGCCTCGTGCAACTTGTTAGAAGAGACTCAGACCGACGGCGACTGTTTCTGGGGCACGTGTGTATCCCGACGATGATCATCCTAACCACGCCAATCCACTCGTCCTCTCTCACACGCGATACCCTCGCAATCTATCGATTTCGCCTTACACTACCATCCCGTCTCCACGCGACGCACGACGGTCCAGCGCTTGCGTCTCCCAAATCAAGTAGACGCGTCCGAACGTTTCCAAACACCCCCAACCGCGCAAGCCCCATAACACCGCAGAATCCTCCCAACGAACCATGAGTCGCGCGTACGATCAAGTGCCGCCGTGAGTTCTCGGCCTAGATGGAAGGAGATCCGTCGAAATGTGTCAGACAGCACCTGCGTTCGAGATAGCAAGTCGGGCCCCGGGAACACGAAAATGAACCAAAGCGAAACAAAAACGCCAGCGAAAGCGAACGGGAACACAAATACAAGGGAGACGAGCACGCATACAAGGGAATCATACGAGGGGAGGCAACGGAGGGAGAACGAGAACGAGAAAACGAATCAAAACGAATGCGAGTTCGTGAGTTTGCGTGGTGAGGCAGTAGGCGTGATGAGTTGGTGTTGCGTTCGCGTGTGTTGGTTGACCGTACCCAGGCAGTCGTATAGCCGTGTAGACGAACGCAGAGTTCAGCGAGCTCCTGCAAGGCCGTTCAGCTCGGCGCAGAGCACGACGAGCAAAGACGACGCGGGTGCGTACCACCCCCAAAATGCGTATGACACCCTAATAATGTTCCACCGACTGCTAGCTTGTTGGCCAGCAAGATGTAACATTCATCGATACGCGTTTGCCCGACCCAAACGTGAATTCCTGAGCTTGAGAGTGCGACGCCTGGCCTCGCCGTTATGGACAGCTGAAACCTATGATTGGCATGTGAGCGAACATTGACAAAAGAGTGAGGAAGACAAACCGAGAGACCGTCGATCACGATCATTGAGTGGTGCGCATCATTCGCCGACAGCTTACCGTTACTAGCTCAATCCAAGAAATGATCCTAGCAGAAGGGAGGGCTTAAATCTCAGAGAGGAGAATTCAAATCCAAAGATTGGACTTTGTATGGTTGTGAGCACTCAAGTACTCGTCAGCATTAATCACCGGGCTGACTCTCTTCCTCCCCACACTGTTGTCCTCTGGAACAAAATAGCCAAAGAATCCTCGTATAGAAAACGCCTGCGCAGAGCAAGTTCCTCGGCCTCCTCGCCATGCTCTCCTCGATCAGGCCACACAATGTAGAGCCACAATCGAAAGTAGGATGATCGCAAGCACGCTAGGTTCATCGTTTGGCTTTGAGCCCATTCTCCGGCCCTGAAGCTGAAGAGAGTCGCGAATACAAGAATCCAAGAGTCGCTACCGCTACCATTCGGACCAGGCTGTTCAAATAAATGCCAGCATTCCGTATAAAATATAAGTGGGTATCTGAAATATATTCCGAGTTGTATCCGTCCGTCAAACTTTACGTTGCATCTGCGAAGCGTGTTTCTGGGATTTCATATGGCGGGCTAGGTCTCCCTTCGCCCTGAACGTCGACTCCAGGCAGACATCGCATTTGAATGGACGCTCATCTTTGTGAGCTCGAAGATGATCTACGAAGAGTGGCAAAGTAGGTAAGCGAATATAGTTCGTGCTGCGGAATATGCTTGATGGCATACATTCTAGATTGTGCTTCGTCGTGAAGCTGCCGGCACAATGCGTATATGGGCAGACAAACAAAGCGTCGATCAGGCGTCTCTTTCCCGCAGCATTGATGATGGCCGGCGTGGACACCGTGGGCCGCAAGATGGGGGTAATGGCCTGCGGACTGATTGAATTGATGCTGCCTTCCCCTGGGGTCGACGAAGCTGTGTGTGAGCGAGGTGCGTTAGATTCATTGATCGAGGGATGGTGATCGTTCCTACAGCAGTCCCGGTGCGCTGTTGGATCAGCAGATTGACAATTGCAGCCTGTGTCTTCATAGTATTCAAGCTGTGGCGTGGCCGTGCCTATTTCCTCGCAGCGGGCGTGCTGAAAAGCGACATCCCCGGGATGCGCGTCACGCATTTGGTGATCATGGGAGGTAGCCAAGTAGCCAGGCCAAGTGAAGGCCTCTTGTCCATCCAAGATGAATTCTCGACCTTGGTTGTGATCGGTGGTCGAGCCCTGCACAGCCGTGAATCCTGCGGTGTCACTGGCAGCGGGCCACAAGAACCATTCGAAGTATTCCCCGGGGTGGTCTGTTATACCGTTGTCAATGAGGTGAGTAGTTCTTTGGTGCAGATGAGGACGCAAGGCATACCAGACATATGGAAAGAATCGCGGCAGGTGGTTGACCTGGTCCATTCCTCAGTCGAGCAGCCCTTTGTTATAAAGAGCAGAGGATTGGGTACTTGATGGAAGCTGTTTTTGGAGGAGAATTCTGTCGACAATCCTCCCCGATTTCCCCACGCGACTAGCCAAGTAGGCCGACCGCCTTCAATTACAGGATGAGACCACTTATCTAAGCCGACACGCATCACGCGGCATGCCTACCAACTGTTGCGACTCGAGCCCGACCATTTCAGCGCAAGACGCGGACGCGCGACGCGCAGTCTTCACCCTATCATATTATATTGGCATTTCAATCGAGTTCGGACAGTGTCTGTTTATTTTGGATCCATTGTGATACTACGCGGGTCGCATCATTATCGCAGTCTCTACACATCTCCGGACCATCGAACACTTGATCGAATAGGCAACAGAACGCTGCTGGCAACGATCGAATAGTGGAAGAGTGAAGAGTGAGCAGCGATAAAGGCCCTATATGGTATACAGGCATCTTCCACTGTGTGTCCCAACTGGGACAGCAATCTTCTGCCGAAACCAACAATCTCGACTCTCACGTACGTCTATCTATCACCCTCGACTAACAAATACCCAAATAATTGGATTTGCTCCGACACTGGCAGTGGCTTGACTGCTCTTCCAGCACGCGATGACACCTCAGTCTGTTGTTATCATCGGGGCCATCAGTGTCACTTTGAGCTGATGCGTGCTCGAGTGGACCTGGAGGTTCCCCCACTTCAAGTGCTCAAGCCCAGGGGTTACTCAATGTACTCAATAATTGTAGCGTGAGTCGTGGTACACGACGAAGCGATATGTTTCTCCAGGGTTACGCTGGCAATTCGGATGTGTACATGACAACCACTTAGTGACGACGTTTAGGAGAGAAGTTGATACGGACGTCAGCTCCAAACTTTGAGTTTGAGCACTTTGAGCGCCGTTCGGCGGCCAATATTCCATTCCTCCAAAGCAGCCCATTTTGGCAGCCTTTCGCCGGATTGGTACGCGGCCATCGTCATGGAATCCTCGGTGAACGGTATACGTTTCATCCCTTTCTGTCCTTCTGCTAGAATTGAATGGTGATTGATGATCCCTCAACGTTCAACTGACATTCCACCTCGACTCTTGTACGTCCGTGTAGATTCATCTCCTGGTCTCATGAGTCACGTCGTATGAGCCCCCTCGCTAGCGGCCATGGATGAACACCCATACATATTTCCACGTCGACTTCTTCAAGTCTTTGTCTTCGCTAGGTGTTGCTTGTCGCCTCCAAGGGCTCCGCCGAGTGGCGCTCGCGAAGTTTGCCAGCCTTCCCCATAGATGTCCATTTCACCTCGCTGTCTCTTTCCTCCTCCCTCCGTCGTGCCCCCTATCCCACTCTCAGACCGATGGCCCCGATAGCGTTGAAGTATCACAAATCGCGGGGACACAGCACCTTCCCCGCCGTTCACTGCTTTCTATATGCAGCTATTGATTGGTGATGTCGACGCTTTGATCGGATTGAGGGATAGCCTTCACGGTGCTCGGCGAAATCGCGATCGGACGTCTGTTATGTCTCATAGTAAGTTAATGCTCACTGGCTATTTGGACGGCCGTTCATTTGTGTTTCGACGCCAAGATTTCTACTGACCCCTCCCGCCTCCCCAAGCTCCCTGCTCTTTGGAACCTAGTTGAAAACTGGAGCGGTCTTTTGCTGTAATATTTGGACTCTGTTCAATCCGTTGCTGTGCGTCCTAGGCCAGCGCGTTAAATTTACAAGGTCGAAACGCTCACACGTTCTGACAATCTAGATATGATCGTTCTGGAAATCGTTCAAAGGGCAGATCCTGTTCTTCACACTCACGCCGACTGCGCAATTCTCCACAGGTCCGATGAGGATGGAACCTATCGTGGTGATGACGCTTGTCAGAGTTGTCGATCGGATGATAAGGTGATGTCTCTTCCTACCAAGAATTGGCGATCCAAGATTCCTTGACACGGGATTCGAAGTAAAGAAATTACCATCATATCCATTATGATTTGCCAACGAAACCAACACTTGGACAAGCTATTGTGTATACAGCAGACGCCTCTTTGAGCAATTCGCGGAGGTACATGTTTAGATGACCATCTGGGAGAGCTGTGTAACTGTGGTCGGCGCCCCAAAAGGCTCGTACGGTATCTAGATATGTGGAAGACGTTCTTCGTGGTTTCAGTTTATGGGTCGAGGGCAAATACAGGTGTTCCTCGCGCTTCGCCAGAGTATAGCAAAAGCAACAAACACTCGGCATGTAGGAGTGTCGGAGACGGTGCAGTGGGATTGCAGTCATCGTTATAGCAGTGCGCGGCACCCTCTGGAACTCTGGAAGCTTCATCGCCAGGGAGGATGTATTTGCGACTTCCTGGTCGTGATGTGAGCAAATACTGAGGAGTGCGAAAATTTTGAAATCACCCAATGGACTTAGTCCCATATCCCAAGTCGGAGCATCGAGTTTGTTGAAGTAACATAAAGTTGTGTCCCAGCTCTGCGAAAGTGAAGGAGTTGGTTGGTGTCGTTGTACATGCCACCGGAGAGAAAGCGATAAGTCGGGAAAGATGTTTGGATGCATCGATGAGAAGTACATATAAGCGCCTGACCATCACGAGAGTTTACTCTCTCACGGTTCACCATTGCTTATACGACTTGAAAGCTCGACGAACGATTCCCCATCTACAAGGGCCGAGGATGATTTCGAACCTTCTCGTGACTACACAACGTGCGCTGAATGCTAACATCATCCTACTTGGCGCCAAAGTAGGATAGAGTTATTTAAACTAATTCTTCAATAATTTAATCTAAGTTAGCCAAGAAAGTATGCTTTCCATAGATTAGATAACACAGATATTAGTATATGTGAGTTAGCAAAAGGTTATTGAACTCGGATTTGTGAGATAGCAGGTTTCATACTTTTGGAAATTGTATTTAAATATTATCAAAATGTTATGAAACTGACATGCTCCTGCATCCGGACTGTGTATGTCCGTATTTAGTGCACATCCGGACGTCCGGACGTCTGTGCATCTGCAAATCCGTAGATCCGGACCTCAGGACCTCCGAGCGCCCGCATATCCGGATGTCCGAGCGTCCGCAGATCCACACATTTATGTAAGAAATACAAAGCAGAAACACAAAATCTGAGCATATGGGTGTGCAGGTTTGAGGATTTAGCGGACATGCGGACATCCGGATATGTGGGCGCTCGGAGGTCCTGAGGTCCGGATCTACGGATTTGCTAGTCTCACGTAGTCAGACCAAACATAACACAGCCAAACAAGTTGGCCTATGACGATGAGTATAGTGTGTGATGTATGGTCTGAATCAAAATGGCACCGCCATACCGTGTTGCAACGAAACTGTCGAAATGCGTGACTTATGCGTGATCTCTGGCTGATCACGTCGCTGCTAACACAATTGCTAACCCAGCTGCTAAGACAATCAACGGAACGGAAGACTAATAACCTCCCGCTCCATCGTACTGGCCCTGCTCTCTGGATGTCGCATAACTACATGGCATATAAATCTGGCTCGACCACATATAGTGACTTCTTCGAGACATTGAGGGCATCTCGCCCCCCTGCATGCTCTACGGCACTTCCGACTCTTAGGCAAAACTCTGGCACCGTCGTCCCTCACCTTGCAGTCTCAGCCTCAGCTTCATCAACAGTCAATACACGACAGGACAATCTAGGCGAAAGGGCTCGAATACGGACATCATTTCCCCACAATGATGAGAACTCACGTCCTAATGGAAACATACTTCCCACTGGGGCATCCACATCACGGCCATTGCAAGATCCCCACAAACGACCGCTCCCTGATACTGGGAACTCTCAGCGAAAGCGACACCGAGCCTCCATTGGAAATCCTACACTCAGAGGCCTCTCAGAGGACGACAAACTGGACCTGGTATTCAACTTGCTTGACGATCTGGACTGGAGTCTTGGCAAATTACTTCATCAGCTGTTTGTCTGGCGCGACGGAAGTACATCAAGACGGATTCATTTTTCGCTTCGACACGCTGCATATGTTCAACGCTTTCTGGCTGGCTCCTCTGCCTATTCAGTCTCCGAAATTCTCGAGGCTTGGTGGACGATACCTTACGGACGAGGGGAAACTGACCAATTCTCGACAACGGTGCACTATTCCTCCATTCGGCCTGTTCGAGCTGCGATGTCCTCTTTTGCCGCACAAATTGTCAAGGATCAATTGATATCGGAGGCGCGCAAAGCAGTGAAACCTACCGCCGGGCTCTATGCCCCGCTTAAGAAGAATACAACGGGCGGAAATATCAAATGGAACGATCTAAACATGACCATGACCGCAAAAATGAAGGCTGAGTTTGAGAGGCTTCAGCCTCTGGCGCTGGAATATCTACAGAGTATTGCCCAAGGTCGGCAACGAAAAGTGAACGGTGTACTTGTCACACGACAACGAAGGCCAGTGGACCTCGTAAGTGTTGCATTTGAAACCCTTAATCCACAGCTGACGCGAAGCTCGACAGGCAGCTGTTCATGCACTTGCAGCCTTGGATTTCTGCCGTTCGACGAATGCACGATTGGCTCCACTTGCACGTGGCATTCTTTACCTCTCCAGTACTGTTCCTATGGATATAATCACATATAACTCCCGCATCGGCAACATGCCCTCACCAAACACTCTTAAGACTGCGCTTCGGCTTTTCTCAGATGAGAAGGCAATTATTATTCGGTCGCTCGGCCAGGACACTGAAACATATCAGGACGATGCAACCGGGGAGGAATACATCTATGTCAATAAGCTTCTATTTGATAATGTTCAACATTTCTTCAAGCAACGAGACCTTCGCATCGGCCGAGAGAATTCCATGATCATTGGAACTGCAGCAACATTGATCCGCCTTAAAGCCCACCCTCTCGCGTGCGATCCCCAGGAGCGGCAGCGTATGATCAAGTTGAATCAGAGGGAGAATTTCACGATGGACAAGCTGCTCAAGCTGATCGACTTTCCCCACCTCCGGAATATCGGCATCTTGCAGTGGTTAGGTGCGCTAGTGAAGTATATACCTGAATTATCCCACCTACAAGATGATGTCGCACTCCGCTACCGTACCCGGTGTTCCAAACTCCCCATGGCACCGGAGAAGACTGATATACGGCCACTAGCGTCCAGCGGGAAGAACGAGGCTGTTATTTCCGAGTTGAAGGATGCATTCATTGACTTTCTTGCGCAGCTTGGACAGGAGGAGGGAGACTATAAAGACCGTGTCTGGCTTGCGGGTGGTGATGGCATGTCATTCAACAACATGCACCTTCTCAAGAAGCACCTACAAGCCCACGAAGATCCATTCCAAAGCTTCAGATACATGGAACCTGTTCTTGAATTATGGCACGGGATGTGGACAGATCTGAGCCGTCTGCTAGGGACACATTGGGGCAAGCTGCTGGATAACAATCCTGCAACATTGGCTCATAGCGCAAGGAAGATTGGCCGAGAACCTCCGGGGAATATGAAGAAGCCTGATTATTATCCAACGGTTGAATTGGTGAATCTTGTTCATGATATGCGAATGCTCGACTGCTGGAGGTAATTATAATTGTTTCATAATGATTATTCGCTGTACTAACACTTTGAATTAAGACTTCACTTTGAAACAAGTGATATATTCACGCACTTCACCACGCTACACAAAACTGGCTCGCTTCCTTCATTTGAGGAACTTGAAATCATAGCCCATAAACTTTTTGATTCTTATTCAACAACATTTGCACAATATCAGGCTGAAGATGACGCACGAACTGGGTTCTCTGATTGGGCGGCTGGTATTCCTGAAGGCAGCGTATGGAGTTGCCCTTTGGAGCAAGGACTGACTTCCAGCAACTATTTGGACAAGACAAGTAAGCGCAGAAAAGAGAAGCGAAAGGTTGCCATCCCTTCGAAGAACGGTGACCAAACATTATCCGAAACTATTGTATTCATGCGGGATGCACTCATTTCAAGGGAAGTAGCCTACGCCGTTGCAGAGGGGGATGTAGGGCGCGCCTGGGAGGCCATGAAGGTCACCGTATTCACCTTCGCCGGATCCAATCATAGCAAGTACACAAGCTATATGCTAGAAATGATATGCCTCCTTGAACGGGAGACACACAAGGAACTACGTGAAGCAATCATGAAGTCGTTGCTTGTCAACTTGTCAGGAAAACCTGGGGACTGGCAGCCGGCCGATATCGTCCAGGAGCTTCTTAACCGATGTCTCGAGCCAGTGATTCAACGAAAGGACTCCCAGTTTGGATCCTACCACATCCGCCACCTTTGGTCGCGCAACATTATGGACATATATCAACTTAAGGCTGATATGCGCGAAGATATTGGACTCTCAGAACGCACAGGAAAACACACAAAGCCACATGAAAAGCCAGAAGTTCGAATACTGCTAAAGGCATACATGGAGAGTGAGCTGCACCACCGTCGGCCAGGCAGGCACTATGGAATTCCAAGAGACGTTGATGACATGCAGAGAGGTATAAATGCTCTGAGTAGCGGTGGACTGTTGAAATGGGTGACAAAGACAACGAATAATAGTAACCTAAGGGAAGTGTAAGGGCAACCTCAAGATGGCCGACAGCGCAAGCCTAGCAGAGGGAGAATCCAAAGATATGAATAAGACTAACTACAATACATGAGGGAGCTGCTCACCTAGCAGAGGGAGAATCCAAAGAGAACAGGATAAGGATTCTCCATGCTAGGAAGCGAAGTATATACTGTAGTAGCGTGGGAGGAATGAAGGGATAACTGTACAGTACACCAGCCACAAGTCCGAACGAATATCACAAGGTACAAGGAGGCATGTGATAATGAAGTGGAAGGGGAATGTACCAGAGTCGTGCCAGCGACCTGGGGAAGGAGAGGCGAAGAGTAACGAAGTGGGGGAAAGAGGTAGTGGTAGCCCGGACGAGCCCTAAGGTGTATAGACGAGTCCGAGCGAGTCCGAAGTGCGGGAAGACTCCGGAGTCACCGGACGTGGCTCGGATGCGAAGGGAGTGGGCGGAAAGGAGATGGAAAGGAAAGGGAACGAAAGGGGATGAAAGGGAAGTATGTGAGAGTCCGTGGGATGAAGGGAAAGAGAAAGGAACGAGGAGGAAGGGAGAGGGACAGGGGGAATAGGAGAAAATAGGAGTGTCCCCTTACATCACCCCCCCTTCAAGGTTGCGGCGACCCGACGCGAAGATTCTTGCCTGCCACGCCACGAATTCACCAACTCTAAAACCCCAGATTGCTGCGAGAAGATGTCGAAGTACGATTGCACAGAGCCCGGAGCCTTCCGACTGCGCCAACGTTCCCAAGACTGGTCCAGTGCTGTAGGAGTCATCCGGAGCAGTGCAGGAGTCGTCGGAGTCATCGGAGTCGTCTGGAGTAAGCGTACTGCATCCGGATGACGATTGTGGAAGTCCTTGACCTTCTGGGCAGCATGTTGGAGGTTGCTCGCGGGCTCCCAGGAGTCGTGCTCGATGCCATAGCCTCGCCAGCGGACCAGATACTTCAGGACCCGACCAAACCGTCTGCTGTTCCGGACCTCTTCTACCTCGTGTTCCTCTTCTCCGTCGACGAGCTGTGGAGGTGGCGGAGTGACAGGGCGTCTACCCGGGATGGGGTCCGGAACGAAGGGAGAGAGCTTGACCACGGGGAAGACGGGATGGAGACGGGATAAGCCCGGAGGGAGCTGGAGTCGGTACGCTGCCTTGCCAACCTTCCGGACGACCTTGTAAGGACCGAGTCGTGCGTGTCCGAGTTTCCTGGAAGGTCGGGCGAGGTTGATGTCCGACGAGTCCAGCCAAACCTTGTCACCCGGCTGGTACTCCGGAGCAGGAGTCCGACGCTGATCGTAGTAACGCTTCATGTCGTCCTGAGCCTTGACCAATGCAGACTGAGCTTCATCAACTGCGGACTTCATCCGGTCTACAAACTCGTTTGCAGACTCCATCCGAGACGGTGGCTGGTGAGGTTCGAACCCGAGACGAGGATGTCGGCCGGTATCTAGGAGAAAGGGCGACTGCTGAGTGGAGGCATGGACCCGGTTGTTGTATGCGAACTCCGCCATAGGTAGGAGTCGGGCCCAGTCGTCCTGACGCTCTCCGACGAAGATCCGGAGGTAGGACTCGAGTTCCTGGTTAGTCCGCTCCGTCTGTCCGTCGGATTGAGGGTGGTACGCAGTGGAGGCAGCCAGCTTGATTCCGAGCATCCGGTAGACTTCTCGGGTGAACTCTGCGACGAATTGCGGACCCCGGTCGGACACAACGGACCGAGGGAGTCCGTGCAGCTTCCACACGTTCTGAAGGTACAGGTTTGCGGATCCGAGGGCGGACACTGTAGTGTGAGTCGGAATGAAGTGGGCGCGTTTGCTTACAGAGTCGACCACATTCATGACAGCGTCAAATCCATCGGACTCCGGAAGCTCGACAATGAAGTCGACGCTCAGGCGATCCCAGCGTTCGTCCGGAATGGGAAGCGGATGAAGTTCACCCATTGGCGGATGCCTTTGGGCCTTCGTCCGGAGACAGAGGTCGCAATGGCGGGTGTAGGATCCGACGTACCGGGACATGTTGGGCCACCAGTAGCTGCGCGAAACAAGCTCAAGGGTCTTCCATCTGCCAGCGTGTCCTGCGACCTTGGTGTCGTGGTGCTGGGCTACAATGGTCCGACGCAAGTCTGGTGAGTCCGGAACGTAGATCTTACCCCGGAACATCAGGAGACCGTCCGATTGAGACCATTCCGCACTCCGGACTGTCTTCCGACTGCCCTGCGCTTTCTTCAACTCCTCTGCCGCCTTTGCCACTGCATCTTCGAACTTCGCATCTCGCACTCCAGTCCGGATAGCCGTGAGGATATCCTTCTCCTCCCCTTCAAGAGTGACACCCGTGGCACGGACAGCAAAGTAGGACGGCTTAAGTAAAACCACATCCTTGTTGTCGTCCTTACCATCCGAGTGATCCGGGCGCCGCGAGAGAGCATCCGGCTTACCCATAGTCCGACCCGGACGGTGCTGGAGAGTGAAGTCGAAGCGGGAGAGGTATAGGGACCAGCGGGCTTGACGACGGTTGAGCTTCTGGGCCTTGATGAAGTACTCCAGGTTCTTGTGGTCCGTCCAGATCTCGAATGGAGTTTCCGCGCCTTCAAGGTAGTGCCGCCATTCTTCGAGTGCCCGGATGATTGAAAGCATCTCCTTGTCGTGTATTTCGTAGTTCCGCTCCGCAGCCTGTAGACTTTTAGAGTAGAATGCGACAGGGTGCCATTTACCATCATCCGGGTCCAGCTGCGACAAGACTGCACCCGTAGCGTAGTCCGACGAGTCCGCTTCAACCCGGTACGGCCGATCCTCCTTCGGAAAGACCAGAACAGGTTCCGAAGTGATCAGCTCCTTGATCCGAAGAAATGCGGATTGAGCGGAGTCGTTCCACTGCCATTCCTTTGCGCAAGTGAGGTCGAAGAGAGGCCGAGCGATGTGCGAGTAGTCCTTGATGAAGCGGCGGTAGAAGTTGACAAACCCGAGGAAGGATTGGAGTTCAGTCCGAGTCCGAGGGGTCGGCCAGTCCGCGACTCCGGAAACCTTTACGGGGTCCATCTCGATCTTACCCTCGGAGATGACGACTCCGAGATACTCCACCTTGGTCTGCTCGAAATCGCACTTGTCTGCCCGAAGGAAGAGCTTGTTCCGCTGGAGGATCTCTAGGACTCGCTTGAGAACCCGGCGATGCTCTTCGCGCGTCTTGGTGTAGATCAGAATGTCATCCAGATAGATAATGACCACACCTTCCGTAATGAGCTCCCGGAACAGGTCGTTCATCATGGTCTGGAAGGTAGACGGGCTGTTGGTCAGTCCGAAGAACATCACCAACGGTTCGAAGAGTCCGCGCGTAGTCCGAAATGCGGCCTTCCACTCGTCACCCTCCTTGATCCGGACGTTGTTGAAACCCCATCGGACGTCGAGCTTGGAGAAGTAGCGAGCGTTCCGGAGTTTGTCCACCAAGTCCGAGATGAGCGGAAGCGGGTACCGGTTCTTGACCGTCATGTTGTTGAGCTTCCGATAGTCCTGAACCAAGCGGAGAGATCCGTCCTTCTTCTTGACAAAGAACACTGGGGCGGCCATGGGCGACTTGCTGGGGCGGATCCGACCAGTCCGGAGATTTTCTTCCAGAAACTCATCCAGCTGTTTCTGTTCCGCGGGGGACAGCGGGTAGCACTTGGTAGAGGTCGGTTCCGCTCCGTCCAGTAGCTCAATGGCGTGGTCCCACGGACGCGGCGTGGGCAATTCATCAAAGGACTCCTTTGCAAAGACGTCCTCGAATTCCTGAAGGAAGTCCGGGACCGCACTGTTCCGAGGGTCGTGGGGTTTATTGCGCTGGAAAGCCAATGCGAGGCGCTGCGAGACCGTCTCCGAAGCCCGGATGTGTTCTTCCCGAAGAGTCCGAAGGTACTCCGGAGTAGGAGGAGGAACGGCTGCAAAGATGCGGTCACCCTCCTCAAGTCCGGAGTCATCCGGAGTTGTACCCTCATCGTCCTCATCATCGTCCTCGCAGTCCTGAAGCTGCGTGAGATCGTCCGAGTGAAGTTCCTCAACCCTTGGCATCGGACCCGTACGACACTCCCGGAGTCGCACAGACTCTTTGCGTCGGGCCAGCTTGTCATGGCGGAACTCCTTCCGACAGGTGTCACATCCAGACGGACAACGGCTCATGGTCACCTCCTTCGTCTGCCAGTCGATCTCGGGGTTGTGCTTCCGAAGCCAGGTGTATCCGAGGATGACGTCCTGCCGTCCGATGTTAGTGACTGCGAAAAGCATCCGTTCCGTGTGGTCCTTGAACCGGAGTACAAGGTCCACGACTTCGGAGATGGATCCGTTTTCGTTTGGCGATCCGTCGACGTTGAAGACCGGAATCGGAGCAGACAGCTTGCGTCGGGTGAAACCATGGGCATCAGCGAAGCGCGGGTGCATGAAGACCCCAGTGGCTCCGCAGTCCACCAGGGCCTGCAGGGCGCATCGGTGTTGTGTATCCGTGCTCTGCACTTCAACGGGTATATCTAGTGAAAGCTTGCCGGGCAGCGCGGAGATCTTATAGCTACTGGGTAGCCGCCGTTCCCACTGCGGGCGAAACCTTCGGAGTGTGCGGATTGTAACCGGAGTCGTTTGCTTAGCATCAGATGAATCATCGGAGTGGTCGGAACCATCATCTTGTATTTTGTCTACGCTAAGACAAGCGAATCGGTTATTCACCAACGAGGTCGCACTGATCACTCGTTGGTCCGGACAAAATCCACCGTGTCTGATTCCTCAACCTGGGCCGTTCCCTCATCGTCTATTCCTTCCAAAGTCCCTGCACTTTCTACAACGTCGGCCACGGTCAAGAGGTCTTCGATGGCGGACATCCGCTCCTCGGTGGTCATGAACCGGACATCGTACCGGAGTGGGCACTCGCGGGACATGTGGCCGGGCTTGCCGCATCGGTAGCAGAGCTGCGAAGTGGCGGGTCGGGAGCGGGTGTGGTCGACGTCCATGGGGACACCGGGGGGGAGAGCCTTCTGAGGAGGCGGAGGTTGGAAACGGGGTTGCAGAGGCGGGAGCTGGGTCCGAGGCGCGGGAAGTACGCCCGCAGGAGTCCGAGCGACTCCAGAGTTGGCTGCAGGTCGGACGAGGGGTCCAGAGTGTCCGGAGTTACCGGAGTGCACGCCGAAGTGGAAGGACTGGTTAGCAGCACGGTTGTCAGCAACCCGCTGCGCTGCCCTGTACCATTCCTCGAAGTTGTCCTCATCTGGACAGTCTGCGGACTCGGCAACACGGCTCTGGATGATAGAGTCCAATCCGCGTCGGAACTTCATCGTGATGTTGGAGCCCTCAGAGTATCCGGACTGGTCTACAAGGTCCCGGAACTCGTCGAGGTACTCCTGGAAAGTCCGACGGCCTTGGTGGTACCGGGAGGACTCCAGTTTCAGCATGGCGGCTTCGCGTTCCCGATCCGGAAGGAAGCGAGTCCGGAATTCGGTTGCGAAGGCGGTCCAGGACTCGAAGTACGGATCCTTCGGACTCCGGAGCACCATGTCCGCGTACTCCTTAGCTCGATCCTTCTGGAAGAAGGAGAGACACCAGAGGATTTTGGCCTGCTCGGTCGGAAAGTGGTCCGGACAGAGCTGGAAGTAGATGGAGCACGCGTTGTAGAATGCGCGACCATCCTTGCGGTTTCCGTCGAAGATCGGGGGAGAGGCAGGCTTCAAACGGGAACGCGGAGTGTTTTCGGATCGACTCGGGGCGTGCTGGGAGGCTTCAGTGCCCCTTGGCTCGGAGTCCGGAGCCGTCTTTGGAGTGATCGGACGGGGTGTTAAGAGGAGTTCTTCGATTCGGGCAAGTGTGTCGTGGATGGAACTGATTTGGGTTTGGTGTTCGTACGTCTGAGCCCACAAGGTCTGCAAAGTCTCGGAGTCCGGTCCTGAGTCGGCTGGTCCGGATGGCGGGATCTGGCTGGAAGCGCCCGTCATTTCGGAGTCGTCAGGGGAGCGAGGGATGGAGTTCCTTGGGTCCTCAGAGGTGGGTGGGAGTAGCAGGAGAGCGTCCGGAATGTCCGCAAAACCGGAGAGACGTCGGGAACGAGTCCGGAGTGGCGCAGGACGTTTTCCGTAGGGCTCTGGTGCCAGGATGGGAGATCCTGTTCTGCTGTAAGGGCAACCTCAAGATGGCCGACAGCGCAAGCCTAGCAGAGGGAGAATCCAAAGATATGAATAAGACTAACTACAATACATGAGGGAGCTGCTCACCTAGCAGAGGGAGAATCCAAAGAGAACAGGATAAGGATTCTCCATGCTAGGAAGCGAAGTATATACTGTAGTAGCGTGGGAGGAATGAAGGGATAACTGTACAGTACACCAGCCACAAGTCCGAACGAATATCACAAGGTACAAGGAGGCATGTGATAATGAAGTGGAAGGGGAATGTACCAGAGTCGTGCCAGCGACCTGGGGAAGGAGAGGCGAAGAGTAACGAAGTGGGGGAAAGAGGTAGTGGTAGCCCGGACGAGCCCTAAGGTGTATAGACGAGTCCGAGCGAGTCCGAAGTGCGGGAAGACTCCGGAGTCACCGGACGTGGCTCGGATGCGAAGGGAGTGGGCGGAAAGGAGATGGAAAGGAAAGGGAACGAAAGGGGATGAAAGGGAAGTATGTGAGAGTCCGTGGGATGAAGGGAAAGAGAAAGGAACGAGGAGGAAGGGAGAGGGACAGGGGGAATAGGAGAAAATAGGAGTGTCCCCTTACAGGAAGGAGCAAATTATGAGGATGTGATGGCCGAGAATGAGGGGGGAGTGGAGGGACACGAAGGCAGTGCGGATGATGCAAGTGAAGGTAATACAAGTGAAGGTGATGCAGGCGAAAGCGAAGGGGATACAAGCGAAAGCGAAGACTATACAAGTGGCGACAGCTCCAGCGAGGACGAAGAAGGGTTAAGGTCTGGTGGGGCTATAACATTTGACTTCGAGATAATTGATGAGGGACTTCTTGAGTTTGACGACGATGAGGGCGATGAGAGCGAGGGCGATGATTGATGCTTTGGGTTCTCAGGTGCAATTTTCCACTGTTTCAAGACCTAGCATTTATGTTATCAAGACGTCCAAAATGAATAAGAATAACCTTGCCTCAGAATAGGCCTCCTGCCCTCGATCGGGATGATCCCGCTTCCATATCTCCATGTTTGTCTTCAAAAATAAGGTAAATGCAGTGGGGGGACGTTGGGGCTTTGCCAGAGCTTTGCCGGCATTGTTGGTAGGCTGGGGTTTGTTCCGTTTGGTCGCACGAGCATGAACACGCTCCTGTTCTTTGGATGCCAAGATCTCATCAAAGTCGGGCTTCAGTGTTAGAAGAAAGTCGTAGAGGGCCTGAGCATGTGGGGCCACAAGTTCGTAGCCAATAATATACTCTTGTAGTCTTGCCAATCCATTGTGAGCGAAGAATTCGTGGAAGTGATTGAGAAGAGACGATATTAAGGTATCAGGAAGGAATAGGTCAGGAGGAAGCATCCAATGATGTGGAATATCCGCTCTCTGCATAAGATCTAGCCGAAAGTGGATGAGACGTTGGGTACCATGTTCGCGCATTGGCCTAATAAGCTTGAGCTTTCTGGGTACTTGGTCTTTGCTGGTGGTGCTCTGTTTAACGACTTTCGGAGGGGCTGATATGGCCTCGGGTACGCAACCGCTGCAGCAACACAGCACTGGATTATGCGGTAGCAACAGCTGTGCAGCGGAGCACTTCGAACATCTACAGGGATCCTCGTTAGCCGGATTGTCGTAAATAGAGTCGAGCACCTTGGTTTTGCAAGGTGCAAGGAGGAACTGAGCAAACGCTCGCAGTGTGGCGTCATCGGCGTCGAGCAAGTCTTCCGCATCGCTCTGAAGTGTTCGAGTATGATAGATAATTCCGCGGGGATGTGAAACATGTTCGGGGTGGCGGCCAGCACGTCCTATCTTCTGCATGATATCGTCGATGTCTGCATCACGTTCATCCCCTATAATGATAATAGCATCCTCGCAGTGGAGCATATCCACTCCAACAGAGAGTGTATCGGTGCCAATAACAACGAGAGACAATGTGCCGGGCCCAGGAATTGTAAGGAGATACTCCCGAGTTTTTGCATTGAAAGAATCCCAGTTGAGTGAGTTGTACATCCGAAGCCGTTTGTCTCGGTCGCCTGGTTGTAATCGTCGAAATAGATAGCTATAGATTCGAAAGCACAGCGCAATTGTCTTCGCAAAAATGAGGGTCGATCGGCCAGACACTAGCACCCAGTCGAGTTCCGGAAAATTGTCGCCGTTGATGCCAGATAACAGTTCTCGGACCAAAATTTGAATGTCAGAGCGCCGGTTCAATCTATGGATCAAGTGAAAGCGACCAGACTCGAGGCCCAGAAAGGTACAGATACTATCAAATGGATCCCCCATTTGACATGTTGCCGTTGTCAGAATCCAGGGATTATGTTTTTCGTGCATGCGAGACTTGAGGAAGCCCATTTGCTGAAAGTCCTTCCGAAACGAACGCCCCCAAGAGTTAAGAAGGTGAACTTCATCAAATCCGACACCGCAGATACGTCGGCTGAAGTCGTCGTCGTCAAGAGCAGAAGCAAACTCCCTTGATCTGAGTTGTTCCGGTCCAGAAATAATGACACTAAAGCTCTTCCGTGCCGTCTGCCATAGTTCCTCATTCTGGCGCCGATTTGCTTCGTCTCGAGTGAGGGAATTGATGGCGGTGGTTTCCAGACCCATAGCTTTCATTCGCGCCTCCTAGCATATCCAAAGTCAAGCTATAAAGTCGGGGGAACACCAAGGGGATTACCATGTCGAGCTGAAGGGGGACCGTTGGGCATATGACCAGTAAACATGGGTTTCGAGGGAAGGGGGAAGTATAGGGAGCGAGACTCGGATTTTCAGCGAGAAGTAGCACCAGCAGGATGTACATCGAGTAGAATCCAGTCTTGCCACTGCCCGTAGGAGTTATTGCAAATAGATCTACGCCGTCCAGAGCCTTGCAGACACCTTCCACCTGGTACGTATGTGGCTCATGGGGGAATTTTGTGGACTTCAGGAGTTTGCAGAAGAGTATATGGCCAGCCTCAGAGCACCATTTGAACGTCGCGGGGCCAGCGTGGGGTATAGCGCGCTCGAGGGCAGCCATATCAGCGTGAAACCAGTCTGCGAAAACTATTTAATTCAACTTTCCCAGGACCATGGACCTCAATTATATAATCGGACAGATCACGCAGAAGTCATGCTTTTTGCAACACTGTAAGACGTTGCCATTTAGATGTAGACTACGGATTTGCAGATGCACAGACGTCCGGACGTCCGGATGTGCACTAAATACGGACATACACAGTCCGGATGCAGGAGCATGTCAGTTTCATAACATTTTGATAATATTTAAATACAATTTCCAAAAGTATGAAACCTGCTATCTCACAAATCCGAGTTCAATAACCTTTTGCTAACTCACATATACTAATATCTGTGTTATCTAATCTATGGAAAGCATACTTTCTTGGCTAACTTAGATTAAATTATTGAAGAATTAGTTTAAATAACTCTATCCTACTTTGGCGCCAAGTAGGATGATGTTAGCATTCAGTGCACGTTGTGCTACTTCACTTCAATTGACGCCGTGTCGGTTCGCTGCGACAGCTTGATTGGAAGAGCCCTAAAATGTCGTCGTGGGCCTGAGGGGGAGGTCTGACTTCAGCATATTCGTTCAGAGACGAGAAACTGCAACTCGCCTCTAACATAAGTCTCTAGTGCATGTGTCGTGTAGCACGGTGAGCCCCTTTGCGTCAGAGAAAATACACATTAAATCCCTGTTCACGTAGTCCAATTGTGATGTGGCGCCGCGCCACACAGCATGGGATTTTCACTCCACGAGCAACCTAGAAGGATCGAGGTCACCAATCTACTACTTGAATGGACGTGAAATGCTTACGTCACCGAAGAGAAACCCCACACCCTCAAACGTCCGAAGTTCAACTGTACGTGCCAGTGTGTATGCCCGATTCGTTTCTCGAGCCTCGGTCGATCATCATCAGCCGCAAAAACGGTAGTATGTACCAAATTTGACGCACCCTGACTCCACATCTCATGCCTTCTCGACTAGGATTGGGAGCTTGTACGGACAGCGCGATCCACAGCTTGAAGCTGGACTATGCCACTTGGGGATACATCAGCAAGAACACGGGTTCTTGGAATCGCTGGCACCAATACCCCAGTGTGCTCCAGCCTTCCAACACTTTCCACACGCTGACTTGCTGCCAAGCCGACTTGCCCGTCTCCAGTCCCAAATCTGGAGCGTTGGATAGCTAGAGCCATCACTAATAGCACTGGTCCCACAAACGGTTTTACTGGCAGCAAATCGGCAATTTGTTTACTTCGAGCACTACACGATAAGCAATACTATACTACTACTCATCAACCGTGGTCGGGAACACTTCATAAGCATTCATCATCCGAAACCTGAACAGCTTCCCGAACACCCTGCGCAGCAGTCGGAGCACCATGACTATCCTCGAGAATGACAGCCGCCGCCTTCGGGTTGATGTATACAGCTGCTTCGATTATGATGACGTCCCACCGTTTCTCCGTTATCTCGCCACGGATGCTCTTCGCCCAATCCTTCACTAGCGGAGCCCAGCTTTCAGCGTTGAAATACAAAGAGGCTGCGAGGCTCTTGTTGCCTGTATCGGATGCGAGTTTCCATAGATTATCACCATCACGCCATCCATTGAACGCGCGTTCGATCTGATGGGCCCTGTTAGATGCCATACAGGTCGGTAAAGATTGCCATGTACTACTCACTGCGGCGCAGCACAACGCGAGGGCACCAACTGGACGTCCGTAAGACTCGCCAACAGCAGTGAGCGCGATATTGAGA
This sequence comes from Pleurotus pulmonarius, assembly GCA_012980535.1. NCBI lineage: Eukaryota > Fungi > Basidiomycota > Agaricomycetes > Agaricales > Pleurotaceae > Pleurotus > Pleurotus pulmonarius. Next base: position 2,750,996 of record SJKF01000005.1, read on the forward strand.
TGGAGTGCGAACGCTTTGAGGAGTAGCTCGGATCGATATGTTCCCCGGCTGGCACCCCGCTAAGATGATAGGCTCAGATTGGACCAAAGATGAGGATCAGTAGCAATCACCTCTGCGTCAGGCGTATAACAGACGAACCGAGGCACTCTGTAATCTTTTAAGATGGCCCTCACTTCATCTGGGGACCCGTTTGCGGGGAACAGTTTTTCCACTATTGCCAACACACCCTTGCCGATGGCACTGCGGTAATCAACAAGAACCGCACTTGACTAAGCAAATTAATTGAGCAGCAAGGAAGGAGGCTTGCGAACGACTCACCACGCGGATGACAGTAGCATCCCTGGCGTAGTTTGCAAGCTCGGGGAAGATTCTCTCCCAAATGTTGGCAACAATATGCTCAAACTGCGGATCGGCGCTGGCGCTGAAGTTGTCATCGATAGTGCCGCTCCATGCAATGAGCGTTGACTTATATGTGGTTTTGAAAAGTTTGTGGTACTTCGGCCATTCTCCTTGAGGAAACGGCAGCGATGCGACGGGGTACTGCTCCCTAGTAGCAGCCCTGGGGCCCGAAACGCTGCGGCGTGCCGAGTTCCTGTTGCCTTCATCCTTGAACTCGACCTTGATCCCCGTCTGTGTGTAGTAGATAGGTATAATTCAGTGATTTGAACAGCTAAGAACAGAAATTATTACCTGGCCAGTTGTTCGCCGAACCCCCATGGCTCCCAATATCTTGGTTTGGACACTGTTTGACTTGTTCGCCCGTGCCGCCTTGAGGATGTTAGGAGCTTCGTCCACCATGAATTCTCCAATGTACTCGATGTCGGAGTCAATGCCTTCATCCTGAGGTAAAGCCTGTGAAGTGTTGGGTTCTCGTTTAATCTGTGTGCCAGTAGTGTTGACTCGGATGTCGTGTTTACTCTGGACCCGAACGGCATCACTATAACCAGCAGCTGGAGTGGAAGATCCCCGCTTGGGCAAGTTGCTAACACCTTGTTGAGCCGTTTGAGTCTGGGTTGGAGGGCGATGGAAATTTGGTTTGATTCCTCCGAGGGCAGTCTTAGGACGCTTGACACTGACAAGGGTATTAGTTAGCGCGATGTCAAAACTGAAGGCGAGTGGGAAAATCGAAGCATAGGACTTACACGGTCACTGGTGGTTTGCCCACGCTCTCTTGTTGAGGCGCCACTTTTCGTTTCAAAGTTTCTCCCACCTTACTCACTGCCATTGACACCGACATGTGAGGTGTGTTCGCTACAGCAGTTGGTGCCGTGTGGTAGCTCGATGCGGCTTTGCGGAAGACACTCCGCTCCTTCTGTAGGTGAGTTCATTGTTGTTAGAGGTATGTCGGTGATCTAATGAGCGACCGACAGCGACCCTTGAGTGTACGTGGAAGTAACTCGCCTTTTTGCCCTTGTTTACTTTGCTAACTGTTTCCTCCTCCTCCTCCTCGATATCATAGGCCAGATCTTCGATGGCTTCTTCGTTGAACTCGATGTAGTCGTCGTCGTTTGGATTCTCGGTTCCATGATCCAAGTCGGCCTCCGGATCCTGGAAGTCATCGTCGTCGCCTTCAGATGGAACACTCAAGACTTCGTTGTCGCCCTTGAAACTGGACTCAGCGGTCTCTCCACCTTCACCTTCAAGCCACTCATCCTGCCCATCGAGCTCGGTCTATACACAAAGAATTAGGTAAATTGCAATATCAGACAGCGCTGGCGACACTTGAACTTACATAGTTGTTCACGTCAACCTTCATCCTCTCATCGTCTACCATGAAAAGATCTGGTCGATTTGCGGCCTCTTCGTCATCATGGGCTTCTTGCAAGAGCTGGCTTTCTGCGGCGGCCACTGTCTTCAAAGTTGAACGGTCGTTACGAATGGCAGCCAATTTCTCGGTAAGGATTTTGGCATTTTTTGCGGCCTCGTCGGCACGTACTTGAGCTGATGAACGGCGCTTTTGTTTAGTATCATTGATTATCTGACCTGGATGTGCGGCCTTGTTCGCAGCACACGTAGCCATCCTTTGTCCACTGGGGTTGTCCGTCGAACCACCTGGAGGATTCACTGCTGCTGCTGCTGCTGGAGCTGGTTTTTTCGGTCTTGCGGCCCTTTTCGCTATTGGCGGCCCTATTGAATCATCAAGAGAGTCAGCATGAGGAGTAGATTGTGAGCCACGCCTACCAGCCCCAGCACTACCGCGGCCGCAACCGCTGGCGCCTCTAGACGACATGGCAGTATGAAGAAGAAAATTTTGTGTTGATTTCCTAAGCAAGGTTTGGGCAGTTTTTACCAATCGTGTCAGCCACCAACTCAATTTGAAATCCGAGGCCAACTTGAAGTCCGACTTTCTGCGCCTTCGTGCTGGTTTGACTATTCAAGTTGAACTCCTACAAGTCTCCCAACCCCTCTTTTCGTATGGCGATGCAACCAACCTTTCCCCCACTGCCCCCTGGCCGAAAGCTCCATTGCACCTTCTACCCACAATGTCACGCAACATTCAAGACTCACCATGGACGCGCATCTCATATCCGCATTCTACACTCCACCGCTAATCAAATACAAACCAATCGTTCAAATGATTCCCCTGACAGATCATCTCTGTCGCCCACGATTCCACCTGATGATATTCAGGACAAGTTCGGTGACGATGGGTCTCGCACATCTCAAGATTTGGAGCCCCCAGGGTGTCCCCAGATGCCTCATCAACAAGTTAGAAATGCCTCCTGTCGCCAGTTTCACCCACTACTGAACGGTACGAACAATCTAAATTCTGACTTCCCTACTAACTCTACTACATTCAGGCAAACCTTGTGATCAGGGTGGCCATACGCTTCCAGCCGACGCTGTACCACCGCCCCGGGAGTCTCCAGATGTGTACGACTGGACACCATTTGACACTCGCCAACAGTTCGAAATTGCTGACCTTCTGTTTCGTCGCATGGAGGCATCGGCAAGCAGCCTCGATGACCTCTTTTCAATCTGGGGACTATCCGATAATGAAGCTACTGTCGCACCGTTCACGAAGCATCAAGACCTATACGACTCAATTGACCAGTCTCCATTGGGCGACGCACCTTGGAAATCCCTGTCTGTTACACCCCCTGGCGGCATATCCACTTCTACCGATGATGTCCCGCCAAATCAACCGCAGTGGAAAACGAAACCATATGAAGTTTGGTACCGAGATCCAATGGTAGTCCTTCGCAACATGTTGGACAACCCAGACTTCAATCATGAGTTTGATTATGTCCCTTACATTGAGCTCGATGCGGCAAAAGAGCGAAAATGGTCAGATTTCATGTCGGCCAATTTTGCTTGGAAGCGATGCGTAAGCTACACGACTTAGATTATAAACATGGCTAACATATCTTGATCAGACCTCGATATACAAAGAAGATCCACAGCGAAATGCCGGCTCTATGTACTGCCCCATCATTCTGGGCAGTGATAAGACAACAGTTTCAGTCGCGACTGGGCAGGTTGAATACCATCCCCTCTATATGTCTATTGGCAATATCCACAACAATGTTCGCCGTGCGCATCGTCAAGGCCTCATTCCAATCGCATTTCTAGCCATTCCGAAAGGTCAGAGTTAAATTGACTGACACATACCCATACACTATTAATCTGGGTTGTAGCCGATCGACGTTACGATAATGATGTAGAGTTTCGCAAATTCAAGCGTCAACTTTATCACTCTTCAATCTCGGCAATATTTCGAGGTGTCTTGCCCCATATGAGCGAACCGGCTGTTTGTCGCTGCCCAGATGGACACTACCGCCGAGTAGTCTTCGATTTTGCCGCCTTTATAGGCGATTATCCTGAGCAGGTAATGCTCTCTGGCATTGTTCAAGGCTGGTGCGCTAGGTAAATCCTGGGGTCCGTGCTTTGATTCAAGCATTTATTAATATAAGTTCGGCCCCACCAGATGCACTGCTCTTTGTAATGACCTCGATGGTCCGGATTTCACAGGGCGTCGAAGGCAACATCTCACCGACACCCTGATCAATGCATTACCATCCGCCATCCTGTGGGATGAATACGGGATTGATGACGACATCATTGTGAGTATGTACTCGCTCTACTTGTATATATTAACTAAAAATGAGCACCATAGCCGTTCACCAATGATTTTCCCCGCGCTGACATCCATGAAATCATGACGCCAGATCTGCTTCACCAAATCATAAAAGGATCATTTAAAGACCATCTCGTAGCCTGGGTGAGCGACTATCTGGTCCTTGAACACGGTAAATCAGAAGCGGCCAAGATATTGGACAAAATTGACCACCGGTATGTACAATCACATCACGTAGTATTGGATGGATATCTTAAGCAACATATTTTTTCAGATTGGCCGCCGCACCAGCCTTTCCTGGACTGCGCCGATTTCCTGATGGCCGGCGGTTCAAACAGTGGACTGGAGATGACTCCAAGGCCCTTATGAAGGTACCAATTGACTAGGAAGTCTTCGTTTGAGTCTTACATCGTGAACAGGTCTATCTACCTGCACTCGTTGGCTTGGTTCCTACAGAGATGATCAAGACTTTCAAGGCTTTTCTGGACTTCTGCTACATTGTCCGCCGTGCGGTATTCAGTCCCGCAAACCTGGACTCCCTCGATGCTGCATTACAATCTTTTCACTACCACCGGCAGATATTCCAAGAACTCGGTACTCGCAACGGCTTCTCAATACCACGGATGCACTCAATGGTGCATTACAAGTATCTAATCCAGGAGTTCGGCGCTCCAAATGGACTCTGTTCATCGATAACTGAATCACGGCATATTACTGCAGTAAAGAAGCCATGGCGACGGTCAAGTCGTTGGAATGCACTAGGCCAGATGCTGCGCACAAACCAACGCCTCGATAAATTAGCTGCCATGCGGGCCGACTTTGTTGAACGTGGAATGCTTGCGCCGTCCCATGATGCAGCCGTTCTTAAACCACAACCTGCTGACCTTCAAGATGATGATGAAGACTGTGCTCCCGTTGACAATAAGGTCGAAGGAAGTGTTGTTCTTGCTCAAACTCGAAGTATGTACCATTTTGATACCTTTCCAGCGTGACATATCTAATGCTTTTGTAGTCCGCCACTATCCACGCGGTATTGATGCCCTCGGCGAACACATCGGCTTTCCATCACTCCATCTCCTGACCCGTCGATTTCTCTACGACCAGCTCTACCCGGACGCACGTCTGACTGCTAATGAAGTCGAACTCCATGAATGTCCACTTATCACATCCAAGATCTCTGTCTTTCACTCTGCCGTTGCGACATTTTTCGCTCCTAGTGATATCTCTGGTACGCAAGGAATGCGGAGAGAACGCATCCGTGCCACTCCTGCTTGGCGTAACACCGGTCCCCGACATGACTGTGCCCTTGTCGTCGAAGATGATACCTTACCTGGTTTTCTGGGAATGAGTGTCGTACGCATTCATCTCCTTTTCTCGTTCAAGCACTACGGGCAAACTATTCCTTGCGCACTAGTTCAGTGGTTCAAGTGTCACGGCCAACATCCAGATGCCGATACTGGGCTATGGATTGTCCGACCAGAAGTATATGGCCGTGGAGATGAACCGTTACTCTCTGTTATTCATTTGGAGTCTATGTTCCGTGCTGTTCATTTGCTTCCAGTATTTACTGATGATCCTCTTCCTACATGGTTTAAGTATACCTATAGTCTGGACGCATTTTCGGCCTTCTATGTAAATAAGTATATAGATTACCATCTCTTCGAAGTCTTATCTTAGCATACTTACATCGTACATACGCCGCATACAAATGGAGTCATATTGTTCAAACAGATATTGTAGCTGTAGTGATTGTATTGCTTTCATACGACGAGAGGAGCGTCCGCACTCTCCACTGGTACCACAATTAACTCAACCCCCGCAGAATGAGCAGCTGCTTCCATCCGTTCCCGAACCTCACTCAGCATGGCTCCTTGGACAGTATCCGCCTCTGCAACCAATTCCGATGCCACCCTTCGAAGCGCATTGCATAGCACAAGTGCACGGCGTTGAACATGGCATAGCTCCACTGAGAGTGCCCGTAATTGCAGCTCATGCACGCGGCTGAGTTCTTCTGCATCATACTGATAAATTCTGGCACGGCGGCAACAGTGGCAATCCTTAACTGCAAGTGGAAAGTCAGCATGAGCGGCGGCACCAGTGAACTTGAGAGGACTATGACCCAAGGCCTACCATGGTCTTTCAACGGTCTGGGATCAGACTCCATCAATCGAAGAAAATTTCGATGAACTGGATTGTGGGGCTCGGTGAGAGGATTGTGAAGCCCGAGATCCTCCTCTGCATCACGGTGAACCTGAGCACTGGTGTTGGCAGTGCTGCCATTGGCATGACTGACAGACTGAGAAGGAGGCTCAGCCTGAGACGACTCGGAGTCCGCGTCGGGTTGATTTGTGGTGGGGGGCGAAGGCGGCCCCGAGTATCTTTTGGGTCGAAAGATGAAGGAGGGAAGAAGTTGAAGGGTTGTGGTAAGCGAAGGACGTCTAATGCTTGCTTTCTGGTTTGACATCGAAGAATGGGACATGATGGTTATTGATAATCCCAGATGGAAGTTCAAGCGACTCTGCCTGAGACTTGGAGAGTGTTACTCTGTCACAGTGATCGTCACATCAGATGGTTCGTGGGAGCACTGGGTCCAGGGTCTCCAAGACACTAGCCTCCCAGCGCCTTTCCAATGTGTTCCAGGAATGTGCCATCTTGCTGATGTAGGGTCGATAGCACGGGGTTTCTCACTCCGCGAAGCTGGGCAACCTGGAAGGATCGAGTTTACCGATAACAAGGGTCAACCTACTAATATCCACGACACTGCGACTCGACTTATGCAGCTAAGCATTTATGCAACAATGCTCCGCTTCATTCTCTTGCCCTGTTACTTCTCGCTTCTCGACAGCTTGGACGTCGTCATCCGTACACCACGATTGTACTTCTGAGCAAACCCGACTCGCGACACACTCCGCCGGCGACCACTATTGTCGAGTATTTGGTCTCTCGCTCAGCCTTTAGATCGTCAACACTTTGACCCCTCAGGAGCGCGAGCCTCACACACGGCTTCGAGCCAGAGCAAGGATGGCAATTCGCAAAACATAACAATAACAGTACATTCTCAACTAGAGAGGAAGAAAAAGTGTTTATCAAGACATCGAGTGGAGACCGAGGAAAAGGAGGAACTGAATATCGGCACGATAATTGTCAAGCCTTCCTCTGCACTCGACGAACGGCTGCTCGGTACACTTTGTAGCAGCGGACCTCGACCTTGATATCAATGGCACGCAATTCGTGCCTCAATTTCTCGAGCTGCGATTTGTCCTCTGGAGCGGTGTGCTGGTCCTCGATCTGCTGGCGCATTTTACGGGCGATGCGAGCCAGAAACGCCTCTCCAGATTTATTCGACGAGGCACCCCGCTCTCCGGTGAACGAGCCGAGATGGGTAGGCGACCCTGTGGTCGATGGTGCGGCGTTGAAGACGATCACGCCTGGCACTGATTGGTACGAAGGCTGGTGGGATGTAGTGGATGTGGAGATAGCAGTGGAAGTAGCTGAAGAGAAGTGCGACATGGTGTTGGTGTAGTGCTTGGAGGGGGTGATGATGGTGGTTGGTGGTAGAGATGAGACTGGTCAGCCTCCTGAAATTCTGACCGTTGGGCTGGTCTTAAATACCCCTCTTACCCGTCGTTGGAGCAGAATTATCGTCATCGCCCGCTTCGACCCCCCGAAGCTGTGGTATCCCTCACAGTCCCGCCTGTCAACACGTCAGAAAGTGCATCCCCCGGGCTCCGCCATCGGACGTCCACAACGTACGCTGCACACTTTTCATCGTCCGCCTTCAGTTTTCGTAGAGTCGGAAAGCGACACTTCTCCGTCTATTCTGCATGCGAATCGTTTGCCCTGATGCATGCGAGAGACGACACCGAGGACGCCAACAGTGAATGCCAATTCATGGGTCACTTGACCGCGTACTCGACTTGCTTCCGTGATCTGAATCGACATTAGGGGCCGGCGGTGAGAATCCCTCCTGAGCCCCTTACCATTAGGGGTCGAATTGATTCCGTCTGCAGGGATATTGTGGCTAAGATGATTCTGCAGACGCGAGCCTCTGGGGCTACTAGCTGTGAACCACTTGAGCGAGCGTCTCATACATATGAAGTCATTACTTCTTCCTTTAGCAATTGCAAGGTTTCTAGTCGTTCGGCGTCCAAGCTCGCACACGCGGTTGTGGACTGAACAGCCTTCCAGGAGGCCGATAGGAGGCGGATGTGGATTTAGTGGACTATGAAGCAGGCGTCGAAAAGGTATAAATGCCAGCCCAGCCGTCGGATTAGTCCACCTTCGCTTTTGCCACCACCCCATCTACCACATTCACGATCACCATGTCTGACTCCCCCTCCCTGATATCGAGTATCACCACCGACCACCGACCTTCACACAATGGAATACCATGCGCGACGTTCAGCGCCCCGTCGACCTCAGACTCAGAGCAATGGGAGCAACACTCGCACCAGAAACAGCCCGGGCAGCGATTCATCGAGAGGATCACCCGCAAGGTCCGCCAGCAGGTGCACTATCAATTTGCCTTGCCAGACGAACCAACGTCGCGCGCAGACAAATTGCGGTATATATTGCGAGCTATCGACATCAAGGTCGAGGTGCACTGCTACAAGGTTTATCGAGCGGCTGCGAGGATGGTGCAGAAGAAGCCTTGACAATTACCGTATCAAACAATTTCATTCATCCTTTCACCTTATCATTGTACGAATAGTCCGTCGATGCTCAACGTCTTCATGTCCCACAATCGAGTTCCGCTTGAATTTTGCGCCGAAGTTTGAGCCACAGAATCACTAAAGTGACATATGAGACGAAAATCAGACATGTTTCAATCTTGTATCACCAGGGGCAAATGAAAGAGGTAGTTAAGCGTGAGGGCGAGGCATAAATTGGTACCGGTTGACGTTGTGTGGCCGAAAGCGAGAGACGATTAGGGTAAAAGGGGGAGCACGTGCCCACTCTGTGGACAGTCACGATCTGGCTCGTCTCTTAACCAACGATGTCTGAGTCTCTCTTCATCACTCATCCTTCGTGGAGAGAGCATAACGGGTGCTTCCACGACATCTGGCTTGCCTGGTGGGGTAAATCAGGAAATGAATCAGAGCTAGGCGTTGGGAACGTCGTTAGCCTCGGCTCCATCCCCTTGAAGTTCATCGAACCCACTGTCGGACGACTCACCATCCGCGAGTACCACTCTCAACTTTTCGCCCGTCTTCGGCGGCTGGACACCTACCTCCCCGGCGGCGTGGTCCTATCCGGCCAGCCGGGCTCAGGCAAGACCTACACCCTCCTCATCCTCCTGCTCAAGACGTTGGTAGCGCGCCAGCCCGTACTCTTCCTTCCAACCAACAACATCGCCTACTATTTCTCTTCGATGGGTGTCCAGTCGAATACGCTCAGCCATCCGGACTGTCTGCATGAATTCGCGCGCGCAGATCGAAGCCAGCCGTGTACGTGGGCGCTTGTGAACAGCGATACCGACGACCTGCCGCCTCCCGCAGCCTTGGTCTCGGCGCGCGGTGTCTTCATTATTCAGGCCACAGCGCCCCGCAGCTCGCGGTATAAAACATGGGTCAAGCAGAACAGGGGCCAGGTCTGGTACATGCAACGCTGGTCCAGAGCAGAGATACTGCAAGCGTGAGTGCGTTCTCGTTCTCCATATGCTCTGTCGTCGAACGGGACGGTAGACTTGTACTTGTCCCCGAATTATGCGAAATGCCTTTGGATCGACTCCGAACTATGGTCGACAAAGCCATTGCGAAATGGGGTTGGGCCCCTCGTGACATCACAGTGGCGCTTACCGAAGAGAAAGAGCTTGAGGCCGCCCTCATAGAGGCTCTCGACGACTTAGACACACCAGCTCGCCTCCTTGAGCTCTTCCGGAATTCCGCCACAAGCGATTCGGGGGGCGACCTCGCACACTCCATCACCTCCCTGTACCAATCTCCCTCCTCCAGAGAGCGGGTCATCGACTTCAAGTCCCCGTACATCCGCTATCGCGTGCAAGAAAGGGTTGGTGTAGTCCACCGGGACGAAGCGCTGCAGTTTATCGCGTTTTCTCGGCGTCAGGGAGACAGCGGAAGCGGTCTGCTGGGTGGGTGGGCGTTTGAAAACCTCGTCTTCGACAATCTTTGCAGCGCCACAAATCCTGGCGATCTCTTCCCACCACGTTTAGCTTCTGCATCGGGCACGAGTTGGTCGGCGCAGATAGACCCCTTCCCTCCGGCTTCGGTTTCGGCTTCGGGTTCCACGTCGTAAGCACTAATTTCCGGACATCATTTCATTCGCTGACGCCTTTTATATAGGCCAACTTCCCCTTCGCCTTGTCTTACCTGCATCACTTTCACGAAAACGCTGGATAATGTTACCTTGGACGACACGAAACTATACGTCCCGCCTCAGCCCGATTTCCCGCTCCTCAACGCCTTCTTCCTGCAGCTAGATCGCCCAAACAGACACGTCACCGTGATCGTCTTGCAAGTGACCGTCTCTTTGAAACACAATGGCTCCGTAGGAGGCTACGCCTTTCTACGGAGATTGAAGACCCACCTGGAGGCTCAGCGTACCGGGGATCTGGAGTGGGAAGGGCATGGCTCTGCTGGCGCGAGGCGAACGCGGGTCTGGGATGTTGCGTTTGAGTACCGGCTAGTCGTTCCTGCCCCCGCTCAGAGCCAGACCTTCACGTGGAACTTCCCGGGCAAGATTCCTGACACAATCTCAGGACCTGTCTACATTCAAGCTGCGCAGTCACAGGTACGCAGACCCTCCCTTCCCTTTGCCGTGGCTCTCTCACTAAAGATCTATATATAATATTCTCTGTCTCAAGGATTCGGTACTGTCCACCGAAGAGGACGAATCTGATTTTGTCGAAGGTGTTTAGCAAACGCGCCGTTTCTTGGATGTCTCCCGACGTCGCTTTACTACATGTACGTACGTCCTGAATTAAAGTTGAGTGCCAATCAGCATTGTCCTCGTCGACACCCTCATCGAAAGTATTGATATAGGCTTGGAGGCATCATCGTGAGGGGCAATGGTTCAGTAAAAAAACTGTAGAGGACCCGCCTAGGCACGCGTGTCCCGCAGACAAGAAACCCTTATTCATCGACAAATCCGGCCGTCGAACCACTATCCCCTCGATAGCATGGCAGATTATTGTGGAGGATTTGGCACGCCCAAGCATGCGCAGTCGTAGCAGGAGATGTATATCGATTCCTCGATTCCATCGATTCCTCAATTCTTGATTGCTATTCGAATATTCGACTGTTGCCTTTTGTCTTTTGGCTGCGCATACATATGCACGTCATTACAACGTTTAGCTGGGTTAAATTCAAACATTCCGACAACGCCCTACGCATTCAAACGCTCGGCGCATTTATAAAAGCGTCACCATGGGTGCCCGAGCTTGAGCTCGAGCGCCCATCGATCATCTCCGAACGATAGATACTGAGAAGAAAGCGTTCAAGCTCCTCTATTTGACAAAGGAGTGCCAACAGGTGATTGACAGGGTATGGGCCTTCAAGCAACACTTCCGTATATGGGTACATTCGGCAACCTCCGCGTTTGTTCCCACGATATGGTTGCGACAATTCACGGGCGCCTCAACCGTGCTGTTTCTTTCCCTCCTTATTGAACGTCGCCCCGAAACCTCGCATACTAGCGATCATGTAAAGACTTTGGTCTCCCGGAAGTCTTGGTTGCAGTTTTACTCCGCTGAAATACTTCAGTAAGCCATTTCTCACAGCAGCAGTATTCTACGTGGCCACCATCTCGATTCTCCCACCTCTAGTCTCCCTGGTGCGCATCCGTTACCAAGCTGGTTTACCCTCTCGAGTAGTGAGGCGATCATTGTAGGTACATCTCCCATGGCATTCGTCTGGACTGCTAACAATAAGTTTGCTTATATCGTTGCATATCAACGCAACGTTTCATTTGTTTCAGCCTCGGATTCGCTCCTGCAGCAACTCACGTTTGCTTTGAAATGCAAAGTTCGTTTCGATGTCACTCGCTCCTCGCGCAATGTTCCAATGCACCCAGTTCCACAAGTTGCCGTCACGCGTCGGCCGGGTATTCCGGCAATCTTGGCGTAGCGAATCAGACGTCAGCGTTCCGTGAGCTCGGATCTGGAGATCGATCAAATTATCCAGTGGCTGTGTCAGGTCGTCCTGTTAGGACGTCCTGACAAGAGCGTGTCGAAGGGTAGGTTCGTAGCACAGGTCAAACAGTTATGTACTCATCTAATCAATCCACTCGTTGACCAGATGTCCTGGTGCTACTGCGACCTCTACCTCCGCCGCTCTGTCGTCCTCGTCCTCGTCCTCGTCGCCGCCGCCGCCTCCCTCCCTCTTCCTGCTCTTCGGGCCTTGGTTGAAGCCCTGACCCAGAAGCTGCAATCTGCTGCAAAGCCTGATGTAAATTGCGCAAGTATAATACTCTCTGCTCCAACCGCTGTCGTTCGCCCCACCCCATTGCGTCCATGAGGCCATTGACGACTATCTGAAGGTATTCCACTTCGGCATTGAGTTCCTGCATCGATCTTTCTACGAACACCGCAAACATGTCAATACTTATACTAGAGCGGTTTCTGATATATGTGAGTACCTTGCCTAGGTAAAGACGCCTCCATCGAATTCCCGGTATGCCCAACAACAGATGCCGCCGAACCCAAACTATGAGTTGGCATGAACATCGTCAAATGAATAGGTACTTCGATATGCGGCATGTTTGGGTAGTAGTTTTGCTGCCCATTGACTTGATTAAACATGCCACTGGCACCATTTGTGTTGACAGTGTTGTCCCGGTATGGTCTGTGGGATGACCCATTTGCTAGTGGTGTTGACTATGAGCCTTGATATTCAGGTCATAATATGTAGCAGACGCACACATGAATTCCCCAGTGATAGCTCTTCGCTATGTGTGTGCACTTGGTAGGTGAATTGGCGGAGGTTTTGCTGATTAGGTGGACTGGAAGACTCTGAATTGTCCAGATTTTGGAGTTGTTGTCAGACAGTCAAGTCAATTCGGACCGTCCCTCCGGACAGTCACAGAAACTCGTGATCGTGTGATGGCTTGGCTCATCAGGGACATCGTCACGAAGTTCGTAGTGTACTTACTGTACTATTTCGATTCGCGTCCGCGTCCCTTCTAGTCGATGGGTGTTCTCCAGCGCAGAGAAGGAAGCCCAGGGGCATCTTAGGGGCTATCATCGTCCTGACTCTCACAAACATTGGATGGTGCGTTACGGAGATATCTATGATTGTGCATGATATGGACGATCGACGGTGGGCGATCTGATATCCTCGTTTCATCCTACCAACGAGTGATAGTCGTTCCTCGTTCCTTCCCCGCGCAGAGCCAGACCTGGAACTCCCCGGCGAGATGCCTGATGCGATCGCAGGACCTGTATACACTCAAGTTACGCACATACAGACACGCAGGCTCTTCCTTCCTTCACCGTGCCCCTCTTCTCACTAAATCCCTCTCTTACTCTCACTCTCACATTCACATTCTCAATCTCACACACACACTCACTCTGAGTCTCACATTCTCACTCTCACTCTCCCCCCTCCCGGCTCTCCCCCCCTCTCTCTAAATATATATATATATTCCCCGTGTCGAGGATCCGACACTGTCCACCCTCGCAGGACGGCGAGACCAGATTCGTCCGAGAAGATGGATGCGGACGCGCCGTCGCTTGGATGCTGGAGGTATGCCTGTTGGCGTTCGCCGCGGCTTTGCTGCATGCTACATGCACGTACGTTCGACCCTGCCTTTGAAAATCAATATATAATATTTAAGCCTCGAAATTTGAGTTCCACGTTCCACGTTCCACGTTTTGAGTTCTGGGTTCTGGGTTCTACGTTCTAAGTTCCTTCTAAGGTCCAAGTTCCAAGTTTCAAGATTCAAGTTCCTTCCAAGTCCTCGCTGGCCTCGTGGAAAGCCTCGTCAACAGTGTCGGCACAGGCTCGGAGGCGTGGGCATTGGCATTGGCATTGGCATTGGTGGCATCGGATGTGGTGACATAGGCTGGGAGCGGATTGACTATTCGACGACGACGATGATGATGATGACGATGCAGATTGAATAGCGATAGCAGTACATACAACATATCTATACACATAAGTATACAACAGCGCGGAGAGGATATAATGATAGCGGTACACGATGCGGGGCTCGGCTAGCGAGCGAAACGAAAAACTCAACAACGAACAACTAAACAACGAAGTGGGCGAAAGTAGACCGTAGAACGAGAAAACTCAAGAACGAAGAAACGAAAGTAGACGAAAGTAGACGAAGAAAGCGAAAATGGACGAAGAGGTGTTGTGGTGTTGTGGTTGAGGGGGTATAGCGTCGGGGTCGAGGGGTATACGTTCAATCACCAACATCTAGACCCGAAACTCCCGCCCCCCCTCCAACCCCTCCAACCCCTCCAACCCCTCCCGCAGCACGCTCTCCCAGTCCGCGCGCTCAGCCCACTGGATACCCTCCACTCTGCCGACCTCTACGGGCAACTGATATATGCGATACAAAGCGGCGTGGACCACAAAGGCATCATAGCTAGTTCACGGGTCAGTCCCCAGTAAGCGGAGCAGTGGTTCAGAGCATCGTGGAGCGAAGCCGGGGACAGGACCTCTAGCAGAAAACGACTGGGACTTTGGGAGACATGGGGCGATGTAGTGTAGTGTGTGGCTGGAGGCAAGGTAGGAAGGTGGATAGCACGTAGAGGGCTCCCTGCCAAGCCCCAAGCCAGGTCTATGACACCAGAGTGAGGAATAGTATGACCGCACATGTACTTTCTTGCAGTTCTCTCTGAAACTCCGCAATTCAATTCTCGAAATCATCAATAACCCACCAGGTGGCCCCTTACGCTACGACTCGGTCGACAGTGGCTAGAACGTACTTCAACTTCGCCTGGTTCTCTTCCTCTGGTCGCCGTTTCTCCAACATTGCGCCCCCTCGCGCCTAGCTCTTTGTAAACGTGTAACGTGCATTGGTCGACACAGCATACACCGGCTACTAGGTACGTGTACGTGTACGTGTACGTGCAGTCTGCTCGCGGGCTTGAGCTCTAGAGTCTTGACCAATGGTTTGTTTGGTGTTCCAGCACTCAGATCAACGGCTCAAGCACTCAAGCTTCAAGCTCAAAGCCGACATCATGCATCAGCGTCCACGGAACGTGTATATGATATAGTATTATAGTATCGCCTGCATGGGATCGACCGGCGAGTCGTCTCGCTCGATCATCCCGCCCTTACATCATCCCACTAGTACTATCGATAATCCATTCTCAGAGCTCCGTTCCCCCCCCCCCCCCGATCCACGTCGTACGTGCAATGTGCAATGTGCAATGTGCATGCATGCTCTCCGGCTCCGCTTACTGTGTACGACCATACTCATCTGATGTTCCGCAGCAGCTATCCTCTGTCTCTGTCGCCTTGAGGAACGGTCCCCGTCGAGGGGTTCGCGCGCGGGACCTCGATCGGGGTAGAGGCACGGGTAGAGGGTTGGGTGGATAGAGGGCTTGGTGGGGCCTGCCAGCTACGGTGCTAACAGCTACGGTGCTAAAGCTTGACTCTTGACTAGCTTGAAGGAGCGAGAAGCTGGTAGGGGAACCTGCAGAGGAGGACGGACGGGCGGATCCACTGTTTATGGACGGGGAAGTATACACGAGTGACGGGTGTGTGCTACGAAGGCTACGAGAAGATGGATGTGAGGGACGGGGTTGATGGGTTGGGCGGGTTGATGGGTTGGACGGGTTGATGGGTTGGACGGGTTTTGGGATTTTGCGGTTTTACGTCGACAACCCTAAGTCTAAGTCGGCCTTTGGATTTACGTTTGCGTTTGGATTTGGATTTGGATTTGCGTTTGCGTTTGGATTTGGATTTGCATTTGCGTTTGCGGCGGCGGTTGGTGGGAGTCGATAGGAGAGGAGAGGAGAGGAGAGGAGAGGAGAGGAGAGGAGAGGAGAGTATTTGGAGCGTATTTGGGGAGTGGCGAAGAAGGATGGAGCAGACGGGGGGAGAAAGACGGGCAGACATTTGAGGAGGCGTACGGAGTGGGGGAGGCGTACGGGGTGGAGGAGGCATGCGGAGGGGGTAGGAGGAGGACCGGGAAGGAGGAGGACCGGGAAGGAGGAGGACTACAGGACGCACCGCGCACCAAGAACCCACGCACCAAGAACCCACATACCACCAAGAACCCGCATACCACCAAGAACCCATATACCACCAAGAACCAAGAGCTTACGCGTACGAGCGGAGCCTGGTACCACAGGGCGTAGAGCTCCAAGCTCCAAGCTCCAAGCTCCAAGCTTTTTCTGTTTCGGAATTTTGATGTTTACGTTGGAGTCGATGACGGTTGGCGTTTGCGTTGGCGTTGGAGTTGGCGTTGGCGTTGGCGTTGGGAGTCAAATATCCATGAAGGGTCGTAGCGATAGAGTCGTCCGCTCGGATGGAAAGAGCCGCATGGAAGGGTAGAGGGAGACCAAAGAAAAAGAAGCACCCGGTATCCGGAATACTGAGAGTCGAACCCGTCGAACCCGTTAAGCGTACGGTCCTTCGCTGCCAGCCACACTTGCGCAC
This sequence comes from Pleurotus pulmonarius, assembly GCA_012980535.1. NCBI lineage: Eukaryota > Fungi > Basidiomycota > Agaricomycetes > Agaricales > Pleurotaceae > Pleurotus > Pleurotus pulmonarius. Next base: position 2,767,649 of record SJKF01000005.1, read on the forward strand.
TTTCGCACTTTCGCCAATTAGGATGATGTCAGCGATCTCGAGCTGCAAGAAAACGCAAACGCAAACGCAAACGCGACGGGGGGAGGTGATGTAGGGGGTTGTAGGTAGACGTTAAACGCCAAACGCTAAACGTTGTACGTTAAGGCGTAGGGTGAGGCCGGCGGAGAGGGGGGACGGGGGTAGGGGGTAGAGGGCAGAGGGCAGAGAAGGAGAAGGAGAGGAGCAGGAGAAGGAGGAGGAGAGGGGCGGGAGAGGACGGAGAAAAGAGGGCAAAAAGAGGGCGAACGGGGGGTAGAGAGGCTTGATGTGGTCTACTAGTTACGGTGCTTAGCTAGCTTAGAGGAACGAAAGAACGAAAGGGTAGTAGGGATAATAGGGAAAGGCGCTGGGCAGAGGGGACCACCCCCACGCGCGCTGTTTAAACGTTTATGGACGGTGAAGTACACGATAGGTGTATGCTACGGGAAGACGCATGCGAGGGGTGGGTAGGACGGCGGAGTGGGAGTTGGGAGTTGACCTGGGTTGAGGGTGGGGTCGTGCGCGTGAAAGCTTGAGCGCTTGAGCTTGAGGCTTTGGAGGTTTGAAATTTGGAGTTTTAAATTTGAGGGACGGGGTTTTGTCGTTTTTTCATGGGGAGAGGAGGGTATTCATGAGGATGGCGAAGAGGAATGGAGCAGGCGGTGGGGAGGACGACAGACATTCGAGACGGCATGTGAAGGGAAAGACCCGGGTAGGAGGACTAGAGAACGCACCAAGCACCAAGAACCCTCGAGCCAACTACTAAGTAGTGTTGATACGGGCATTGTGACCCATTTTCCACCAATCAACGATCTCAGAGTAGCACGATGATGGAAGCGAAAAGACGTAGAGCGGCGGTGGTACCTGGTGGAGAAAAATGGTGAGCAAGGCGAGGAGCTTTGGAGAGTTGAAAGTAAAGAGAAAAGAGAAACAGTAGAAGGACAGCGTCAGGAGGGAATGGAGGAAGGAGGAAGGACGAGGAGGGTGTTTTGGAGGAGGCAGAGGAAGGACGCACGCAAGTAGGCACTTTTTAACGAAGGTGTACACGTGTACAGAGGCATGTGTGCTACTCTGGCTCTGACTCAGGAAGCCATCGATGGGGCGTTGATAGGGAGAGCTCTAGAGCATCGCATTGTGCGTTATGCAGTGAGATGAGATAGGGTGCGATGACGATAGGTGATACGGTGATAACAGAGAGTCAGTGAGAGAGGAAGGAGGAGTACGATAGAGAGACTCGAAAAATGTTGATGAGGACGCACCAGTATCAGTATACCATTCCCTGCCATGACCAACACCCGTTCACTCCATCCAACGACATTGGCGTAGCCAAAACTCGATAAGAAGCAAATTAGAGCTCGAGGTCATGACGGTGAAAAAAAAATGGAAAACGTCCGCTCGAATGACCGCCACCATAGTCTGCCTGCACCAACACAACGTCGACGTCATCTTCAACTACCAGTACTCCACCGGCATATTGGCGTTACTGGTTATAGCGAGCATAGGAGGTGACGTACTCGTAAGTGAGCGTACCTTGATCCAATCAGGCCAGCTCTTTGTCTCTTTTGTCTCCTTCTCCCTCTCACCCTCACTCACCTTACTTACTTCTCTTTTGTCTCCCCCTCCCCGCGAAGTATCCCCGAACCCCGACTATCCGAGTACCTGCGAGCGTCTGCGAGCTTATTGTGACGGTACCCTGCACACGCACGCACGCACGAGTCTCCTCCAACTTTGAACTTGCCTTATCCGTCCTTTTGTCTCGCCACGCGTCCCCCCCTCTGACTCCCCCCACTCTCCCACTCTCCCACACCCTGTTCCTTTGCTCCCTTTTGTCTTTTGTGATAGGGCAACTCCGATAGACGCCCGCCCTCTTTTTGTTATCCCATCCCCGATCGCAGCATGCGCTTTTTGTCTTCCTGTCTCGCTTTCTTGTCTTCTTGTCTCGCTTTCTCTTTCTTGTCTTACACCGACCCCTTTCTTATTATCATCTCTTATTATCATTCCTTTATTGTTACTCGATCGCCCCTTCGTTCCATCGTGCCGCAGTGGCTATGGCTGCCTCCATTTCCGAGTACGCTAGATCTACAGCCGTGTATATATACACCCCCTCGCCACTCCTGCTTCCCCCACACCGCTGCTCCCTACGAACATAGCACCGGAGCACCTTGACGACCTCGACAGACACATACACACGGACGCATACGCATATACATACGATGGCCACTGCGATCTACACACACCAGCCCCCGGCCAACTACTCGTCCTACCACGCCCTCGCGCCCCGTCAATCTCAATACGCCTCCTCCTCCTCTCACCACACCCATACCCACTCCTCTTCCTCCTCGTCCAAAAAAATGCACAAAGAATCACGGGAGCAGAGGGAGCAGAGGGAGATGCGGGAGCGGGGGTACAGATTATGCGACCAGTGCGGGGCCGTCGAGAACCCGGCTGTTGCGCGGTTCAGGTTGTGTGGGGGATGCGTGAGTTTCTTCTTCCTATTCTTCCCTTCCTTTTCTATAATCCTCCTACCTTACTCGTTACTTCCCTTTCATCAACCATCGAGCATCGAGCATATATGCTAACCCCCCCTTCTCCGTATACGCAGATGACGACCCAATACTGCTCGCAGGACTGCCAGAAAGCGCACTGGGGCTCGCACAAGGCGATCTGCCAGCACACCGCCCACTCCCAATCTTCTCCCTCTCACTCTTCCTCCCACCACCCTTCCCATTCCTCCCACGAATCTCAATCCTCTTCACAACACTCGCAGTACGGCGCCTATGGTGCAGGAAACGAAACTGGGTATGGGGGAGGATACACCGGAGGCGAAGGAGGATATGAAGGGTATGGAGGTGGTGAAGGGTACGAAGAAACAGTAAAATCCCTCCGCAAATACACATCCACGCACACCGCCCTACTCGGCTGGGCGGGCTTCCAGGCGCTCCGCCTCAAGAAGGTCCCCGCGAATATTAGGCATAGCGTGCTCGTTATCAACCTCACGCGCTCCCACTCCTCCTCCTCCCACTCCACCTCCACCTCCAATTCTACCTCTACATCATATAACTCGTCTTCTACATCCAGTGGAGGGAGGAGCAAAAGTAAAAACGCAAACGGAAGCGGCGGAGGTGGAAGAAGTAAAAGCGCAAATAAGTTCAGCTTCCACTCGACCCAAATCCTGCCTCTATCCTCCTACCTCACCGACCCGCTCATACTCGCCGACATCGCGCGGCGCTCGCAGCGCTCCCGCGCATCTGGGGGCGTCGGGTGTTTGATCGTCATCCTCAAAGTCCTCCCTAACCACTCCAATTCCCCTTCACACCCTTCACACTCCCCTTCAAACAATTATTCCAACAACGCAAATAACACGGGTATGGGAATGGGTGGAGAAGGAGCAAATGGGGGTGAGGGAGGAGAGATCAACCAAGTAGTCCCGGTGGAGGTGGACAGAGTGGAGGGCATCCAGTGGGCCGAGCGCGCGGACTGGGAGAACGTGCTGCGGGAGGGGTTGGAGGGGTTGGAGGGGATCGGGGGGTTGGAGGGGGGGCGGGAGGTCCGCTTCTAGATGTTTGGACGTTGTCTGGACGTTGTCGCGTTGACGATGGAAATGTATATGTATACCCCTCGACGCGATTGTTATACCCCCTCCGACGACACCTCTTCGTCCATTTTCGTTCTACTCGTCCACTCTTCCAGTTATTCGTTATTCGATTATTCGTTCTCCGTCCACTTCGAGTTCTGAGTTTTTGCGCTCGCCAGCCGAGCCCCGCATCGTGTACCGCTATCATTATATCACCCTCTCCTTCTCTTTGTCGCTGTTGTATACTTATGTGTACGTTTTATGTTGTATGTACTGCTATCGCTGTCGTTATCCAATCTGCATCATCACCATCGTTACTTACGCAATTTGGAATCTACATCTACATCGCCACGCAACAGGCAGGCAGGCGGACAGACAGACTAACAGACTCCAGATAAACTCGCATGCGCGATGCACGATCCACGATGGACGATGCGCGATGCACGATGAGAACCTCAGGCCTCCTCGCCTCCTCCCTCCTCACGCTGCGTGTTCCAGCAGAGTGGTATTTGTCGTAAGCTTTCATCTCGGTCTTTTGTTTTTGTCTTTTGCCATTGGTTTCTCTTCGTACATCCAAACACTCGGAGACAGGAGACAGGAGACAGGAGACAGGAGGGCCGACACAAAAGCCTCCTCGAGCCTCCCTGTCCTTCACACCCCGTCTTGAAGCTCGCAGCTTTAACATTGAATATATTGAATATTGAATACTGACTCTACTGAATATTGAATATTGAATATTGAATGTTTGAACGTCTGCCCTCTCTCTCCCCAGTGACTCCACCGCCCGACCCGTCCTTCTCCCCCCTCCCCCCCAAAAGAAAACTCTCCGCCCCCCCGCCCAAAACACTCTCCTCCCCTCTCAGCGCCACCGACAACGCCAACGCCAACCCATCTCCCATCTCCCATCTCTCATCTCCCATCTCCTATCTCCCATCTCATTTCCACTACTTAAGTACTTACCTCCCGCTTTGTTCTCTCCTTCTCGCGCTCTTCTCTCCCTCTCGGTAAGCTTCAAGCTTCAAGCCTTACCTTACGCGCTCACGTTTCGACGTCTAACTCGACCTTACTACAGCTCCTCCCCTCTCCACCTCCTCCACAAGACACCGCTCGACTCACGCATCACGCATCACGCTCGACCTCAAGGAGGGGGGGGGGGCGGCGGGCGGAGACGCAGGGCCCCGGGAACTTCCCCAGCCCCTTTCGCTTCTGCCGCGGTCAATTTGCCAATTTGCAAAATTGATAGCGTCGCCAGTCGGTCCGCGTCTCTCTCTCAGCACCTTCCCCCTCCGTACGCCGTCCTTCTCTTGTTTCTCAAACCTCTTTGCTCGCATTGGTCCCACTTTCTCCACCATTTTTCTCCACCAGGTACCACCGCCGCTGTCCATCTTTTCGTCTTTTCCCTTAAATTTTCATTTGCGTGCTGCTCTGAGATCGTTGATTGGTGAAAAATGGGTTCCACTGCTCGTATTAGTAGTATGCTCTAGTTAGTAGTTGGCTCGAGGTCGTGGGTTGGTGTGTGGTGAGTGCTCTAGTTCTCCCATTGGTCCTCTCATCCCTTGTATGCATCTTTTTTGTAGCATACACACGCTGACCCGTGTATACGTCAATATTCATAACACAAATCCATAAGAAGCGCATCGGTTCGTCCTACCTCTTCTCCGACTTCTCCTGCCCCTCTCCTCCTCCTTCTCTGCCCTCTGCCCTCTACCCCCGTTCCCCCTCTCCGTCGGCCTCACCCTACGCCTTAACGTTTAGCGTTTAACGTTAGCGTTAACGTCTAACTACAACCCCCCACATTACCTCCCCCCCCGTCGCGCTTGCGTTTGCGTTTTCTTGCAACTCGAGATCGCTGACATCGTCCAAAGTGGCGAAAGTGCGAAAGTGCGAAGACTTGGAACGGGTTTCGCTGTCCGTGTTGCCTATTGCCGGTGCTTGTTTCACGCTAACGCCAACGCTAATGCCAAAGACTCCAACGTAAACATCAAAATTCCGAAACAGAAAAAGCTTGGAGCTTGGAGCTTGGAGCTCTACGCCCTGTGGTACTAGGCTCCGCTCGTACGCGTAGGTTCTTGGTTCTTGGTGGTATGTGGGTTCTTGGTGGTATGTGGGTTCTTGGTGCGTGGGTTCTTGGTGCGCGGTGCGTCCTGTAGTCCTTGCCTCCTCGAATGTCTGCCCGTCTTTCTCCCCCGTCTGCTCCATTCTTCTTTGCCACTCCCCAAATACGCTGCAAATACTCTCCTCTCCTCTACTATCGACTCCCACCAACCGCCGACGCAAATGCAAATGTAAATCCAAAGGCCGACGTCGACGTAAACCGCAAAATCTCAAAACCCGTCAACCCCGTCCAACCCGTCCCTCACATCCATCTTCTCGTAGTTTTCGTAGCATACACCCGTCACTCGTGTATACTTCCACGTCCATAAACAGTGGATTCGCCCGTCCGTCCTCCTCTGCAGGTTCCCCTACCAGCTTCTCGCTCCTTCAAGCTAGTCAAGCTTTAGCACCGTAGCTGTTAGCATCGTAGCTGGCAGGCCGTACCAAGCCTCTCTCGCCCTCTTTCTCTTCTCTTCTCTTCTTTCTCTTCTCTCTCTTCTCTCCTTACCCCCTCTCCCCTAGCCTCCGTCCTCCGTTCGCCTCTCCTTAGGCCTTCCCTTCCGCTCCTCTCTTACCTTACTAGACCTCCCTACACCTCTACACCCCTACACCTCCTTTCTCTCCTACATTTCCTTCCCCCGTCCTGTTTGCGTCTTCGCGCCTTCGTGGTCGTGCTACTCGAGATCGCCGAGACCGTTGAACTTGTGACGACTTGGAACGGGTCGCGGTCTCAGTATCACATGTACCGGGTGCTTGTTTCCTGTCCCTCTCTATCCATCTAACCCTCTACCCGTGCCCGATCGAGGTCCTGCGCGCGAACCACTCGATGGGGAGGGTTCCTCAAGGTGACAGAGGATAGTTGCTGCGGAAGATCAGATGAGTATGGTCGTACACAGTAATCGGAGCCGGAGAGCATGCACATTGCACATACGACGTGGATCTGGAGGAGAAACGGAGCACTGAGAATGGATTATCGATAGTGAGATTAAGGGTGGGATGATCGAGCGAGACGACTCGCCAGTCGATTCCATGCAGCCGATACTATATCATATACACATTCCATGGACGCTGCTGATGTCGGCTTTGAGCTTGAGCTTGAGCCGTTGATTCTGAGTGCTAGAACACCAAACAAACCGTTGGTCAAGAGCTCAAGCCCGCGAGGCAGACTGCACGTACACCGTGTGTACCTAGTAGCCGGTGTATGCTGTGTCGACCAATGCACGTTACACGTTTACAAAGAGCTAGGCGCGAGGGGGCGCAATGTTGGAGAAACGGCTACCGGAGGAAGAGAACCAGGTGAAGTTGAAGTACGTCTTAGCCACTGTCGACCGAGTCGTAGCGTAAGGGGCCACCTGTTGGGTTATTGATGATTTCGAGGATTGAATTGCGGAGTTTCAGAGAGAACTGCAGGAAAGTACATGTGCGGTCATACTACAGTCGCCTCTGTCATAACCCATGACTGTGATAACCCATACTCTGTAGTAACCCATACATTTTCCCATCCACCGACTTGGTTCGCAGGAAAACCCCATAACTCTCTTATACTCAATAATCTATACTTTTCGGGAATGTCAAAACCCATAATTATATTAAAATCTTTCAAAAAACTCAATCAATTCGTTGCCAACGGACGTATCATTACCACAAAAACCCATTATTTGAACACTGTAGGACCTGCACTCGACATGACAGAGCTTTCCGTGCTCAAAATGGGGCTGGAAAACCTCCAACACGCCACCAGAGAGGAGGATATTTCCAAGCACCGTAAGATCCCAAAGTGCACTGGCTGACGAGCAAATTCTTCCTCAGCCATCCCGAAAGGATGCGCTCGGTTCTTCGTGGACATTCTCCGCTTTGTCGTAGACTAGAGGAATCCCTTGCGTTGTTTTGTATCCAGACCCGATAGGAGGATTCTCGCACGCACCCTGAAACCAACGAAGATTTCTGTATATTGTATTTACGCTCGTAGTCCTGTAAATAATCTCCCTAGACTAATTTGTTGATGATTTTCCGTAGACGCCCAAATAGGCGCTCTGAGGTAACCCATACTCTCTCATAACCCATAGCTTGGCACGTCCACGGAGGGTCACCGGTCATGGGTTATGACAGAGGCGACTGTATTCCTCACTCTGGTGTCATCGGTAATGAAAGGACGTTGGTACATAGCTAAGCGCTGGTGGCGACTCGTGTGCTGTCGCTCGCGGTGCGCTGGCTTGGGGCTTGGCAGGGAGCCCTCTATGTGCTATCCACCTTCCTACCTTGTCTTCAGCCACACACTACATCGACCGATGTCCCCCAAAGTCTCGGACGTGTCTCGGTCGTTTTCCGCTAGAGGTCTTGTCTCCGGCTTCGCTCCACGATGCTCTGAACCACTGCTCCGCTTACTGGGGACTAACCCATGAACTAGCTATGATGCGCTTGATGCTCCACGCCGCTTTGTACCGTACGTATCACTTATTTTGCAAACCAACAACCTAAGTGGGCATGTAAGTATCAGATAGAGCGGGGATACAGATATTCATTCATGATTCATGAAGGGGTACTCCGGTAACGTTCAAAGCAGGGGAGTGCAGCTAATGCCAGGCACCCGATCCCCGCCGCCGACATCATATCACACCTTTTCCCTTCGCCTCTACCTTACTCTGATTGCTCACAGACACAACATTCGTCTGCATCGGCACAACGCCCGGCATCACATCTGCGCAATCGCAGACCCAATACTTTCGACCTTTTGCGCATGGGCCTTGCTCTTGTTGTGGCGTTCGAGCATCCAATTCGCAGCGAATCTTGTCTGACAAATACTGCATCCGAACGGTCGTTCCTTCCGGTGAACGGAGTACTCTATAGGAAACACAGATATGGATCAGCGACCTCAGAGAGCAACAAGGACGGAGTGATAGTGAAGTACGTTTAAGGTTTTGTCGCTCCGTATTAGTACGACCCCGATGCTGCAGCCAGTAGACATGAGCATCCGAGGCCGCTGGCTGAGTGAATGACTGGTGTCCTGCGGGTTAGAATCGCGGTGTTGGAAAATTATGAGGCATTGTAAGATTGTTCATGGAGATTACCTTGCGGGGTAGAGGATAATGCATAATCTGGGTACGGAGACGTTACGAGGATTTTATTCGTTCCCGCTACGTATTCAGCAGAGTATGGCGCTGAGTAGGGAGTGTACAAAGACACTAGTAGGGGGATTGGTGAAGGACCGTATAATGAGGCATGGAACATCGGAACTTACCGCTTCCTATATGCCTGGCGGCATTACTCTGAGCATCAGAGGCTAAAAGAGAAGAGCACGATCAGCATTTGAGAATGCTGAAGGAAGGGTCAACGTACTGGTCTGAGGGGCGTCCCGGCTGACCAATGGATCTGAAGAAAGGCCAACTACAATCAGGTTCAGGTAAGTCGCATTGAAGGAGGCGGAGGAGTTTACCATTGGAATGTAGCCCATGGGAATTGCCCTGCTGGCCTTCCGAGGGCCCACGTCGTTGGATACGCTGAACCCGTGCAGATATTCGGCGAAATTTATTTCTCAATTGCTTGAAGTCTCTATTGGAACGAAATTGCATCAGTTACAAATAAGTCGTGGACTCGGGACGCAGTGGCTCACCGCTCTGGCTCCGGCTCCATCGCCCCATCCTGGGCAGGTATCGCTGGATTGCCTCTCCTGGCACATCTTGACGGACAACGGAGTCCTTTGACGAGGCCAGATGCAAAATCTTTACTTGGTACTTTTACAGGAGATTTCACAACGACTCGAAACTGCTTCCCACATTCCATGCTGCCACGTAAATGTGTAAAGGTGTGAAGGCTCCGCTGGAATCCGATAGATATGGCTTACCAAGATATCCACTCGGAGCGACTGCGGCTGGGCTGAGAAAACTCCTCTTCATCATGCTGGTGGCCGCATTGAGGGCAGGCGAACAACGAAGCTTGCAACAATTCCATGATTACGCTGATATCGAACCGCATCTCTGCTTTGACAGTGTTGGCGAAGCGGGATCTTTCTACGACACTATCATCCTCGATGTGAACCATTTCCCAGTTCCCTTGACGGATGTAGTCCCCCTCAGGATTGTTTTTGCAGCACTGCATGATGACAATTTGGAGGTCCTGGTATAGATCTAAGCTCCATAACGTGTTCATGTATGAAATCGACGAACCTTCCAAGAGGGACAGAAGCTTAACGGTATGGTATACCAACCCGTGCCAGCTGGTTGTCGAACCCAGAATACATTCAGGGTAAGATTTTCTATCTCCGAGGGTATCATTAGATCTGATCTTGCTATGAGGTCCTTCAGCCCATCCCCAAAGATCTCGATGCAAGCAGGGCTTGATATTCGTCAGCCTGAGAAATTTGTCGAAGCAGGAGGGCACATACGTTGACAAGAGCCTAAGAAATGCCTTCAATGAAGCGGAATTGCGCTGAATTCGAACGGCGATGTCTTGTAGACACGGATGTCCTTTGAGGATTGCAGAGATGGCGAGGAGGATCTTTTTCAACGGGGGGGCATCCACGTACTTGGTCATTTGGTCCTGGTGACTACGGATGTCTGCATTGATCTCCCGCAAACGCCGGTTACACTCGAAGGCGAGAGCAGCGACGGCAATGAAGTAGGAATTAGCTGAGAACTGCGGCGAAGTGTTGTTGATGAAATCCATCGTAGATCCTACGCAGCACACCACTCTCAGAAACTCGTCAACTTCGTTGTGTAAGTTGCGTAAGGAGGAGCTCGTTGGTAGGGCTATTTCGAGGCCCTGTAAGAGTTCGACCGCCACCAAGAGAGAGGAGGCGGCACCCTGATAGGGTTCAGCGAGTTGCTGCGCATCTACACGTGGAGGATCATTGTGCGGCTTAAAACGCTGGGCCCTGGCGTCGAATTGAACGACGATATTGTTGATCTGGTTGCCTCCAATCTTGTTGAATATGCCGCAGCCATTATTGATGTTGGTTTCGGGGACATATCTTGCGCGGCTTTGATTGTTGCCCATATCCAGAGCCCCTAGACTAGACAGATGCTGGAATTCGTATGAAGTAGGATCTGTGCTCGAGGGGTCGCTTGGTAACTGGGACCTTGGGTACTGGGTGGAAGTGGGAGGAGAGGTGGAATAAGCTGTAGAACCTCGTGGCGATGGCATTGCCCAGCCCCGTGCGTTTCGCGTGACCATGTCATCACCGACGCTATTCGATTTCGGATCATAGGGAAATTGGAAGCCGAGGTTCGCCGGGAGGGAGGCAATGGAGACAAAAGAGACAAAGAGCTGGCTTGATTGGATCTGGATTGGATCAAGGTACGCTCGCATACGAGTACGTCACCTCATATGCTCGCTATAATCAGTACAGCATACGGCGCACGGTCTATACTGGTATATGTTATAGCACATACGGCCCCGGGTCTCCTGGCACATGCACCCCCCCTCCGAGCCCCGAGCCCCAAGTAACTAGCGTCCCAACTTTCTCCCCTCCTCGACAGGCCACAGGCCATATTCTCATTTCTATCCTATCTTGCGGTGCTTGCAGCTTGCCTGCCCGCCGCGATCGGTATCCCGGCACGTCTTCCGTTTCATCCGTTGCACGCACGCGTGATGCCAAACTTTCTTGACCCCGCCGTCAACACAGCCCCCCATATCCATCTTTTCGCAGCAATCGTTGTCAAAGCCTAAGGAGCGAATCAGGAAGGGGCAAGGGGCCCTCCCCCAGCCCTCTTTCGCTTCTGTCGCGGCCGATTTCGATGTGTCGCCCGTCGGCGACGCTGAACTCGAACCGAGATGGGAAGGTGGAAAACTACTTCGCGTTGTTGCATGTAGGTATGTAGATATGTAGGTGGGTATCTAACAACGCAGGTGTAGTCCGCTAGTGGCCGAAACGAGAGGTAAACGAAATGAAGATATATGTATAATCATACCGTGACATGAGCATCACTTATCTGGACGAGCGGCCTGCGCGCTTGAGCGGTCTACTGGATGCGGGAGGAGCTGGACGTGCCTCCCAGCGCCGCTTCCTCCGTCTGCTGGACCCCTCTACCTTTCGTCCTAGACACTCAGTAACTTCGCTACCTTTTCTTCCCACCCAGGGCACGGCTCCCTTCGACAATGGCATCGAGGGATCGCACATATGGAAGAACTGGGTATCTTCGTACCAAGCACTGTATTTTTCGCCGTTATAGGGACGGTTGATAATAGCCTCCCGCGCCGCATCGTAATCAAAATTGTGAAAATTGCGGATAGTAGCCTCCGCCGCGCAGGGCTCCGCATCGTGGTCGGGGTTGTTGGGAGTGGCCGTCGAAACGGCGCCCGGATCGGGGGCGCTCTGCAGCTGGGAGATGCGACGAAAGCGAGCAGTCCAATTTTTTGGCTGCTGAGAGGGACTTGCGGTGCGTCAGCCACACCTGCATTCAAGAGTCTGGATGTAACTTGCCGTGGACATGAATATTGCGAACGCCCGCGTGCGGCCTCACTATCGTTGGATAGTTGTGAAGGATCAGACCTGCTGGTGCTTGCTGTGCTATGCGGCGGGTGTGGTATAGTTGAGCCGCCGCTGTTGCTTCGCTTGGCCGCAGAGGTTGAGACGACGCGAAACTGGTTCCCGCATGAGAGGCTGGTAAGCAAAGACGTGAACTCCCGCAGAGAACAAAGACGACCAAAGCAGAATTCACCAAGATATCCAGCGAGAGCAGCCAGAAGGACTCTTCTTGCCGCTATTGCAGCCACATTGGGGCAAGTGTGCGACGAAGTGCGTCTTGATTGCCCGATTATCCTAATATCAAAACGCATCGCCGCTTTGACCGTTTTGGCAAAGAGGTCTTTGTCGATAACTGTATCATCCGCGATGCGGACGATCTCCCAGTTTCCGAGGTAGATGTAGTCCTCTTCAGGGCCGTTTTGGCAGAGATGGGAAAGGATGTGTTGAAGATCCTGGAAGTGGGATTAGTTTGTTTGGATATTTCTTTGAGGTATTATAAGTCGAACCATCCGGGAAGTACAGAAGTCTATTGGTATTGCATACCAAACCGAGCCTGCTGGCCGTTGGACCCAGAATGTATTCACGGTAAAATTCTCCATCTCCGGGGTCGACAGCAAGTTTGATTCTTTGATGAGGCTTCTCAACGCTTCACCAAATATCTTGTTGCAAGCAGGGCTAGATGGGAGACATGCATCAGCACTACATGACCGGCCAAACATGGTCTGACGTACGTCGACAACACTGCGAGAGAGACTTTTGATGAAAAGGAACTGCGCCGAATGAACGCTCTCATATTTCGTAACCATGGACGCCAGCGGTAGTCCTCGAAAATGGAGAGAAAGATCCTCCGCAGGCAGGAATCGGCATCGATGTAACAGCCGATATGGGTCTGATAACCTCGGATATCTGCAGGCAACTGCTTGAGATGACGGCTCCACTCAAAGGCGCACTGGGTAATGCGTTCGACGAAAGAATTGGACGAGAGCTGCGGCGTGGTCCTGCTGATGAAATCCATTGCCGACCCCACGCATATGACCACTTGTAGGAAGTCTTCGATGTCGCTGCGGAGTTCGGATATCTTACGACTCATTGGAATGCCTGTTTCTATTTCCTGGAGAAGTCTGTCTGCTTCCACGAGCTGGTATGCCGCAAGATCGTAGGGGGCAGGGAGCTCTGGTACGCGGTCGTGCTCGGGCGGAGAGCGCTGCGTCCCCACATTCGTATGCAGCTCGAATTTCACCCCTCCCATGTTGATCGTCTGGTTGCCTTTCACATTGTTATACGTCCCAGCGCCGTTATTGATGTTGTTCTCGACACGCCACGAATTGCTTTGGTTATTACCCATATGTCGGATCCGTATACTCTAGACAGTGGTTGCAGATGTTGAGAAGAAGTAAATGTGAAGACGTTGCTCGGGGGTCGCTGACCTGTACTCTTAGTGGTGGGTGGGAAGTGGGAGAGATGGCCAGAGCTGTAGAACCTCGCGGAAATGGTAGTGGACAGAGCCTCGTGGTTTGGCGCGGAATCACAGTTGCCGGCCCTCATCGGCGCGGGTCGAGCGCTCATCACTGCACCTTTCTACTCGCTGCACCTTTCTCTTTATGTGTCGTTGACATGTAAAGCGAGACTGAATTGTCGTTACGTGAGTATAAGAAGCAAGAATACAGCCTGGGGAGAAATCCGAGGCTCGACTAGCGATTGGACGTTGAACACAGAAAACTTCTACGAGATGTAGCCTGAGATTCAAGAGTCCTCATTCATTCGTATTTCTATGAGGCTGGGATTGAGTGGAAGGCAGAAAACTGTGCGTCGCTGCCTGACGTATCAGAGGTGTAGTGTGGAGGTAGATACCTGAAAATGCGGCAGACTAGATAGCCAGAGGCGAGGTAAAGTAAAGAGTCACTGTGTAACAGTGATTCACGGCGGTTGAATGAGGCTCGCCGCGGCCGATTCGCGGAGTGAGAAACCTCTATAGTACGGAGTCTCGAGTGAGCTTTGTGAACCAGAGATGTCCAGAAACTTGAATGATGCCCTCGTACCTCTGCACCGCTGTTGCTCACAACTCGCCATCCCTCCACACTGCTCAAAAGAAATCACCATCTAGTAAAGCCCTGAACAGCGCAGCCGCATTGCCGGAGATAGAACAGATAGTGCATCACTTGCGTACAGTTGCGTCCACTATTGGGAAGGCGGACGAAGTAAACGAGGAGAACATGAGGATTTCATAACGCAGGAATAGCAAGTGTGTGATTTTACTCATGACTCGTGTGACAACCAACTGAGGGATTAGCTAGTATTGCGTGTGCCTCGGCACTCCCAAAGAAGAGAACATAGGGTGGGCGGAAATAATTTCGCCCGTCTAACAGTAGTTGACTAGTATCGAACCTGTGCTTGTCTAGTCTTGAGATAGTGCTTCTGGGATTTGAAGTGCCGTGCGAGATCACCCTTCTTCGTGAATGCCGACCCACAGCTGTTACAGCGAAACTGTCGAATACCGAGGTGAGCTCTCTCGTGGCCTACCACGAAAGGATGAGTACTGGGCAGATGTGAGTACCACAAGTGACATACTATCTAGATTATGCTTCGTTGTGAAGGTCCGATTGCAGGTTGCCAACGGGCATTGGAATCTAGCGGCATAACAGCTTCTCTTGTAAGCCGCAGCGGCAATTGCAGGGGAGCCCACCACCCGCGCAGTGGATGTGGATAATTGGCCGAAATTGGGCGAAGTCGGCGGATCTAGGGACTTGGTAAGAAATAAAGTACATCGTGACAAACGAAGGTGATCCTACAAGTGGTATTTGTTAACGGAGTGCATGGAGAGTTGACTTGATTGTTGTTGCTCCACTGGTCTCTTGGGGCGTAAGTGGCTATGTTTGGATAGAAGCTTAGTAGCCAACATGAACTTGAAGCAGTGAGTCAACATACTATTATCCACGGGTTCCCCGAACTGGACATTGCTTTGGTTGTTGGAAGAGCAGGGTAATTGACGAAGTGGTGCAGTAAGTTGCGAATATCCACAATTGGGACAAATGTCAGCCCGGAGCTAGATCAGACAGATCAGACCTTGTAACGCAGCTAGAGCAAGAAGGGACGAACGCAGTTTTGGCACAGTGAAGGGGTTGCTTGGGGCTCTGACATTGGGTCTAACTGACACGAACATGCTCAATGATGTTGCAGTCGTTATATAACAAGCAGGGATCTTGTCAGTAACGAATGGAGATAAATGCGATAAACGCGGCGATAAATGTGATGAAGATGGTGGGATTGCGATGAAGACTATGGATTGCGATGAAGACTATGTATTGCGATGAAGACTATGGAGTGCGATGAAGATTATAGAGTACTTGCGATGAAGATCATGGAGTGCGGTGAAGACTATGGATTGCGATGAAGACTATGGATTGCGATGAAGACTATGGATTGCGATGAAGACTATGGAGTGCGATGAAGATTATAGAGTACTTGCGATGAAGATCATGGAGTGCGATGAAGACTATGGATTGCGATGAAGACTATGGATTGCGATGAAGACTATGGAGTGCGATGAAGATTATAGAGTACTTGCGATGAAGATCATGGAGTGCGATGAAGACTATGGATTGCGATGAAGACTATGGATTGCGATGAAGACTTATGGAGTGCGATGAAGACTATGGATTGCGATGAAGACTTATGGAGTGCGATGAAGATTATAGAGTACTTGCGATGAAGATCATGGAGTGCGATGAAGATCGGAGAATGCGATGAGGATCGTGGAATGCGATTGCGATGAAGATTCATGATGGAGTGCGATGAAGATCGGAGAAGTCGGCGCGGAAATATGCTCCCTTCGCATGCCGTCTCGTGTGTGTCGTTCTCCCAACCGCCTGCTCCGTTCTTCTTCGCCATCCGAACACCCGTGAAAAAATGACAAAACCCCATCCGTCAAATTTGAGACTTCAAAGCCTCAAGCTTAAGCCCAAGCGCTCAAGCTTCAAACCAGGTCGACTCTCACTCCGCCGTCCTACCCATCCCTCGAATGCATCTTTCCGTAGCACACCTATTGTGTACTTCAACGTTCATAAACAGTGCGCGTGGGGTGGTCCCCTCTGCCCAGTACCCTTTCGTTCCTTGAAGCTAGTTAAGCACCGTAACTAGTAGACCACACCAAGCCTCTCTACCTCCCGTTCGCCCTCTTTTCGCCCTCTTTTCCTCCGTACGCCGTCCTGCTGTTCCTCTTTTAAAGCTTTACTCTCTGCTCTCCAGCTCTCGAGCGCTCCAACTATCTGGTGCTCCACCCCTCGCTCGCCATTTTCCTCCACCAGGTACCACCTCCATTTGGCGTCTTTTCGCTTTCGCTTTCGCTTCCGTGTTCGTGTTCGTGTTCGTGCTGCTCTGAGATCGTCGGTTGCGCAGAACAGGTTCCACTGCCCGTATTAGCAGCTGGCTTTGTGGTCGTGGCTCCGGGTTCTCGCTGCGTGGTGCATGGTGCGTGGTGCGTGGTGCGCGGTGCGTTCTCTAGTCCCCCTCCCTCCAAACCACTACCCTCCAAACCACCCTCCCTAAAAAACCCCTTCCCCCCTTCCCCCTCGCGTCCACTACGTCCCCCATTCCTCGTATGCATCTTTCCGTAGCATACACCCGCTATAACTCTTCAAAATCCATAAGAAGCGCATCCGTTCGTCCTCTGCCCACCCGCCTTTTTCTCTCCTTGCTCTTGCTCTTCCTGCCCTCTTCTCTACCCTCTCATTAGGCCCTCTACCCTCTCTCCTTCGTCCTTACCTTACGCGTTATCGAAAGTGCGAAACCGCGAAGAGTTGTACGCGTAACGGGTTCGACTCTCCGTATGTCGTATTATGGGTGCTGGTTTCGTCTCGCTGCCTCTACCCGTCCATGCGTCTCTTTCCATACGACCGGACGACTCTCCGTCCGTCCGCCGTCTCGATCATCTCTGCCCATCTTTCTCCCCCCGCCTGCTCCATTCTTCTTCGCCATCTAACCACTCTCCTCCTCTCCTGTCCTCTGCTATCGACTCCCACCAAACGCCGACGCCGACGTAAACCCCAAAACACCACGACTCCAAACTTTCACGACTCCATCGACATCCGTCAACCCGGGCCACACCTTCACACCAATATTTCTGTAGCGTACACCCACTGTATACTTCAACGTTCATAAACGGTGCATCCACCCGTCCGTCCGTCCCAAAGCTTGCGGCACCTCGCCGCTTCTCCGCCTCTCCACCTCTCCACCGCTCACCGCCCCTCTGTGCCTTCTATATTCCATATTTGCGTCTTCCATAGTCCATATTCCATCCATCTGGGCAATACATGCCTTGCTATTGGCGCAGGTCTGGCAGAACGTCGACACCCCATATACCCCCCCTGGGTCCCACCTAAAGGGATCCTCGTTGCGGCGACATCGGCGCTGGCGGTGCACGCACGCCCCGTTACCCACTCTTCCCCCGCGCTGCTCAGCGTGTCGTTGACAGCGCGGATGCCCTGCAAATACGAGTGTGAGAGCTGCATTGGGAGACAAATTTACGCGAGATGGGGTCGAGATGGGCGTATGAAGGTGCGTAATCGTGTTAAATCAAAGCTCCGAAGCTCCGCAGGGATGCATGTACGCACCCCGCGAGCTGACCGCGGTGAGCTGCTCTGAGTCCCAATAGCGAGGTGTAGCTATTGGTTGCAGGCCGAAAAGGACAACTATTTTATCCTTCATTCAGGATTATGCAAAGAAGGAGACTAGGCGGTGGATGGGGCCCTTCGATGCATGATAACTGACAGTTTGTTTGATTCGCATCAGGATGCTGTATCTTCCCCACACCACCCATTGTCGACGGATCGTTGGCGAGAAGAGTTTGAGAAGAACTTCCCATTCATCATTTACCGAATTCATATTAGCTCATAGAAGACAGACGAGTGCACACCTGCGAAGTAAATAGTACATATACGGCAGAATCTCGTTACACCGACCAACCTTCATGATGCCCTATTCCTATTCAGTTACGTGACGGAGTTACTTACCTGCATAATTCGCGTGCGTGTTCCGTGACTTCCGGTTCCGGCTCAGGTCCCCCTTCGTGGAAATGCAGAACCACAATCATAGATATACAGCTGGACATCATGCATCAAGGTGAGCTCTCTTGTGGCCTAGGAAAGGCTTGACTCCCGCAGTTTACTCCGTGAGAGCGTGCCCCCGGGCGAGGCAGTTTGATTCCATCACCCATACATCATATGTTTTATACTGGTATCTGAAATGACAATGCGTACGTATGCATGAGGCCCGCTGATGTTGTAGCCTTCTCATAATAATTTCGTAGACCTCCCGATAATAGTGGACTTGCTTTCTGCCCGACCAACCAACCTGTTCCGATAATCAATCATACCTCGGCTTGCAACAAGTGTCCATTCACCCTCTAGGAAGCCAAAGCTCTCAAAGACTTCACTCGTCAGTACTCAGTATTCGATGGTCTGGATGCCTTGGAGACCTGCCAACGTCGCACCCATTTTGTATAGATGTACCAAAATAGATGCAGTCGTAGACGCTCAGCCACCTATTAATCCATTAGCTGCTCAGATCGCCCGAGGCGCATCACAAACGAAGGCACGAACCAGTTCTTCATGTCAGGAGCAATGGACTAAGGGTCCGACTTCTCTCTCGAACAGGACGGTTCCCAAAGGGGGGGCCGGACGGTCCCACGCCCTGGGTCCGGCCCTGGACCCTGGACCCTTTGATCCGAGCCCTCGTGCCACGATCGCTGACCCCGTTTCTAGGCCGTTCCCTGCAGCTCCCGACGGAACGGGCGCGCAGGGCCTTGCGCTTGGCGCTGTCGGGGTTGCTGATGCGCTGCTGGCGCGCTCCCTCCCTTTCCTTTTCCTCCTCCTCTCTCTCACCCTCCTCCCCGCCCTTTCCATTCTCGCTCTCGACCTGGTCCGACCCTGCACACCCATCAAGAACGGCTCGGAAATGGACGACGACGGCTCGGGAATGGACGTTGATGGATCTGATGGGCCGATCCCAACTGGGCAGGTCGTTCCCACGGTCTCGAAGCCTTCGGATTCTGTGCTACCGTTTCCGGGAAAGCCCACGCCCGATGGAGAATTCACCACGGTCTACCTTGATATGTGAGTGGTGCTGTCTTGTGGTGGGCCAGGTCCTCACTGCTTCCCTGCGCAGCAACCAGAGGAATGCTGTCCTGCAGCAGTGGTGTACTGGCTTCAAGCTAGCCAAGAGTGGGAACAAGGCAGAGCTGACCGCTCGTCTCCGTGCATTCAGCGGTGACCCAAGTCGCTGGGACAGGTGAGTGCCCGTTCCGATCTCCTCTGGGACAAGGGTGCTGACCGTCTTCAACACCATCAGCCTCCGGGTTGGTGCTACCAAGGCCCATCGCAATCCCAGTGGAATTACCAAGGCCCGTTCGAAGCCAAAGCAGTCCACCCTTCGCCGTAACAAGCTTTTCGAAGAGGTCGGCTCCTCGTCACGGTTGCTCTCTGTCTTGCCAACAGATGATGCATTCGATAATCGGACCACAGAGGAGAAGAACGGCATCCTGGCTTGGGTGAGTGACATCCCACTCTCTTCTCTCTCTCATCCTGACCGCAATGGCAGGCTGAACGGTTCAAGGCCAAAAACCCTTACCATCCTCCTGAACACCCGGTCAGGCAGGTGACAAGAGTTGGGCATGGCGCTCCCGCTCCATCTGTGGCTGTCTCAGGTCACGCTATTGCCCATGTACGTGTTCTCCCTCCTGCTGACTGTCCTGTCAGGAGTCTGAATGGTTATCTCAGGGAGATATTCAGCATATCAAAGACTCGCTTGCCCTTGTCACCAGCCGCCTGAACCTTCTGCCGTCTCCGTCTCCTTCCACGCCAACAGCCCACTCCTCTTCCCCTTCTACTCCACTGCCCGTCCTTCCCACCATCTCCGGTACACCACCGTCCCCCTTGAAATCATTCACCTTGACCCTTGGGGATGGCTTCCGCTTGTCATTCACTGCCCATGATGTTCCTGAACCGCCATTTCTTTCCTTCGCTAAGGATCTCGAGAGCCTTCCCCCCATGTGGTCAGATACTTCGCCCGTTTGGGATCCGAGCAAGGCCCCCTTTAGCATCCATGGGCACCCGATTGCGCTGGTCCATTGGAGAGAGCTCTATCACTGCAAGCCCCAGCAGTGGAACGGGTTGAAAAAGCGTTGGCATGAACGCAAGGTGAGTACTCGTACATTGTTGGCTGTTCGCAGATGAGTGACAAACACACTTCAGTTGATCGTGGAGCATTGGTTGGGGACAACTCCGACTTTGTTCTGGACAGAGTTCACCAACTCCAAGGGTGAGCGTCTCAGCTACACTGCCATCCTCAGTGAGTTGCAGAGGCGCAACAAGGAGCGGAACACTGAGGCAGCTGAGGCAGCTCGTGCTCAGTATGGCTCAAACTTTGCTGATCAGTTCACATATGAGAAGCATGGAAAGACTCATGTGCTCAGCCAACCGTCTGCCATTGCAAAGCACTTTCATACCATGGAGTAGACATTCAATACTAGACTATATATATAGCCATCTTATATCTACATTAATACAATAATCAGTATGCACATAGGCAACTTCTTCCACAGGATGGGCACTTGAGAGAGGGTGGCCTCTCTAAGTTGAGAAAGTCCTCCCTCTTTTCTCCAGGCTCATCGTTCCAGGAGATGAGATACTTGACTATAGTCAAGTGGGTGAAATCGGTGCTCCATCCTCCCCAGTCACAGAGTCGACGGAGACTCCACCGGAGATCTCCATGCAAAAACTGACATCCACCACGACGGAAGGAGTGAGTCCCATATGGGTATGGATCTAACCGAATGTCCAAGAGACTGTTCCGAAAGAGCTCCAAGAACTGCTCGCTTGTCTGAAAAGGGTGTGAGGTGCAAGATAAGGCCTCATGTAATGCAGATGACTCACCATGGCAATGTCTGTAGTGGAGAAGCGGTCTCCGGATAACACCTTTCGAAAGACATATCCACTGGAGAGCTGTGAGGCCAGAATCCAGTCACACAATGCACGAACTGGGCAGAGATGTTGGAAATAGTCAGGAAGGCGACGCAAGACAAAGGGCTTGATGTCTGTCAGAATAGCTAGTCATCAGATAGAAGAGAGAAGGGGTCTAAAAGAACTCACCACCATTCTGACTGGTCTTACGAAATGGAAGAGTCAGAACAATCTTGTTGTCGTCATGAGCGTCCCATTGGAGGTGAGAGAACTTGATCTTCAGGACTTCGTCGACTCGTAGCAGGCATAGATATGCAATGGTGAATGCAGCAAAGAGAAGTCGACGGGTGTTCCCACCAGCCCATGGTGCTTCCTCCTCTTGATCTGCTGCATTCTTGCGCTTACCTGGAGAGTATTGTTTAATCTCCCAGTTTTCAGGACGGTGGTTAAAATCGTAAAGGTCCTTTAAGATGTCCTGCATGTTCCTAGTGAGTGAATACTTGAGAACAGAACGGTTAAAAAAATCTCACCTGGGTGATAGCTCGTGCACTAGTCGCTGCCTCTCCTGCATGAACCTTTTAACAATGTCAGACATGAATCAAGAATCGGTATACAGTCTATTGTGCTCACCTTTCGTCGACGCAAGCTAAGCATATAGGCAGATACCTGATTCGATATTGAAGGGTTTCCTTGCATTGTCCCATCATCCCTCTCATGCCACGCAAGAGAGCCTAGGCCATGGACACGCCCGAACGCATATGTCATAGCGGCTCGCATCTTCTGCGCATGAGAGTATGAGCTACGTGTGTCTGTTGACAGCTTAGGAGAGGCGTCAAGACGGATCACGTCACATCTAGTGGTGATGAGCGAGTCAGCAAATGACAAGTCATATACAGGTCAGCTTACGCATCCATGATCCAAGCAATTATCCACAGTGGAGTATCACGATGGGGTGCCTTGGTGAAGACCTCCCCGTCCGCACGAATGAACTTCTTCTCGATTGCAAACTTCTTGCACTGAGCCATCAAGCTGAGGAACACCGAGTCATCACCTATGAGGGGGGGGAGTTCAAATCACATACCGCTCATAGTGTGCAGCTGTCCCTTCAGTAACACCCTTTGATGCACCCAAGATCACATCTCGAAGCTCTGTACCCAACCCCTGACCATCCACAGCCAATGGATGTTCTCCTGGAAAGGACTCCTGCTCACCATCCATCTCATCTTCAATTTGGATCTCATCTGAGGATGTTATATGGCTGAGAGCTTGCTGAATGCCAGGGTAGAGATTCACTGAAGTGGTGCTCATGGTGGTTAAGAAGAAAGGGGCTTTGAGGCAGTGCTCACCCATCTACCTATGACTAGGGTGCTCAGGAATCATGTAGCAAGCCAATGTACCAGACAGAGTAGTATTGTATTCACATAACCTTCTACATATTCATTTACACTTGTACAAAGCTCTTGGGGGGGGGGGGGGTGGGGGGAGGGGGAGGGGGAGATGAGGAAGTATTTCGATGCTGAGGGAGTCGATCCGCAATCGATTCACAGAGGGACAGCGGGCCTGTGTTCTGGATATATAAACGATGAAAAACGAGCCCAAGATCAAGCAAAACGATGGGGAACTCACTGAGATATGATACCCTCTCCTGAGGGGGTCTCTGGGGAGGTATCTTGATAAGGGACCGTCGATTTGCGAGCAGCCCGTACGCACGAAGTTGCCCCATGTATAGCACCTATATACGCATCAGAACGAGCCCTAGATCACCCAGAACGATGGGGAACTCACTGAGTTAGGTTACCCTCTCCTGAGGGGGTGTCTGGGGAGTTATTTCAATGAAGGCGCCGTCGATTCGCATGCAGCCTGTACGTGGATGGCAGGCCCATGTACAGGACCTATTTGCGATGAGGAACGAGCCCAAGAAGAAGAGATAAGGTGGGGAACTCACTGAGATATGATCCCTCCACCTCATTGTGGTTTGGCACCATTCCAGCGCCTGCAGGGAGGTCGAACGACGACGAACGGCTTAGGCGTTTACACAGAAGTCTAGGGATGGTACCTGGGTGTCAAAACGAGCCCAAGACCATCTCAAACAACACAGAACTCACCGAGATATGGCACCTCTTTTGCCATGTCCCCTGCTTGGGCATCCATGGGTTGGGGAGGTGGCACATGGCCACTGGACGCGTTGGGAGCCTCCCAATTGGTAAGCACGTTGAGGGCGCTGATAAAACGCGTAAAAACGCGCCCAAAAGGACGTGATTCGAGGGGATAATGGGGGAGATTGGTAGGGGGAGGAGGAGGAGAGGTGCTGAGACGCGGGAGTCGGTCGCGATCGTGCCCTGGGCCGGGGCGCATGGGTAAGCGGCAGAGCGTGAAGGGAGGGGATGTGACGCGGTCATGTGGGATGTGACGAACTGTCCGGGGAGTGTCCTTTTTCCAGGAAGGACGGAGTGGGGCATGGTTTTGGGGCAAAGCCTCTGCCAAATTGCACAGAGAGCCAGGGGAGCCGAAATCTGCTCCTGGGCGAAAAAAGGACGGTCCTGTAACGCAACCGGACAGTCCTGTCACGCAAGGGTAGGAGGGGACCTACGGTTCAATACATCCGAGGCCGTCTGTGGGCGCGCTTCCCATTTTCGAGCTTCAGCCTCGCCGTTTCATGCTTCTTGCCCCATTTGGACAAGCGTCCCGATTTCGTGTGCGCCTGTGGCGCCTGTTCTTGCATCCCACGCCCTTCCACAGCTTACACCCCATCCATTGCCCACTTGGCACCTCTTGTACTCCTCCCTCCTCCTCCTTCTCACAGCTCCTTGCTTTGTGCACACCTCAGCTCAATGGATCTCAGGTGAGTTATGTTCTATTCACTACCTACTAGTGTACATCTTGGGGGAGGGGGATGAGGGAGCTCAGACCCGGGGGGGGGGAGGGGACGGCAGTGGTGCGCGCGCCCACAAGGCCACTTTACGTCCCAGTTGGCGCTGGGTGGCTGTAGCCGGCAACTCGGCCTGATCGTTTGATCAGCCGGAGCGTCGGGACGGCCTGGGCCCCTCAGGGACGGTCCACGTGAGGGGTGACCGTCACCCGTCACGGACCGTCCTTTTCGTCGATCGAAGCTTCACTTCACCCGATACCTCGGCACTTGACATTGTCCGCCGAGAAGGACACAAAGCGGGCCAAACCAACTGATCCAATCCTACCTCTGTCAAGATGTTTAACACCTGAGAGCTCCCACGTACTTCAATGCCTCATCGAGTTCCAATCTAATAAAATCTATGACAGGGACACTAAATGACAGGCAATAGCAGCCGAACCTGTTGTTCAATACACCCAACGGTTACATGATATCTTCAAGGTAAACAAAGTCAGAAGGAATGGAGTGAAACATGGCAAACAGAACGGACTGGTTTGGCCCAGTTGTAACCTTTGTTGACACAATGTGCCCCGGAAGATAGCTGATTGATCAATCTGTTGCCGTCTAACTAAGTCCCTCAGCGCTTCCTGCCGCCGTTGCTCAACTGCATCTACCCTATTTTATAGATATAAAATGGCGCGACGTCGGTAGGTCTCCGATACATTCAGACCTTCGTTTCAGACACCGATGAACAACGGACAATGGAAACCAACCGCCTTCCCCGAGATCGCACTCTCATCAGCGGTTATCCTATGTGAAACCTGCGTACGTAGTGTATTCTATCTGTCTTGAGCTTTAAGGATATACTACTAACTTGTTGTATAATCTAGGGGGCCGATCTGGCAATCTGTGGGCATGTCCCATACCCCGACCATTCCATGGATTATATTCCTCACGACGTGGTGGCTTGGTTGTTCCGACCATTAGAGACTTCAGACGGCCAAAGTAACTTCCAATTTGAGGAGCCCAACGTAAGTCCTCACTTCGGAAATTGTAGGTTGCGTTGTTGATGGACCACTGCTTCAGGCTTGTACACCAGTGGTAGAGCCCCACACCCCTGCAATGACGATGCACTCGGAAGCCAATCCACACCACACAAGCAATCAGCCTTGCGATAAATATGAATCGGATTTACTGGGCCCACGAGCTGCGACTGAGGCTGTTGTGAACCAGGTGGGGTCCCCTGCAATGACTTTTGCATCCAGCAGAAGGCGCAAAAGGGAGGCTAAGTACCAATGCACGTTCAAAGACTGCGACCATACTTTCACAGCAAAGCATAACCTTGATAGTATGTTGTAAGGTGTGACTGCATCGGACCAATATTCATCCTTTCTTCATAGGCCACATGAGAGCTCATCTTAATTTCCGACCATATGGTTGTCATTGTGGTTCCGCATTCGCCGCGAAGGGGGACCTGAAGCGGCACTGGAAGTCACAGAAGCACGCGGGCGAAACTTCGCCGAACCAAATGAAATCGGGGTACTGAATAGGGCATCACGAGGGTTAGTAGATACAATGAAGTTCTGATCTACACTACCTACCCCGCAGTTGTGCACCCGTCTCCCTTCTCCTAGGCTAATATGAACAAAGCATAAATGGATGAAACATACCTTCCTTTCGACCTGCAACCAATAGCTAAGCCTCGATCTCGCTATTGTGGGCTCAGGGACGCTCACCGCGGTCAACTCGCGGAGTGAGAACTGTCGTGCCGCCGGCAAAGGTGCTGACTGGCGACGTACAATCAGCGGACAGGAATCAGCAATATGGTTGTCTCACCAAATCGCACAGTCCACGCCAGCAACCTTCACATGCCGATGGCCTTTGGCTCTTCTTCTAGCCACGGCCAGCTAGACGACACACCGATGGGGACAATATCGAGATACAGAATTATGTGAGCTTTAAGTGGCACTGCGAAGCGCAGCGAGGGCTAAACACCAGACGATACCAGGGTAGAGCTTTCGGGATGTCAGCAGTGTATTCGGCGAGCAAATGAAATTTTGGCCTCACCTTGAGGATGAACCATCTCAGCGGACGACCACACAATTACCCTTCAAACCACTATCCATGAGGAAGACTTGGATGGAATCGGCTACAACGTGAACGATCGTACTGAATACTCAGCACGTCACCAAAGAGTCTGAGATCCACCCTGTGCGCACTCACCATGCTTTTAGGCTCCGCCGGATCGAGGCTACTCTGAGGACAACGAGTCCCCCGCGCAGTCGAGAACAAGAAGACGCGAAGGAACACAGGAAATGCTAGCTAACTTCGTGAAATTCAGATTGGATGAAGGGAAAGGCATCGACGTAGTTGGATTTGGAGGGGACACGAGGAAGAGAAGGCTGCTGCAGCAGGGCCGGCTGCAGAAGACGAGCGCTATCGAAACTCACACTCAATCTACATTCTACAAGGTCGCTTTTCTCGCGCAATGTGTTGATTTCGTTACACAGTCCCATGTTTCCACTGGCAATCTTTACTTGAACTTTTCAAACACAATCTCTCGCTCTCTCTCGCTGCCGTGGCTAGATGGTCCTCACGGTGGTGATAATCCATGAGCGGCGGTGTTAAGGTGGAGGAAATAGAAGAAAGATCAAACAAACGAGGCCGTAAAAGTCGAAGTCGATAAGGTGGAGGGTAAGGAGCGCGAGGGTTCGCTTAGCGTATCTCCAGAAGTGGTTCAGATGGACCCCTCCGAGTCCGAGTGTCGACCTGGCACCTGGTTCGGTGTGAATCAAGACATGAGCCTCCGAGCTCCCTCATGCATGGTGCGTACTCAAACTAGTCCACTCACGTCGTACTCTTGTCTTTGGGGGTGGCAGACAACTGTCATTCTTCGTCTATGATTGGATCTAATATCTGTAATTCATGATTGACCCCCTCTGCTCAGAATCCAGGTAGGGTAGTAACAATGTAGTAATAGTCACATCAGAGCGGAGTTATACATTGTATTGATACCATCAGTCCGCGCGGAACCCCGGCGGAGATTTCCTTATATGGTAAGTGACCAATGTAGTCAATAAGAACCATCCGCGCGGAGTGTCCTACACATCGGAAAGGCCGAGAAATTGTCCGAGCATGTGTGAGAACACCTTAGCGGAGGAGGCGAGGTAGCTGGGGTGTTTCCAGTGATTCCTATACAGGTACATTGATGCAGGGGGCCAAAATCTCGGCACATCGGACCTCCGATGCAGGCCGACGTTTTGTGATTTGGGCCAAGACTGTCAGGCAATTGGTAGCCAGTACATACTGCAGTATATTAGATGGTACTATGACCAAAACATTAGCACATCGGACCACCAGTGTAGGCCGATGATTTCCGCTTTGGGCCGACGTTTTGAAGCGGTGACTGAGGGACATACATTACAATATACTAGATGATATCAGGTATCAAACACTGGCCCAAAGAGGCAAAGCCTTGGCACATCGGACCTCTGCCTGAGGCCGATGATTTCCGCTTTGGGCCGATGTTTTGAGGCGGTGAGTAGCCGACACATACTATAGTGGACTAGATAATACCAAGTCCCAAGCCTCATCACATCAGAGCCTCACTTGAGGCCAATGATTGGTGCTTTTGGGCCGATGATTTCCGCTTTTGGCCGATGTTTTGACTCTGCAATATGAAGTCCAAAGTCTCGGCACATCGGACACAGAGCGGAGGCCGATGTTTTCCACTTTGGGCCGATGTTTTGAGGCAATCAGTAGCTAGCATATAGTACAGCACACTACATGGTACTATGTTGAAAACATCAGCACATCGGACCTCCGATGCAGGCCGACGTTTTGCGCTTTAGGCCGATGTTTTCAGCCAGTAAGTAGCTGGTATGTACTGTATGATACCAAGTCCAAAACGTCGGCCCAGATAGGCAAAACGTCGGCACGTCGGACCTCCGATACAGGCCGACGTTTTGCGAACTAGGCTGATGTTTTCAGCTAGTAAGTAGCTGGCATGTACTATATGATACCAAGTCCAAAACATCGGCCCAAATAGGCAAAACGTCGGCACGTCGGACCTCCGATGCAGGCCGACATTTTGCGATGTAGGCCGATGTTTTCAGCTGGTAAGTAGCTGGCATGTACTGGCATATATTCTCTGATACCAAGTTCAAAACATCGGCACATCGGACCTCCGATGCAGGCCGACGTTTTGCGATTTAGGCCGATGTTTTCAGCTGGTAAGTAGCTGGCATGTACTGGCATATATTCTCTGATACCAAGTCCAAAACATCGGCACATCGGACCTCCGATGCAGGCCGATGTTTTGCGATTTAGGCCGATGTTTTCAGCCAGTAAGTAGCTGGTATGTACTGTATGATACCAAGTCCAAAACGTCGGCCCAGATAGGCAAAACGTCGGCACGTCGGACCTCCGATACAGGCCGATGTTTTGCGAACTAGGCCGATGTTTTCAGCTAGTAAGTAGCTGGCATGTACTATATGATACCAAGTCTAAAACGTCGGCCCAGATAGGCAAAACGTCGGCACATCGGACCTCCGATACAGGCCGACGTTTTGCGAACTAGGCCGATGTTCTCAGTCAGTGAGTAGCCGGCATGTACTATATGATACCAAGTCCAAAACATCGGCACATCGGACCTCCGATGCAGGCCGACGTTTTGCGAACTAGGCCGATGTTCTCAGTCAGTGAGTAGCCGGCATGTACTATATGATACCAAGTCCAAAACATCGGCACATCGGACCTCCGATGCAGGCCGACGTTTTGCGATTTAGGCCGATGTTTTCAGCTGGTGGGTAGCTAGCATGTACGATATGATACCAAGTCCAAAACATCGGCCCAAATAGGCAAAACATCGGCACATCGGACCCCCAATACAGGCCGATGTTTTGCGCTTTAGGCCGATGTTTTCAGCCGGTGGGTAACTGGCATGTACTAGAGTATACTTTCTGATACCAAGTCCAAAACATCGGCCCAAATAGGCAAAACGTCGGCACATCGGACCCCCGATACAGGCCGATGTTTTGTGATTTAGGGCGATGTTCTCAGCTGGTGGGTAGCTAGTAACTCCTGTAGTATACTGTCTGATACCAAATCCAAAACATCGGCCCAAATAGGCAAACATCGGCACATCGGACCTCCGATGCAGGCCGACGTTTTGCGCACTAGGCCGATGTCTTCAGTCAGTAAGTAGCTGGCATGTACTGGAGTATACTGTATGCTACCAAGTCCAAAACATCGGCCCAAATAGGCAAACATCGGCACATCGGACCTCCGATGCAGGCCGACGTTTTGCGCACTAGGCCGATGCTTTCAGTCAGTAAGTAGCTGGCATGTACTGGCTTATAGTTTCGGATACCAAGTCCAAAACGTCGGCACATCGGACCTCTGATGCAGGCCGACGTTTTGTGAACTAGACCGATGTGTTCAGCCAGTGAGTAGCTGGGATATACTATATGATACCAAGTCCAAAACATCGGCCCAAATAGGCAAAACATCGGCACATCGGACCCCCAATACAGGCCGATGTTTTGCGCTTTAGGCCGATGTTTTCAGCCGGTGGGTAACTGGCATGTACTAGAGTATACTTTCTGATACCAAGTCCAAAACGTCGGCCCAAATAGCCAAAACGTCGGCACGTCGGACCTCCGATGCAGGCCGATGTTTTGCAATTCAGGCTGATGTTTTGTGCCAGTAGCTAGCTAGTACCTACCATAGTATACTGTACAATACTACATCACAATCGCTGGCCCAAATAGTCAAAACGTCGGCACATCGGACACCCTATGGAGGCCGACGTTTTGCGCTTTAGGCCGACGTTTTCAGCCGGTGGGTAACTGGCATGTACTAGAGTATACTTTCTGATACCAAGTCCAAAACGTCGGCCCAAATAGCCAAAACGTCGGCACGTCGGACCTCCGATGCAGGCCGATGTTTTGCAATTCAGGCTGATGTTTTGTGCCAGTAGCTAGCTAGTACCTACCATAGTATACTGTACAATACTACATCGCAATCACCGGCCAAAATGGCCAAAACGTCGGCGCATCGGACGCCCGATGTAGGCCGACGTTTTGCGATGTAGGCCGATCTGTTAAGGTAGTCTGCTGCGAACACATACTCAGATATAATATGTACTATCAAGTTCAAGATGTCAGCCAAAGTAAGCAAAATGCTGGCACATCGGACCTCCGATGTAGGCCGATGTTTTGCATTTTAGGCCGGTGATTTCAGCGTCTGGGTAGCTATTATATACTGTAATATACTCTATAATTTCACATCCAAAATGTCAGGGCAAATAGGCAAACCATCCGTACATCAGATACCCAATGTAGGTTGATGTTGTGGCATTCATCCTGAGGTCTCGGTGGGCAGGTACATTGGTGATATACCGCAACACTGCACCATGATGGAACATCTCAAGGTATTTCCCGCTTCGTAGGGAATATGAATGAGATTAATATAAATGTATTCACCTACACTTGCGGAAGATTGAACATGTTAACAGATTTGCGCCAATATCATTTCAAAAGTAGTGTCGCAAATCTGTTAACATGTTCAATCTTCCACATTGTCGCAATAACATGTTCAGTCTTCCGCATTGTCGCAATCTGTTAAATGTATTCACCTGCACTTGCGGAAGACTGAACATGTTATTGCGACAATGTGGAAGATTGAACATGTTAACAGATTTGCGCCATTGAAATGATATTGGCGCAAATCTGTTAACATGTTCAATCTTCCGCAAGTGTAGGTGAATACATTTATATTAATCTCATTCATATTCCCTACGAAGCGGGAAATACCTTGAGATGTTCCATCATGGTGCAGTGTTGCGGTATATCACCAATGTACCTGCCCACCGAGACCTCAGGATGAATGCCACAACATCAACCTACATTGGGTATCTGATGTACGGATGGTTTGCCTATTTGCCCTGACATTTTGGATGTGAAATTATAGAGTATATTACAGTATATAATAGCTACCCAGACGCTGAAATCACCGGCCTAAAATGCAAAACATCGGCCTACATCGGAGGTCCGATGTGCCAGCATTTTGCTTACTTTGGCTGACATCTTGAACTTGATAGTACATATTATATCTGAGTATGTGTTCGCAGCAGACTACCTTAACAGATCGGCCTACATCGCAAAACGTCGGCCTACATCGGGCGTCCGATGCGCCGACGTTTTGGCCATTTTGGCCGGTGATTGCGATGTAGTATTGTACAGTATACTATGGTAGGTACTAGCTAGCTACTGGCACAAAACATCAGCCTGAATTGCAAAACATCGGCCTGCATCGGAGGTCCGACGTGCCGACGTTTTGGCTATTTGGGCCGACGTTTTGGACTTGGTATCAGAAAGTATACTCTAGTACATGCCAGTTACCCACCGGCTGAAAACGTCGGCCTAAAGCGCAAAACGTCGGCCTCCATAGGGTGTCCGATGTGCCGACGTTTTGACTATTTGGGCCAGCGATTGTGATGTAGTATTGTACAGTATACTATGGTAGGTACTAGCTAGCTACTGGCACAAAACATCAGCCTGAATTGCAAAACATCGGCCTGCATCGGAGGTCCGACGTGCCGACGTTTTGGCTATTTGGGCCGACGTTTTGGACTTGGTATCATATAGTATATCCCAGCTACTCACTGGCTGAACACATCGGTCTAGTTCACAAAACGTCGGCCTGCATCAGAGGTCCGATGTGCCGACGTTTTGGACTTGGTATCCGAAACTATAAGCCAGTACATGCCAGCTACTTACTGACTGAAAGCATCGGCCTAGTGCGCAAAACGTCGGCCTGCATCGGAGGTCCGATGTGCCGATGTTTGCCTATTTGGGCCGATGTTTTGGACTTGGTAGCATACAGTATACTCCAGTACATGCCAGCTACTTACTGACTGAAGACATCGGCCTAGTGCGCAAAACGTCGGCCTGCATCGGAGGTCCGATGTGCCGATGTTTGCCTATTTGGGCCGATGTTTTGGATTTGGTATCAGACAGTATACTACAGGAGTTACTAGCTACCCACCAGCTGAGAACATCGCCCTAAATCACAAAACATCGGCCTGTATCGGGGGTCCGATGTGCCGACGTTTTGCCTATTTGGGCCGATGTTTTGGACTTGGTATCAGAAAGTATACTCTAGTACATGCCAGTTACCCACCGGCTGAAAACATCGGCCTAAAGCGCAAAACATCGGCCTGTATTGGGGGTCCGATGTGCCGATGTTTTGCCTATTTGGGCCGATGTTTTGGACTTGGTATCATATCGTACATGCTAGCTACCCACCAGCTGAAAACATCGGCCTAAATCGCAAAACGTCGGCCTGCATCGGAGGTCCGATGTGCCGATGTTTTGGACTTGGTATCATATAGTACATGCCGGCTACTCACTGACTGAGAACATCGGCCTAGTTCGCAAAACGTCGGCCTGTATCGGAGGTCCGATGTGCCGACGTTTTGCCTATCTGGGCCGACGTTTTAGACTTGGTATCATATAGTACATGCCAGCTACTTACTAGCTGAAAACATCGGCCTAGTTCGCAAAACATCGGCCTGTATCGGAGGTCCGACGTGCCGACGTTTTGCCTATCTGGGCCGACGTTTTGGACTTGGTATCATACAGTACATACCAGCTACTTACTGGCTGAAAACATCGGCCTAAATCGCAAAACATCGGCCTGCATCGGAGGTCCGATGTGCCGATGTTTTGGACTTGGTATCAGAGAATATATGCCAGTACATGCCAGCTACTTACCAGCTGAAAACATCGGCCTAAATCGCAAAACGTCGGCCTGCATCGGAGGTCCGATGTGCCGATGTTTTGAACTTGGTATCAGAGAATATATGCCAGTACATGCCAGCTACTTACCAGCTGAAAACATCGGCCTACATCGCAAAATGTCGGCCTGCATCGGAGGTCCGACGTGCCGACGTTTTGCCTATTTGGGCCGATGTTTTGGACTTGGTATCATATAGTACATGCCAGCTACTTACTAGCTGAAAACATCAGCCTAGTTCGCAAAACGTCGGCCTGTATCGGAGGTCCGACGTGCCGACGTTTTGCCTATCTGGGCCGACGTTTTGGACTTGGTATCATACAGTACATACCAGCTACTTACTGGCTGAAAACATCGGCCTAAAGCGCAAAACGTCGGCCTGCATCGGAGGTCCGATGTGCTGATGTTTTCAACATAGTACCATGTAGTGTGCTGTACTATATGCTAGCTACTGATTGCCTCAAAACATCGGCCCAAAGTGGAAAACATCGGCCTCCGCTCTGTGTCCGATGTGCCGAGACTTTGGACTTCATATTGCAGAGTCAAAACATCGGCCAAAAGCGGAAATCATCGGCCCAAAAGCACCAATCATTGGCCTCAAGTGAGGCTCTGATGTGATGAGGCTTGGGACTTGGTATTATCTAGTCCACTATAGTATGTGTCGGCTACTCACCGCCTCAAAACATCGGCCCAAAGCGGAAATCATCGGCCTCAGGCAGAGGTCCGATGTGCCAAGGCTTTGCCTCTTTGGGCCAGTGTTTGATACCTGATATCATCTAGTATATTGTAATGTATGTCCCTCAGTCACCGCTTCAAAACGTCGGCCCAAAGCGGAAATCATCGGCCTACACTGGTGGTCCGATGTGCTAATGTTTTGGTCATAGTACCATCTAATATACTGCAGTATGTACTGGCTACCAATTGCCTGACAGTCTTGGCCCAAATCACAAAACGTCGGCCTGCATCGGAGGTCCGATGTGCCGAGATTTTGGCCCCCTGCATCAATGTACCTGTATAGGAATCACTGGAAACACCCCAGCTACCTCGCCTCCTCCGCTAAGGTGTTCTCACACATGCTCGGACAATTTCTCGGCCTTTCCGATGTGTAGGACACTCCGCGCGGATGGTTCTTATTGACTACATTGGTCACTTACCATATAAGGAAATCTCCGCCGGGGTTCCGCGCGGACTGATGGTATCAATACAATGTATAACTCCGCTCTGATGTGACTATTACTACATTGTAACTCCGCTATGTGCAGAATCTGTTTTCAACCCCACTGTCCATGTTCTCGCCTAGTTCGGCAACTGCTACCACCTAGGGCCTCACCCGCGCGCAAGAAGGAGCTAGTTTATTACCTCGTGCATCCACCCCTCAGGCCCCTAATATCGATTCAGATCGCAGACCGAGTCGAGTACGCGGTCAAGTGACCCAAGTGACCCAAGGATTTGCATTTGGGGGGGCCAAATGTCTCTTTGGGGTCTGATCTCATGGCATCTGGTGCTCGTTCCCACGCCTGGGGCCCGGGGTCCTGTTGGGGATCTGAAGCTTATCTGTCCCTGTATAAAGATAAACGCGGAAGCAACCAGCACCTTGCGCCAGGTTGCTTCCCATATTCCTCGATTCACTACATTTTTTCCTAGGCCATTCGTCACATGAATCCGTATGTCATGAATTTCGCTTTCTCCTTGGTTGATGTGCCCCTCTCCCTCGTCTAGCCACCGCTCGGTCTGGGAAACTTCACCAAGACGACTCTATTGCATGCTCGCTTTCACCCAACACGTCATAAACCTCAGACACACACGTGCACTCTCTTCACTCAATCTTCGCCCCCGGTCATTAACGTATTGGTATGCGACGTTGTCACGAAGATACCAGCTTATTAGGTACCAGCGAGACAACCTGGTCATCTACCATGTGGTGCCCCATCATGCGAGACGGAAGGTGCGCGGCTTTAGCCTTCGAGGAGTCGCAACATCGAGAACACTACAGCACTGACAGCAAATAGCACAATCACAGCATTTGCGCTGTATTCTGTATTGTGGCATACCAGTCCCAGAGACCTCCTTGCTTAGTATTCCGCGGGAACCATCGTACTCGACGTCCTAAGCCTATCATATTCGACATCGAGCTTCATCGATACTTCAATTTCTGAACCTCAAGCAACTGGCGCCCGCTGCTTCGTGACCTAATTGTTCCTCCCCCCACTTCCACTTCGCTGTGCTAATTACGGGATGATTAATATCGTCAACCATATGCACCCGTAAGGCCTCGTGTATATTCAAGCTTAATTTGTTTGATACTTACCTTGTTTCCCGTCGTATAAAGGGAGCCATCATATCTCATCAATTCAAGCCATTACTCATCCGTTCTGCCGACTCAAAATACACTTCAACATGTCTAGTACGCCCTGCTCTTGTTCACATCGGAAAGCATTCTAACCCATTCCATAGATCATAATAACAACCTCGTTAACTTGCAGCCCCAGGACGGATGGCGAAGCAGTGCAAACATTGATCTCAATACAAACGAGGAAGTGCTTTATTATCCTGCGACCTTGGCTAACAGTCACAATTATCCACATTCTCAACCACAAGCAATACCGCTGTATTACCCCCAAGCTCAACACCTCCCACCTTCCAATGACCATTATTTTGGTCCGCACTCAGGCAATTGTATGTTGACCTGTTCACCTTCTTATACTGATTGTTCATTCCACCCGCCCTCGTTGTAGTTCCAGTCGCCTTCTATGGGTCTACGTGGACTGTGCCGCCCCCTCTCCAGAACTTGAACCAATATCCTACTCAACAGCTGCCAAACCAGCGTGAGTTTGCGCGCACGAGTATCGCCTTTGACCCGAGTACTGAGCCTAATCTTGATTAGTTCCTTTTCCCCAAAGCAGTAGACCTCCTACCGCGCCTCCAATCACCATCCCAAACCCGATTCTGAGGGATGTGGGCACAGAAGCTACCAGGATCGCGGCGGACAATAGGCGCGGCCCCAGCTCTGACGCCAAATTCGTGTGTTCCCTTTGCCAGAGCAGCTTCACGGCAAAGCATAATCTCAAATGTACGTCGATCTCCCTTGCTATCTTTGGTGCTATTCCTTGTGGTTGCTTACTTCGAAGTTCGCGTTATGCCCTACTTTCTCTTTTCGCAGATCACCTTCGAGCTCACTTGAGCGAAAGACCGTTTCCGTGCGATATTTGTCCTGAGACAGCGTTCACCGCGAAATCAGACCTCAGGCGCCACGAGAAGTCGAAGAAACACGCTGCACAGCTTCGGTTTATACAAGGGGGCGTGGATCACGTCATTATATAACAATTTACCCTTGGCCCGAAGCCACCCATTTTGTCATTTCACAGTATATGTGCGGAATACCTACTACCACAGCCTTTCGCGGTTCATCCGCGGAGTCAGCCTAGATATGAATCGCTGAGTTACTCATGAGAAGGGCATTAATCAGGAGATGGCATCAAAGATCCATGGTTCAAGGCGCGGACGTCTTGGCCGGTGTCTTAGATGACTCGCAAGGCAGTCGCCTCTTCGGGCCACAGGACAGGAGACAAGAAAGGGCGCAATTTTGGAGAACGGCTATGGAAGAGAACCGGGTGAAGTCGAAGCACACAGGAGTGTTCACTGTCGACCGAGGCGTAAGCCACATGGCGGTTTATTGATGGTTGGATTGCGAGGTTTCAGAGAGACCTGGACGAAAGTACGTGCGACCATGTTCTTCACTCAGTTGGTGTCGTGGCATCGGTAATGAATGAAAAGAACCATAGACGTTGGTAGCTAAGCGCTCGTGCCAACTGTTTGTCTCCTTCCTACTACCATCATTCCGACTCAGAATTTTCGACACCGCTCACGATTATATAAACAATCATCCTACTCTCAACTTGCAATCCAACGATGGACCCGAGCCTGCGAGCGGTTAGATCGATATTCAATATTTATGCGGCATCGAATGTTTGAACGTTTGCAGTTGAACGACCAGTCGGCCTACAAAGGACACTCTGCCCAACTCGCGTATTCAACTGAGATTTCATGGGAATTCACCAACACATAAGAACTGTAGGGATCCGTTGTAATCCAGACCACCAACAAATACGCTAATTCACGATTGTGCTTCGCAGAACCCTCATTGTCGGTGGAATGCATCCAGATTGCCAGCTACAACTCTCTCCCGAAGCGCACACACAGGAGGCAGAGGGTGACGGGTAGACGGAGGTGGGGATTCCATCTAGCACGGGGTGAGTTCCTTGACTTGATTTCATGTTTCCCCGACATCCTTCCCTCCCAATTCCTCTTGACGGACTGCCAGACGAACTGTCAGGCGCGCCAACCAACTAAACATTTCAAGCCTACAGACCGTGTAACTCTTCAAACTTCAAATTTCTGCCTGCGCTGGCACGGGATATGCCATTCCTTCAGAGGGGAGTAGTTACGACCCATTCAAGGGCTTTCGATGAGGTAAGAGTTTCTCCCCATTGTGCGAATGTGCATTGCGAACGGTCAAGTGTTATGTAGAGGCAGAGGGTACGAGGGTTGTGGTTCCTCGAAGATGGTGCATCTTAGTATTTCTGTGAACAGGAGGAACGGTTATTCGACGAAAGCGTCAGGCACCAGTCGGACATACGCACTGGTACTCCGAAGGTTGGCCTCCGAGTAGTAGATCAGCGACCCTGATCCCTCTAGATTGGGTGTGGATTTGTGGAGCGAGAAACCCATGCACGCGTGCAAGATTCCAATCGGACTGCGCAAATGGGGATTTGGTATTTGATATGTAGTTTATCTTGGACGCCAAGAAGGTAACCTCGGAGCGCGCTCTACGAGCCTCCAGTACATCATTTTGCCGATCCGTGTTGCGCGTTGGGCTGCATATATAGCTTGAGGCGCGGTGTCGAGGAGGCTCGTCGATGAATTCTAGCATTGCTGTGAACGTGGAGCGTAGGTAATTGGTGGATTAGCGTGTCAAATTCCATCGAACCAATGCACGTAACTTATTACAGAGTCGAGCCTTCCCGGACCCTCCTTGCGAGTACTACTCCTAGAACTGGCGATGATAGGTGCCGCGGCGCGTGCGACGGGAAGTCGTTATGGAACGCTTTGGATTTGCCCTGCATGGTGCGCAGGCCTCGTCATTGATCAACGCGTCTGCATTGTACCCAGCTCCAGAGGTCGGGAAGAGACACGTCAACTTGAGGCCTTGAGGCTTTACACGATGGAAAATAGCGAGACAGAGAGGCGCTCATGCCGTGCGAAGAAACAACCAAATCGGAACTACATACTCTATTTTCGATACCCGACCAAGGCACAAGTCGTATGCCACACGGTCCACACCCCATAGTTCCCGAGTCACGGAATCAAATCTCGGTTTAACGGCCTGATATTGACATGCAAAGCCATACTGTGAATTGTCGTTGCATAGTATAAGAGGCAAGAATACAGTCTAAGGAGAAATTTGAAGTTCAACTAACAATTGAGTGAAAACAGAAAGCTTTTGCGGATAGGTCCAAGCCCTAACGCGAAATCGCAGACGAGGAGTAAAGATAACGAACGCAGCAGCGAGCCGCGGTCAATGAACGATAATTCTTGTTTCTGTGACGCGGAAGGCAGCAGCAAACCGTCCAGCATCTATGGGAAGCTTAATACGGAGGAAAATGGGGCAGACTTGACAGCCAGAGACGAGAGATAGTAATGAGTCACCGTGTAGCAGTAGTTCGCGGAGGCTGGCCGCTGCCGTTTCGCGGAGTGAGAAACATCTATAGTACCGAGTACCGAGGGAGCTTTGTGAATTCAAGACGTCCGGAAACTTGAATGATGCTCTCATACCTCTACACCGATGTTTTGACAACTCACCATCCCGCCACACTGCTCGAATCATCTTTGAGACTAAGCCTTGAGCAGCACAGCCCCATTGCCGGAGACGAACGGAAGGTGCATCGCTTGTGTGCAGTTGCGTCCACTATTAGGAGCGAACGAAGTAAACGAGGAGAAAATGAAAATGGACGCAGGAATGTTAGCTAACTAATGAGAAGAGAGTTTGCAAGGATGGCGCATAATCCAAAGTGACATAATGTGTCTTTGCAATGCCAGGCGGGGGTAATTCCGAAAGCAGGACCCCGGGTGGATGCAAAGACTTGGAAAGACAGAGGACGAAATGGAGGCTCGCGAAAGAAGTCGAGGGGTAGATGCAGCATCGAGGGGTGCCATGGAACGAAAACGAACTGGGAGCGGTTGCATGGTACGAGTCCTGCATTATTAAAACAACGTCCAAGTGTACTTTTGCATGAAGGGAGATAGATATAAACTAGGGAGGCAATGATGAACGCGTAAGTAAAGGAAATGAGTTGTAGCCAATGTCAGAGGTGGGCGGAAGTCCGATACGGGGATGATTGATATGTAAGTACGTCAATGACATGAAAACATGGCGGGAGTCAAAGTGTCCGGGCTGTCCAAGATGAGGGAGGATGAAGGGACTTGAGCTTTTAGCACTTCCAGCTCGACTGTATTTCAAGACGATCAGTTTTTTGGAGGATGGTGATGCACAAAGGATGGCTTACGTCCTTGGTTTTGGGCTTGCCTACCCACTGATAGGGCTGTCGCCCGAGGCACTCGGCGACGGTGACAAGCCTGTAGCCGGCCGCATGCAGTCTCTGAATGGCGTACGGGATGACCTGCTGCGCTGTGGAGGCAACGGTCTCGTGGTTCAGAGCGAGGATGGTGCGGGGGCGCTGGCCGACGACGGTGTTGTATCTGTTCTTGCTCGCCTGCGCGGATACGCCGAGAGAATCACCGGAGCTATGATCGATATTGCGGTCGATGAGTGTGACAGCGGGGATAGGGGTGAAAAACGTACTCGAAGTCCCAGGTTGCGAGGCTCTGTCCACGGACAGAAGCGGCTTCGCGGACGAGGTTGTTGTAGTTCCCGAAGGGTGGGCGCATGAATGCGGGTTGCACACCACAGATGCGCTGGAGAGCCTCTGCGATGTATATTAGGTCAGTGTTTTCCATTTACAGGAGAAAGTGGTATCGCACGTTCGACTCTCCACATCTCATCGTGGACTAAGAAAATGTGAGTCAATGGCGTCAGATAAAAGGAGCTACTTGCTCTGATCCCAGGAGAGCTTGGTGAGATCTTTGTGATTCCAAGTGTGTGAGGCGACCTG
The DNA here is from genome assembly GCA_012980535.1 of Pleurotus pulmonarius. NCBI lineage: Eukaryota > Fungi > Basidiomycota > Agaricomycetes > Agaricales > Pleurotaceae > Pleurotus > Pleurotus pulmonarius. The sequence goes on from SJKF01000005.1 coordinate 2,807,568, forward strand.
GTGGCCTTTGTCGTAGGCATACTTGACACGCTTGATGTTAGCATCATCATAAATGCATCCGTCTAGAAGAAGATGAGACATATGATCTAAGAAAAGGAAATGCGCTACTTACAGTTGTTGCCGTTGAAGAAAAAGGTGCCTTTCCCGCCGGCAGCAATGAGGGCTTTGCTGATATCGTAGAGCCAGACATAGGGGCCGTCATCCTATTCGAAAAGGGGGCTAATTGAACAAACCATCGTTCATACAGGCCATGAAACGTACGAATGTAAGCGCGACGGTATTAGGGACGGTGCATTTAGTGTAGACTTGGGCGAGAGCACGCTTTTGCGGGGCAGCGCTCACACAGCCGAAGAGGGCGAGAGCGACTGCGACGAAGAGGGCAGCGAACATATTTAGGGATTAAAGTAGAGGGAGGGAAGGAGTATAGTTGTCGTGAAGTGGGGGGAGGTTGGATCAGGCGGATCCATTCTGTGCAATTTATATCTCAGACTTTCCACCAGATCCGGGGCATCTGAGTTTTTCGCACTGAGCTAGGATCTAGCCTGCGAGCGGATGAGGGGCTAAAGTCCCGCATGATCCTATCGATCAGTCAGCACAAACACATTCCAGCATGCAGACAATCGACTCACCCTCATTCGAGCTCGTACACCTCCACAGCGGACCGCTGAAGCGAACATCAAGACATAAGATATGAATATCCATCTAGACACTGTGTCTGATTCCTGGCCGAGTTGAATATCCCCTTTGATTCTGCGGGGTCCTGCGTTTCCTCGCTGTAGTGAACGCCATTCGTCGCCGACGCTTCACGCAAGGAGCGGCTGGACACTTTTCCTAGTCTTGCCTTTGCCCGGCTGAAAACGTGATAGATGACAACTTCAGCTGCCTGCGTGCTGATGCTCGACGGAAGCTACCTGTTGGGGAAAGTGCCCTCTCCGAGCCCCTCTGCACGTCGGCCACTCGCTCGCGACGCCCTCAACATACAGGTCAAGTCGCTTAGGAGCTGGAGGGCAAAGCGATCAACCATCGGATGCAGCTGCCCAGTCTCCCCTAAGAAAATCTTGTGTTTGTGGCGGGTATGACTGGGCGTCATATGACATGATTTTATGGTCACCATTGACCGCTACTATCCGATCTGAAAAGATGACTAAAGTGCTCTTCTTCCGATACAGCCTCTCGGAGAGCCCAAGTGGGAGCATGTGACTGTAGAGCGGAATCAGTCATATTGTCTAGACTTCGCCTCCTCACGGGGAGAAAAGACAAATAGCGACGAAATGAACTGACCAACGTAAAGTCATTGTCTACAGAATGTTCTACCCTGGCGACGAATTCCCTAGGGATGGAATCAGTTCAACTCCTAACGTACTTCGAAGAGTAGAGATTCTCACCGTCGGCCCCTGATGTCGATCCCATGTCAATCGCGATCGGAAAGTAACTTGTCCAGTGTCCCATTGATGAAGCTTCGCCGGGTGTCTGTGTTCGTATGCGTCTATCGACGTTGAAAACCGGCTGAGTATTTCTCAGCGAGCTGGGGACTCGAGATGATAAGAAGCCTCCGCTGCATCGCTGTTATCCTGTGGACGATGCTCGGGAGTACAGTTATGGACGTTATGGACGTATTGACAGACGGAACGACAAACAGGAAGTCGCGGTGGATTGTGACCGTAATCCCAGCTCCAACAATAGTCGAGAGGGCATAAGATGCCAGCTAGCGACTCTCAGTTTCAGCGGTCAGCATTCGAAGAGGATCCTGAGTACTGGCACGCGGCGCGGACGGGTTGCACTGTACATATCTGCTGCAAACTCTTATATAGGAGATACGCGCATTGTTGCGTTGGTGCATACTAGCGTTTCTGTCATGGAGAGGTGGTGGTGGTGGTGGAGTGCTGGTTAATGTTGATCGACGAAGGCTTGAGTCGGAATACGAACTGGCACGTACAGTTGAGATGCAGACGTAGGAATGTACGAGCGTATGGAACACTCACCCACTCGCTCCTCGCGTAACCCTCTCGCCTCGATGTAGATCGTCTAGAAGGTTGGCGAGGATTTATGATTCATGTCCATCCAAGTAGTAGATCGGCGACCTCGATCCCTCTAAAATTGCGTGTGGACTTGTGGAGCCACACCCACGCGCAAGATCGCAATCGGACTGCGGGGATTCGATATTTGATGTGTTGATATCTTCAACGCCAATGCGGTCATTGAGTGCGCTATACGAGCGAGCCACGCCGTCCACTCGTTCCCTCCTGGTTGTATAACGTTGCCGGTCCGTGCTGCAAGTTGCGCTGTACATATACGTCTCGAGTTCTCAACGAGACGAGGCAACGGTTGAGGCGCGGTGTTGGGGAGGCCACGGTTGGAGTATTCCAGCACTTTTGTGAACATAGGATGGGCGATTAGTCTGTGCATGGGGGAATGTTCGAATGCTCGCGCCAGTACGACGTGTGGCGGTCAAACACATGGACCCAGTCGAACCAATGTACCTCACTTGGAGGGTCGAGCCTTCCCGGACCACCAAGGCTATCTAAGCGAATTAGCGCGTCATCGAACGAGGGGGAGGCTGCACACCTCTCTCCCAATGTGGGGAGCTGCCACTGCGATACGAGCTGCGCTGCTATCGCGCCACGAATTCCATCGACCACAACGTGCCAAAGTCGTGTCTTGTCCGTTTGCCTTGAAGCCATTTTCGTTGTGGGTTGGTGATCCAAAATTGCTATGTACCAAGCCGGTATAAAATTTATCGCTGCGCAGGTTGTCGTCGACGTGGACTTGGCGGTAGTCAACGCAAGTTGCAAAATAGTTGGCGCTGGCGCCTAACTCGACCAAATTCGTCACTTGCACCGTTCAATCTTAGGCGAATGATATCGCACCAACAACTGTGGCTAATGGAAGATATTCCGCCGGGAATCCTTCTCCGCATTTGCTGCTATCTATTACGTCAACACAACCCAAAGGAATGGACACCCCCTGGTAACCCTACTCCCCTACTCCCCACCCTCCTGGCTACAGCATCCGCGCTAGCGCAGAAACTTGCGAATTCAGAAATTCCGAACCATTGATTCACGACGCGCGATGTAAGGTGCACGGTGTTCGAGCGCGTCTTCCCCTCGGTCTTGTGTTGTGTGTGCGCCTCTTACTGAACCTCTTCTCCTTTGCTCCTGAGTGCATCATCTCTACGACTCAGGTTTCCCGCCTCTAGATGTACCTCTGCATCTATGCCTCTCTCGGGAAGATGGTGATCAAAGTGAGAAGCGAAAGGTTGCTGCCCTGCCCTGCCTTCTCTCTCTCTCATCTGTAGCAACTGCGATGGTGTCAGTGTCAATATTTTGCGGTCTCTTTCACACAAGACATGCACTGCCCATACCCACCTCGAGCTCAGAGGTGATAATTGTGTTTGGTTTTTATACCAAATCGAAGGCGGGATTGAACTCAACGACCCAAAGGGCTCGTACGAGGAGGCGTTGGCATCATTCCTCTTACCGTCCTATGTCCAGTGTCTATCCCTCCCGTCGTTATTCGCGAAGCACTGCGCCTCATAGTGTCGCCGGTCGGTGTCTCCAGCACTCCGAATTCGGCTTGTGTAAACCCTCCCCGCGTTGTACGCATGCGCACATGTAGGTATCTAACAATGTAGGTGCAGTCTGCTAGTGGACGGAAACGAGAAGTAAACAAAACGTAGAAAACAAAACGAAGATACATGTATACCATAAGATGTGTATTATGTATCATGCATCACTCATCTGGACGAGCGGCCTGCACGCTTAAGCGGTCTACTGGATGCGGGGGAAGCTGTACATCCCGCCCATCGCCGCTTCCTCCGTCTGATGTAGCCTTCTCCCTCCCGTGCTAGATACTCTGCAAGTCTGACACTTGGTCTTTCGACCCCTTCAAGTGCTTCCAGAGCGATTACCAGGTCAAGCCAGACAAAGGGTTCCCCTAATGTGGCTGTTACGAAGTCAACTGCTTCGGGTATCCCATCGCTCGTGAATGACAGCTCGGCGGCTGCGCAAGTACTTTCTCTGAAATCAAATTCCTTGGCATAGACTTCCCTCATTCGGAACAGAGTTTCTATAAACACTGAGTATCATCATCCTCCCTGGTTGATAAGCATGCACGTACCAAGCCTCAAGCTCCAGGATGGATGTTGATCTTCCACCCATAACATTTCAAGCGCGGAGTACCATTGCTCCGCGTCGGCGCCATGACTGCGCAGTCTGTCAAAAATAGTCTCGGCCTTGATAAATATATCAAGGTTATGTGAAGTGTCCCAAGGATCGGTGTTTCCCCGCAGCTCTGAAACGTCGTCAGGATCGGTGTTTCCCCGCAGCTCCGAAATGTCGTCAGGATTAGGGTTGTCCCACAGCTCCGAAACATCGTCAGGATCGGGGCCGTTCCGCAGCTGGGAAATGCGACGAAACCGAGCAGTCCAATTTATTGGCTGCCGACAGGGACTTGCGGTGTGTCAGCCACGCCTGCGTTCAAGAGTCTGGATGTCACTTGCCGTGAACTTGAACATTGCGAACGCTCACGCCCTGCGGCCTCACTATCGTTGGACGTTTGTGAAGGATCAAACCTGCTGGGAATTGCTGTGATATGTGGCGGGCGTGATGTATTTGAGCCACCACTGTTGCTTCGCTCGGTCGCAGAGGTTGAGACGACACGAAACTGGTTCCCGCAAGACAGGCTAGTCAGCGAAGACGTGAATTTCCCGCAGACACCGAAGACGACCAAAGCAAGATTCACCAACATATCCAACCAGAAGGACATTTCTTGCTGCTATGTCGGCCACATTGGGGGCAAGTGCGCGACGAAGCATTTCTTGATTGCACGATGATGCTTATATCAAAACGCATCTCTGCTTTGACCGTTTTGGCGAAGAGGTCTTTGTCGATAACCATATCATCCCCAATATGGACGATCTCCCAGTTCCCGAGGTAGATGTAGTCTTCCTCAGGGCCGTTTTGGCAAAGATGGGAAAGGACGTGTTGAAGATCCTGGAAGTGAGATTAGTTTGTGTGGATATTGCTTTGAGGTATTATAAGTCGAACCATCCGCGAAGTACAGAGGTCTATTGGTATCGCATACCAACCCGAGCCTGCTGGCTGTCGGACCCAGAATGTATTCACGGTAAGATTTTCTATCTCCGGGGTCGACAGCAAGTTTGATTCTTCGATGAGGCTTCTCAACGCTTCTCCAAATATCTTCTTGCAAGCAGGGCTAAATGGGAGAGATGTATCAGCACCGCATGGCCAGCCAAACAGGTGACGTACGTCGACAACACTGCGAGTGAGACTTTTGATGAAAAGGAACTGCGCCGAACAAACGCTCTCATATTCCGTAACCATGGGCGCCAGCGGTAGTCCTCGAAAATGGAGAGAAAGATCCTCCGCAGGCAAGAATCGGCATCGATGTAACAGCCGATATGGGTCTGGTAACCTCGGATATCTGCAGGCAACTGCTTGAGATGACGGCTCCACCCAAACGCGCGACGGGTAATGCGTTCGACGAAAGAATTAGACGAAAGCTGCGGTGTAGTGTTGCAGATGAAATCCATTGCAGACCCCATGCAAATCACCACTTGAAGGAAGTCTTCGATATCGCTGCGGAGATCAGATATCTTGCGACTCGATGGGATGCCTGTTTCTATTTCCCGGAGAAGTCTATCTGCTTCCAAGAGATGGTATGCCGCAAGATCGTAGGGGGCGGGGAGCTCTGGTACACGGTCGCGGTCGGGCGGAGAGCGCTGCGTCCTCACATTCGTATGCAGCTCGAATTTCACCCCTCCCATGTTGATGGTCTGGTTGCCTTTCACATTGTTATACGTCCCAGCGCCGTTATTGATGTTATTTTCGACAGGCCACGGATTACTTTGGTTATTACCCATATCTCGTATCCATTTACTAGACGGTAGATGTGGAGAATAAGTCAAATGTGAGGTTTACGCTGGAGTATCGGGTAACCTACACTCAAGGGAAGATTAAGAGATGACAAGGGCTGTAAAACCTTGTGGGAGCGGTGGTGGACAGCTGGTGGAAAGCTTCATGGGGTTGGCATGGAATCACAGTTGCTGGCCCCTCGCCGAGACCTTTCTATTTATAACGATACTTGGCTTGCCGTTATGTGAGTAGAGGAGAAAAGAATACGACCTAGCGAGGTTCCATCGTAAAGCGAAACCGCTGACGAAGAGCAAAGATCACGCAGTCAATGATGTACCTTGTTTCTGTGAGACCAGGATTGGGGAAGACGGCAGCAAACCGTGCATCGCTGGCTGATCTATCAGAGTCGTAGTACTACCGAGGTCGATATCTGAAGATACGGCAGACTAGATGACAAGATGCGTATTCAGGGTTGTTCAATAAGGCTCGCGGCGGCTGCGTGGCAGAGGAAGAAATGCCTAGTACCCAGTAGCGAACGAACTTTGTAAATTCCGGATGCCCAGAGACTTTAATGATCTTCTCGCACCTATGCACCAATGTTTTGAAAACTAGCCGTCCCGCCATACGACTCAAACCCTAATCATCGTCTAGGCGAAGCCTTGTCCCCATCGCACCCTCGTTGCTTGAGATGGAACAGCGTAATCCCGACCAGCTGCTATGCACCTAGATAAGAAAGACAACCCTGTAAACCGAGGTATGGCACGAAAAAGCGCTTTGCGCCACCGCCACGTGTCCGTGCCGGGATCCTCACCCTACCTGCCAACATCGCGCGGCGCGTGTTGCGTTCCGATTCGTCTCGAGGGCTGAGCGCTGGGAGCTCTGGAACCAAGTGCACCTTCTGCGAGCTACACACACCAGCTCCCGGCCACCCACTCGTCCTAAAACGCCCTCGCCCTCCATCAATCTCAATCGTGACGCTTCCCGTCTCACCATACCTTCTCCTCCCATCGTCCAAACACTCTTCGTCGCACATGCACAAAGAGTCAGGAGAACAAAGGGAGAGAAGGGAAATGTGCGAGAGAAGGTACATATCACGACCAGTGCGGAGCCGACGAGAACCCAGCCGTCGCGAGGTTTAGGCTATGCGGGGGACTCGTGAGTTCCTGCTCCTTTTCCTCCTTCCTCTTCTCTCCCGCTCGCATACCCGCTTCTTCTCCGTTCACATTCCCCTTTGAGCCATCCGAATCATCTCTCCCTGCTCCCAGGACTGCCAAAGACGCACAAGGCTATCTGACGGCACACCGTCGCGCAAAAACAACCCTCCTCCTCTTGATTCCATACCCCATACGACCCTCCTGGGGTGGGCCGGCTTCCAGCCGCTGCGCCTGAAGGACCCGCAAATACTAGGCATGGTGAGCTCGTTTTGTATTTCACACGTGGGAGTGGAAAGGGCAACGATCCAGGGAACGGAGGGAGTGGTGGGCGAGGGGAGTAGACGACGAGAGAGAGGACAACGAGAGAGGAGTAAAAACACCTGTGGAAGCACGTTTGCCTCCCCGTCGCCTCCTACCTCACCGAGCTGCTTGCACTCGCCAACATCGCGGACTTCGGGTGGCATCGGATGTCTCATCATCGTCGTTCTTCGCATATTTCCTAATCACCCTAATCACCCTAGTGGGTAGAGCGCGCGGACTGGGCGTGAGGGGTCGAGGAGTTCCAGGTTGAAATTTAAACAACTTCTAGCGAAGAACTCGTTGGGATGGGTGAACAAGAGTGGAGATTACGGGTCGGCCATGATCAGGTCAAAAGTGCCGCGATTCCGAGTGCTGTTGATGTCGTTTTTTACATATTGTCCAGCACTTTGGATCATCGACTTAGACGCCGAGTCCCGAGTGGAAGCAGGAAGAGACGGCTGTAGAGCAGATTTTGGGGGGCCCTGAGGCCAGCTGTTCTCTCGATTCCGTCGTAGTCGTAAAGGGGTATAAGGCGTCCGCCCAACTCCGAGTTGCATCGCCGTCACTCCCACCCAACGTATTCTTTCAGTGCTACGCCACGGTAAGGGGAGTCCATGGAGTGCAATCAGGAAAAGACGTCGTTTGGGTCGAAAAGCGGTAGGACAAGAGGTTCAACAAGGCATGTGTTCGCCCAAATTGAAGAATCGCTCGGGCCCAGAGCCCAATTCTAGACTCGAGCACTGATACACAATAATTGAGGCGTCGATCTACATATATGAGAACATCTCGGCCTGGAAATGTGATTCTCACCGAGTCCTCGACCTCGAGGTCAGCAATCGAAGTTCGTTCATCCGCGTAACCTCGATCCCTCCAGGGTGCCCAAGCCTCGCGGAGTGGAAAATCTATGCCACCCGATTGTAATCGGGCTGCAGAGCGAGATTCAACGTGATAATTCACTCGTCTCCGAGCCTCCAAGCCTCAAGGTAGCTCACCGAGTGCCACGCGTCCCAGAGAAGAGGGATCTATGGCTAATCTTCCCCGGGAGTCGGGTCTTCCGAGCCCGCCTTGCTGATGATAGTCCCGAGATTCTTGCAACCCCTCGCTGTCTGGGCAAATTGCTTTCAAGTTTCGATGGCGCTGTTACTCGATCCAACAGTTTCAGAGAAAAGAGACGAACCGGCCTGTATTTGAAATGACTCCCGGAGGGAAGAGGGTGGAGCTGTTGGTCAATAGTGCATCGGAGGGTGTACCCAACGCTTGGGTGAGCGCTGGCGCTGAAGCTGAAGTACTGACTAGTTGACTGAGCGAAGCGACGTAGAGTAACCGATGTACCGTGTGAATTGGTCCACAAACCTTGAGCTTGGATCTCAACCTCCCTCGTCTCCGACTTCTCGATCTACGCTTCTACTCGCTAGGGAGTAGGAAGATTGCTACGCGGAATATTTTTGGGCAGTTGTAGGTGAGTCCCCCACCGCATATCGATAGGCTCTGTTCCTAGTGCTGACAATCTCGCTGGCATGTGTCTACTCCTTTCGTCGTGGTATTCCGCAAGTATTCCGCCGTCTAATACCCAAGGGAATGGACACGATGACTCAACTACGAAATATATGCCCCTCCGCATGTTTCCTTCCGCCCGTCAGGAATCTGGAGGCAGACCTTGATTGACGACAAACCGCGATGACACCATCCTCTGGGAGTGCACGGCGGAACATGATCTTGAATTTATGTTGTGTCTCCACCCCGCCATTATCTTCAGTCTTTGATGTTCCTCGCTTTCGGTGTCTATATCTCTCTCCCTTATTACGCAGTGCGATCGTGAAGTGCGAGCTGTCAAGAGGTTCGCGTTCGACTTGGGATCATTGTTTGAATGAAGGCCCTGCGGCAAGCGTGAGTTGGACATATGCAGTAGTACACCATGATCGTATGCGGGTGTATTTGAATTAGAATACTCACCCATTCCTCGATGTAAACCCCCTTGTCGATGGAAATTGCTTGGTAATCGCTTCGTAGGTTGCGTGGAGAGGGTACGAGGTGTGTGGCTGCGTTGCCTCGAAGATTATGCGCCGTGTTTCGGTTGTGGTCGTGATCCCAATAGCTGGGCGCTTAGACGTCCCTGGTCCCCTGCCTTCCTTCTCGTCCCAAGTCTTCGCTCTGGTCTTCCCCGCGCTCTTCGCAATGTCTAGGTTTGAGAGGTCAGGCCCCTGTAGCAGCCGCGACTGAGTGGCGGGCAAGGTCTGCCAGTCTGCCATGTGGTCTGCCTCTCGAGTACCTCCACGCTCTGAATCGCTTGTCTCTCCCCTCCTCGGGTGTTCGGTCTCATGCATACGTGAAGGATCATCTGTGCGCTCCACGACTATTGCCATGAGGTTCTACAGCCGCTCTTTCCCCGTTGACTCCAGAGTCCAAGTTCGTGATCCCTCGAGGAGATCCCATATTCTCCCTCTTCTCCGCGTCAACCTCTGCAATGCTTGTCCGACCTAGAGACTTGGAACACGCCCGATAATCAGAGTGGCGTAGTCGGAACCGCCATGAACAAGCTGAGGAGTGTCCAGAGGGACTGGAGACATCTAGATCAACGACCTCGCCGTCCATATCGACTCGAGAGCGCAACACGTTTTCCGCTGATCGTGGCGTCCCCGTGGACATCCGCTGTAATTCCACGGGCGACTCTAATCCCTCCATTGACCATGTCTTACGTGCAAACGACCAGCCATCTTCGATGCCATCCCCCTAATCAATACTTCCCTCGTCGACTCCCTGATTATTGTCCAGACTCACTCCGTGGCGGGGCCGCAAATAGTTTACGAAGGCTCGCGGACGCGGCCTAACAGTGGTGGTCTGGATATATATACAAAGTCGCTCGTAGAAAACGGAAAGGCGCGAGGATCGAGCGAAGGAATGGTGGGAATCGCTAAACAGCAGTCGGATCACCCCATCCACTCGCTTTAGCCCGAAGCTGGGCAGCGTGCCTCTTGGACTTTTTGACATGGCGCGCAAGGTCGGATTTCGCGGTGAACGCTGTCTCGGGGCAAACGTCACACGGAAATGGTTTGTCGTTCATGTGAGCTCGAAGGTGATCTGCGGGAAGAGAAAGCAGCAGGATGGGCCTGCAAAGTAAGCGACCAATATCAGAGGTAGGAAACAACATCGGCGTACATTCGAGGTTGTGCTTCGCTGTGAAGCTGTTCTGGCAGAGGTGACAGAAAAATTTGGCGTCAGAGCTGGGGGTACGCCTGTTGCCCGAGGCGGTGCTGATTGCTGGCGTGCCTACAGCCCTTGGAATCAGGGTTGGGGTGGTGGGCGCAATAGGAGGACTGTTACTTTCAATTAACAGAACTAATAATAATTGAGAACAATACGATCAAGGGCGGTATTCATATTCTGGGGCTCACATTGGTTAGGCGGCTGTTGAATTGGATATTGACCCAGATTTTGGCTGGCGACTGGAGGCGATGGAGCCCAGGCAGAATTCTGATAGGAACCGACTACAACGTAAATTGGAGTGAACAGGTGATAGGGAGGTATGGCCGATCAACGTACAATCGCCTGACTGTTGAAAGGAAGGATAAGTATGGGCAGGTGGCCATGGCGGTCCTTGTGGATAGAATGGGAGCATCAACTGTACATGTCTTTGGTCGTGATAACCTCCAACAGTCGCGCCTTCGTCGCAATATACCGGGTCCACGTCCGTGCGGATAGTATTCGCATTGGCTTGCCATCCAGCCTGAGGTTGCGGGTATAAGAAATCATTATGATCTTTGAAAGACATTAGAATGCTCTTCATCGCGTGTGGGTGGCAAGACGTACCAAACATATTCCAAATTAGTCGTTTGAGATGGGAGAATATGTGAGTGATGGATTGAATCCAATGATGAGATGTAATAGACCCACAGATGCAGCTTATAAACGACAAACAACGAGGCAGGTAAAAGCACGCACAACAAGGGATTTTGAAAGGGTACAGTATCCTGATGATACAGATGCACATATCATCGTGAACAGACCACAGCTTCAATGATATGAGGGGGACATACTCAGCGCTTTGGCCACGCAAAAAGTGACGCCGAATTCCTCCGGCTTCAATGAATTGAAGGAGCTGTATAGAATAAGCGTGAAGTCCAGCCGGCCAAGAAAATATTAGGCTCAGAATATTGTATTCCGCAGCGAGAGCGACAACTGCTTCAGTACGAGGGAAGATACCAGGATAGGGGTGATTGCAAGCGAGGCAAGGGCGTAGAACCAATGGCAAACACGCGCCTTTGGGAACGGATCCCACGGACCACAAAGGTCCCAGACACTAGAGCGCAAAAGCCAGAATGCTCTAGCGGCTGTTGGCTGCGGCGATGCTGTTCACTGCTGTGGATGCTGTCTAGGTGGATGCTGTGGATGCTGTGGATGCTGTGGGTGCCGTGCTGTGAATGCTGTGGATGCTGTAGGTGCCGTGCTGTGGATGCTGTGGATGCTGCAGATGCTGTGACCCAATGAATGAATGTCGCAGGTGCAAGGATTCGAAGATGTCGGGACGGAGGTTCTACGTCACCTGACTTGAAGGGATGCGTAGAGTCGGTACCGTGGATACGAGGTGGTTAGTTTCCTTGCGGCGAACAGCGTGCTAACCGAAGGGCCGGGTCAGGACACCAGACGAGGGAGTGGAGCGGAGAGCAAGTAGTATATCCATGTGATGGATACGAACGGCGAGCACGTAATGACGGGGCACTGGGGTGCTGGAGGGGGGAGGGAAGAGATTGGAAGGACAAGAAACACCTCAAGAAGGCATATATATATGATGGACACTGATCGAGATAGAGACCCTAGTTATTGATCGGGTCGTGTTTGTACAGGTTGAGTGAAATTGAGATGATAGATCTTTGCAAGATGCAAGACAGCCGAATAGAAGTGAAGGTCACGATCACGTGCTGGTCCCTGAGCCGTCCTTTTGGCGCCTCGGCGAGCCAATTACTGACGGGTGTCATCAAACAACAGTCCAGACGTCCAAGTCTTATTCGCGGTTTGCCCTGTGTGTCGCTGTGTGTCGTCTATACACCACGAAGTATATCATGGAGTATATATGCTCTTCTCTCCTCCTTTTCCCAGGTGTCGCCCTGCACGCCCGTTCTCAATGCTCCTCCTCTCCCACCCTCTGATCGCGTCCTCATCTGGAACCTCTGACTCACCTCTTGCTGCCAGCAAACGAGAGTAATTCAGTCCCCCTCGTGCGTAGGGCTTCTGTCCCTCTCAAATAATATTCGTGGCGGACCGAGGGCTCGCGGGTATTGCGCAGTGGATCGTCTGCCAACGGGATGGGGTGGGTGATGCAGTTGATCTAATCTCATACCCTCAAGCCCCCCCGTTTCTCTTTGGATGCGACTTCGAGCGACTGCGCCTTTCCAAGTTCTCCGAGCGGCCTGTACGCAAGCCACCATTGTTTCTTGCGTCCACGACCTTTCAGAAGGAGCCGGTCTCATGTGTTTTGCGTTCACGGCTGCCAATGGACGGCCGGACGGCCGGGCGGCACAGGTTTGTCGCTGCTCCTTTCTATTCATATGTGTTGATTCGAGTGTAGGAGAGAAAGAGCGGGTGGCACAAGAATAGAACCTGACGAGAACGTTGAAGTTTTTACTAGCGATTGCAATCAGGCGTCGACCGATCGAGCGTTGAAACCCTTTGCGAAGGGGCCTCGATTCGAAAGCCTCAAGTCGCAATTAATAATGGGAAAGAGGAAAGAGAGGGGGAAGGAAAACACACCATTGCAGCGAGTTCGAGAAGACGTCTCAACTCTCAGATCATAATACGAAGGTATGTACCTGAAAACGGCGGACAAACCATCAAGATGCAAAGGGAGGAGTCCTCATGTATCAAGGATTTGCGTCTATCTCCAGAGTCTGTTGGACACCTGGATTTCGAGGGGTATTGAGTTTGCTTGAGGCTCGCCGCGGCCGATTCGTGGGTGATAAACGTAAGGTGAATTCGCATGTCAACCCGGCAAGTTGAACTATTCGCCAGTCACTGCGCCGGTAATAATGGAATTAAAAGAAGATGGTAGCTGAGGTGAGAAATCCAACCACCCTACTAACTTTTCCCTCGCTCAACGCATTTAGTTCCCAAGGCAGTTTCTACTAGTGAGGGCCCTTTGGCAGCAGCAGCGGCTGGTGACAATAATACTGAGTCGTAAGTACAATCTTGTTTTGTGCTCACTAATTCATGCCTGTGCTTCGCACGCCCCTCAACGTTGCTGACACGCATCCAGATCGCCGGCTACAACCCTCACTCAAAACCACTCTGATCTACACAGCCAAGAGACGGAGGGAGGGAGACAGGTGTTAGTAGGTGGGGACTCCGTTTAGCTGCCATTTTGAATGCTTCGCCGTACAACCCTTCTCGCTTCTATATTTCTTCAATTGTTGACTCTCACATCCACATCAAACTATGAATTTTTGTCCTCTCGCTAGTGTCGGTCGATGCCATCCCTCGCCATGGCGCCATCTCTCCTTATCCTGGGCTATGTGGCCGACTATTCCTCGTCTGAAAGCAGGAACCCGCAGTAAGTGCCGTATACCAGTAGGCCCTGCTCCTGGCACTTACAACCTCGCTAGTTATCTACTCCTTTTGTCGTGGTATTCCGCAAGTATTCCGACGACGATCCTTCTCCGCATTTGCTGTTGTCTACTACTCTGACATACTCTGCCCCCACCTGTCGTTTTCCGCCCGTCGGGATTCTGGAGTCGGACCTTACTCGACGACAAGACGCGATTACCCCTTTATCTTGGACGCCTAACACTCCATATCCCGTCTCATCCCTCACCGTCCCATGGTCTTGTCTACATTCCTTCATGTACACGAGCCTAAGGCCACGGCAATCTCTTCGGCACTGCTATCCATCTATCGAGCTTGTGATCGGATCCTACAGCAAGCATCTATCTCGACATATGTGAAGAGGACATCGTACTCGAGAGAAACACCTGATCGGCGCGACAAAACCAGAAGAGGGCGGAATAGCCCGCCAATTCGTTTGAAATAATGCATGTCCATCGAAACAGTACAGAGCATCCTCGCCCCCCCCTGGCCTCGTTGTCGTTGTCGTCGTCCCTCTCGTCATGCTCCTCCTCCTTCCGACCCCGGTCGAAGCCTTGACCCCACAACCGTCCTCTGCTGCAAGACCTGGAGTCTCATACGCAGGTCCAAGACGTGCCGCTCCAACCTCTGCCACTCTTCCCAGCCCATCGCGTCCATAAGGCTGATAACGATTGCCTGAAGATATTCGAGTTCGGCCGCGATCTCCTGTATCGACCTTTCCGCGAGCACCGCTAACCATCAAATAGAATCTATCAATGTTCGTACACATTCAATCTGCGATTGTTGTTACCTTCGTCAGGCAAAGATGCTTGCGTTATAGGCATGGTAGTTGGTCTCTCTGATACAGCAAAGCTCCGAGTCGGCATGAACATCATCAAGTAGATAGGCACTTCGACATTCGGGACGCTTGGGTTGATATATTGTTGGCCGTTGACTTGATAAAACGTCCCGTCGGCACTGTTGGTGTTGTAGGTATTGTGCACATCTCGTGGAGGCCGGTGAGGATTCACATTTGCTCGCGACGAGTTGTAGTACGGTCCTGGTCTCCCTGTAGTTGGTTAGCCTACAATTGGATACCATTCATTAATAGAAAGACATACGTTCGGACGCCCTGGAGCTGCTGGGAGTTGTCATATGCAAATAGGTAGCAGATAGGTTTCACTGGGCCCCGCAACACGGTGCACCGGGAGACAAGAGGAACAGAGAGGCTATCATGCAATACATAGGATCCTAGGACCTTATACTGGTGAGCGCTAGAGCAGTGTCGGAATGGGATCTCGATTGAACGGGAGTAAAATGGCTCAAACAGGTTAGTGCAAAAGAAACAAACACTATATTGAATATCGAGGGCCTTGGGAATGTGAAGGTATCGTTTTCAATACTGACCATTCAGCCATACTAAGAGGCGCCTATGATCAAGTGGTTTGATAAACATCAAGATGTAACACACACGAACGGGCCCCGTGAAGTGGTAATGAATGAAGGGTTAGCCCTGGCCATATACAACCTCAAATTACATCCGAAAGCTGAGTGGCAGGGATAGCAGCGATGAAGGCCTTTCTTTGAAGCCTCGTCTTCGTCTTTTGTTCATACGCAAAAGCGATACTGATGAGCTTGGACTCGGAGAACGCCGTTCCAACAAAGGACAGGCCAAAGGGTGCGCCCGGGGCAGGGTACACAGTAAGTGGGCCCGCTGAACGAGTTGGGGTGTTGTCAGGGAAGAAACCCAGAGGAACTGTGAAACATGGTTACAGCGAAGACAGGGATTCGGAAGTGTAGCATTTACCTGTGACGATTGGGTATCCTGCGATAGCTTGAAGTATTGCGTTATCTCAGTGTATAAACGCGAAGACGCTGTGTGAAGACGTACCAGCCGGGCCACTAGCAACTGAAGCGGGCATAACAAGTGCATCCAAATTGTTGTTCCGGAGCGCTGCGTCGATTCCGCGCGTCCTCCCTAGGTCATGGTTCGCCGCAAGTGACTTGAAGTACGCCGCAGTAAACCCATTCGTCGCTTCCGCTGCGAGTAGGCTAATCGAAGACGAGGTGAGCGACTGATTCTGGGAGAAATCATGAACTATTGGCTTACTCAGATTGGCTACTGAATCCAGGAGGAAGTTCAAGCTCTGGGTTATCCAGGTCGAACTGGATTAGATCGGCGAGGCTGCGAACTCCGGACGGATTCTCAACGAGGCTTTCGTACCACTCGTTCAACTGAACCTAATCGCAGTGTAAATCATAACTACGGCAAGATAACGCTAGCAACATACCTTGAAGTCAGTGTTCAGGACAAGACTCTCGTTCCCCGACGCCCGAATTTCATTGATAGACGGGAGATCGGCGGGATCGACAATAATTGCGCCTAACCCCCGCAATGTATCGAGCGCTGTTTCAAAGCTAGCAAGTATAGTGGGGTTCGCTCGGCTAACGAGATTGAGCCTCGGGACACCTATGCGCTTGCCCTTGATGGCTTGGACGTCGAGGGCCTCGGTAAAGTCAGGGACAGCGTCCGGTTGCGCGAGCGTAAAATTATCGTTGGGGTCTTTACCGGCAATGACAGAAAGGACGATGGCTGCATCTGTCAAGGAACGCGTTATGGGCCCGACGGTGTCTTGATTGGCCGATATCGGGATAACTAAGGGTGAATCGACGTTAGCAAATTGCAGAGAAATAAGAAGTTTAGAGTGATGTTTACCTCCCGCACGCGACGTTAGACCAACCGTTGGTTTGATGCCAGCAAGGTTGTTGTGCTCAGAAGGACAAGTGATACTGCCGTCCGTTTCTGTTCCCAACGTCACAGCTGCGAGCCCGATAGAAGCAGCGACGCCGGAGCCTGATGACGACCCACAAGGATCTATGCCGGGGAAATATGCACCCGAATTCTGCCCACCCCGACCTGACCATCCAGAAGCCACATTTCCTCGAAAATGAGCAAATTCAGATAAATTGGCCTTGCCTTATATGACAATAAATTGACAATTAGGAATCAGTTCGAAGGACGGTATAAAGTGATCATGAGTATGAGGTGAACGTACCCAAAATGATCGCACCGGCAGCTCTGAGCCTCTTCACAACACCCGCATCATCCGGAACTACCGAATCCAACAGGCTGAATGAACCAGCCGTGGTGTTCATTCCTATAGATCATCCTCAATGCTGAGAACCGAAATCTTAGACCACGCGATAACTCTGGCTGGGCTCACCTTCTGAAGCAACGGTCGCGATATTATCTTTGAGTAATACTGGGATTCCATGTAGGGCGCTCCGTTTTCCGGAAGCTTTCCTTTCTGCATCGAGGTCGGCCGCCTGCGTCAGAGCCGATGGATTGATTTCGAGCACTGCGCGAAGGACTGGGCCTTTGAGGTTAACCTCCTCGATGCGGGCAAAGTAAGCCTGTTTCAGGAGCCCGTAAGCTCATCTCCAGATCGCGATCACTTCGATAGGGAGTACCTTGACGAGATCAACACTTGTGAAATCACCCGCATCTAGTCCTGCTTGTAGTTCGGGTACAGATGCCTCATATAAATCGGGCAGTTGCCTTTTGATGTGAAGAGATCTCATAGAGACGAGGTCGGAGAAGGACAACGATAGACACTGGGCATAGCAGATCGTTGATAGGACGAGGAGGGTCAAAGATAGGCACTGCATTGTGTACGTTCGAGCCGTTCCACTCGACGATGACTTTATAAAACTGTTATCTTAGTGTTCGCCAGACCGATTCGTGACTGACTCTCACCATGATGTGAGATTCCCCAAAGTACCTCGATGGTACACATTGTACCACTCTGTTCGACGCCCAGAAGGTATGGAATGGACATGGTATCGTCCAGTAATCCTTGAGGATTTCCGTTAAAAATAGCTGACCTTGCCACGGCCCCCCAAAGCCACATGAGTCTGAGAAGGAAACATCGCAAGAGCAGCAGGAATTGTTAAGCCTCGAAATTCTTCCTACATATGAACGCTGAAGCGAAGGGGCAGTGGCTCCATTGAAGTAACAAAGAGTAACAAAGTCACCAAGATCGATTATCGATTATCGTCACGTGCACGTTCGTCCATTCTCCCACCTTGACATTGACAATGACTGACTCCGCACTATTTCAACTTCGCCGCAAACACTTCATACAGCGACCCCTTTTCGCCCGGTGAAAAGGGAGGAGTAAAAATGTTGCCGTAATTTCTATATATTTTCGTTGCGTAGAATCAATCGATATTTACTGTGTAACAATGTCAGAGAAATGTAGTCTTTTACCTGGGTGTTCGCCCCCACGAAATGTCGGCTTCTGGACCATGTTTTGCCGGGTGCCAAACTTGGAGAAAATCAACCCCTTTCGCTTACTTCCCCCTGAGGGAAAGGGGCTTCTTTCATCCAGGGTTTTCTCCTCATCGACAGCGTAAGTTTTTTAGTGCCTTTTCGAGCTAAGATAGTGTACAGTTATTTTTTAAATAAAAGGTAAAGAAAACTCATGATTTTTAGTAACTTATCATTAGTTAAAAACCGAATGTTTTGTAATATATTTTCACCTGCATAAAACTCATACTTTTATTTCATCTTTTCTCCTGGTGAAAATATAGCGAGTCGCTGAGCGAGGCGATCAATGACTCGCTCAGTGACTGGCTAACTTGTCACTTACCACCTCACGTACTTAATCGCCTATGCGACTGACAACGCTTCCGCCGCGCGCTTTGGCGACTAGCAACACACTCAACCAGTGAGCAGTGTCGCGCTGTTAATCGAACCTCATATAATTCATCAGCTATTTATTTCGTCTTAATCACCATCTACGAAGTCACCATCTACGAAGCGTTTACTCAATCGGGAGAGCTTTCGTTGGCATCAACATTGCTCATATCGAAATACACGTAGAAGCGACACAAGGCA
The DNA here is from genome assembly GCA_012980535.1 of Pleurotus pulmonarius. NCBI lineage: Eukaryota > Fungi > Basidiomycota > Agaricomycetes > Agaricales > Pleurotaceae > Pleurotus > Pleurotus pulmonarius. Next base: position 2,826,347 of record SJKF01000005.1, read on the forward strand.
AATGAATATGCTACACCCAGCGACTAACACGATCACCCAAGTCCTTGAGGTGCGCGGTGGCACCTTCGTAAACCTTGAAAGCTCCTGTGTGAGGTAGAATACATTAGCATTTGTAGGATAACGTACCTCGAGTGCACGAATGACCCAGGATGGGTATGTAACATATAACACCAGTAAAAAAATCATGGTGCGGGTGTCGAGTAAATAAGCGAAGATTGAGGAGAGGCCCCACCCGGCTCTCGTCTGAGGTGCCTGCATGGACTGAAAGGGCATGCATGTTCAATAAATGTGTGCCGGCAGATTTGACGACAGACTCACCTTCTTCCACAGAAGAACTTTACCCGTTGGCGGGGTACCTGAGATAGTCGACGCACTTGCTAGAAAATGGCCCTGAGCGGCGCGGTGATACTGCGACTGGTGAGTTCACGTGGCAGTTCCAAGCTGAACACACTTACCGTGATTGACTGAATGGAGGTCGAAATATCTAAGGAATTTGGATTCAGTGCTCTGAGGGAGGAGGGAAATGGCTACGTACTTCGATCGTGCTGAAGCTCCTCGATGCAGGCACCACTCTCCGTGTCGAATACATAAATCTTCCCGTGGAGGCTCCCACAGATAACGAACTCATTATTATCACCCGCGAATATGCCTTGCTTGATCTTGTGTCGGGTGGCCTTGTCCGGGATAGTGAACGTTCGCGTGAGCGTGTTGTTAGGAAAGGTGTAAAGGTCAAAATTGTTCGTTGATAAATTGTTGACTAGTAGCTTAGTGGAGTCGCGGGAAAGCGTTGCATGTCCACTAACATGATCAGTGAGTGAGTGAGTGAGAGTGAGTGAATGAATATACATATAAACGTACATTGCGCCCAAGAGCTTCTTACGCCATTGTACAACTCCCGTTGGCGCGCTAAAGCAAACCCTGCAGTGGTAATAGATGATCAACTAGCCAGTATAAGACTATTAAAGGGTACTTACATCTCACCAGTCTGTAACAAAAAGGCGACCACCTTGTCGTCACCAAAGAAGCCAAGATCCTTGGGCATCGAGTTTAGGGAGGGCGCTTGCCAGAGAAGTTGCGCGGTACCTGGAGAGACAGTGAGTGATTGCTGGTTCAGGTTGGAAGATACTGACTGGAGCTCGTCAGAGTGTAAGCTTTAACGACACCGAATTGACTCGCAGCCACTAGGCGCTGATGGTGTCTATCGTATATCATGCTTTCAACAGGATGATCAAAAGCAAAGGCAGCAATAGTGAAGAGTGCGGTGGTAGATAGCATACCCTGACAATTTCAAGGTAAATGACGAGCGACTGACGATCTATTAGGCGACTCACCGTTTCCTTTGAGAACGGAATGATGCTGATAGCCCCTCGGGCAGAGCCAATGCACAAAGCCAGAGAACCGACGTCATGTGCAGGTGCGGGAAGACGAGCCCAGATGAGGGAGGTTATCTGACCCCATTTCTCCTGGGGGTGTCGGATCGTTTGGATGCATGCTGCGGAGGACTTGAACGTGTCCCAGACTCGCACACATTCATCGTTACCTAGCATAGGTTGTAGTAAATGCTGAAAAGGTTTGAAGGTGGAGACTTACTCCCAGTGATAAGAAACTGGCCACCTTCAGAGAAGAGAAGGCCGTGAGTTGGACTCTTGCTCGCCTTGAGTTCCTTGAGCGGCTAAGCGTGGGGGATTTTTAATAATATGTGGCAATAGTAGAATAGCTGGACGTCAACGTACTTTGCGTCCAAATACGTGCATGATATGGGGAGTCCAAGTGCGAAGTTCGAAATGGGGGGTAAGGGTATTCAGTGACTTGAGTGCAACGGTCATCGCTGCACGAAATATAAAGAATACTAGAACAAAGCAACACGAGGACCTCCTATGATGTCATCGACCTGCTGAACAACACGTTTATGCGCCTGCAGTCACAGCATCCAATAGACAGCATACCACCCGCACACCTAGTCCATACAATGCTTTGTTACGATGAACTGCGCGATTATCGCGCCAAGCCAGTGATTGTGAGTCGGTGTCCTGAATATTGGAACAAAGGGCATTAACAGAGGGTCTGGCATATAAACAGGGCGGGAAGCGACTTGCCAGTGACTATTCGATTCTAATCGTTGGTCGACGCGATGTCTTCAGCTTACGTTACTACTCCTCGTCCCATTCTCTCCACCGACATGTCCTTTACACTTGCCCGCGCACCCGTTCCTGTGATCTCTGCACAAATGGAGTTTACCCGTGATGTCCTGGAGGCATGGAAGCGGGAGAACGGTATTAGTGACAAAGGGCTCAGGAAGAATCAACGACACCAACGTGATATAAGCGGCGGCGGCGACGGCAATGTAGAAACCTCGTCCAATGATGGCACCAACGACCGTGGTGACCAAGGCAAGATCCCGAAACCCATCGGAGAGCCTGGACAACGCCCCGAGACCGGCGGCTTCCCTTTGAAGGAGCGACTCCTGAAAGTGGAGCTGTGGGAAGAGGAGACGTATGACGATGTCCTTGTAAGTGACTTTATTAACCTCAGGTGCGCTTGCTCACTTGCCACAACCTTAGAACACCGTCCGTAAGGCGTCCCAGGTCGCTCTGAACCTGTCCGTCAGTTATAAGTTCCAGGATAAGGGTAAGATCGACATGATATGTGCTAAGGTCAGTTGACAGTGTTATATCAAGCTTGTGGCTAATCTATTCCTGTAGATGGCTCGCAAGTGGGACTTCCTAGATGAGTACGACGGCCACTGGCCTGTGAAAAGTATGCTCAAGGCATACCTCAAGTACACATCTGAGCGTGCTCGCAAAGACAACAAGGACGCTGCGGAGGAATTGGAGAGGGATGTTTGATAATATTGACTTCTATGTACCTCATGTTTCAATTGATTCGCACCAAATGTACTAATTCACAAATTAACCTGAGAACCACTGAGATATTGACTGAACGGCGTTATTGATCAATACATTATACATAGGTCACATCGTAAATGAAGCATCACTGAACCAGGCGAGGAGTATCACACATCATCAACGTCCATCGTTTCATCGTCCCGATCACTATCATCTGCAACGGAGAGTAGAAGGACCTAGAGTGGTAGGTGAGGAAAGCGGGAAGAATTGATACTCTCGAGCCTTACCCGATTCAATGAAATAACGACCGAGACTTCTTTCCCAGCCCATGGGATTCCACATATCGCTGCGTGACTCTGGATGGCGGACGAGTGCAGAAGCTCGAGTGAAGTGTTGGTAGCAGACTCAACCATCCTAGCACAAACATGAGGCCAGTCGGCAAAGGGGTCCTTCGGAATGGCGGCCTTGTTGTATCGGTGCACGATGATCCACGCTTCGTCGGTTTGCTGACCTTCGGTCTTGATGATGTTCTCTATTCTGGCGGGGAATTCACAGGCATGTTGGTCGCGAAGTATGACAATCCCATTGCCATTATGTTTTGCAAAGGTGGTATACCGCAGGCCGTCAACTGTCAAACTGCTTATGAAGTCGACTTTGTGGGGAAGCCTGATGTTAGGGGACTGTCCAAAGAGGCGCCGAAGTTCAGGGGGAAGTGCCTTGGCATGTCGACTGAGTGTGTGGCTGGACCCCGCCTGAATTCCGGTTCCATCAGAGGTCAGGGACCCACGTGTAACAGTCGAAATGAGCGTCCCAAAGATCTCAGCGCAGTATTGGATCGTTTGCGACGATGCGTCAATAGACTTTAGGAACAACACTGTAAGGTTATTGCGGCGGTGCCAGGTCCTCCCGATCGTGAGCTCGTATTCCCCTAGAAGATCGAGGTGAGATTGCAATAATGAATAATGATCGGGCTCACCCTCTCTGTAATTAGTAGAGATCCGCTGAAGCTTTCCAATAACTCTCTCCATTGGAAACGTCCACCACCCATGGACCGGTCCATAGAGCAAAAGATACTCAGCGAGGTGCATGGATTGATGATGATTAGGATGGCAGACGTATTCCGGAAATATGTCCTTGAGTCCCTTGTAATAGGCTGTCATATAATGTAAATATTTGTCGGCGTGCGATTGGGAGGTCTCGCGGGATGTTGCAATATTGATGGCCGAAATGAGAGATAGTGTGAGGGACAAGAGTTCGGCATGTCGCTTTCTTGTTTGGGGAGGTTGCGACACGTTCGCATGCTTCGACCAGAGTCGTGTCAACGTGATAGGGTAGTAAACGGTCGCTGCTGTTCGCCATTGATCCGCTTTCAGTTTGCCCGTGTGATCACCTAGGTTGTATGGGACGGTTGTAAGCCATGACGGCGTTATGGTTTTCTTTACATCCTTCCACAGTTCCTCCATGTCGCCTTTGGACATGACTTTACCATGATCTAACCCGCTGAGATCTTCTGCGGTGTCGTCCCCATCAGAGTCGTCGCTGTCGCGATTATTTGCTTCGTTGATGGCTTCAGTTCGGCTCTGACGCTACATCATAACGTCAGAAAGGGTATCGAAGGGAGGGTTAACCTACCCACCCAGGCGACCAATAATGCCGAATAATTCGCGCGACTAGCTTTTTTCGGATGTGGTCCAGGTGGGAATGATAGCTTCAGTGCCTGGCACACGTACTTGAGAGCAGCAAGGTGATAGCCTGCGTAATGACCCTCCCACCACTCCACTGGGTGAGTACTTGTCGGGCGTTGGAGCATACTCAACAACTTCTCCACACTCGACCTTTCAGTCTCTTTCGCGGGAAGAGGATTCGAGTCGCTTGGTTCGATGGGATAGGGAAGTATACCTTCCAACTGTTCGTGAATGTGGCCATCCTTGGACTTCGTGTTGTAGCCAAGGATATTCGTGAAGTGTTCCTTGAGAAGTCCCAGAAATAAATTGTGCATGGAGTCGATGACGATAAAGCGAGTCGGGTCGAAGTAAGGAAGTCGCAAAAGGTTGCTGTATCGTACTCCAGTCTGATCGAAGGAGCTCTGGGCCGAGACATCGTCAGGTGCGGATCGAAATGCTTCCGCGTGGGCACGGCATTGATAATTCTCGCGCCGCCGCCAAGCAGCGAGATTCCAACATCCGAAGGCATGTTGAGGCATGATACACTCGCAAGACGGGCACATAGTGGCATCAAGATCATCATCTAAGGGCGGCGGGATGGATCCAGGAAGTTGACAAAAGCAAACGGCGCAGTAGAGCGTGTGAGTACAAGCGGCGAAGCCCCCAAACTTGCGAGCAGCAGGCAAGTCGCATACGACGCAGACAAGCGCGCACATAACACACCGACCACGTGGGTGGTTAAACGTCCTAGAGAATCGAACACCGACATCCCAGAATAGGAGGAAGACATTGATCAGTGGGGTTAAATATGGGTTGACCACTAATTTAACCTCCGTAGGGCCGGGCATGATGCTAAAGACGAAGACGTTTTCGGGGCGGTGTTTCAGATGGGGAGGCAGATTTTGGCAGACCAGCATCATGACTCCACACGAAATCCGCTTGCCAGCGAGTTTGTTGGAAAGTGGGTTAAACCAGTCGCCACAAAGCGAGAATACGTATCGTCCTTCGCCATCGCCATCACCAAAATGGCGGCCATCCGGTCCCTTGAAGTTCTGGAGGATCTCGGCTTGGAATATACTGGTGATGTCCCCATTGGCGGGAATGGTCATATGGTGCCACGCGTCGTCCATTACCGTTTCATAGCCTGGACGAGAAAGCAGGCCGGAAAGCCAATCCTTGAAGTCGAACACTATATACGGCTTGATTGGGATCCATACAACCGTCTTTGCGATCCGTTGCTCCCGGCAAAGGGTTTCGCCGCACTGAGCCCCGGTTTGCTTGTTGACGATGGCAGTACAGGATGGAGGGTAGACATCTGACCCCCCGGTCCGATCTGGTGCGTACGTCTGGTGGCAAGTCTTCGATGGGCACACAGCGTATATCGTTTCCTTCGCATCCAGTTGAAAGGTTTGTCGGACGGTTCGAATGTCTCTTGGCCAGCTACCTGTGAGCATTTCCCTCAGTGCGCCAGGAAGTTGTTCGATGGATTCCACGATGGAAAGAAAGCACGTTTGCACGATATAATGGGTCATCCAGAGCAAAAACTGACAGCCCTTATGAGATAGTCCTACAGACACGTTGCATACAAGCGCCATGAACATCCATAGCTGAAGGATTGGGTCGAGCATCCCGAACTTGCCAGCAAAGTGATGATCTAGCTGCACCGTTAGTTATAGCAATGCAATTTCAGATTGCTTGTCTTACCTGTGTTATAATATCCTGGGTCCTGCGCGCGCCGAACCTCTTCCTCCTCCTTCTCAAGCTGAGCCCGCCTCAGTAATTTCTCGCTCCGTGCCAATGCCGCAGCGAACTGCTTCATATCATGATTTGTTTCGGTGTGGAGAACCTGGACAGCAACAAATTGTCGTATCCGTTTCCCTGATAAGCGTAAGTTGGCCTCCAGCTCAACTCCCCGGGATTTCAGTTTCCGCAGAGCCGAAAGGGCTTTCTCGATATCCCGCTTGTCGTGGGGGACGTGTTCTACGAGAGCGTCCAGAGCTCGGTGCTCCTTAGCAATTTCATCTTGGATGGTCCCAATAGCTGTGAGTTTACGGGTCATCGCCTGGGCACGCGCTGAGGTGGGCGGGGGGTGAACAGGTTGCGTGTCGCCAGGATCAGATTGGAGCAGTGAATTGTCCCTGGCACAAAGGATGGCACGAGCTCGGGTGACGGTTGCTCGGCGAGTTTCCCTGCGGTTATGCTTCAACCATGTTCGTCGGTCTAGTGGATAGCCAGCTTCCGTTGTCCCAGGGACAGTACGCTTGATGCATATAGTGCAGTAACAGATCCTCAAGTTGGGCATCTGACAGAGGGATCAATTTCAGAGACGGTTCCCCCAATCTGAAGTGCTTACCACTGGGCAATGATCTATTAATGATCAGTGATCTACCGGATATCGGAATCGATTGGTTTGTCAGTCAACTCTGGGAGCGTCTCCCAGAGTATGACAGCGAGATCTGAGCTCAGATGGCCTCTTAGTAAAGTCACAAAGCCGAGGTTTGAAGAGAAGAGGACAGACGTGCGCGTTGAACGTTGAACGTGTGTCACTTAGGTGTCACTTCGCCCTGTGGGAAATTATTGACATCGAAGAAGCGCCGGGGCCCACCCCACATTTGATCATGATCGGCGTAGCACCCACAAACCGAATCTCAGCTCTTACTTCTAGTGACGATATTTTAACTTGGGTTCACAGTCACACATATCTTGGACATATCATCAGGATCCGTAACACATATTATCAGGACTCGGGCAGTACAGGGCAGTAGGATAACATGAAAATGAACGTAATACATAACATCAGGATTCGGGGGTACCACTGACCAGTACTTGTGGCATATCATCAAAGAGGCTCGGAATAATCGGCGTGCGTGGCAACCATCTTTGTGACGACTTCTGACAGCCCAAGAACGATCCGGCTTTCAGCTGGATTCATGGGTCCTCGGCACAGAGGACAAGTTGCACGCCTGTTGAACCAAGTCTCAACGCAACTTGCGCAGAAGACATGTCCACACTCGATCCTATAGCGTGGAAAAATTAGCTTATACTCGATTCATGGTGAGATAAGGCGCTGCTTACACGCATGGACGAGTCATGAAGGAGGTACATACTACGCAGCGAGCGAACTCTGCGAGTGCTTCAAATACCTGTGTGCATCAGAGAATTAGAATTATACGAGTGCAATCATCTGATCATGGTACTCACACCTTGTTTGATTTCAGATTCCTGGAAGACACCGAGCGTGAGTAGGAGGAAGTACATCAAACATAAAGAAGAGCGTACCTGGGCTAAACGATCACGGAGGTTCTCAAGCACAGAGCAGGTAGCTTCTAACTCATTGCAGTTGGCTCTGAGGCGGTCACAGTCAGATTGAACGCCTTGGTTGATCCGTGTTAGACTCTGATGCTCGACGCGCGTAGTAGTGTGCATCTACTTAGTGGTCAATCCGGGGTATTGGGAAAAGCCTACTGCAATCCTCACCTTAAGGAGCGAACGGTACGAGTTCTGTAAATGAAGGTTGTTCGACCTGAGCTCGTTGATTGTGGCCTTCATATCATCAAAATGGCGGCTAGAATCGCCTTCAAGGCAATCAAGTTTGTCCTTCAAGGATCGAAGTTCCTGACGAACACAAAATCATCAGGAAATCACGTACGTGTATAAATATTAATGTTAACGTACCGTACGATAGGCTTCTTCCCGATTCTGGGCATCACCCACAGTAGCCTGATGGGCAACCAGAGCCGCCTCAGCCTGCTCGATAAGGCAAGACATGGTCCAATCACTGGACTAAGGAAGAGGTAGGTTAGCGCATGAACACAACAAGAACTGGATGAAATGGCTCACGGCCTTCGCGGCCTTCAGTTGACCGGCAAGTTGACCAAGTTCAGCAGCGTAAGAATCCTCGCCGGCTCCGAAGCCTCGTAATGTGGCTGGGGCAGAGCCCTCGCGGTCGTTGGCGGTATTGTTCATGGGGAGTGGGTCGAAGCGGGGAAATTGCATTCAGAGAGGAAGTTGAAGTTGGGCAGACAATAGGATGATCGAAGAGAGGTGATCGAAGGCGAGTGTTGAGAATGATCACGGATTAGACGCGGTTTATATAGCATTCAAGGAGGTGAGTTATGATTCCGTCGTGAACATCGATCAAACATCGATGCTCTTTCAGCCACCAACATGCCGCAGCGCGAAACGTGAAGTTCGCCTCAATGCCAGGGTTACGCCCCCGCATGGTCGATGACGTGGTGTACGCTCAATCCCTTGCGGAAGTCTGGCCAAAGAGTTTCTTTCAGCCGCTGACTCGTGGCATGTAGCAACTCCGGGATTCTACTCCGTTGGTTTGAGTGTCTGGTCAGCGGGTGCGTTGTAATTCTTGGCACTGACGAAGCTGTAGGATATGTTGAAGGTGTGACTGTGGTGCTTCCGGGACGTAAATATGCTATAGAAGCGTCCAGAAGTAGCAGGGGTTACGAAGCTCTTTGTTCCTTGATCACTGAGATTGCCAAGAATGGAATCGCCCAATAGGATCCGGTGGCTCCACAGTGGGCGCTAACTCCTCCTTTACTCGCCTATTCTATACCCACTCTCGCCTAAGTCTACTAGCTGCTGGAACGATATTTGACAAGATTGCTCGACACTGATCACCTTAACCCCTCGAACTCGGATTAGAACCGCGAATCTGGTGAGTGAAATGAGTCTTGGCGAAACCCTGACTGACATCAACTGAACATAGCAGGATCAGGGCGTCGATCATGCTAGGGGAGGTATTGGTGGCTGAAAGACCGCCACCGAGCTGCTACTACACGCTGCACCGCCAGGACCAATGCGACTATACACGCTGCACCGCTGGGATGGTTGAACTCCACCGAGCGACTATTCCTGCATCTCTGGAAGTAAAACCGCCGCTGCTTTCTTTGCCCATCCTGCCTGATGCGTCATCACACTACTACACGCTGCGTCGCAGGGACCAATGGACTCCTCGATGTCTTCAATGTCTTTGATGCCTTTGAGCATCGTTAATACCCAAGGATGTGCTTTATACTATCAGGCAGCGTCGTGACTCTCAGCGACAGTGACTTTAGTATTTAAAGGGCTGTCTTCGATGCCCATAATCTCAGCTTTCTCTGCGTTATAAGCTACCTCGCCTTCTTCGTTATATCTCTCATCGATCATGCACGCTTCCCCTCGCAACTCCGTCTCTTCCATGTCAGAGTCTACCTCAGGCTTCTATACCGACGCGGCTAGCGATTTTGCGGACAACATGTCTCAACGTTCCGGTTCCGCTACTCCTACGCCTGCTGTCCCACCCATGCCCGACGGCGCTGTCAGTCGCTGTTCTTCAGCTGACGTCAGTATGCACTCTCGTCAAACATGCACCCCGATGGACACTTCTCCCATTGTGGAAGCGACCATGGGTCCCCCGCCCCCTTCCCACCTGTCCAATACTCCTATGCAATCCCAATCTTTCTTTGACATGCTGCCGCATATGCCTTCCAACTTCACTATGCCATCTTCGACCTATATGCCCTCCGCGACAGTCAATCCCGCCATGTTAACTCTTCCCACTCCACCTATGCCTTCCAATGTCAATCTCGTGAACGGATTTCCATGCTTCTCAGGCTCATTCGACCTCTCTACGAACAACTTTATCCCTGCCTATGATCATAACTCAAGTACGTGTTAAATACCTTATGATGATCCACTCTGTTGACAACTATCATCAGATTCGACGTTCGCGCCGATGCCTAATATTCCTGCTACACCTAATACGGCCTCGAATATATCAAGTGAGATTCAATTTATATTAGGATCTAAGTCTATCGGTTGCTAATATATGGTTGTCCAGCTTCGGGCTTTGCTGTTCCCTTCAGCTCCACGTTCCATCCCCAACTGCCACCCGATATATACAATATTCAACTCCAACCAACCAACCAACCAACCGGGGCTCACAGTGCTCCGATACTTGCACCGACCCCAAGATACCCAGGCCTGATTCATTCCCCGCCTCCCATCTCTGGCTTAAAGCGCCAACGCTCCGCAGACGACGGCGACGGCGACGTAGATGTCAAAAAACGAAGGCGTACCCGCCTGGGCATCTCACAGTCTCAGCCAGACTTATCTTCAACGGCTATGAGCGACGTGATCGATGAAGCTTCCACATCGTCTACAAAGGGAAAGCATAAGAGAGGTTCACGAGCTAGGGGAGTTAGGTTGGCCCGAACCGAATCGCTGTCGTCCTTGCGGCTTGAGGTCTCAGAGCTGAAGAAGGCACGTGCTGAGGCGCAGAAGTTTGAGCAGGCACGCAACTCGTCTCACGTGGAGGCCTTGCAACGTGAAACGAACCTATGCAACCTTCTCTCATTCAAAGATAAACGGATCGCCGACCTTCGCTATCACCACTCGCAGTCATCCCAGGCGACTCCCTCGCAAGATCTCCTTGATCTGCAGTCACGCTTGCACGCTCTTGAGCAAGCCAAGCAGGATGACGCGGAGGCCGCAGACGTTCAGTACCGGGAACTCAAGGAGCGATACGACACTGAGCTAGAGGAGCTCCAGCGAGCTATCGACGTGGCGACTGGTCAGCAGTCACACGAGGCGTCCATCAGCGAGCAACATCTTCGGACAATCGAAAACCTCAACCAACAGTTGCAGAGCATCGAGGCTGAAGCATCCGAAAGATATCAGGAGCTGGAGAAGAAATTTAGTGATGCGTCACAACAGTGGAAGGTAGATGAAGACAAACGTCGTGAGGATCATGAGGGAGTTGTGGCGGACCTGCGCAATCGTATCCAGGAACTGGAGGACGCATACACCAAGCTTGGATCCGATGCTCAATCCCAACGCCGCGTGCTTGAAGATCAGTTAGAAGCTGCATCGCAACAACGGGAGCAAGCGCGTAGGGAGGACCACGAGCGCATTGTGGGGGAGTTGAATGATCGAATCAGAGAACTGGAGAACGCTTACACCAAGCTCGGATCCGACGCTCAGGACCAACGCCGCCAACTTGAAGATCAGTACTATCACGTGCCTAGAAATGGGTCACAGAGTGCCGACTTTTACGAAGACGGTGAATTACAGAAGAAACACAGCCAATTAAGCCACAAAAATTATGGGGAACCAATGTTTATCATCTTAGATTATGCACCAGCCAAGCTGCCGAATTCTTTGAGCCTTCTCTCAGCCTCTATGAATATTTTGCGACGTAGTCTTGCAATTGGCACCCCTGTGACACGTGGCTGCTTAATGAGTCAGGCCTCGTCAGGAGCTGTTTTGAGGTCTCCTGCTCCGACTCTCGGGATTTCTGGCAGTTACAACAATAGCCCAAGGGTTACAATTAATTGGGGCTTCAACAAGGATGTAGTATGTGCATTTTACTCAAGTAAATGAGTCAATATCTCTGTGGGCATGTGAATATATGGTATGAATACACATGCTGGACACCAAAGCATGGACGGAGGACGTCTAACAGAGATCAGTGAAGCTTGGGTGAGGGTGGGAGGGATATAGAGACCCATGGGAAGCGGGCTGGGAAGAGAGTGCGGTAGATAGGTCATGACAGTAACTTAACAGAGGCAAAGTGGGAGACGGTCGACGAATGGCATATATACATTCTGCGATGGCTGCGAGGGGATAAATGGACAAGGTAGCGTACAGATGAACAGTAAATACGACAGGTGTGGCGCTCAGCGACGTTGATCACCGCGCTTTGGTGTTTTCATCCTTTGTGAGCGACGGGCGGGAGTTGGAGGATGTGCAGCTGTGAAAAAACAATGAGTAGACGAGGTGACATTATGATTTGGTTACGCACATGCTTCGTTGCCATTTGAATCAACCTTCATGACTGCCGAGCTGCCATGGACTTCATTCGTAACACCCGCTGTTGGTTGAAGATAAGTTAATGCATGAGTGAACCACGGGGGTTGTTTGCTTACCCAGGGATCCCCTGCTGCTCAACGACTGGTCAGATTTGGCATATTGCTGCACGAGTTTGCGATGCTCCTCGATCTCGTTGAGCGTAAGCTGGAGGATGTATCGGAGGCGGAGGTTTTGCTCCCTGATCGCTGACTCCGGAACGCCCGCAGGAAAGCGGGGGGGCTCAAAGGTGTGGGACAACGTTGACATGCTGGTGAAGGTGCTGGGGCTGCAGACAGATGGGGGACTTGGTGGTGGAACGCAAGGTTCGAGTTGTGACCTGATGAACAATGAACAACAGATCTTCCCACAGTCTTCGGGAATTCCCACTGCTCGGACATCTGTCGGCGATGCACCGGGAAATTGTCATAATGAGTAGAGTACATGTACATTGTAATCAACTAATCAATTCAAGCTTTCTTGGGCTTTGCAGCCTGACGAGTTGATCGCCGAACAGGAGCGTCACCTCCGGAATCACGAAGAGATTTCTTGCTGCCAGGGGAGGTTTCAACGACATTGCAGCGTGATTGAGAAACCCTGGTGGAGGCAGCAGCTTTACCCTGGGAAGTGCTAGGCTCTTCAAGCTGCGCAGGAGGTGCAGCATCTGGGGCAGGGTCTTGGCCAGCTCCTTGAGCTTGACGAGCACCATGGTGAAGATGTGATTTCGCAGGATTGAGGTCAAACAGGTGGTCTTCGTAGTCCGACAATGTGACAGCCGACTTGTCAACGGTTCGAGTGCGAGGGACTGGACGGGGACGGGTGGAACGTGCAGAAGGGATGGTAGTGGGATTTGGAAGGTCGGGAGGTTGCACTTCTATTGTGGTGATGGATCATAGTCAACGATAGGCTCACAAGTCAATGGATATGCTGCCGACCTTGTTCAATCGCTTCAGTGTCTGACTTGGATGATTCTGACCGTAGAGATAGAATAGATTTCAGTACAAGTTTGACGATGCGAGAGTGGAGGAAGCTGAACAAACCGATTTGTGCGGCGGGTACAGCAGCCTTGCGAGTAGGAGCCTTTCGAGTAGCTGGTACCTTCTTTGTAGCTGAGGTCTTCTTTGCGGCCCCCTTTGCCGCAGCATCTGCTTTCTTCTGCGCTGCAGCCTCCTTCCTTGCAGTGGTCGCAGTGGCTGCCTGTGCCTTCTTCAACGCTGTGTCAGCCTTCTTCTGCGCTGCGGCCGACTTTTTTGCTTCTGCTTCTGCAGTTTTGACGGCTCGCTTTGCTACTTTTTCGGTGAGCTTCACAGCAGCAGTGTATGCTCTGGTGACGACATCATCAACATGTGTTGCATCGTCACGTTCACCATCGTGATCACCAGCATCGTGGGTGTTGTTGTTGTCATCATCGGAATCATTGTCATCGTCGGCAGCAGTTTCGGTGGCGTTGGTGGTGGCGGCAGCTGCTGCAAAGGCAGCGAATGCTGCAGTGGCTTTTGCAATGCCAAGAGCTAGGCCAGCGGCAGCGGCAGCAGAGTCCTCTTCCTCAGTACCAACAGCAGCGTCGGCGGCGGCAGTGGCGGCGATGGCGGCCCTAGCAGCGGTCTCCGCTTTCACTGCTGGGGTAGGGAATGGGCGTGTAAGAGTTGACTTGAGCTGGGCGGCACGAGCCTCGAAAACGGTAATGGAAGTTGAACCTGTGAGGCTTGGTTCACGTTGGAGAGTGGAAGTTAGCTGGTCGAGAAGGAGGTCATAGTATTCACGGGCTTCCGCCTTGGTATTAGCCGTTGATTGTGCTCGCAGGGGCTTGGCAGCTGTGCCCTTGAATTCGCGATGCAGACTGGCAATGAGCTTCGCACGCTCAGCGTCTTCGGCATGGTCAATCTGTTCGGGAGCAGTGAGATGGTGAGCCTTGGTAGTATACTCGGCACGCTTCTTCTTCTTTTTCTTACTCTCCTGGGTTGCGATTTGGCGTTCTAGCTCAACTTCATGCAGCCGATCACGAGTCACAAGCGCTGCAAGTGCCTGCTGCGTGATGGTGAGTGCAGCCCAGAGATCCCGATTTTCAGCGGCGGCATCATCGTCCGTGCGAGTTTGGTTCTGCCTGGGAACAAGACTCCCCAGGAGAGTGAATGGGGTGGTTCCAGCCTCGGATTTCATCCTCTCAACGATGTCAGCAAAGCCTGTAATATCACCCCGAAACCCGTGCACATGCTGTAGATCAATGACGACCTGACTTGAACCAGCCTGGGATGGCGCGACAAATTGAGATGGCTCAGTGGTGTGCGATGGTGTTGTGGCGGCCTGAGAGGGTGTTGCAGAAGGCGGGGAGGCATGCGACAATGTGGTAGTTGGGGCAGACGAGGGATCAAGTAACGTAATGTTGCTGAGGAAGTTGGATGGGAGCGGACGAAGGGACGACACATGCTTGATTGATGTATTTCGAGCAGGAGCAAACTTTATAGCAGGTATCGCATTGCGATCGAATGGGTGAATCCCTGTTTTTCGCCATGCGGACTGGATGGTCTCTGTCTTGAAAGCTTTCTCACGGGCATTATGATAGGCTCTCAAGAAGGTGCGACGAGTTATTGGGACCTTCAATACTACTCCATGACGAATAACCTATGTGAAATGATATGAGCTACACTCCATCAGAAACTCCCAGTTCAATCACCTCAGCTTTCCAGTGGCTTTGAAGTGGCCCAAACACGCCAACGTCGCACGGCTGTAAAGCGTGTGTGGTGTGAGGTGGGAGACAAATGACAAGAATCCTATTCTCTTTGGCATATTTGAGAAATCGGAGTGTACAATGAGAGTTGTGCCCATCGAGAATGAGGATGCGATAACCGCCAGCGACACGTTCGCAAGTTTGCTTTTCGAAATCTTTTTCGAGCCAAATGGAGCCGAGCTCCGAGTCCGTCCACCCATTAGGGGAGACAGACACACTAATAGGAATATAAGGTGAGATGGGAGGTAACGGTGAGTAAGGAATATAGCATACCTTGCATTGCACGGATTGTCTTGCGACCACTGGGACATGATGTTCTGGCCTGCATAGATGACGGTTGGGTTCAGAGCTTCGCCAATTGCAGACACACATTCGATGATGGTGATAAGCTGTTTGTCCCCACTCTCAATGGCCGAAAGGGTGGCTTGATCGCGGTCCACCAGGCCCTTGAATTTCTTTGCGAGGCCGAGCTGCACACCTTTTTCGTCCATGTTGTAGACATTTTCAGGGCTGACACTGTACTCTGCGCAAAGCGACTCGTAGATGTTGTAGAAGGAATCAACATTTTCCTTCGTGAGAGCACGCGCTCGCTTTGCCTCAAGCGGTGAAGTAAATTTAAACTAAGAAAGGAGAAATCAGTATTCTGAAGTGAGAAAATACCGAGACTTACTGTCAAATCTGGGTGTCGACGGAGGAATCGGCGAATCCAGCTAGGCCCCACTTCTTTTCCGCTAGCACTCGAAGCATAGGCTAGCAAAGTTGTTCGAGAGAGGGGGACCCCTCGCCTGGCGTGCTCCTTGGCCCACCACACGAGCTCATCCTCCTGGGCGTTGGTGAGGATTTGCTGATGCTCGTGTGCTTCATCACGGTAAAGACCGCCGTGCCAGTGCCGAGTGAGAGTTGAAGGGGAGACGCCGAAGAAGTCGGCGGCTTCGCGCAGTGAAAGAATGGGGGAGCCATTGGACTTGAAGCCCGACAGCCTGCAGGCTTCAAGCGCCCGCTCGATGCGTTCCTTGAAGGGCATATTATCAATATCGAGCATTTGGGCAAGTTCATTCAGTCGCCAAGTCGGCAGATCGTCGAGATCAGATAGCACAATGGGATTGGCCGGCTCACCAGGAGCGTCCGACGATTGTCTGTTGGCTGCCTCAGACAAATCAGAGTCTGATGTGGTGTTGTAGTCGAGAGGCTGATCGACGTATTCTCGAACACTCAGGACGACGGGGAACATCGGCAGGGAAAGAGCCTCTGATTGGGCATCGGGCGGCCGCTCTGGGTCACAAGGGCCGTCGAACTTGTCAGAAGACTCATCATAGCCGATTAAGCTGGGGAGCTCGTCACGATCAAAAGCAGGTGAGTCCGGGGGATGTTCAACTGGCGCCTCTGGTGGGGCGGAGATATATGACAAGGCGGGTGAGGACAGCGAGGAGAGGGTGTCGGTTTCGGTAGAAGAGGTCATTCTGAGTGAAGCTAGCTTCGTGGTATCAAGCTCCTGGCCAAGTAGATTTTATGGGATCTACCTATTGCAACTTAGCAATCCATAGTGTGCGCGGCGGACGTACCCTTCAATTTGATGCCTTAATATCGGTGAAAAGTAATGGCAGGGGTTTTGACTCATTTTGCGAGCACAATACTCACCTCATTGCGGCACTTGGAACTTTCCTCGGACAAAACATATCTTGAAATGACCATGTGCCGAGTGGCATGACAGCCAGAAAGTCACGGCATCTATTAAATGCGGAAAAAATCAGAAAAATAAGGGGAGGCTTGGAAACGATGCAGAAAGACTTCAGAATCTTGTGAACAAAACCTTACAGGTGTAGCACAAGATCATGGGTTGCGATGTCGCACTGATTTCACCATATGTCTGGAGTGGTTGATGTCAGCAGATCCAGCTCCAAGAACATTACAAAAGACCTCGACGCAGATTTGATGGGACATAAATGCCCTTCAGACGCCTCTGGACCCGTAGATAAGCCGGGGCGTTGATGGTTCATTGGTGTCCGCCTCCAGTGCTCGTCGCGAAAGTCTGAAGCGTGCGAAAATTGATCCAATCAAGCGATCTGTTCGCACTATTCATTAAAAACAAGTCGTACTTGGCTAAAAGTCTCTACATGAAGGCCGCGGACATGTACGAGGATGACACAGACGAAAAATGGCCAGGAGTGCGGCAGAAATTGGGGTAGATCAATGGCGACCCATTAACCAGGCTGACCCATTAATGGTCACGTGATAGTACAGGGATCAGAGCTCGATGGGTGTTCGAGATGACTCTCAACGTCAGCATATTGAGGATCTCGAGCGCCGACTGTCCGATCTCCAGCAGCAACATCTCCATGATCTAGAGGAGGCTAAACAGCGTTTTGATTCGTTGCAAGACTCAACTTCGCGGGACCGACACATACTTGAAGACGACTGGCAGAAGCGACTCACTGATTTGGAGAACGTCCGCCGTCAGGACGCTGATCGTGAAGCAGAAACAGCTCGAGATTTCCAAGCGCAGCTCAGAGTCCAACAGGACGTCCTGGACGACCTTCAAGCTCGTATCTCCACCATGCAGGCTCAGCATGAAAAGGACGGGCAAGACGCCGAGACCCGCCTGAACGAAGTACAGCGGCAACTCCAGGAAGCGCGCCAGAATCTTGAAGACGCTGAACGACAGATTACACAATACCAGGAGTTGGAAACCGCCCGGCATCAAACTCCAACACACACTGTAGATATGGCTCGAGCTCTCGAGACTGCGATATCAGACGCCCAGCGGGACGCAGAAGTTAGCTTCAACACTTGGAAGGCAGCCCACGAACAAGGGATTCGGGTATGATTTAGAACTGATTCCCAGTCTTCTGTTCTAACTAAGACTCCCCAGGCTGAACATGACACATTGCGCGAAGAGTTGCGTGATCTCCGCACCCACTATGAGTCGCTTCAACAGGTATTCATCATACATTATCTCGATTGCTCGCCATCTAACGGTTTATTTCAGAGCACGGCCGCAAACGATGTCGACATGGATGGTACAGCTGCCTCCATGTCTGGGAGGCGCCATGGCAAGCAGCGTGAAGTTCTGAATGTGTGTACCAGCTTGACTGTCATCTTACACTGCGGCCTGACCCCCGCACTATATTAGGTTCATTCATTTGCACGTCGTCCTCTTTACCCGCCAGTGGCGACGTCACGAAACGGAATGGGCTTCTCTTCGCCACGAGCGTTCAACACACAAATGCCAGTGTCTAATATTCGCTCCACTGCTGCTACGCAGTCGCTGGGGTCGGACCCCCTTCGCAACGCTTCGCCTGGTCCAAGCTCACGCCCCACCATTGCATCGCGCCCATTGGCGACTTCCGGGTCCCTTCACCATCGTTTATCAACACCTCCAGCGACACGTGTACCCACCGACACTACAAGAAATGCTTCAGCCACTGCTCACCCTCGAACTGCTGCTCCCCCGTTATTCAACCCGGTGGACGGTCGTTCCGGAGTCAATACACCCCTTTCCTCTCACCAACCAACACCAACACCCCGTTCTCGCCAAGCTACACCCTCTGAATCTAGTAGGGGGGCAACACCGACTGCAGGTCGACCATCCACCACGACGCAGCAGGGAACAGAGTCGCAGCCACTCAACCTCGAAATTGCAATGTCTGCCTTGGAGAACAGACTTATGCAGGCCCTGGGAAACATGGTAACGGGTCTGGCGGCAAATCTAACGCAGAACAACGCTCCACCGCCCAGAGCCTCAAGGGTCAACCCGTCAAGTGCATACTCACAGACACATGAACCGAAGACACGGGATCCAGGCAGGACTAGGATGATGGTACGTGAATTTACACTGACTCACCAACCGAACACGCCTTGATCGTGATGCGTTTAGAATCTGGTTCGAACCAAGATGCGCAATATGCTTCACATAGAGCAAGACTCCGAGATCACCAATGCGATTGACCAGCACAATGTCGCCGCATCTGCAGATGAGGTGACTACTTGGGAAGAAGGCGATCATAATCCACCACCTCTCCATCCTCTCCGCCCCTTCTGGCGGAAACTCAATCATGAGTGGAACCACGAGCTCGCTATCCAGTTCGCGGAGGAATTCTGCCATGAAGAGGACGGATTATTCGACACAGGCGAAGTGAGGGAGCACTTCGCATCTCGGCTCAAGACCCTTCATACCTACATTACATGCAATTCTACATATGCGGATGGCGGAGAAGCCCTTCTTCGGGTTGCGCGCGGCCGTTCTCGGCGCGCGGGTAGGCGAGGAACAGTGAGTCTTGGTACCACTCTGACGCTTGAACACTCGCTGACCACCGTGATAGCTCTATGATAATCGCATGAGGATTATTGAAAGCAACCTTCAAGCAGGCGAGAGTGCTGTCTGGATGTTGCTCCACGACATGGTCAGAGGTCTCGGGCTCCTTGGCATGAGCTCAGACGAAAGCGACCCCGATGACAATACCTCAGTGTCTATCATCCACAAGGACTGGCGTTCACCCGAGGTTATTCGCCTTCTTCAAGTCATCGATCGTCACCGCCGAGCCGTTAACTGTTACGGAAATGCCAGGGCTGGTGCTCCACCTCGGAGTAGGTGCCGCCATCTTGGTGGCCCAGTCAGCAGACACAAACCAGTTGCTGGGCTTCCGAGGAACTGGTATAATCCGATCTGGTATAACTGCCTCTCACGATCGCAACTCGCTGGCCTTGGAGCTCTCGCAGAAGTCCCTTTGCCACTCATTAACGAGGACGACTAATTGCACGTTCAATTTAGTTCACCCCCATTCCTCCGTTGCTTGTACCATCTCACGTTGTATTCTATATTCTTGCTAATAGTCAGCATTATTTAACATGCATATTTATTTATGTCGGGATGTACTGTGTCGCTAATCGCTGTCTGAGCGAGAGCGTGTTAGTCACCAAAGCGCGCGGCGGAAGCGTTGTCAGTCGCATAGGCGATTAAGTACGTGAGGTGGTAAGTGACAAGTTAGCCAGTCACTGAGCGAGTCATTGATCGCCTCGCTCAGCGACTCGCTATATTTTCACCAGGAGAAAAGATGAAATAAAAGTATGAGTTTTATGCAGGTGAAAATATATTACAAAACATTCGGTTTTTAACCAATGATAAGTTACTAAAAATCATGAGTTTTCTTTACCTTTTATTTAAAAAATAACTGTACACTATCTTAGCTCGAAAAGGCACTAAAAAACTTACGCTGTCGATGAGGAGAAAACCCTGGATGAAAGAAGCCCCTTTCCCTCAGGGGGAAGTAAGCGAAAGGGGTTGATTTTCTCCAAGTTTGGCACCCGGCAAAACATGGTCCAGAAGCCGACATTTCGTGGGGGCGAACACCCAGGTAAAAGACTACATTTCTCTGACATTGTTACACAGTAAATATCGATTGATTCTACGCAACGAAAATATATAGAAATTACGGCAACATTTTTACTCCTCCCTTTTCACCGGGCGAAAAGGGGTCGCTGTATGAAGTGAAAATTGATATTCTTAACAAAGCTGCATCGTCTTCGTCTTCCACGAATACGTGCCAGTGCACAAACCGAGCGCCGAAATAGTTCGATATCAGGGATCTGACCTACGCACGGGTATTCCATGGACCATCGCTGCGCTACATCCAAGGATTATCTCGCTGGCCTTGACCGTTTGCCTTATACTCGGGGCTTCATTTTCTCTCTGTCGACGAATTCTTGGTTAAAATCCATCGGGCGCGGCTCCTGGATTCTGTCAAATACAACGAACGGGCCTACTCTAATCTTCTTCATCGTCCACTCCGTTTAACCTTCCCACGCATTCTGATATACTCGATGAACCACTAGCTACTCACCGAATTAACTTTTCGCCTCGCCGGAGGCTTGATCCAAGAAGCGCCCTTGGCTGTCGTAGCTCGTATGAGATCTCTATTCGTATTGTCCCGCCGGGATCATACCGATTACAGGTCAACAGCATGTCAACTGGGCATTCATGGAGATCAACGTTTCAACGTTTAACGTTCAACTTCCATGAACTTCAGGTTATGCGATGGCTGTACTATGAATCAAGGAAAACGGCGTCCGATCTCTCAAGCACAACGACCAACATCTACGTTTCTGTCCCTGGTGGCTACCGATCAAGAGGGGGGGGCTACAGCCCCCTTAGAATGGTCGTCTTGATATGCGAATGAACGAACGATGCATCAATCAGCTTCCGGAAGGCACAGAAACTCGTATGGCCTATTCAATTGCAGGTATAGCGTCTCAGTACGCAAAGCAACATCGGCTTTCAACGTTGCGCGGCTAGCAAATCGTCACAAATCCGAAGCGGATCAGGGAGATCGAAAAGAATCTGCTGAAGATGTGACAGAACAGCTCCAGACGAGGTTATTACGGAGTATACTAGGCAAAATCGATTGTCATTGAAGGTTCACGGTATGCTGACGCCACTACATGTCTAGGCAGTTGACGCAGCTCGCGCCACAAGTCCGCGGAGTTGGGCCCCGGAGTACCCTTACCTACGCAGTAGGGTGAGACGTTCGATGAAAGAAGTGGAGAGCGCCTGCGTAATTGCGTCGAAGTGGAGGACCAGAGGGAGAGGTCCCTGGTTGCGGGAGATAGTATGCGGTATGGGCTCTTGCCTGTTCGCCCTCATGCACTACCGCTATGTACTGAAGGTCGCACCGTGTCAGTTTCAGGCAGTCGTTTCCTTGGATGAAGCAATACGGCGACGAGCGCTGATCCTGATGAATTCCTCTACGACTCACGGTTGTTAATCGGCGATCAGCGGCTACACACAGACAACAAAACTTTTTCCCAAGAGTTTTCTCTATCATCCAAGCGTCCACAACATGAAGGTCGCTAACTTGATCTGAATCCAAATAATTCTACCGCTGTCCTAGCTCGCACGTTCGCATTTGGAGACGCAGTCTTTTGGTCTGCGATCTATTCCTCAAATCCTCCTGCCTGCGCACTAGGATTATACGAGCAATGGAAGAAATGGGGAGAACCCGTGGACCTGTGTCGAGCGTCAGAGCTAGCGAGAGCAAGACTTCTGGATGGGGGACCCGGAGATGGTATGTGATATGTATATAGACCTGCGCTCAATTCTGATCGACTGCTCACCCTCATGCGCTGTCGCTGAGGCCGTGACCCCAGGCCATTATCTCCTTCATCACTTCCACTTTCAATCTTCCGCGCACGGGTCATTAGCCACCGAGCTGCGCTTCTGCATCTGGGCAGTCTTCCTGGTTGTGATATTTTTCATCGGGCTGCGCATTCCAATCATGGCTAGCCTGGCACAAGTCCTTGCGTCCACTGTACGATCTCCAGCTGTATCGACGTATCTCTCTTCATCACCTTCTCGATGCTGTGCTATCAATTGCCTCCAAGGACGATCGCGACAGAAGGAAGCGATCACCCAGTCGTCAACAGGGGACACTGCGAGATCAAAACGATCTGCATATGTAAATGGATCTCTAGATCCAATTCTCCAACTTACCTCCCCAATACCTGACTGCCACCGTCGTCAGACGAGCCCGCATATGTCTTGTATGTTTCCTCGCAATCTACTTCCCACTGGCGTTGATCTTCCCACATGTCTAGCCCACCGTTGCGCCGGATGGGGGTCACCTCCTACCAACAATAACAACAACAACAATATTATGCAGAACAATGGGGGCACCATCATGAGGACAGGACAACTGCATGTGCAAGCGTACCCTTACACGTCCAATCTCCTCCACAATCAACCGGGGCAGCACATGCCAGACCAGCTACCATATTATCAAATGACGACCCAGCCGATGCCATCCAACGGCTACAACTCAGGTTTAGGCATGAATGGCAATTGTACGTTGTCCCGTTGCTTTGATGTGCCTGTCGAGTGAATTTCTTACCACAATCCTAAGTGACGGCGTCTACCTACGACGGAAACGGGCAAAGGTACAACTATGCTAGCCTCCTAGGCCAGCCTGTAACATGGACGAGCTATGCGTGTAAGCCCCAGTCTTTGGTCTAGGTCATATTGTATTGACCTAGTGCGTCAGCCTCATCGGGTCAAGATCCTTCATTATTGCCTCCTGCGTTTCCGGGGCCCATCGTGAGGGATGTGGTAGGCACCGAAGCTATGACCTATGCCTCCAACCTCAGACGCCAAACCTCAGCAAGGTTCTACTGCCCGCACTGCCCGAGCAACTTTACGGCACGGCACAACTATCACAGTGTGTCCACTATGCACATATATTTTCAAATTCTCATTCTTTTGTACAACCTCGCAGGTCACCTTCTCGCTCACAGTGGTCAACGACCCTTCAAGTGCAACAGCTGCAATTCAGCTTTCGTGACTTTAGGCGATCTCAAGCGCCACAAGAACACCAAGAAACATGCTCAAATGCTGCGACACTGAGGTTGAAATGACCTTGATGTTTTCTCATCATCGCTACGTAGCTCTACTTCTTAATTCTTCTTAATTCTTTTTAATACGTCTCACGATTTTACGAGTAAATTGTGTCTTGCAAGCTATGCACGTGATGAGGGTCCGTAGCGACTCAGTGATCGGACTACTCAAATAATCTATCGTTTTCAATCAATATTTCACCGTTCCCCCACGAATGCAGCGTCAAAAAATCGGGACTTCAACTGGTCATTTCCACGTGTGCAAGGATAGCCGTCCCACGCTCATCGTCAACAAGTCAAAGCGTCCAAAATTTCAACTTTCAAACAGGGGGAGTTGACCCGGCCTTGTCCTCGAAACACTGAGGAAAGTCTATTGTCAAGCAAAACCGTACGTTAAGCACTTATCATCAGTAGGGGCCAGTTCTAACTTCCCACCGCCATCAACGCTTATAGATTGCCGCTTGAGAGCCAGACATAACGCATAGCCTTAGAACAAACCTTCAACCGTGGTGATGGTCAGAGTCAGATCCCAACAAGCGGACTGTACGTCATGGACGCGAGCACCATCCATGGTTGCCATACACTGTGAGCACAAAGTTCGTGCCCAGAAACCTAGGGCAAGGTTGTCCTTTCAATATGTCCTGGGAGCATTCCGGGTGTCAGATACTCTGGATTCGGAATATCCATTCACAAGGGCAAGAGCACGGTGCATTTATTTCTCCTTAAGAAGTTTAAGATTGGCGTCTGTGATTGGTGATCCTCGAGTTAACGCTCGGCAAACGCCCTTGTCAGCTGGTCAGTGAGAAACATTCTTTCCGAAACCTCTTATTGACGAACATTCGTATACTTCAGAACTACTGGCTACTGCTTGCAGTGATTATAATTGCTTGCAGTGACGACCACGTCCTTGATTAATATGCCTTTCAACGAGTCCGAGTCGAAAAGGCAATCCGATCAATCCAAGCCTGGAGATGCAGTTTCGGTGACTACCTATGTTGTTGCTATTATTATATCTGTTGGCCCAACAGTGAGCCCGAGCGCTGGCAAGACGCCGGCCTCTGCATTGAATGATTCCCCGCCTAATCCATGTGGCTTCGCTAAGGACAATGGGATCTTTCTATCCGTCCAATCTCACCGACACTCTGCATCCAATCCAGTCGACTTGTAAGATGGACGGCAAAGGCTGGAATTCATCAAAGTCTACTGCATAAGGGTCACGGCTCCCGGCAAGACACGAGGTGAGCACACTAATTGTCTGTTGCGATAGGCTGCTATAACAGGCCAATAAGATGTCAATCTAGGACCCAAGTAGTCACAAGAGCGACTGAAGTAATGGCAAGCAAAAAATGTAGTGCGCGCTCGCTAGGATTCCCTCTGAGCACCAAGAATATTCATTGCCAAGCCCGTATTCCGACCTCCATAGTCGCCACCGACAAGTCCCTCCTTTCCACACAAGGACTCGTGGTTTGAAGGTAATAGCATCATCGGATGCTCGTTCACATCATGCAGTTCAATTCGGGCGAATCGAATGTCAATTTGGTACGACCAATTCCTTGTCCACGAGCTCATCGTCGACTGCTTGCAATATCGCAGTTTGTTTTGGAGAGTTCATATTGCCACTGCTTGCTATAATGCAATGTGTTGCCGAATCAACGAGCATGCGCGGTCCAGATAACTGCATTGTCGTTGGGATATATTATACACCCCTCCAACGTCCCCAGAGAGCAAAATGACCAACCACGGAATGAACCCCATCGCCCCGCCCCAGGCCAACTTTCCAGTCGCAATGACGACCTTCTGCCCAAAATGTGTGCGTGCCTTCGTGTTCTCCCCTCGCCATGGGCACTCGCTGAATTTTCGCATCACACAGGGAGGCGATTTCTCCACTGACGCCTGTGGGCATAGATCACACCCCATCTATTCTTCAATTCACATTTACGGTAACACCAACATATCCACTACTGCCCCGATCTACCAATCGTTTGGCCCTTCGACTAACCAAGGCAGCACGCAATATGGGGTGCCCGCCATGGGTCCAGACATGGGAAATGGTAGATTGTCCCATTGCTTTTACGATCAGATATCGACGGCTGAGCTTGTACTCAATTGTAGCCACACACCCCCAAGGACCCCCGCACAATGACCAAGTAAACTATCCATATGGTCCACAACCAAACGCCGCTTGTAAGGTCACTTTCCTTAGGGTCTTGGTGTTGAGGTACTTGCTTCTGACCGAGGTCCTAGACGCACCGAGCCCAATTGAGTGGCCCACTGTGCGACGAGTAGGCTCCGATGCAATCACCATCGCTTCCCAAAGCAGGCGCAAGACCGACGCTAAATTTCAATGCTCATTTGAAGATTGCAAGAAAACCTTCACGGCAAAGCATAATCTTGACAGTACGTTGCCGGCCATATTCACGTCGTAAGAGTATTCGTTCATTCATCCTAGGCCACGAGAAAGCCCACCTCGACATCCGACCACATCAATGTGTGTGTGGCACCACGTTCACGGCCAAAGCTGACCTTAAACGGCACTTGAAGTCACTGAAACACGCGAAAGCCAAGTGAATTGGTTGTCCAACTGAAGAGAACCTACCTAGGCCTTAGCCGATGTAGAATTAGCTGAGTATTGATGCCACTTACGTCGTAGTTAGGCATCCAACTTTATCCTTCATTCATGTAACGTTTACCCTTCATATATAATTCGGCCCTTCTTTCGTTTCCCGTCTGGTAGTTGGCGAGCGTTGCTATGGATATTGAATGTGATGCGCCCGCCATCAAGTATCATCTGATGCTAGAGTCGGGGTTCCTTCGCGGAGATGTAGATCAACGCAAGATATGTCTCCGCGCCTAACAATGGGGTTGTGTTCGCACACGCTATGAGAAGAGGGGGATGCCTTCTTATTGTTTTTGATGATTGCACAATGGTAGGTTTGTGTTTTGGGCAAAGTTGATGTACCCAGTCTCTGAAGGGACGAGGTGTGTCCTGTGTTGAGCATGAAATCAATTGGGTTCGAAGGGCAAAGCGTCGACACAAAGAATGTGGAGATCCACGATTGTTTGAGATCCGTAGATGTACGTGACGGATAAGTAGGTGTGCCTATGTGATCGTGAAAGGAGTCTTTCGGTGAATGGTTGGAGGTGTATGTATGAACGAGTGAGCGAGTGCACACATAACATATACAACTTCTCTGATCGAACATCGAAGGGGAGGAGTTCCGTAATAATATCTAAATGTGTAACTGTGTAATGATGAGTACGAGTGGGATCATTGACGGGTGTACGTACCGACACTAGCTGATAGACTCAGAGCGACTGGATCCACAACTTCCGAACCGCCAAGCTCTAACGAAGAAACTACAGCGTGCGCCGTCATGTCGTACTCTTGTCTTTTCCCTTTCCCTTGCCCGCACTCTTTCCCTTAGGTACCTGCTCATAAGCATTCGCCTCGGACGTGCTGTCCTTCATTAGGCGATCGCCGCCACGAGATGGCTGAGCTCTGTCCAGGTCTCTTCGGTGGGAGTGTGGGTGTGAATGAGTGTGGCCATCGCAGTCAGAATCGGAACCAGAGTCGGAGGAATCTTCCTCTGACGACGATTCGTCGAAATTGCGGGGTTTGTGATAAATACAGCAGACTGATGATAATCAAACAAATCGTCAGTCTTTTGTACGCTGAAGCGCCCCATCAACCGCTTTAGCTCCCCTCGCCGCTGCATAGACGATATATTCCCTGAGAGGAGGCATGAACAGTCAAAACGTACTTTTCGACGATTTCCTGCCGCAACCTTCGTTATCGACAACATTTTCATCCCAGACCACACGGTTATTATCCCGCCTGTTCGTGGCCCGCACCCGGATCGCCCCAACAGATGTCGCCTCAGCTGGGAGGGGGTCTTGAATCGGCTCTGATTCTTGAATTGTTATTGTGCGGGAACCATCACCGGGTGCTGATGTTGATGGCCTTTGGCGTGTATCTGACATATTATATCGTATTACACAAGGTGAAAAGAAGAAAGCAAGGGGAGAAGAGTCCAGGAAGAGTGAAGCAGATGATAGAGGCTGTTGTCGGTGTGGGAGTCACGTTAACTCCACAGTGTTACGTAAGCGTCTAGGCGCCCACTTGGTTTGTCTCGTGCATTGTGTGGTTGTAACCTCTAACTCCAACCATCATCCTAGCGCTTCCATGGAAGAAGTCGAGGACGAGAAGAAAGTATTCGACGCTAATGACAATCATGAAGACGATGCCTTACCGGACCCAGATGAGCAGCTCATGTTAGACCAAGGAAATGGGAGGGTATGGCTCGTTAAGGTACCATTTCATCAGCTCTGTGCGCCCAATGCCTACTGACCCGACAATGACTGGATTTTCTGTGTGCATACGCTGTAGATTCCAAAATTTTTGATGGAGAGATGGTCAGCTATCGACGCGGAAGACATTCACTTAGCCACAATACGAGTGTATTCTAATGCCAGTGGAGCGAATGGGGCACCTCCTCGCATCGTTCTTTTCCTCCCACCGAACAGAAATCCCAACAATCCACAACCCAACGCCGAGACGAATAACCCGAAGCGACCAATCTTCACTTCTACTACAAATTATGCAAGTGACGAACCGGATCAATACGAGCTCGATATGGTCAATGACGCCGTCGAGAACCAAATTGTCGTTGCTGAACGTCCGAAGGATAATTCCTTCTCTACTTCTACCACATCGATATCAGCGGCAGCAGCTTCGGCTAATTCCCGCGCGCGAACGACTATTCTTACGGGTCGAATAAAACACGAATGCAATCTTCGACCTGTTTTCTCAGAGAACTATCGGAGACAGATGAAGGAGAGGACCAAGAAATACAACACGCCGAGACGACAGATAATGATGATTGAGGAGGCGGGCGTCGCTGGAGGCAGAGGAGGAATTAATCGGCTCAGCAGTGGTGTCGGCGTTGGTTCTGGAAATGCATTCAGTGATCTCATTGTGTGTCTCGAGTCCCACACATTCTCTACTTCGGCTTACCACTTCTTTCTTGCTAGAAATCCAAACCAAAGCTTGCCAAAGGGAACTTTGAACGCATGGCACGTATGCCAAGAAATCAGCTTTTGGATCTTATATTCCAATTGTTCCGCGATAAGGAACGGTGGGGATTGCGGCCAATGCGTGAACGGACCCAGCAGCCTGAAGTATATCTCAAAGAGGTATTGTCAGAGGTAGCGATACTTCACAGAAGCGGAGAGTATAACGGATTGTGGGAGCTAAAGGAGAATTTCAAAGAAGATGGGGTGCGTCTTCGTTCCGTTTTCACGTCGTTATACGTTCTGATACGGCTGTATCCAAAATAAGGTCAAGGCGGAGGCGTATGTAAACAGCGCTGCCGCTACTTCTGGGGATGTCACCATGGATAACATGGACGATGGTGACGACGATGATGACGATGACGATGATGATATGGAGGAAGTTTCATGAGCCAGACTTTCTATTGGTGTGTGTCAATTCCGATCCTGCGGCCAGTAAGGAACGGCACCGTTGATCAAAATTACAGTATGTAACATTTTATTCGCCCTTGGACTTATGCTTTCGCCGCAATTACATTATTGTATCCATATCTACACTGCAAGGAAATATACAATCAACCATCTGGGTATATTTGTGTAACACTGTCATCGACGACATCCTTCTCAGCTGCAACGTCCAACGAACCAGTTTGTGTCACCACTTTGAACTACACGGAACCGCCTAGACAACCGCAATTCTTCTGCCACCATCCCTGCACAGGAAAACACACCGCGTCAGCCCTTCGATCCCAGCACATCGTACGTCTTCCTTACCTGAACCTTCAATTTTGTGTCTTCGTACGTTTCTTCAGCCTTGTTTGCTATCTCGTCGTGATTTTCGACGCCGTAGTCCACGGTTTGTTTTCCGGCTTCCTTCATCACGCCTTCGGAGTAGGCGTCCATGTTTGACTTTCTAGGGTTTCCTGGCTTCGGCGGAGCGTGCGGATCTGTGGCCAACGACCGGTGAGAACGACCTGAAAGTTGTGATAAAGGTGAATACTCGTACTCATGTGCGGCGAGGCAGTGGGTTGCTCGTCCGTCCCCATGTGCTCCTTTGCGCCGGGCTGTGGTGCGTCGACTTGTTGTGACATGGGGTCTGTCAAAGAGGAAGAAGGGAACGAATCAGTCGAACTTGGGTAGCATGACCATTATTTATACGCAACCTTCGTACGTGCCTTTAAACACCTCTTTTTGAAACTTGATTGATAGACGCTGTTAAATACATGATAGACAGGCGTGGCTTCCGGGACCGTGATCATCGTTACGGCTCACATGCGCTAGACGGAACGGTGGGACACAAGACTGGTATTTTATCGCTCTGCCCTCGCTCGATGGTGGTCTGCGGTCATATCGATGGTCTACGAGGACTTGGTGCCCACCCAAAGGTCGAAATCCTGACTCGTGCGTATTCCGATGGTAATACCTGCGAACGTGCGCGTACCTAAAATAATAAATTCACAGCGCTTCATGTCCAACTGTCGATCAAACGAGCTCAGAATATATCCCATATCACAATAAACCCTTCTTTGAGCTTGCTGGCGTTGTTCATCACCGAAACCGGTGTATTAGCCAATCGCTGAAACAGTATGATTGGCACTCAGGATTGTCGGCGGATTAATGCTGTACGATGATACGGATCATTGAAAGTGAAAAGACATTTCCAACATTCCAGACTCAAACCTGGATGTAATTGACCTCTTGGCAGACGCCTGCTGTGACTTTCGACGTAAGTAATGACTTGGAATCACGCAACTGCAGATTTTGGGTCAAAATTGATTGTGCTTTTGATTTTATACGAGAAAATGAAAATGCGACCGTTGCTTCTTGAAGCACTTTCTTCACGCTAACTTTGAATTTTGCCCCTGGCCCCTGAGTACTTGAGGTTCTGCTTCCTGCCCGGCGCTTAACGCATTTCCTGATTGACGGTCATTCTGTTCCTCCTCGGGTTTGGCACAGGGCTAGCTCACATATATGGCTAGCTTGTCGATTTTTCCTGAGTGATTTTCGATTTAATTGATATGTACAATGCGATGCCGGCAGACGTCTTCAGAATGCACCCACTTCTTGAAAAAGTGTGATGTTTTGTCACGAATGATCACAGATATTTTAGTCTCCGCAAACCGTGCCGACTCTGCCGAATGTCCAGAGTGCGACTTCTCAATTGGGAAGGAGAACAAAGTTCATCGGAGCTGTAATCGATAGGAGCTCGTTGTCCGAGTCACGGTCTCCCCTCGACATTGAATTACTGCTCATGTACTGCGATAGATAACAAATCAAAGAGGCCATTTGCATATCCCCCATGTATGACATGAATATCACTTGTTGAATCCACTGTGCCAGTATCCTAGCATCATATAATGGGTGAAATCTACACTAACCAAAATCCCTACTGTCAATGCCTTATTTAATTAGACCAGGACTTCAGGAATATGTTTCCATATCATATACCTACGCTATATTAAATTCACGAGCTCATACATGTTGTGGAGAATCGAAAAATCCCATTTTCAAGAACTGGGTGCTTTTTCAAGAACTGTGGGAACGATAGTATATTGCACAGGATTCCCATAACACGTCCGTTTTACGGCTTCTGCGCTACCAGACCTCGATATCTGCTCAAAAGGACACTGTTCATTGATTTCGCATCCATGCTTCAGCTGGAGAAATTTACGGCTTGGGTCACCATTGACGGGGAGGAGACTCCAGAGTACAACGTGGAGATATCTGACGACGGCAAGGAGGCGACATGTTGGATTGCCTCGCAGGTCAACAAGGTATGGACATCGTTTATGTGGCTCATTGATGTTCTTTTGAGACATGAGGCATTTTAGCCCTTTGAGGTTCACTGGCGCGTTGAAGCCAATCACGTCGCGACGGTGGGCGATGTCAGAGTGGATGGCAAGAGCGCGTCCGGAAAGGTAGTCCATCCATCTGTGGAAATGTCACAGAATGGGTCTGTCACGGGCGTACCAATATCGCGCACCCAAATTAGGCCTTTGATGTTTTCCGCCACGGAACTGACGGGTAAGCCTCGCACAGTTGTGATCAAGTACGTTTTTTACCAGTGCGGTGGGTCTAGACGATGACTCGTACCTCAACGTTGGCGCGTCCCCCGAACTCGGATCCATTGTTCTGGAGATAAAGAACATCGTCATCATAGACACCCCGTCCCAGTACGAACCCAAAGATACACAATTTGAAAACAAGGTTCATGAGCGCTCGAAGAAGTTGGGAGCACATTCTGCCCGGTGAGTCCAGCGAGATGGACTGGCCTAAGTACTGGTTCTGATAGAACTACTTTGCTTAGGCTCGGAGAGCCTCAGTACAAACCCATGAGGTATGCCTCCGGTGTGAGGTGTGGACGCGTCGCGATGTTCACCTTTCGGTATCGACCTCTGGGTATACCCGACCGCTTGGACAAATATTCCTTAAAATGACGTATCGTTCCATGACAGACATCCTACAAGCCCAGGAAATCGCGCCGCCGCCCAATTCCTCGAAGCGCAAGGCTGATAGTACTCCCGACGAAGATGATGCCAACGTGGATAAGAAGCCAACAATCCTGGAAATCATAGAGCTCGATGATGATGGCAACGAAGACGTCGAATCCGAACTCAAAGCCCTACAAGTAATTGTCCGAATAGTCGCCTCTTGTACTCGTGCTAATTCCAGACCTTCATTAGGCTCGAATGGACATACTCAAAGCCAAACAAGTCAAGAAAGAAAGGGCAGAGCCTTCTGCAAAGCGTGTCAAACGCGAACACAATCCAGTCTTCATACAGGGCGAAATTATTGATCTAACCTGATGGCGTGGAAGTCTGACGGTATGATTCGTGCTTGCCCATCTCCTTGTTTAGCGTACTAGTGTCTGCTTAAGTCCCGAATAGTGTATTCCATGCTTAGTTTAAGTTATACTGTACAGTAGCATTCTTGTGTGTGCCTGGTATCCATGGGCGCAGCGTGTCGCTTGGTCTTTTGCTTCCATTGATACATGATGATCATTTAGTCTGTCAAAGCCGTAGTTGACATCAGTTCCAAGGCTTAAAGTTAACCTATTCATGGGTGACACTAGTATAGCGAGCGCAGCCTAATGATCATAGCACGATGAGGCTGCCGCTACTCGCCAAAGTCGTTTCCGATGCGAAGGATAAAAAGGTTGGTCAAAAGTGTGTTATTGGATGTGGGTGGTCATGAAGTACGAAGAGGTTATGCGGGATAGATACACGCAAGATTTTAGAAAAGCAACTAACGACGAAGTCGAAGAAATTATCGACGCCGCGCGAGAGCGACGTGCTACGGGGTAACGAAGTAAGGCCGAAGAAGCGTAGTCCGAGAGGTCCGCGAGCTTTCTAGTAAACCATCGTCTCTGCATGGCATGCGGTGACAACGGTGAACGAGGATGGAACGCCAAATAATGGACAGAATAAGTAAAGTATGTTCAAAAGAATGACTAGAGTCCGATATGAGCCGCAGTAGTGGAGCTATATCAAATGTAGGAGTGTCATGAAGGCTTGGTCGTCAAGTGTTCGAGATGTTCGAAGAGATGGCAGACGTGTAGGCATGAAAGGCCTTTAGCACGTCCAGCTCGCCTATTCCGAAACTGTAAGCTATATGCGAAGATGAGAAATGATAGCTACTCACGTCCTTGGTTTGGGGCGCGGCAACCCATTGATATGGCTGTTGATTGAGGCACTCAGCGAGAGTGACAAGCTTGTAACCAGCTCCCTTCAACTTTTGGATGGCGTGAGGCAGGACTTGACTCGGGGTCGTGGGGACGGTCTCGTGGTTCAGGGCAAGGATGGTCGAAGGGTGTTGGCTAACGACGGTGTCGTATCTGTTCTTGCTTTCCTGAGCGGAAACGCCAAGGGAGTCTCCAGAACTATCGATCGATATCGTGAGTAACAACAGCAGCGACTCGAAGTGTGAGGATTGACGCACTCGAAGTCCCAGATAGCGATCTTCTGACCACGGACAGCGGAAGCTTCACGAACGAGGTTGTTATAGTTGCCAAAAGGAGGACGCATGAAGGCGGGCTGTACACCGCAGATGCGCTGGAGCGCCTCTGGAATAGCTAGTTAGTATTTCTTTTCCGCGGACAAAGATCGCCATCTTACGTTCAACTCGCCACATCTCGTCATGGACTACGGCCACGACAGTCAGCGCATCAGTCAGCTCAATAAGGATCAGACACTCACTTTGATCCCAGGAAAGCGTCGAAAGGTCCTTGTGACCCCAAGTATGTGAGGCGACTTGGTGGCCTTTGTTGAAGGCATATTTGACGCGCTCAATGTTGGCATCGTCGTAGATACAGCCGACTAGGAGACAATTAGGCTGGCATCAAGATAGCAGGGCATTACTCACAGTTATTTCCGTTGAAGAAGAAGGTACCTTTACCACCAGCAGCACTGAGGGCATCGCTGATAGTGTGGAGCGAGACATGGGGGCCGTCATCCTGTCAGCGAAGAATTCAGCACAGACACAGAGGCAGAGGCAGCGTGACACGTACAAAAGTAAGCGCTACAGTGTTGGGAACGGTGCATTTGCTGTAGACTTGAGCAAGAGCACGCCTCTGCGGGGCAGCACTGACACAGCCGAAGAGGGCGAGGGCGACCGTGACAAGGAGAGAAGCGAACATCTTCGAGAATTAGGCCGGGGAGAGGGGGGGAATATTAAAGTCGTGACGTGGGGGGATGGACTGGCATTTTGAATTATTCTGCTCGCCTTATATTCAGCTAGAAGATTCAGGGTGATATTAGCTGCATGATACATGTTTACGTGCCCGATCAATATTCACAAACTCGACGTTCGGAACATTCAGCATGCAGAGATAATCTATCCACCCTCGTTCGGGGCTGTAGCAAACGCCCAGATACAATGGTGAAGATCCCCTCATCACGGTATACAAGGGCAAAGCTGGACCTATCTTCCTTTTATTCGTAGGGACTTCTGCTGGGCTCGCCACGCAAACATTTCTTGCGGACAGTTTCACGTGGGCAAGAGTCCCGACTGTCCAACGGGTGGAAGCAACCAGAAGCAACCTTGCTTCTCTATTCTCGATCAGCGTGACAACGAATGCTCGGCACTTGATACCTACAGCGATATGCAACCCGAAGAACAGAAATGCCAAATGAGATAGCGAGACGATCCCAGCGAATGTACTGATGACCGTCTGATGCCCCGAGGCCCAGTCTCTGTTTCCTTGACTTCGGAACGCAACCTGGTTTTCATATAGGCCTAACGTTCTGAGGGAGGATACGGTGTGATTACGGTAAACGCGATGGCAATGGCAAGAGGGAGAGGTGTGTGACACTAAACTGAGCCAGCGACAGGCGCCGTTACGTAATGTACATGTTGGCCGTTACAAAGTTTGGTATGCTCTGCTCCTCAAGCTTAGTGCAATATCTAGATCTACTGCTGAACTCGAAGGCTCAGCCCGGTTTGGTGTGGTGCCAATATGCTTTCGCGATCTGAAATGCCGGTTGAGGTCCCCCTTTGTCGTGAATGCAGAACTGCATTCGTTACATTTGAACGGTTTGTCGTTTTCGTGGGCTCTCATGTGGCCTGAAAGAGCTTGAGTGTTGGGAGCATCGAGATGAGCATGACATATATACCTATCAAATTGTGTTTTGCAGTGAAGCCTGCTCGGCAGCCGATACAACCTTCGTACGGGCCAAAAAACCTCGCTTCGTTGGTACGTCTGGTTCCAGAAGCGTATGTCATTGCTGGGCTTCCTACTGCTCGAGCGGGTGTCGATGGCACTAAAATCTGTTCAGAAAGGCCTGCGGCAACGTCGAAAAAACTCTTCCAGGTACCACCCATCTGGGTAGTGTTGACCGCCCGCTCGAAGATATCCAAATATTTCGAAATAGGTTCGACTTGATCCCGAGGTTCAGTCATCACGGACGACTCTGAAGCAACGTAGACATAGTCTGGTCCAATACAGTCTGGTCCTGAAAGGTAGGGCTGCGAGTGGTCTTGGTATGCTAGCATAGTGTCTTCCGTTTGCTGGTCATCGCAATGTAAATACTCCAAGTTTGGATGGGAGTATGTGTCTTGGCCTTGTTGAGAAGTGTTGTCGCCGATGGCCTCGTTGATATTGATAGTATGGTCAGCGGAGAGAGGCTCTGATTGGCGATTCTCGTCTCTCTGGCGATATAGAGACTCAGCAGGCGTCTTGTAGGATGAACGGGGAGGTAATAACTTACCAGGAATGCGCAGAAGCAGCGAACCCCTGACAGGTCGGTATTGGACGCGACATGGTTG
This sequence comes from Pleurotus pulmonarius, assembly GCA_012980535.1. Taxonomy (NCBI): domain Eukaryota; kingdom Fungi; phylum Basidiomycota; class Agaricomycetes; order Agaricales; family Pleurotaceae; genus Pleurotus; species Pleurotus pulmonarius. Next base: position 2,862,118 of record SJKF01000005.1, read on the forward strand.
ACGGGGTTGACGGGGACTGATCCGCAACAGAGCCTGGAGTGATTAAATCCCTATGATACAGTAGCCCAGTAAGTCATCTGACAATATACGGCGACGAGGACAACATACACAGAATGGACAGACTGCCAGCGAGTAGTGAATCTCCATCGTGTTGGTATCCACAGTAGACGGTGAATCTGAGACCTTGGAATAGACGTCGACGTTCAACCATGTTTTATAAGGACACGGTCAAAGGTGGTGTTCCTGCGTGCAAAATCAGCCTGTCGGCCTGGCACGTAACTCATCAGTGTGCATTTAACTGCGATATAGCATGCAGTACCTCTGACTCAAAAACTTGCGGGAAAGTATTCTGATGTCATGCGAAATACGGCAGACTTTTGTTCGTGTTCGATAGTGAGCCCTGCTCCCATCAAAGAGATAGTGTTGAGATCTCCTGAACCATCGTAGGTATCGAATACCACTGTGCCCGTTCAAGAACGCCGCCCTACGGAGGTCGGAGCCAAGTCGTTTTGACGGTTCAGAATCGCCATGTCGGGTCTCGCCGTTGCATTTGCAGTGGAGCTCTAGATGTTTTAGCTATCGCATGAGGTCACTATCAACAACGTCCGGGTATTGGCTCACCCCGGGCAGCGTAGGAGTTCTCCCAACTCTTCCACTTAACTTCCCGCCAACTGCTTGTTGATGCCAGGTACGGTCAGCAGTTATGTCGGGAATTGAATCCCATGTGCCGAGACTGGTATTATTAGGCCTTTTGAAGTTCGTACGTTGGCCGTAGTATTGCATTTACGTACTCGGTCGTACGGCGAAGACTTCAACTTCATTGGAGATTCCTAGTTGAGACATACATCGCATGCAGTGGCCACTGCAAAGGGTCTGAGTATTGTAGAAATCGCTCGAGATCAGAGATGCTGCAGCGCGATCGTCTGGAGCCAGTTGTGTCGGTTGACCTGCTTATCGATTGGACACCTAGAGTAAGCAAAAGCAAAGATCCGGTTGTGATGGCGGTCGTATGATTGCGGCGCGCTTGTTCAAGGCTACCCAACACGGCAAGGACTGTTCAATATCGGCGCCGAGGGTTGGTAATTGACTCTGTGGGCAAAGCGATTGCCTGAGATTACCTAGCCTGGCAAGCCAGTCTTGTCGTTTCGAGGAAAACGATTGAAATATCGTACTCGAAAGAAAGAGATTACCCTTCACATAAAGTTCCAACTACTAGGTAAGTAGTACAATACAAATACAAACAAGAAATAACACGGACCCCTCCGTTGAGATCTTCTCTAACTATTTCTTTGAAATACTGCGCCGTCGGTGGGATATATATAAGTAGTATAAATAATCGAAACGATAAGTTAACATACTATAAGAATCATAAATAGATTACTACTCGGATCGAAGCCTTGAGTATTAATGTAGGAACCAGAGGAAGAACTCAAACGGTGGGGACGGTAAACACCTAGTCGTGTTGATGGTGTAGCATCTGGGCATGGCGCCTCGTCCTCTCATGGCGTCTGAGATCTCCAACAGTCCTGAAGGTGGAATCACAAACATGACAGATGAAGGGTCGGTCGCCATTGTGAGCGAGAATATGATCTGAGAGAACATATGACGATTAATTCCAGTGTGTGGATACGGGCGTATAGAGCGTACTTCGATAGTTATGCCCCGCTGTGAAGCTGCCCGGGCAGTACGGACAGAAAAACTTTGCCGGTGTCTGTCGCCTTTGTTCCGCAGCGTTCGTGATAGCCGGAGTGCCTACGGGTCTCATGACGGGGGGAAACGAAGCCTGTTGAGCGAAAGAAGTTGCTGAACTGCGAGTCAGTGTGATGCCACCGAAATCGAGTTACGACACTGACATGCCTCATTTACCGGTGGTACAGAACTTGACAACAGCGGAGTGTAGTAGCCATTGTAATAATTGTCGCCTGGAATGGGGGTTGGGATCGTCGCTAGTATCACGTTAGGCAAAATAATGAGTAATGATATGCTGCAACACAGGCAGTAGAGAGGGAGTTGCACGTACAGTTACCGGGGAATCCTGGGTCGGGGGTGTAGTTGTTCGTTGTCAAAGTTGGCCATTGGTACAGTGGATCGCCTTGCATGAACTGTCCCTGGCCGTAAGGATTGTTGGCCATTGTTAACGGATAAGATTGCATTTGACCTGCTGGATTCGCAAAGGTGGTTTGGTCACCTCGGTTCCCATCGTTGCTAACGGTTGCAGTGGAGAGCCCCAGAGATGCTGTCCCACTTGTGCAGCGGTGGTCTATAAATGCACGATATGTGAATGCCAGCGTGGTAAAGGGGACGAGAAAACCTACACCACTTGTACGGGTCGCTGGAGCAGAAGGAACAGTCGGCCATTTGCGAAGTCATTTCGAGTGTTCACATCCCAGAGTTTACGACCTGTACGGTGGTCTTTATACTTCAACGTTTCCTCGTTTCGCAGTGATGTACTTCATGTTGATGAACCCTCCATCTGTATGGCTTCAAATAAGTTTCAGTAAGGACTCGGAAAACTCGCTAGCGATATCGTCTGGCCGCAGTATATTGCTGTTGAACTGAATCGGCTAGCGGGACACGGGAAGTGTGGGTATGGTTTCAGGGTTCAGCGCATCTTGATCACGATGGTTCGGTGGTAAATTCCGTCCTATTAGGTGAATGGGATCTCGGGACCAAAGTGAGGGCAATCACCGAGACCTTAGATACGCGCTGACCGATGAGTAGCCATGTCCTCTGTTGCACAGTTGATGAATTCACTCACCGGCCAAGCGCCATCGCTCTTCCAACTAGGCGCGTACTTGGAACCTGAGGGGTCCTCGGTGAACTTAAATGCATGGCGGTTTTAACACACAAGCAGTTCAACACGTCGCAGAACGTCTTGTAGCATGTCACATTTGTGAGACGATCCGGATTCATTTATTCACTCTGGGCCGCCTAAAACCATGCTTCAGATTGATACTCTTGCCTGTATGGTATTTAAATAAAAAACAAGAAAACTTACCGTTTTCTTGCATATGCTCCAGAGTCCAAATTGCATCGGCTTGTTCACTGCTTCGCGAAGGTCCCAATATCTGATCTGATCTCGCGTCTATCCTTGTCATTGTAATCGAACGTTAAGGATCCCCGGTTCCCCATAATGGGTGATTGGATATTAGAAGTTCTACTCCGGTTCGAGGAGAATGCGATGCCCATCGGTCATTAGAAGATGCGGAGCCCGATACTTGTGTTTTGAATGATCCCTCTGAGGCGGAGCTTTGAACAGTGTTTGATGAAACGGCGACAACACACTGTGAGTGAATCATTTAGGATAGTCACAAGTCCCCGTTGTATGCAGTATAGTTGATGTATAGTTGATGATCAATTCTTCAACTGCAGCGAGAGAAAGATCTTAGAGCCTCGAGGCAGGAGATATTTGTCGATGACTAGGGAAGGGTGCTGCATTACTAGTAGCGTCGTGACCTAGGCAAACTTGTAGCACAGTGGACGAACCGTGAAGTCGAATCTCGGGCAATGATTGCGAGCGTAGCTCGCAATTTTGGCTCTAAAAGGGTTGATATGCCCGTACAAATACGAACAAACAGTAAACGCGAAACTTTGGGCTCCTAGGACCTCGCCCGTCTCTTTTTGCTGCTTTTTCGGACACTTCCCTAACTTTTCTTTTGCGTTCTCTGCTCGTTCGGGTGGTAAAAGCCTCTGGCTTTCGGTTTCTGCCAAAAAAAGGAGGGATTGATCGAGGAAGTTTGGCTTGGTGGACGCGTTTTTGATATGTGCGAGTACCTCTTTGTCCCATCATGCCCCGTGCCTCAGGAGGGATTTCTGCCGTCTACATGGATTGCGTCAAAGTATGGCCTCATACAACACTTACAATACCGGTTAGCCTACAAGGCTCGTAGATATCCTAGAAATAACACTCTGATTGCTTTGTAAATATATGAATATACACTGAATGTTTGCCCTAACACTTCGAAGCGAGCTACCACCGGCGCGTCCCGCGGATCCATATTAAGAAACCAAAAAAGGTGAGAAACGTGGACTAGCAGCCCAAGCGCCCACACTAGCGCTCACTGAGAATATTCGGTGGGAGTATCGGCTCTCAAGCACACTCACTCCATTGAAAGGCTCGACTCGACTGGGTGCTACTGAAGTCCACTGACCTCGAATCAAGGGAACTATAGAATACAGGATAGTGGCTGCCCATCACGATCATAGACGTGAGTGTCAATCGCCATTCGCCATGGTGAACCATGAGCGCATGAATGATGCCTTATGGCCTCGTTTCACCGTCTTCAAGCAAACAAATCGACGAGTATGTCATGCTTACTGCCAGCGAAATCTATCACGTCTACAATCAATGTATGAAGTTTGACGCCTAGGATGTCATCATTGTCCGCAGGTGCACACGCAGTTTGAAACCATCATACCAAGGTCTGATTCTCAGCTACCTTCTTTCCGCAACACGGACTTACTTGGACAGGCTCAAGACCTGAAGGTACTGTACTTGAGGCGGTTGGCAGTACAGGCGCCCGTAGACAGATGTGACTTCCCAACAATGTCAGACCCTTGGCGATACGTTGGCACGTTGAAGTCTGGAAGTGCTGCGAGGATGTTTACCTGTGCACCGGGGGGACAGCCTTTAGCGCGCCTCGGACGTGATGTTGGGTACGCACCGTCTGGAAGGTGTTTCATCCCTAGATTCCTCCTTGTTCTCGTCGCGCGACATCTGCCCAATGCCGTCATGTCGACATCGGACACGGACTCTTCCTAAGGAATAACCCAAAGTTCTTACCGCCAACAGGTTTGTATCTAACAGTGGGGGTTGTCAAAGAGTCCTTTCATCTTCTCTTCCCTCCGCCTCTCTACTTTCTTTTTATTCTTTTTGCTCTCTTTACCACCTCTTCGCTCTAACGTCCTAGCGACCTATTTTGTTACTTATATACACTCTCATTCAAGATGTTCTTCGCCCTCTTCACGCTTCTTCCGTTTTTCATTTCTCTTCCCGTCGTTGATGCGGCAACAAACGATTGGTCTATCCCCTGTACCAAAGGAGAATGCTACTACGATATGCCTAGTGCAGACGGTATGGCTACGGGTAGCATGAAGATCGTACGTCTTACAACGGTTCATCCAGATTAGCACGACTAACATTTGCTTTCTTAGTGGGGATCCCCCAATGCAATTTCCGACATCACTCCCGCTGCTGGTTGGGCCATAATCGGCTGCGACAAAGAGCAACGGAACAAGAAATTCGCCTCGTGTGTACGAAGGGCGGTGATTGCGAGCACTTGCTTCAGAACGGCGCTGAAGGCAAACTAGTCCGTCTTCCTGAGAATGTAAGTCAACCACCTTGCGCATTGAAAACCTTCGCTAATCGTGTTATAGTGTTTGAAGACACCGTTCGCTCGAGTGTCTAGGTCGTGGGTACACGAGGACCAGACACTCCCTACCGATGTCAGTGCGAAACTCGCTCGACGTGCAGACGAGATTCCGCAAGTTCGTGGCCTTGCTCTCGACACCAACTTTACCGCTGTCGATCCCTCGAAGTGGGACCGTTTCATCTCTTCCAAAGAAATGACAATAATTGATGCGCCGTCGTCATTGTAGATCTGGAGATGTCTCTATCGCTATTCAAGGAGCTACCGTCGCTGGAGAGAACGGGAACGCCACTATTACTCCCCCAGCTCCAAATCCACCTGGCCGTCGTCGAAGCGAGTCTGCCCAACGTAGAGCTCTATTCTCTTTCATAGAGAATGCTTTCAAGAGTGCGTGTAACTGCCCACTTTGATTAATACTTCCCGCTTACTTGGCCGTCGCAGACTTCAACAGCTTCAGCAAAGACAAGACTATTCATCTTCCTCCCCTCAAAGTCCCGAAGAAGTCCGTGGCCATCTTCGACGAGAAGATCACCTGCGGGACTGCCCAGGGCGCTATCAAGCCGGACGCGAGCTTGCAAGCCAACGCCTTGATCACTGTCGGAATTGCTGCGGCTGGGACAATTATTCCACCAAAGTGTTCCGCTTTGGGAATCTTCGCTCGTACGTAGAAAAGATGGGAGCATCTTTTCACACCTAGAAACCTATCTCCGGCTCACCCTTGGTTGTCTAGAAACGAACGGAGAAATCGACGACACTCTTTCTCTTGATGGATCCGTGTCTGTATCTTATTGTTCCCAATAGGGGCCTGCCCCTAACCTCCTGTGATAACATCTCTATCAACATCGTCGACAAGGTCATCATTACACCCATCGGTATTCTTGGACTTAACTCTCCAGGGTTAGTCCTCCCTGTCCCTCTTGGCAGATGCACGTCTCTAACCGACCTCAAATAGAATTTTGGCCGTTGGCCCCAGCTTCAAGTAGTCGCCGAGGGCAAGGCCGGCATGGAGCTCGGCATGAAGCTTGTCCTTCCATTCAACTACAAGATGAACAATGTCAAGTTGTTCTTCCCTCCATCAGCAGCCCAGAAGTCCGTCGCCCCTATTGAACCCGCACAGTCACGTACGTATATATTGAACTTCACGTTGTTGTAACCATTGACGCGACCTCTCTTAGCTCTCACTCTTTCAGCTGACGCCACCGTCGCTGGCAAAGTCGATCTCGAAGCCCATTTGATCCCCCAGCTCGACATCGGTGTCACCGCCCTCGGAGGTACCGCCAAGGCCACGATCTTCCTCAACCTCGACGCCAGCGCTGAAGTGGCCATGAAACTCAACGGAAACGCGAAGGCCACCGTCACCACAGCCAAGCCCAAGCGGGCTGAAATCAACAAGCTCGCAGCAAGGCAAACGGTCTCCGCGGCTAGCGCCAGCATCGAGGGGTGCGTCGATATCAACGCAGGCCTGAGTGTCGATGCTGGTGTCGACGCCAACTTCTTCGGCCTCTTCGACCCCACCACGAAGCTCAACATCTTCTCGAAGCGCTTTGAGCTTTTCAGCGTAAGTACCACCATCAACTCTCGGTTTATTAATAACTGACAAGAGAATATAGAAATGCTTCGGTGCAGCTACGAAGCGGGAATTCTCTGAAGTTCCCGAGTATCTCTACAAGCGCGCCCTTACCTGCACACGCACCTCGGATCCCGCTTCTATCGTCTCGGTCGTAAAGGAAATCGCTGCCCAAATCAAGGCAAAGGCTGGCTCTGCACCACCTGCCACGATCGCATGATTAATACCCATATATACCTCCCCTATACCCCCTTCCGGATTGAACCCCAGGATTGTATGGACCACGCTCGCTGCTCGCTATTATTAATTGTTAAGCATACCCATGGAATGTTTGTACTAGACGGCTTTGGTCGTGTTGTTTGTCGTAGTATATCAATTTATTGCTGGTGCAATCTCTTTCTTCGAGCATTTGAGTATCTATTTGTGTGTTCATGCAACCTCGAACGTCTATACGCTTATACGCTTGAGTGGTGCTTGCTTGGCGTGTTCAGACTCGAACACAGTACTGTATTCACGCTGGGGCCGTAATCTATGACCAATGGGAGTTTAATGTGACTCTAAACCCTTGGGAGATCGGCGATCACGATCAAGCAATCGATGCATTTACATGGTGGAATGGAATCACACCACAAAGCTGCGAGCTCTACGGTAGGCAAAGGTAACCATTGCGTAATACCTGATATAAGGTCCGCTGCTATGAATCTGAGCTATAGATAAAAGAGCCATGAGTCTTGAAGTAACTGTCAAGACCGAGAAGATATTGTTAAGGGGTAAAATAAAGATGTCCGAGGCGAAGCCATGTCCAAGCGTAACAGTGTGTCGTAACGAAACGTCGTAAATTCGTGACAAACGGTCCAAAGTCTACCGATATGTGGAGGCGTGTTGGCGGAGTAAAGCCTTCAGCAAGTCCAGTTCGACTATCACAAACGATGATGGTTATTATGAATGATAATGAGCAAGGGACGGGACATACGTCTCTGGTTTGGGGTTCCCCAACCCATTGGTATGGTTGTTGGCCGAGACACTCAGCCAGAGTGACAAGCCTGTAGCCGGCCTGCTGTAATCTTTGAATGGCGTACGGAACGACTTGCTCTGGTGTCGACGCAATAGTCTCGTGGTTCAGAGCGAGGATGCTGGTGGGGTGTTGGTTAGCAACCTCGTCGTATCTGTTCATGCTCTCCTGTGCGGAGGCCCCGAGAGAATCGCCAGAGCTAAGGATAATAATCAGAGCAAGATTGATACTTGCTGCCATTGGCAAATAGAGGCGGATAGACGCACTCGAAGTCCCAGATAGCGATGTCTTGGCCGCGAGCGCCGGAAACTTCGAGCACGAGATCATTGTAGTTGCCAAAGGGTGGGCGCATGAATGCAGGTTGTACACCGCAGATTCGCTGAAGGGCCACTAGGAGGGCGCGTTAGCCCCAAAGGAAAATAGGGTAGCGTTGACTTACACTCAACTCTCTCCATCTCGTCGTGGACTTTGAGAGCAATCTGAATTAGAAGCGTGTCTATGAAGGGGGAAAGCACCTACTTTGGTCTGATGAGAGGGTTGTAAGATCTTTGTGACTCCAGGTATGCGAAGCGACCTGGTGACCACTGTCATACGCGTATTTGATTCGCTGCACGTTAACGTCGTCGTAGATGCAACCAACTACGGAAATGAATCAGCTCAGCAAGCTATTGCACAGAGAACCACCCACAATTGTTGCCGTTGAAGAAGAAGGTGCCCTGGGCACCGGCAGCACTGAGGGCGTCACTGATATCGTAGAGCCATGCATAGGGACCGTCATCCTATTTTGGGATGTAGTTGAGCAAGATAAAGTTTGCATATGCAGATCTATACGCACAAAGGTCAGAGCTACTGTGTCCGGGGTGGTGCATTTTCTGTACACTTGAGCAGGCGCACGCTTCCGCGGGGCAGCATCGACACAGCCAAAGAGCGCAAGAGCAACCATCATGACGAGAGGAGCGAACATCTTTGAAGATCAAGTCGACGAAGGGGGGGAAAATGGCTACTTGGGATGGGTGCATCTTTCCGATTCCTTTAGTTGATCTTATATCCCGTTAGACAGCTTAAATTACATACGTATTGCGGTTGTTTCACCCCAAACATCGCCTTTTGAAGAATAAGGGTCTACGCTAGCTGCACGACCCATTCTTTACGTACCAAGTAATGGTACATTCACCGCCAGCGTACTTTGAAGTGTCGCATTTCGTAGTGAACATCTGAAGTAATGACGCTAGGTACGTACGTTGATGCGATAGACTTTTCAGTCTGTGTAGACAAAATAAGATTTTTAGCAAGTCGTCTATGCTGTGGGGCCTTGTCGCACGGATATTTTTTCCGAGCAGTTTCAAATTTGACTAGTCCTGACTGCCTTGATGTCGTCCAGAGGTGGACGGGCAGCATTGCCCGGTTCGAGTCGACGACAACGGGCCAAGCTCGCCTTCCGGACTCCGGGCGCGACGAAGCTACATAATTATAGAACATCGAAGTGATATGCACGCCTAGATTATTTGCTGACTGGATCCATAATAATTTCTTGGAGGTCTCGAGGAGGAAAGATCTGGCGGAGCGGAATCATTTGTTTAATAAACGCCGGAGCACATTGGATCAGCCAGAACCCCTGAGCTAGAACATGAATCTCGACACCTACTCCATAGCAAATCCGGGGTAGCTGAAAGGCCGCAAGCTAATGATAGTAAAATCCAACACACGACAATTCCAAGTTCTAGCTTAGGATATGACGCGTGCAGTGGAGCGAAAAGAGTGAAGACGAGTTATATAGGTCGACAAGTCCCCATGGCCGCTCGTAAAAACGTGACAGATTCCGAAGCGTCAATACAACAACGTCCGCCTGTTTGAGAACGACGGGGTTGGTGAGTTATATTAACTTTGTGGTGATGGTACGTGGTATGTATAGGGTGAGGGTAGTCGTGTGAGTACAAAACTTGATAATGTTTAGTACAAGGGGAATTGAGGTATGCAAAATGTGTACGCATATATACTTGTGGTCACAAACATTACAATCGACGGGTAGATATAGCATCGAAGGGTGACGTGAAACGAAAACGAAGTGGGAGCCGTAGCATAGTCCGAGTCCTAAATTACTCCGAACTACCTAGTAAACCAATATCAAACATTGCCTTAGCATGGCAAGAGAGATAAAGGTGGACGAGATTAGAGGGCAAATAATGGACAGAATAAGTAAGCCAGATAAGTAAAAGCGAATGTCAGAGGTGAGAGAGAGTCCGATATGAGCTTGATGGATGTGGAGCTATATCAAAAGTATGCGAACGTCCCAAAGAGGCATGGGCGTAAGCCAAAATGTTCGAGATTGTCCGAGATGAGAGGAAATGGGAGTGCATCGGCGCTTTAGCACGTCCAGCTCGACTGTATATCAAAGTTATAAGGTTGATGGCACAGCGGCGGTAAGAGAAGTGACTTACGTCCTTGGTTTGCGGTGTGCCTACCCACTGGTATGGTTGTTGACCAAGGCACTCAGCAAGGGTGACCAGTCTGTACCCAGCTGCTTGCAATTTCTGGATGGCGTAAGGAATAACTTGTTGCGAGGTAGTGACGATGGTTTCGTGATTCAGAGCGAGGATGTTGCTGGGGTGCTGTCTGACAACGGTGTCGTATCTGTTCTTGCTCTCCTGAGCGGAGACGCCAAGAGAATCCCCAGAGCTATAAGACGCGAGCATGAATAACCAAATTAAGAAGGACAAAAGCGGACGCACTCAAAGTCCCAGATCGCGAGGCTCTGACCACGAACAGAAGAGGCCTCACGAACAAGGTTATTGTAATTACCGAAGGGCGGGCGCATAAAGGCAGGTTGTACGCCACAGATGCGCTGGAGAGCCACTGCCATACAAGTCAGTGCGTCACTTAAACTAAGAGAAGAGGTGCTTACGTTCAACTCTCCACATCTCATCGTGGACTAAGCCGATGTAAGTAAAAAAAGACGCGTCAGACGAACGAGGGTGCCTTACTCTGATCCCAGGTGAGGGTTGTTAGGTCTTTGTGGCCCCAGGTGTGGGAGGCGACCTGGTGTCCTTTGTCGTAGGCATACTTGACACGCTTGATGTTAGCATCATCGTAGATGCAGCCGTCTGAAAAAGGCTCAGATGTATGATCGAGGAAGAGGGACAACCCCACTTACAATTGTTGCCGTTGAAGAAGAAGGTGCCTTTTCCACCGGCAGCAATGAGGGCTTTGCTGATATCGTAGAGCCAGACATAGGGGCCATCATCCTATTGGAAAGGGGGGGGGATTTGAGCGAATTGTTGATCATGGGATCATAACACATACGAAGGTGAGAGCTACAGTGTTGGGGACGGTGCATTTACTGTAGACTTGGGCGAGAGCACGCTTTTGCGGGGCAGCGCTGACACAGCCGAAGAGGGCAAGGGCGACTGTGACGAAGAGGGAAGCGAACATGTTTGTAGATTAGGGTAAAGGGAGGGGGAGAAGGGGTATTAGTGTCGTGAAGTGGGGGGAGGGTTGGATCAGTCAGATTCATTTCTGTCCGCTTTATATTTCAGACTTTCCGCCAGATCCAGGGTAATTGAGTTTTTTCGTACTGATCTAGCCTTCGAGCAAATAAGGGGCTAAAGTCCCCCCATGATCCTACCGATCAATCAACACAAACGCTCTCCGGCATGCAGACAATCGACTCACCCCCATTAATGTCTTCGTACACCTCCACATCGAACCTCTGAACCGAACATCGAGATGTAACCTTCGCCTCGACGCTGTATCTGATGCCTGGCTGAGTTGGAAAATAATTGAGAGCATTTTCTTTGATTCTGTGGGGGGTTGTGTTGCCTCGCTGCCGTGGACGTTATTTGTCGTGTCGGCGACACATCCACGCAAGGGTGGCTAGACACCTCTCCTAGACTTTCCTCTACTTGGCAGCCGTCTCCTACGAAGCGCCCTTCGGTATGCATGTCATTTCCAGCTGCCCCTTGGTTTCACGTGTGCTAGTCCCCGACGGAAGCTGCCTGCGGGGGAAAGTGCCCGCCTGAGCCCCCCTTGTACCTGGGCCACGTTCGTTCACAATACCCAACATTGCCTCGACACCCAAGTCGCATAGGAGCTGGAGGGCATGGCGACCACCCATCGGATACCTCGAAGCTGCCCAGTCTTCCCCAAGAAAATCTTATGTTTGTCGCGGGTATGACTGAGCGTCGTATGACATGATCGTGTGGTCATCCGTTTACCGCCATCCGATCTGAAAGGATCAATCAAGTAGTCTTCTTCCGGTACACCCTCTCGGAGAGCTCGAATCCGAGTTCCGAGTCGGTGAGCCATCTAGGATCCGTCTGTAGAGCGGAATCAGTCTCATAGCCTAGATGCCTGGGCGGCGGAGACCTTCTAGGGCTCGTATTGGGCGTCGGGCATACGGGACGCCTGGAATTGCGTGCTCTCCGCCCCAAAGCTGGAACCGGAGCTTGAATATAGCATCGATTTCCAGATTCTAACTTCAAGCTCTCTTCGCCTCCTCAGCGCCTCCCCATGGAGCGCGAAGACGAATGGCGACGAAATGAATTCATCAACGTAAAGGACTTCACCTTCCAAGTCCCGGCCCTCCCAATCCCCACCAAACTTGCTCTGATTTGCCAATGGCCATCAAAACGCGACGGTATTGTGTCGGCGAAATTGATCACAGGGTCCGCAATGTCCCTAGCCTGTACACGGTTGCGTAGAGCGACGATAGAATGGACACCGACGGAAAGCAGGTACCGTGTATGATTGGTGCATTATGGAAATGTACATGGTGGTAGAACGGACGGTTGATGACGCTTGACGCTGGCATGAACCTGCATGAACGGGCATCAGACCCCGTGGTGGGTGGTAAATAAACACCGCTATTCAATGTAGGAAGTAAGCCATCAACCCCACATGTTGGTTAGGTAAATATTTACTACATAATTGTGAATTGTTCAATGTTGCTGGCCACAACGAAGTGACAGAAGGAAGTAGAACCATTGTTGTTCTGTCGGAAATTGACGGGATCATGATGGAAGCCAGCGCCGGGCGCCCTACGGTTTACCACTCTGCTTTCCATTGGATGGGGTAACGTATCCCAAGTTCTTGGTTAGAAGATGGCAGAGGATGGTTTACTAGGTGAGAACAAAAGTGTCTTGCAGAGAGGGGACTTCGTAAAAGGGCACTAGCACCGCAACTCGGCCATATCGATATCGACAGAATTCAGTCAGCACAGGTGGTACGAGTGCGCAGAGAAGAACGATTTGGAGACGTAGAAGGCGGAGTGTTCACAGCTTCAATTGTTGAACCAGATGAGTACATACTTGATGTTTCATAACGAAAATGGTCGAGTTGCCATTCGTACCATTGGATATATCGCTGTACTTTACCCGTTATATTCCACTAAGTCACAGTGGGCACTCGCGGTCCAGCACTGGCACCGCCGGACGACTCGAACGTCAATACTGCATGAGGAGGGGATGCTGATATTGATATACAAAACGAGCAATACAAAAGCAATATAGCACGAATTAATCGCTACACGGTACGACACCACTGTCTAGTTTAGTCTATAAAGAACGACCAAAAACACAAAACCTTCATTACCGGATATTCGGGTCCCCCGAAGGAGGCATTCCCTGCGTTAACTCGCTGACGTTCGAAAGGTACTGTCCCCAGTCATCCAACCTTCGCGTTTCTGATAAGCTCGGGAGCACATCAAGCTGATCGAAAAGAGCACTTACTCGAAGCCCGATGGCGCGTTCGTCCACATGGCTATCGTATCAGGATCCAACGTCATCTGTTGTGGCAAGGAGGGCGAAGTCTGCAGCATCTGCTGCGGGTCAAGGACGCTGCTTAGTGGTCGACCAGTAACAAGAGTCGGGTCAGATAACGGTTGTTGGTATTGCTGGTTGTAGGGCATCCTCATCGTCGTCATCATGAGCTGTTCGTATATAGTTTGATCGGTCAACGACAGTTCACCCGAAGGAATAGGGCCCAAGTTCGAAGGACCTGCCATACTGGAAGCCTGAGGGGCGAAGGAAGGGTACCAGAAGCCGTTCGAATTCGCGTTCGAATTGCTGGCCTGCATGTCGTTGTCGGTCCGAATCAAGCCATCAGGATCCGCTTCACCATGCAAGGGGAGTCGACCAAGCTCTTCGCTATGTATGGGCAGCCCCATGGTCGAAATACCTCGAGAAGATAAAGAGCCCGGGTCCTTGCTCGTGATCCGCCGCGAACCAGCTAAGCTTCGAGGCATATCTGGCGGCGACATAGTGACGTTGGCGTCTTCGGTGGTGGTAGATGCCGGACTGTCGGAATCGCGCTCGCGTTTATTCGGTGCAGGGCTTGCTTGCGGTAAAGGAAGATCGCCCACATTCGCCAGCTCGTATAGGATATCCCTAGGGACCAAGGTTAGTGCGAGGTATATAGAAAGACAATAGTGCCCAACCAAAGACGGCCAGCAGTCAAGATTCTGTCTAATGGTCAAGAGCTATAATACAATCCAGTCGATAGAGAACTTGCCGTTCTTCGCTACTCCGAAGCAACTTCATGCACTTGTGTACATCCGCCATCTCCTTCTTCGGATCCGTGGTCAGCCCCGACCGTTTACCAGCCCAGATATTCAGTAGGAGTACTACACCCGCGGTAAACGCAGCAGACTGCACTTCTTCAATAGGTGAAGGATTGATGAAAAGAATACGCATACCATGAGCTGCGGTTGGGGTTCTGGGCACCTGCGAGAGTTGATATCAACAATATGGCTACACGTTCGAGCGGCATTGGTGCAAATCGCCATAGATGGAAATGCGAGGGGAGACGGTTTGCGAATGAATGGCCGATGGATAAGGATCTGCAAATGGTAGTAATGGGAGTAGAGCATGGCGGATTGGCAGAAGAAGGGTAGGTCCTCTCGGTTTGGATCCCATCGAACTGGGACAAAGGTGAGATAACGACGTCCCAGAAGATTGGTGACATACGGTGGTCTGGGACGGAGTCCACCCATTTGTTCAGGGCGGAATCTAGTTCAGCGACGATGTGTTGTTCCCACTGCGCGCCTACGAATCCTAGGAGAATCTTAGATTTATTGATGGAGTACTGGTGTAGATGTGAGTAAAGCATGCTTCATAGAGGATAAGGAGACGTACAATCGTACGCAGAGCGATTCCTAAGACTTGATTTAGGCGGAGATAGCAGTTAAAGAAGGTGACCAAAGACGGTTTATTAGGAGGTTGCTTGAACGCTTGGTCAGGATCAGGGAGTTCCCAATATTCGTCGTCGACTTCCATTGGCAAGTCCAGATCAAAGCTATGGATATAAGGCATCCGCTCGTAACTCGTAATGTTGAGATACTCACTCTTCATCCTGAATGGCAACAGGCCGACCAAGGATTGTACTGATAACTCTGTCCATCGTCACGAGGACCCTGAAATGAGTGTCAACGAGAGAGGCAGGTAACTAGAATGTACACTGACCAAAACGCACGTTTCCACAATTCATCCTCAATGGAGAGCTTGTGGGTGTGTGCTTTGCGCCTATGGGCACCTACGTCTTGGGCTAGGCGTATACCTATTCCGACCATGATCCAGCAGGCGTGGGGTGCGGATGATCCTTGCAAAAATTGAACGGTTAGCTAGATTGGGGTCAACAAACCGCGTCACAATGAATTCAACTCCAAAACTCACGCAATAGAATTGCAAGTCATATAGTGTCGGCGGGGAAAGAAGTGATTTTCGTACCATCTGTATCTGGGTAAACCATTTCCAGCCGGAGGAATGCAGTGAATTGCCTTCAAGAAGGACACGGGGGTCGTTGGAATACCGAGCACCATTCGCACAGACAAGCAATACGACGCCAGCAAAAGTGTCGTTAGTAAGATGTAAACCTTGCGCAATCCCCCTTTCAAAAGTAGGTCGATGGAGTAGCGGAAAGAACACATTATAATACTTGAAGTAGGCATCCACCAGGGGAGGTATGAGGTCGGCGTCGGGGAAGATGTAGTCGGAATTTTTGGGTTCCGATACGAACGGTTCCCACTATCAGTGAATTAGGAGGGAAAGAAAGTCAAGGTCTTGGCAACTCACGTCGGGTCGCGACCAGAATTCATCACGTCTGCGGGACAGAATGTTCGGTCGGGGAAATGATCTCTTTGGTTGGCCGGTGTATTCGTCCTTGAGGTCCATTGCAGCTTGCAGCAGCATGGCACCGCTGGACTTGCCGAAAAATCGGTTTCGTATCTGGTCGGTAATTTCAAGTCCCACTAGGTCCTCCTCCAGAACAACATGTCCCAGATCGTCGTCATCGTCTGGAATAATTGGTTGAATTTCCCCCATGGATCTGATCACACTTGATGCGAACTCGGTGGGGGATTTAACCATGTTTGGATCAGGCGACACGGGCCCGCACATGGGTGTACCCGCCTCGCCGCTCGTCTCGAAGAATTGATCAAGATCTTTCGAAAAGTCGCCGTCTGGGTAGAGCTGTGACACGGTCAAATTAGATGAATGCGAGCTAAACCGACGACAAACTCTTTTGAGCAGCTTTTCCATTTTCTCCAAACGGTTTTCCAGACTCTCGACGTATCTAAAAAAGGAAATAAATAAATGAAAGCGTCGATACGCCTCGACCTACCCTTTTGGTGGCCCGCGCTTCTAGAGGAGCATTAATGTAAAATTTGGTATAAAGCGAGCCTTGTACTCACTCTCGCCGCCTCGACGTAGCTGCATTCAAAGCTGTATGCGATGCAATTTGAGCATCGATTCCCAGGCATCTGACTGCCATCGCCTAGGGAGCGTAACGTTCACCATCGAACACCCTATTGTATAAACGCAATCTGCAGACTTACAACGTACTACATAATGATATGAAGGAGTAGTCAGGAGATATCATGCACAAAATATTACAACGATACGCACTCTTCTTGCGCCGACATATGTCACACGCCCGCTGGATTCTGCGCTTTTTGGCGTTCTGGAGGTAACTGGAGCCGTCCCCTTCGTCCTCGTTTGACGACATGGTCACCGTCGCAGAAGAAGCAGTCACCAATCTTATATTGTCGCAGACTTGGATGACGATTTCCGGCGGCTCATCCGCCGCATTGCATAAGCAGACGCGCAGGTGTCCGCAGCAAATCGGCAGACTTACATACACAGCCATCAACTTAAATTCAAATCTCGCAATCGTACGACTCGGAGACGGGTACCATTAGTTATATACATTACAAGGGTGGTACATGTGGCATATGCATTGATAGAGAAGGATCCTAGCATACGAGAGCAAGATAAACAAGGAATGCGCAAGGAAGTAAGTAGGTAACAGGTAAGTAGGGTATGCAGTCAGAAGTGATATGGAAAGGTACACCTTGAGTGGGCCAGAAATTAGGACCAACAGGGGCGCTAGCTGGAATACCAGGCGTGTGATAGGGTGATACATATATGCGTTACAAATTGACGATAAGGGTGAGACGATGCTGGGATTCGAAGTACAATGAGGGCGAGTGGAACGTAGCCGCGATGTCGAAAGCAAGGGACCAGATCAAACGAGCTGTATCGACAGTCAGTATAGCCATTGCTCGAGATTTAGAGAAGACATACAACGAAACAAGATCACCATCCGGAGGCATGGTAATCATCCGCCCAACTACGATTGCGAGTCTTCGCTAACACCCTACGCATCCTCTCCTCGTTTTCTCTGGCTTCCAATTCACGCTGACGCTGACGCTCTTTCTCCTCCGTTTCCTTCACGCTGGTATTTGAAGTCTTGGCGCTTAGTTGAACCATGCTAGGCGTTGTTGTGAGATGACCAGGACGCCCTGCCGCGCCCTCCCCAGTACCAGTACTTCGACGGCGCGGCCCTAGGTTCATTTTGCTGACTTGTCGCTCCCATAGAAGGTTCCTTCTTAGACTTTCTGGCATTTCTGACTGAAGGAACCGTTGGCGTGTTGTTCGAGGGGTCGAAGGAGGCGACGGAGGGGGAAGATTGTACGGATGTGCTAGGGGGACAGGGGTAGCTGATATGCGTGCATCATGCGAAGAGGTCGTCTCGGTCGTCGTTAATGCACGGATCGGCGCAGGACGATGGGGCGCGGCGTCTGCACGCTGCTTGCCGTTGGCTGCAGCACTGCGTCGTCCGGCGAGATCAGCGAGTTTCTGGTATACATATGACTGCGACATCGGCACAGAGTTATCGGCGTTATCGTCGGTATCTGTGTCGTCCTCGAGCTCTTCTTCTTGGGGACGGCCTTTGGGCCTGTAAGCTCCTGGACCGTTGCTCTGGTTCGTCGCAGGAACATTGCTGACGGTTACCTGAGCAGCTAGGGGCATGGCGGCGGCTCCCTTCGTACTACGCAAACTGCCAACGATGGACGGGAGCTTTGGGGCTTGCTCGCTCGGACGTCTAACGTGGCCGTTCGGGAGGTCATCAATGCTGGGAAGAGTCGCAACGACGTTACCACCGTTGTGAATGGCGAATCCTCCAGCTCCTGCGCTAATAACCCTTGGTACTGTCGCCATTTTCCGTAGGTCGACAGCAGAGTAACTCTGCCTGTAAGGGTGATTGGGCGGGAATATAGAGGGGTCAGGGTTCATCAGTTGGCTGAGCAAGCCCGATCTAGTCCTTTGCATGGTTGGCTGCACTGGGACCTTGACGAACAGCTCACGTTGGCGTTGAGCTTCTACAGCTGCGGCTTGGAGCTTGAGAGCTGCTTCGTCCTCCTTCGACAACAGTCGTCGCGACGCCTGTGCCTGCGGGTGAATCGCGGTAGAAGTATGTCGACGGTAAAGTTGCGGCGCTGCAGGTCGTTGATGTTGTTGCTGAAGACCGGACGACTTTGTTCGTTGCGCTGGCGCGGGGGCGGGGGCCTGTAGAGGCGACTTGGCCTTAGCCTTCGATGGTCCCGCTGCTCGGGAGTGTCCTGAAGAGGGACCTTTGCCGCGGCTTCCTATGCTCCCTCCTCGGTGATGCGAGCGCTTTCCGACGCTACTGGATCCACCCTTTTGACCACCTCGCGCGGGCACCATTTCCTCATCGTCACCTTCGCTGATATCTTCACTTGCCCAGGACCCGGCCTCCTCTTCGTCCTCTTCCGAGTTACTCTCTGTCTCGTAGTCTTCAGACGAAGTGTTGGTCACAACCACGCGCTTGCGCGAAGGTTGAATGGCAGCAGTAGCGGCCTCTGGGTTAAGCGCAAGCGACGCCGGATTAGGAAGCCTTGCGACCACTTGAGGAGGGGGAGAGGACGAAAGAGGAAGTTTGGCGTTCGCCGGCTTACTTGGGATTTGGCCTTCCGCAGGCGGAGGCGAGGGCCGGGCCCCATTCACGATGTTGCTAGCGCGAGCGGCACCGGATACTTTCCGCGTGAGCACACCGCCCCCAATCGAGGCGCTCGCGCTCCTACTACTAGCCTCTCCACCCTCACCAACCTCAACACCTTCGGATGATCCACTACCGATATTGAAGGAAGCGCGGTGCATGACTGCGTTGGGGCGAGGGGGTGTAAGTACTTCGACTCGCGATGACTTCCCCTTCCCGTTCGTGACTATGGCCTTCTTGACTGGGAGGTCGTCGGCGTGAGCAATCGTCGCGGGTGGCAGAATCCCACTACTCGCTGCCCGCTTCATCCCTAACGCACCCTTGCCCGCGATCCCCGTTCTGCCAGCGACACCTTTGCCCTTTGTCATAGTCAATCCACCTCCAAGGCCCAGTCCTTTAGGCCTCGTACGCACCCCACCGCCCAGACTCGTCGTCGATGCGGTTCGCTTTCCAGCGGTAAGCGCGCCCGATGCTCTGTTCTTGGTGCGCGATGGCGGTCGGGAGTCGCGGCTGAGGCTGCGCTCTTTGACAGCACCTGAATCGCCGTCCTCGCTCTGCCATGTCTTGCGAGCTGTTGCTTTATCCTCGTCTACAGCCTCCATCGTTGGTTCCCGTCCGCGTTGACTCACTCGAGGAGCAACGGGAGCAGCAGACTTACCCAGATTGGCGTTCTTCGAACTATCGTCGCTACAAGCGATGTCTGCGCTACTAGATTCACCTGGAGATACAACTGAATCCGGCGAGCGCTCAGGAGACTGAAGAAGGAAGAATCGGCGATCGGAGGGCTTCAACGTGCGATCTTTGTCCAACATCACAGATAAGCCTGGCTTCGAAAGTGGTGTACTGACGCTCGATGGTGGTTTTCCTGGTGGCGACTCGTCTCTCTGATCAGGGACAGGCAAAGGTCCGCGGGCATTGGCAGTGGTTCCCATGCAAGCCAATACGGAGCCAGTACGGGTGCGATCCGTGTCCAAAGTCGCTGCGTTAGCATTAGGGGTGGGAATCGTACTTATCGTAGAGCTTGACGATGCAGGAGCGTTCGCCGTGGGGAAAGGACTCTGTATACTGGCTGTATTACTGGACAGATCTGGTCCCAATCCAACGCCACACGCCGTTACAAATGAAGGGGCAGCAGCGGCGACCAATGTAGGGGTAGCGGGAGGAGTCGGATGAGGGGTTGGCTGAGGTGTGGGATTCACGACGACAACAAGTGGTGCTAGAGCGAGGTTCACGCTACCAGGGTTTGTACTCGGTGTGTGAGGTGAGGTACGAAGAAACGCTGTTGGGGTATGGGGATGAGATACGACAGGAGAATGAAACTGCGGTGTGCCGGGTACAGAATGTGTTGGGGAGCGATTAGGAGTAGCGGGATTCGATGCGGAAATATGAGATGCAGAGGTCACGTATACAGGAGCTGGAGCGTGTTGAGGTGATGGGCTAGGGGAAGGCGTGATTGTTACAGCGATGGTGGGCGAAGCCGGTTTACATGACGCCTCACTTGGAGGTTTGTCCTGGAGCGCCTGAGTTAGCACGATAATTAGGTACGAATACGGATATTAAGAATAATGCGGGACTTACCGAAGTGGCCACATTCAAGTTCATCCCAACAGACTCATGTTCGGGGGTTGGGAGTGGACACTGGCGTTGAGATGGGGAGCTAAATTGACCATTTAACTGTATAGGCGATTTAATCGCCTTGGATACAGAAGGTATTGGTTCGCGAGGATGCTGCTCGCGGAGGGCCGAATGCAACGTCGCATCTCCAGGTATGATATCGGAGATCATCCTTCCAACGGTGGGGGGAAAGTAATGTGGTCGTAGAATTCGACGTCGGGGACCGTCCATTGCCAAGAAGCTGGGCGAAGGTACTGTCGACGTCGTCATCGTCGAGGCGTTTGTCCTTATGATTGCGTTCGCCACATCATCCGTGCTTGAAACAATACCAGCGTTTGCCCTGATTGAGCCTTGCGCCACTTTCCTATTCCCCCCGGAACCATACCCATTATCCCGCTCGGAGATATCATGCTTTCGTCCAGCATCAGGCCGACGGAGATCACCGTTAATTTCATTAACTCCGGCGCCGTTATGGGTAACAACGTTACCGGCTGCTGTTGTGCTGGGTGCGGGGTACGGGCTAACATCAGTGGATGCTTGATCGGCGGCAACAGCTTGAGATGGAGTTGGAGACGAAGGGCAAGGTGAGGGAGAAGGTGATGTTATCGGCGAGGGGATGTGCGACTTCGTGGATTTTAGGTGGCAAGACGGGCAGGTAGTTTCCGCGATGTGTACAAGGGGAGCCGATGTTGTGGGGAAGGACGGTGTGCCTCCACCTGAACTTGACATAAGGCGCCCTAACTGGTCATCCGAAGAGTTCGCACCTGAATCTGATTCGCTGCCACTGCTACCATTCGCAGACTCTGAAAAAGCGATGACGGAGGCAGAAGGCGACGAAAAGGATACGAGGGAAGGCGCAGGTGACCTGTATGCCGTAGAATATG
This sequence comes from Pleurotus pulmonarius, assembly GCA_012980535.1. Classification (NCBI taxonomy): domain Eukaryota; kingdom Fungi; phylum Basidiomycota; class Agaricomycetes; order Agaricales; family Pleurotaceae; genus Pleurotus; species Pleurotus pulmonarius. Next base: position 2,883,853 of record SJKF01000005.1, read on the forward strand.
ATGAGTTGGGTAACGGAGTGCATGAGGCCGTCAGCGTCGTGGAAAGCTGAGGAGACGAAGGATGGGCGTAGATTGTCCGGCTGTCTACATGGGCAGAGAAATAATATTAGCAAAAGGTCAGGGAAATTGAGATAGAGGTAAGATGAAGGCAATTCCACAGCGCCCAAGAGCAGTATCATCAACTCAAGGTATCGAGAACGGTGAAAAATAAAATCAGGTCGCGAGGGGTAGACTCACCAGCCTCAAGGAAGGACTGCGCAGCCCCGTCGTTGACGGAATCGTTCTGGACATGGATGCACGTACGATGGCGGTCAAGGACCATCCCGCGATACCAAAGCCTCCACGACAGATTCTCCAATCGTTCCCCGTCTTTCATGCTCCCTTTGCATTTCGAGAAGACTAGACGTTGGCGATATCAATGTATTTGCAAGAAAATCCAGGACCCGATTCAATTCATCAGAGCCCAACACATTATGTAGTAGATAGATAACTCACGCGCCCAGAGACTAGCCGCGCTGTCCACCTCCCTAAGAACGTTCGAAGCGATGGTCAACAGTGGCGAGGGCTGATTATTGAGCATGATGGTGGTTCAGAGACAAGAGTGCGAGTGTCTCAATTAGAGTACGAAGCCGAAGTCGAAGTCAAAGTCAAATATGCCCGCCTGACCCTGTGGGTTTGGAGTATCCCTCGGAGGGCTCGATGGTGACCAAGTGGCGTCGTCGACGGCAACGATGGCGACGGAGGCCTCGGGGGGCGCTGGTCCTAGAAGGACGACGTTGTGGACTGAGCTCAAGTTAGTGAAGTGATGACTGTTTGGTTCCGCACTTGCTCCTTCGACAAGGCTGCCTGTTCTCCCTCCGGATTCGGCCCGCGGGCAATCACAAGAAGTCGCACACCTGATTTTGGGCCGTGGGAATCATAACCATCGGCCTCGCGGCTGTTCTCATGACCTTGAATGTCACACATTTCGGTGTTTGCCTGCATGAATCTTGGTGATAATCGATGGCAGCCTCCCCCATGGGCCATCCGTGCACTCGAGTACTCGGTCCTATGAACATGGAGCTTTCTCCAGATTTCTCTGGCCGTTGGCTCATCTCGGAGCTCACCTGCTCGTGCTCCAGTCGAGTCTCCAAACCGTCGGACGGGAGCATTTTACCTCTTCTGGTATAGGCGCGGCCATCCGAAATAATATATTCACGTCCACAAGCAGCCCTTTCCCATCGCACTTTGTCCTAGATCTACATCTTGAAGGCTGAACTCAAAAGGAGTATGACCTCGTTTACCCAACAAATTCGTTTCTGGACAACTCGTGTTGGCGGTTCCCTTGCTTCGTGCCTTCGCGAATGGTTAACCTAAAACTTCGTATACGTTTGGCTTCAGTGTGTATGTATCATCGCCAATTAACAACTATATCGTCAATCGCTTGGAAATTGCAACATCTGGCTTGGATGAATGCTGGTCCACGGCGGCCGGATTTTTTACCTAACGTCAGAATAGCTCAGGCGATCCTAACGACTATCGACCAAAAACAAATTCTGGACCCACAACCCTCACCAACGCGCTATGCGTCTTTGCGACTACGGCGACTTCATCTGCAGCCGCTGAATACTGATCGTATGTTCGGTTCCATAACTAACAACGGACACCGAAGCTTTGCGCCCACATCCCGCCGCTTCTAAGTCGGCTACACGGTTAACCGAATGCTGGTTTGAAACGATTCGCTTGACTTTATGTACTTTATTCGTCAAATCACAGCTTGTTTGACTACGTGTTCTCAAAGTTCCTATCATCCTGGGGAATGTTCAAGCTCAAGCACACGGAGCGCCCAATTGACCTCAGTCATTCGTACACGTATGCCCAGTAGATTCTCATTTGGGGACTGCTTACTTGCTACGGTGAAGTGTAACATGTAAAGTCTCATGCTGAAGCTATAGACTCCGCTGCGGGGAAAGGCACAGGATAGGCCCGCGAGGCAGGCAGCAACTGCAGCATGCTCAGCAGATATGTATGGACGACCGCAAATCCGGGGTTCCCAACACCCGACCTGCCACATCATCACCGTACGCTTGTCTCGGAGTGATTCTGGCAACAGCCTCCGGGCTTCGCCACTCCAAGTATAGGCCAAGCGCCGACTGTAACCAGTCGGAGAGCGTACGCAAGTGTTGCAAGGCCAGCCGCATCCGCATCTTCCAACCCCATGACCATCGCGATGATATCCGATGGCATTCATATGGCGTACAGGTGACCAGCGCAGCAGTCGCTGATTGAATAGAGCATTGAAACGTATCAGGACATATCAGCCGCAGGAGATGCTTATAACCTGTCATGGACTAAAGATCGTCATCAGGCAACGTTGGAGGAACTCTTGATTAGATATTGGGTTGATATGAGCATCTATCTACTATATGTATCATGACGACAGAGTTGCCGCATAGTGCTCGAGGAGGATATTTTAACAGCGGATAGACGTCTTGCATCAATCCACCGATATCGATATCGAGTCTGGAGTGGACGCATGCGATATTAACACTAGACACAGCTTGTAAACACCAAGACAGCATTGAAACTGATCATCAACCGCCGCCGTCTAACTTGATTATGATAGGTCTATACAATCACAGACCACTCAACTGTATCGCCCAACGTATCTCAGTGACGATGAGAAGGACGTCCATACGCAGCAAAGCGCAGAGCGAAGGCGCAGCCGCCGGTAAGTCTATGTTCACAACTTACTGCCGAAATGGTCCCGCCTTAGCCAAATAACGGTAAGCCAAAGTCTGCTAAAGCAGGGACTTTGTTAGTGTCATACAATGGGTTGGTCTGATCGGACGATATAAACGAACCCGCAAATTTGCACAGTACAAGCGGAAGTAATTTCACTGAACAAGGCCCGCTGCATTTCAAGGAACATACATAGGCAACGAGCTTCTCGAGATCATCTTTTTGTTGAGCAAATTTATGCTTCCGATTGTCGCAACAGGATCCTTTTCATTAGGTTGCGATCTACTCAGCCACATCTACTTCTCTATCTTTCGCAGCTTTTTGCGCCAAGTCCTGGCACAGATCTTCCAAGGTACGCCTCTGTGCATCCATCAGTGCTGGGCCCTTCACCAGGCCCCCGTTCGACTACTCCCATCAACGCATCAATCAATGGCTACTGAGCTATCGTCTAGTGATTCTGAATCATGATAATGCTCACTTGACATGGCTGGCTCCATCAAATGAGCTATGTATCGAACGAACTCGAACGGTACTTCTGCTGCAGGAAAGTGGCACATGGCGCCTGGCTGCAAAGGGTCGCGCTCCTGGTCGACGCGACTAGTCAATTGTGTTTAGGCCATGCACTAGAAACCTGTACTAGAAGGTTCGACAAACTTACAGTAAACGGTCCGTCGGAGAGTTCTCCAAACGTCGACGGTGGTCCTCCACAATGTTATTTGCTCATTGGAACCCAGAACGCCCAACGGGGACTCAGAGCCTTGAGGCGGCTCTCATAGAATCGCGGAGGTGAACTTGGCCACACGGCTAAGTCGAGGCAAGGCAACATGTAGGGTCGGTCGGTCATCATAGAAAACTGGGGAAGGTCTCCTGACAGGGTGTCGTAGTTAGGGGGTGCTGCTAAGCATTTCAAATAGTCTGGTCGCAGAACGCGAGCCTGCGTCAGGTCTCAGTCAGGTCCGGGCATCGGTGCTGCTGCACTCCTGGCAAAAAAATTGCTAATTGCTAGCCGTCGTTGAACGTTGAACCGTTCTACGTAGAACTTGATCACAAAGGCTACCTGGGTCGTCGTCGGTCTGAATTAATTTCCGACTCGAGGACACCGTACGCGTCGTCCACTAGCTGGCAGTAAGTACGTTGGCGTTGGTCTCAAAAGCATCCAGTGTCTAACATTACCGACTAATATCTCCACTAACCAGGCCTCGGTCTCCGAGTTTTGAGTAGTGTGCTGATAAGTATATGATAGCGCCGCACGAGCTTGAACGTATATATCCTCGCACCTGACCAGAGGTGAACCGTCCTAAGCTTTTGCAGAAGCATGTGGACAGCAAGGCGTGTAAATTAATCTCGCTAACTGGATATGTGGATGTTGCTTCGAGTAGCCTCGTGCAGCGTTTCGGTGATAGAAACTGCATAGTCGGGGGCTGAAGGGCACTGCTGAAAGGCGGAATGCTGCTAGAAGCACTACAGGGTTTTGTCATGATCTAGACTCTGCATATGTTGGATCAGCGATCTTAGGTTTAGTATGTCATTGCAGTACGTGCACGGCCAGAACTCAGACTTACGGATGCAGACATCGACGATCAATTTAGGCTCCTCAAGCAGTACTCCAGAGTCGGAGCGGAGAAAGTTAGATCAAATCCATGCGGAGTACCCCAGAGAATACAAGCGATGTGCTATGGAGCGAGCCGGGGTAATTTTGAGGGTGTGAAGGCGCTCAGAGTCTTCTCTCAGAAGCGTGGTTTTGGCGTGGAAAGTGCTGAAAAGAAGTAAATTGCGAACAGTCAACTCCAGTGTTCGCATCATACGACGCTGAGGGGTTACGTACCGCCCAACCCACTTGCATCCGATAGATGAGAACGAGAACAATTGGCTTGTCGGGGAAAGTTCCTTTGGGCGTAGCGGTGGTGGCCGTCGTATGGTAGAAAGGAGTCGCGAGGGGGCCTCTAGGGGTGGTGCCCAGCAAGTGCTGCTAGAATGCAAGCATGGAATCAGTTGCCCTGCGCGCACTGCATGTGCTGCCATTGGCGATGGAACGACTTGTCGCCCAAGCCAAGTGCGCAATTGTCAAGGAGATCTCAGTAACCTTAGGAGCCGGATGTCGATAAGCGAGCGGGGATCTGTGTTTGCGAATCGTGCAGGTCCTCGCTGGGGTAATTTGGATACCACCTCTGAAGCCACATGATGCACGATCACCATAAGCGTAGGAATTCCCTCGAAGGCAACTTGAAGGCGAAGGCTGGCCCACGCGGGCTCTTGGGACTCTGGCTATTCCAAGCCAATCATCGATTGATGATAGTGATGGTAGATCTGTCATTAGGTCTAGAAATAACGATGCTGTTGTATCGCCGGATACTCATATGATGAAAGTTGAGGGCATACTACATAGGCGAGGGGATCCTGAATCCTGACAAATACCAAGTGGGGACCAACGGGACCGACAGCAGACGACCTCGTCCATGTGCTAAGTCGGCACCGTAGATGATAGGATAGGTCTTCACTTATACACTCTCGAGCGAATAGCATAGAGTACATATTATTATTGCATTGTCTATTCAAATTATATACCAGATGTCAGTTATGTTTACAATACTAGTAGCACAAATGCACAAGTGGACGCCCACCATACAAGATTATACATAAGAATGTATCCGGGCATAATACGATCACTAGAGGACGAGTGAGGAGTGATGTGAGACAAATATCGACAGAGGTTGTACACCGGGGGTAAAAGCCAATGAACGATGAAGCATAACAAGGCGCCCGAAGCGCCGCTCGATCCAAACAAGCTCTGCTTGCACCGCGATGCGGCCACGTCAGAGAGACGCAGATATCGGGGGAAGGTGGAACGAGCTTAACCCAGTTCGGATGGGAAGCAAGACAGTGCCGCCCACGGACATGGGAACCAGAGGACAGATTGTATTCGGCGACGAGGGGGAGATCTGAATATCCAAACGGCAGACGCTGAACCCCATTTCCACGTCCGAGACAACGCCTTCTCCATTGGTGAAGCGTTCCTTCCACGATGTCGACGTGAAAAGGGCCCGGTGGCGTGAAAGGATGCGAAAGCTGGGAATCTTCGGTGGGCAACTCCAGGCGGCTCCAGGAGTATTCGAATATCGGGCATGGGAGGGCGACGAGCAATATATTATAGCAATTAATAGCCATATAGTTAACTTTTCAAGGATGTATGACTTGAACGAGTGTATTGAATGGATGAAATGCTAACGGCGTTGCCGGCAGTTCCATTACGTGTTTTTGACGACGATTACGAGTTGGGATGGTGCAGGGGAGAACATGAGGTAGACGGGAGAGAGTAGGGTTGCGCTGATCACGAGAGAAGAGTGTTGCTAAGGTAGGGTGGCTGAGAGGAGACAGGGACCATGGGAGTAGGCGAGGCGATTGGATACGGGAACAAATGCATCGAAGCGGGCTGCATGGCAGGTAAGGACAGGGGCGCCAACGTTGGTGAAGACACGAGGCTCGCCGGCGCCGATGAGGACACTGGTGGCGGCGACGGTTCGGGTTCAGCTACTTCGAAGCAGCATGTTCCCTTCTCCAGATGATACTTGAGACCGTTCGGGTTGAGATACGACTTCGTGCAGCCGGTATGTGGGCATTTGTAGGCCTTCTCCCTGCGCTGTTTGCTCGCTGCCTTCGCTGCTGCTTTTTCGGCCGAGAAGGCGCCCTTGGCCTTCCCCTTCCCACCTTTGCCACCAGCGACGGCCTCCTTCCCCACGCCGCGCTCACTCCTATTCTGGGCTTTCACACCCGTTCGATCCTTGCGCATGATTGAGGGCACGTAACCATCCTCCTGGTCGTGTGGCAGGATGTCCATGCTAGCGTTGCCCATGAGCGAGGCTAGAGCGCGGGGCATGTCCACCTCGGGAAGCATGGGAGCGGATGGGCACACCGGGGACGAGAGCGCCGAGCTGGACGCAGTCGATGGGAACGATGACGACCCGGAGGAGGAAGGCGACGGAGAAGACGGGGAAGAATAGAGCGGCGACGAGGGGGTGGGAGAGGAAGGGGGAGGCGTGCCTTCGAATTGATCGAATTCGGGGAACTCTCTCGCGAAGACGGGTGATGTTGAGGGCACGAGCCCGAACTCGGAGTCCGGTGAGAACAGCTCGGTATCATAGTTTTGTCCAAACCCTGGGAGGTAGGCGGACTGCACAGCATCGATGAATGGCGATGCGGTGTGGAAGGGAGCGAGTTGGGAGTAGACGATTCCAGGGTTGCGGTTTAGCTGGAGCGCCTTGACAGGAGAGGGCCGAACATCGGCCAAGGCGGCATGCTCGTCCTCATAGTGCCCAACGAGGCTGTGGAGTGAGAAGGTCGAGCTCTCGCAGCAACCAAGGTTAGAGAACTGCTTCCAGTCAATGTCATGTTCGTGATATGAATAACACGAGTACTCACGAAGCGCCGTTCAAGATGATGGATGCGATCAATGTTCTCTGACAACGTATGACTCTCAGCCTGGACGTTCTGCAGGTAGTCTTCAGGCGACACGGGGCTGCGTTGTTGATGTGAATATTGAGTGAAATGGTGTGATTCAGGACAGAGGGAGCTTACCTGGATGAGAAGATGTTCGAGTATGTCGATTGCATTTTGACGGAGGAGTGGCTTGAAGCGAAGGTGATTATTGACGGAGGGGGGGAGGTGAAAGATTAAGTGGGAGGGATGGATCGGAGCACACGAGATATAGCCTGAAGGTGGGACAGGTGACGGAGCAATATGGAAGACGCGCTGGAGACGCGTAGACTAAATATTACGATTCTGTTGATAATCAATCCGAAGTTCATTGTTATGTAGGTTCGAATGCAACTCACAATGGGATATCAACAACGAGGCTACGGAGAGGCAACGTGGCTTGCGGGCGGTCTTAAGTGACTACTAAATAACGGTATACAGGAACACGAGGCAAGTAGCTCACCAGTTAAGTTTCGCAGATGTGCGGATCACTTGAGAGAGAAGTGAGTTCCGGGGCTTCCGTGGGTGATAGAAGGCTTTCTCCGTGTACCGTTCGCGAACGAAGGAGTAGTGGTTGAGTAGAATATGGATACGGGGGTGATCTGCAAGAGCTTCGGTGGTGACTCGTTCTATGTCGAGAGCAAAAGGTTGATTAGGTCCACGGGGGAACAAAGGAGTATGTGTGGGGGGGATATAACGGTTGTAGAGTCTATGATTCCAGAAAGTGACTTTGGATGTCGTGATGGCGACTCCTGGGGGGTGAGTTTACGAAATTTACTGATCAACATTTGTATCAATCGGCCTTTCCATATTTCGCCTGGTCTCTAACGCCAGGAAGCGCATGAAAAAAAGGGAGACATGGTACCTTACGCTTAGGGCCAGGGCCGTGAGATCATCAAACATCGACGACCACCCAGCGGCGACTAAGATGGATCTCATATCCATTTCTCCCAGCCCTGTGACGGTGGCGCTTGCTCGTTTGCTCAGTTTGCGCTGAGTTTCGCGCTGACAGCAGCGATGCTGGCTTGCTGGCTGCACAGGAACGCCCTCTCCCCGACGCTCCGTCAGCGCCTCATGCCTTTGGTGCAGTCTTGTTTATGCAATGGATACGACTGGATACAGGTGGCAACGACTCGGCTGCTGTGAATTCGAAGCGAATACGGAGCATGTGGCGAGGAGGTCGAAGGAAGATGCAATTTTATGCCCTCCATGGGGATACGGAATGTCGCTATTGTTTCCCGAGCCTGTGAAGTCGTTCGACTTCCGTGGTCAAATATGTACTCAAGTTGTACTCACAGCGCACGTACGCGCTTGGAACGTCGGTAATGGACGTCTTGAATAATAGTGGTGTATATCGCGACTGCTGTGATACGCGTTTCAGGCCCTTGGGGAATTTGAAATCCAGCACTAAAATGAGTCCCGACTCACCGAAACTAACCACCGACACCACACTGCCTTTTCTTTACTTCATTGTCGGCTTCAATGGACTTTTTTCGTGAAAAAAAAGGCAAGACACCAGGAGACCATGGTGTCAATTGAAGACAAGTTTGAAGTCCTCGTTCCAGCGTCGCGTGGGCGAAGGTGGGCGCTTGCAGGCGCTTGCGGTGCTAGAGCAGGCTAGAGCAGGACTTACAACGAGCACATGGATATGGAGCCGGAGAAATCACCCTCAAAGTCGAGATCACAAGCTGTCGACATCCTCGTCGTCGGGGCCGGCTGGACGTCCACTTTCCTCATCCCAATATGCGAAGCCCGTGGATTGACCCACGCAGCAACATCACGAAGCGGGCGAGCTGGAACCATCCGATTTGAGTTTAATCAGGAGCTCGGTCTCGGGAGTGGTGGTGGTAGCACCGGTGGAGGGGGGAACCATGAAGCGGAGAATGGAGGCGGGAATCAAGAGGAAGCAGCGGCATCGGGTGTGGAAGATGCGCATCGCGACGACGACGAAGGTTTCTCGCGCCTCCCGCAGGCACAAACTGTCTTGTTAACCTTCCCTATCACCAAACCTGGCGCCGTTGCCAGGTTCGTTCGTACGTATATGCGTCTGCATGTACCCGAAGGCTCCAGTCCTCACTTTATCCAACTTGGAGCGACGAGCATATGGGACGTACGTTGAATTTATTTAGTGCATTTATCCATGGAGATTCGCTCACCCGACAACGGATCACAGGGAGTAGCAAAGAACCTGCATCGGTGGTGTGACAGGCGGTCGCCGTATACGCGTACGGAGCGTGCGGCCTCGGAGGACGAGCTTCTGGCTCTCGGGAATAGTACAGTTCTCAATCTCGCTGGTCTCTGGGGCGGCAAACGCGATACCAGGAATTGGGTGAGCAAGGTCGCTCCGACGAAGGAAGCATTGAGGAACAAGGTGAGGTGATATTCCTTTCGCCCTTGTTCGTGGGGCACAGTTCTGGCGGTGGGCGCCATTCATATCCCCGACGAGGCTGTTGGCCGCCGCCTACGCTTGCTTTCTCACCGGCGACCCTCTGAGAGGTCAAAACTCGTTTCCTTCCACCAAGATTACGACCAGGACATCACGTATCTCATCCCTGGCGATTAAACATGGATCTGGACAACCTCCAGAGGGCTCTATTGATCGCTAGCTATCTTATTGCTAGCGGTAGCTCTCCTCTTCAATTTCCCTACTTCGTCGTTGCCAGCCCTCCCCTGCGTGCTAATCAGAACATCATATTCGACATCCGCCCTCATCGCGTTTGATACTCTGACGCGCGAGGAACGCCTACCTCTTCCATCGGCTTGTCGAAATGATCTTCCATTCCACACACTGAGCGCTGAGGATGCAGATGCTCGGGGGTTCGGACCATTCGAGGCGACTTACTGTGCTGGCCTTGAAGTGGGTTCATTGCAGCCCATTATGTCTGAAGTCCTTACCACGGCGTGCCTTGGCTGCGAAACACCGACTGGGATTCCATTCCACCATACCTTTGATCCACGTTGCCCTTCATGTTCCTTGATGCATGTGGTCTCCTCTGCTTTGAGAAACTCGCTGGTCCAGAATCCCTTGGTCATCTGCAACTAGTCGACACTAGTGTACCCCTATCACCTTCGGCACTTAGCGGATGTGCAACAGACTTACGTTTGACATGCTCAGTCTTGTGAGCTTGGTTATCCTCGTTAGCCCTCTTTCTCCACTAACTTTTGCGCTTGAATATTCAACCAGGCTCGCCACCAGAAGGCGGAGGGTACCACCCCAAGTTTCTTTAACTCAACCTTTCGAAGACTTGCCTCCGAGCCCACGCAGTAACACCGCGAAAGCATTCTATCTTCGTCTCTTTATATGTTCCCTCATATGTTCTCTAATCTTAATTCTGTCATTCCCCGTCCTCATGTTTTGCTATGAATAGGGCAGCGTCCACATGATCCACGGCCACGACGTCGCGCGGGCCATCCTTGCCGTGCACTCCGACTTTGGTAAGGCCGATGGGCAGCGGTGGATCCTCACCGATGGTCGTGTCTACGATTGGTGGGACTTGGCCTCGGCGTGGGGTGTACGGGGCTCACCAAGCGGTGATCGTGGCCCGCATCCACTCTGGGTGCTCGAACTAATGCAAGAAACGGGAGTTCGAGGGCTTCCGCGCGACGTATCGCTGCTAGGCCGGGCACTTGACTCCAGAGACTTCTGGTTTACGTTCGGGCTTACGCCCGAGAAGGCGCGGTTAGATTCGGGAGATGTATAAACTCACACATAGTGACTTATCATTCTTTGACTACACGCTACTTGACTATGAAATTCTATAGGGCTACTTCCATACAAACGCGCTCATATATCAACTTCTTCAGCCTCTCCGATGTGACGCTCTTGATCTCGTGACTCATATTCCGACATGGATGAACGGCGCCCAGGAGAGGAAATCCTTTTCTCCGCGCTTGGCTTGTAAGTGACTGACCGCCTGGTGGAGTGCGTATGCTGGTTTCATCGCCCCGTCTTTCATCCCCTCCATCATCGCCTTGTAAACCACGGATGCCACCACAGGCGCGTCAGCGTCTTTGATGGACCACATCGTCGCAAACACCGTTGGGAACCCAGATACCTGAACACCAGCAGCCAAATGCATCGCTTCCTCCGGGAGGTTCTGATCGCCCGACCCAGTCTGGCACGCTGAGAGAAACGCGATGCGTCCGTGTTTGAACTGCTGCTTCATTATTTCCGCTAAGGTGAGCTTGCCGTCTTGGAGGTAGAATCCGCTTTGGAGCGGGTTGGTCGTATCCTGGATGGCATGGCACGCCAGATGAATCCACGGGTGTTTGCCAATCGCACCCAGGACGCTTTCGACGGTCGCATTTTCACCGTCTAGCCGTTGCACGTCCACGTCGTACCTCGAGGAGATCGCGATGAGTTCGTCAATTTCCACTCCGGCGTTTGGTAAGGGGATCTGGCCCGGGGTGTTGGTTTGGCTGATGGCGAAGATACTAGAAAAGCGGCTACCCTCGGGGTGTGATCTAAGCAGAGCACTAAGCGACGGCGTGTAAGATGAGACCGCATAGTCGTGTAACTTGCCGCACGGCCCTATAGACGCATCGTAGCACCCCGCGGCGTGAATAGGAAGAAAGGCAAGCAAGCCGGTGGTGCACCAAGTGATATGCGGAAGCGTCGACGACTCTGCGGACTTGGTGGCGGTGTAGTACCCAAGGAACTCGAGAACTGGCTTCCCCAGATCAAACCACATCGCAGTCAACATCTCCTCAAAGGCATCGCGTCTCTTCACGACGACGCGCTTGAATTTCGCATGACGTTCAGCGTCTTCATCTTGCGAGCCACCACGGGCTTTTGGTACAAATTGCGGTAGCGCTGTGCACCACGCCGTAGCTTTGCTGTCGGTGAGCTTGTCCAGATGGAGATGTTCAATTGTTTCGGACGCCTTCCTGATCACCAACGCATGGCATTCCCCTTTGTACAGACTGACGAAGATAATGTCTGTATTGCGGGCTGCCCCGACAAGGTCGTTGACAGATTTCGGTTGAAGTAAGCTCTCGAAGCCGGGAAGATTTCGAGCGTCTCGTAGTAAGCTCTCCCATTCGACGACAAGCTTTCTATATCTTCGCGCCTTGTCGTCCAGCCTGTTGCTTCCGCTCGCTGCGCCGCCAAAATCCAGCGAACCGCTGACAATCTCAATCTCTTTGGCAACATTAGATAGTTTCGAAGCCAATTCTGGATGCGCGGCATGGAGATCATCCAATGAGGTTTGAAGTTGCAGCTTTTGGCCCCAGACAATAGATCTTCCTTGCTCAAGCCATTCAAGTGCTAACCCGAATTCACCAGCGTTGATAGCCGCCGTTGCGGCCTCCGTCTGGATTTGATCAAGGTCTGGTATTTGCTTAAGTCGCTCAGCAACTGGCTGACCAAGCCAAATATGCTCAGGTAGTATATGCAAGACAGATTTATATGCCAGGAGTGATAATGATTTGTTGTAGGGCTTGAGCATGTTTGCTAATCGGTAGGCTGCACCATATTTATGACTTGGCTTGCCTACAATGGAAAATGCACTAGCACAATATGCCCGTAAGGCATGAAGGTAAGGCATATTTTCTTGTCCAGATTGCATCCAGTGTTTCACATCCTCTCCCAGCTGCATAGAATCCAGGGCCTTCACTATGGGTGAGGGGACCTCCGCTACTGTGCTACCTGGAGAGGACTGCCATATAGTTTCCCAAGCATGTCCAAGTTTCATGAGGTAAAATGATAATGACGGGTGACCATCAGGTGCGGACTGCATTGCTTCAGTGTAGCATTTAATAGCTGCATGAAGAGAACTCAATTCTTTGAGTTTCTTGTACTTGGAGTGATGGGACAAGGCAAGATAGCAAATTCGTAAGTGCCTCTGTGGATTGCCTTTGTCTGTATGTTCAACAGCCTCTTGGTTTGCGTGGATGGCATTTTCCAAATCATGAATATTGTCTGATGTTTCAAATAGAGTCTGAAATATGCAACCAAGAGTTCCTTGATACATGGCCCTATTTGAACCCTCTGGTGGTGTCAAATCCAATGCTTCTTGGAGAAGCTCAATAGCAGTACATGGGTCTTTGATATCTCCTCTGTGTATTAAACCATCATAGTGATAATAATATCTGCTATACAGCACATTTCCCAGGCCATAGAGGTGCAGTGCTCTGTTGGCATGATGCTCTGGTGTATAAGCAACTGCTTGCTTGTGCATTTCAATGGATAACTCAACATCATCAATGTTCCAAAGTCTTTCAAATCTGTGAAGATATGAATTTCCAAGATTGTTGAAATGCATCCCTCTGTTGGTATGGTCATCAGGCACAAGACGCAAGGCTTGCTGATGGCAAGAAATTGAGTTGTCAATGTCCTCAATAATGCCACTACTTTCATAACAAACCGAGTAGGCCAATCCAAGTTGGATAAGGTAATATGGTTTGCTAGCATGTTCATCTGGTGTTGAAGCAGTAGCCTCTTTCAGAAGACTTAAACTAGTTTGCATATCTTTCATATCTCCAAAGGCCTGAAACTTCCGGCGGTATGCACCACCAAGGTTGCTGATGTGAGCAGTTCTTTCTGGATCATCATTTGACACTGCATCAAGAGCCTTTGAATAAGTTTCCAATCCATCCTGAAGATCACAGAATTGCTCAAAAGCATCATATCTGGACATCAATGCAGTAGCAAGTCGCTCAAGAAGCACAGGTCGACTGAATTGGCTTTCATCAACCATTCTCAATGCTGATTCACAACATGAAACTGCTTCTTGAATGTCTGAGGTATTACCAAATCTCTCAAATTTGCGAGTAAGAAATGATCCAAGCTTTGAGAGATATAAGGGTTTGTTGGAAAGTTCATCAGACATTAGTGTAATTGCCTTTGACATATTATTGATGCAGTTGTTCAGGTCATCAAGCTGGCCAGTGCTTTCATATGTATGCATGTGGGCAGTGCTCAAGTTTACCAACCAAGTTGGTAGATCAACATGATCCTCTGGTGTCAATGCCACAGCTTGTTGAAACAAACTACAAGCCTTTTGGATATTGATAGACTCATGAAAGACTTGGAAGAGACTCATATATGATAAACCCCAAGTGTTAATATACATAGCCATATTCATGTCATCATCTGAGGCAAGTGCAACAGTTTGCTCAAGGATTTCGATAGCTTTGTGAATGCTTTTGATATCATAGGTCCTATCAAAGTGGCTCTGGTATGCACTTCCAAGATTATGAAGATAGACAGAGTAATCAGGGTCAGATGCTGCTATCAATGAGATAGCTTGCTGATGGGCATCAATAGTCAGGAGCAGAGTGTCCAAGTCACCATTGCTGTTATACAGCAGTTGATATGAATTGCCTAGATTGCTGAACTGATAGGCTTGAGCTTCATTCTTTTGAGAGGCTACATCAATGATTTGCTTTTGATATGCAATAGCTTCCTGTAAATCAGGGAATTTTCCCCAAAGCTCAAAGCTGCTTTGCAAAGCCACAGCAAGATTGGTCAAATATGCTTGCTTGGTGGGCAAGAGACTGAGAGCTGCCCTGTTGAGCACAAGAGCCTTTTCCAGATCTGCAGGATGTCCTACATGCTCAAACTTGAGCCAAAGAGCCCGGCCCAGATTACTTAAGTGCTCATGCCTGCCTCCAGTGCCTTCAGGAACAAGACCCAGGGCATTGGAGAATGTAGCAAGAGCATCATCAAGTTTATCTGTCTCATTGGACAACTCGAAATGAGCTACCAGGGCATTTCCCAAAGCCTTTAGATAACCAGAATAGGCTTGCCTCTTAACAGAGGGAAGAGCACATAAGCTCCGGTATTTCAAGATGGCATGCTCCAGATATTCCACCTTTTTCGTGGCAGAGAACAAGCATCTCCAAGCATAGCCAAGTTGGGCGAGGCACTTCACAAGGTCTTGGCCGGTCAACTTCGCCTCAGCGGGCGTAAGAGCTCGAATAGTGTTGTGGAGGAAGAGTATTTCATCCTCTTCCTCCTCAGCATCCTCGTAATCATCGAGACAAGCCAGACCGAGCTTGAGCAGCTTTCGTGCGGCAAGAGTCTCGAGGTTGACCGTTTTGCCCTTGTAAACCAACAACGGGCCTTTATCCAGTGGGCCAGTCTACGAGTATTCAGGATAGAGACAGTCATGTATGGGTTGGGACAGCTGAACGCACCTCCGAACCATCTTGAGATTCCACGTCCTACCAGTCGGATGAGCTTGATCACTGTGAAGCAAAAACAATGTGCGCACCTCGAAGTCGCTATCTTCAGAATGAAGCACAGCACTGGAATCCTGTTTGATAAGAGTGGTAAGTGAAGCGCCTGGCGTCCGTATGAAAGGACGAACCTCTTCTACGCCATCGGCTAACTTAGAAGGCGTTTGCTCTTCCTTTGACGCGATGGCGGTCTGCCCCATCTATAGGTGGAACAGTTAACAGAAAACATGGGACATTGTTAGATTCAAGCCACTTTATTTGATCCCCCTGTTAGAGAAGCCTCCCTCGCTTCGAGACCGTGCTCCGTCTGCATGAGTAGTCAGAATTAGTACATTGATAAGGAGGACCGTAGCGTCGCGCACCATCCCCGATCCAAATCCACTGATATCCATTTCCTTCGTTCCCATTCCTTGAACTTCATTTCCGGCCTGTAGCATTTTCACCGAGTGATCACAATTTCGTAGATGGACTGATAGATCAAACCTCCGTATCGCTGTTACTTGCAGTGTGTTGGACAGTGGTGTTGCTGGTACTTCGACCACCAGGACTATTGGCCATCTTAGACATTTGAAGTAGACTGTATCGTTGTGTTACTTCGATCAACGTTTCGACGATGTTGAAGTTCACGATCAAGATGTGATCCCATTAAGCGCCGTCTTTTCACCCAGCGTTGCTTGAGCGCCCTAACACAGATGTTGACATACGTAGTATAAATTAGAAACCAAGAGTCGAATAAGTAATCATGATAGGCGATGCAATGAGGAGCTATGGATGTGTGTAGCTGTATGTACAAGATTCCGTGAGTGAATTATTTCAGTGGCATGCGAGTGTCCCAAGCGAGTGTAGAGGATGTCTATGTGTCCTATGGACACCGGAAACCAGATTGAAAATGAAATCGCAACGAGGTGGACGATGATTGAGGGGCAGGGGGTAGGGGTTTGGTTGAATAAATATGGCATGAATAACGCTGAGGAGGGACAGCGGCCCTCCGTGCGCGAAAGATCAGTACTCAGTCGTCGAGCTCTGAGATAAGTTGCAAGCGCTCGTGACACAGGCGGGCGACAACCGCTCCATCTATCGGTATGGAGTTACCTTGAAAGCCTTCAGGGTACGCGACCTGCGGAGAGTCCGGGTTCGTAAAATAGCTGAAGGAAATGAATTAGCATTTATACCAATGGTAGTAGAGAACGATGACTTACTCGGAACCCCAGAATCCGTAATGTGTCATCCCAAGGGCTCTTGCGGTGTATTCGTAGTCGTACGCGAACCCTCCAGGATAGAAGAACTCTATGACGGTGGACCGAGGTGTCGGGTTCATCCAGATGAGTGAGGTGAGCCCATTTCCATGTACGCCCATCATAATCTAATTTTATATGAGCGTTACTTCCGCTGAGAGGACAGGAAACCATACCGTTGTCTTAGCCGCCAACGTGATCTGCTCTTGTCTAGACATCTTGTCCATAGACACGATGTTCACCTCGTAGCCGTAGTCATCACGAAGTTTGTAGAGTTCCTTGACTAGCTTGTCGTGATCTGCAGGGATCAGCATTCGCCGTCCCCAGTCTTGCCGACTGATATAGGTAATGACGGGCGTATCAGACGTGCTTTCTCCGACTCTTTGATGGGTGTGGTTTCCCAAGGTTTTGGCTTCTCCGTAGGCAACGTCTACACCAGCAAAACTGACAATCGAGTGGCGGATGGTCATCCACCAGTGGACGCTTCCGGGGAGCCCGAAAGGGACGGAGGAAATGCGTTGGAAACGTTGGAAGTTGTAGCCATACATAACAGCCGATCTATCTTCCAGGATGACCCGGGTGAAGACAAAGGGCTTTTTGAGGTCGGCGCGGTCACGGAAGTCCTCTGCAAATTCTAAGGTAATAGATGGGGCGGAAGATAGGAGAGTCCACTGGTTCATGGCGGCATAGTCACGCCAATGAGCACCATTGAGATGGGAGAACATAATTCGACGAGGTGGGGGTAGTGAGGTGTGCCCTGTTTGACTGATAGCGGGGTCGAGCGCCGAATACGTCCTCCAGAATCCGAACCAGAGTTCTGCGGACCAATGATAGTAGTGCGTGATGCTGGTGAGTAGGTGAGTTTATATCCTCCGACTACAATGAAGGGAACGCTCACAATTGCGAGGGGTCGTTTACATAGAACTAGTCCCAAGTTATTTGACATTCTTTGACGAAATTGAGGAGACTTACTGTGACCCCGTCAATGATCTGAGCCCCCGTACCGAATAGCTTCTTTGCGGCCTTCGTGCTGATGACCTGGATATCCTCCGCGTCTGGTCGCCGACCCTCAATCTCTCCTGGCCCATTTTCTATGAACTTTGCTTTCGACAGCATAAGCGAAATGTCCGGAATCGATGCCGGCTCGTCGGAAACAATGTACACGATTCCATTCATAAGATACAAGCGGTCGAATATCGTCCATCCTGCCGGCATTCAGTTCTAAGCGAAATCGAACAAAGGGGCTCTGCAAAAAACATACCTGGAACATGAGCGAGAAGCTTTGTCTTTGGAACGCGCTTGTTCCCCCATGATAGTCTGGTTCTATATGCCTTGGATAGTGGCGCAGAGTCAACTTCTGCGTTCGTTTGCGAGGTGATATTGAATCCAAAAGGGACCGCCGCTATCGAGTTGGTGATTCGGTCGGGAGCCTGGAAGAAGACGAGGAGAGCAATCCATAAGGCAGACACGAACAGTATCTCCCTTGTCGTGGGCGCAGACCACATTGCGACCTGGCGAGCCCTGCGGTATTTGCAGGTCCTGGGTAATACAATTCGCAGAAGTCAGCTCGGCCAGGCCATGCCGTATTGGAGGCGTGGGAACATCGTTTCCCCTGGCCACAACCTTGATCATCAGTCGAAGACATCGATATCGACGTCGGTTGAGTGGAAGAGAGAAGGTCGGCGAACTCTGACTTTTTGCCTTCTAGCTTGAGCGTTTTCAGCAGGAAGTGGGACCCTGGGCGGTCGCTACCAGTAGTCGTCGGGGCGCCCGGTATGACATGTGTTCAATACGCCAAGCAAGCGCCATTCAAACTTGATTCAAGCGTATAAACGTTTGGGGTCGTATTAACACACGAATGGATACTCAAATGCTCGAGGAAGGAGATTGCACAGCAATAAATTAAGATACTACGACAACAACACGACCAAAGCCGTCTAGTACAAACATTCCATGGGTATGACAATTAATAATAGCGAGCAGCGAGCGTGAAGTCCGTACAATCTTGGGGTTCAATCCGGAAGGGGGTATAGGCCCTAGGGGAGGTGTATTAATCATGCAATCGTGGCAGGCGGTGCAGAGCCAGCCTTTGCCTTGATTTGGGCAGCGATTTCCTTTACGACCGAGACGATAGAAGCGGGATCCGAGGTGCGTGTGCAGGTAAGGGCGCGCTTGTAGAGATACTCGGGAACTTCAGAGAATTCCCGCTTCGTAGCTGCACCGAAGCATTTCTATATTCTCTCGTCAGTTATTAATAAACCGAGAGTTGATGGAAATTCTTACGCTGAAAAGCTCAAAGCGCTTGGAGAAGATGTTGAGCTTCGTGGTGGGATCGAAGAGGCCAAAAAAGTTGGCGTCGACACCAGCATCGACACTCAGGCCTGCGTTGATATCGACGCACCCCTCGATGCTGGCGCTAGCCGCTGAGACCGTCTGCCTTGCGATTAGCTTGTTGATTTCAGCGCGCTTGGGTTTGGCTGTGGTGACGGTGGCCTTGGCGTTTCCGTTGAGTTTCATGGCTACTTCGGCGCTGGCGTCGAGGTTGAGGAAGATCGTGGCCTTGGCGGTACCTCCGAGGGCGGTGACGCCGATGTCGAGCTGGGGGATCAAATGGGCTTCGAGGTCGACTTTGCCAGCGACGGTGGCGTCAGCGGAAAGAGTGAGAGCTAAGAGAAGTCGCGTCAATGGTTACAAAAATGGGAAGATCAATGAATACGTACGGGACTGCGCGGGTTCAATAGGGCCGACGGACTTCTGGGCTGCTGATGGAGGGAAGAACAACTTGACATTGTTCATCTTGTAGTTGAATGGAAGGTCAAGCTTCATGCCGAGCTCCATGTTGGCTTTGCCCTCGGCGACTACCTTGAAGCTGGGACCGACGGTAAGGATTCTGGGTATACTCAGTTAGAAAACGGCGGGTATCGAAAAGGCAGGATCACGTACCCCGGGAAGTTGAGTCCAGGAATACCGACGGGCGCGACGATGACTTTGTCGGCTATAGTTATGGAGCCCTATGAGTTGTGAGAATTGAGTAGATGTTCGCCTGGTAGGACCGAGCAAACATACTGATACTGATCCATCGAGAGCTAGAGTGCCGTCGATTTCTCCGTTCATTTCTATGATCAGATTATGAGCAGGGGTAAGGCAAAGAATTGGGTATCAGGTACGCACGGGCGAATATGCCGAAAGCGTCAAACTTGGGAGGAATAATAGTCCCAGTAGCGGCGATACCGACAGTGACCAAGGCATCCGCTTGCAAGCTAGCATCCGCCTTGATGGAGCCTTGCACCTTCCCGCAGGTGATCTTCTCGTCGAAGATGGTGACAGACTTCTTCGGGACTTTCAGGGGAGGGAGCTGAATGGTCTTGTCGCTGCTGAAGCTATTAAAGTCTACGGCTGTGATTAGCGCGAAGTTGACATGAAAAGAAAACTAGACACACTCTTGAAAGCATCCTCGATAAACGAAAACAAAGCTCTGCGGTGGACGGCCTCGCTCCTGCGACGGCCGGGAGGGTTGGGGGCTGGAGGCGTGATTGTAGCATTGCCATTCTCCCCGGCGACGGTTGCACCTTGGATGGCGATAGAAACGTTTCCGGACCTAGGATAATGAATGCATCAGTATGATCCGGTCCCGGATTTAGTCGGGGAAGGGGCAATCTCACTTTGAGGGATCGACGGCGGTAAAGTTGGTGTCGAGCGCAAGGCCACGAACTTGCGGAATGGCGTCCGCACGTCGAGTGAGCTTCGCACTGACATCGGCGGGGAGAGTCTGGTCCTCGTGGACCCACGACCGAGACACGCGAGCAAACGGTGTCTTCAAGCACTGCGGCGCGATGAGTATACGTTTTTAAGGCGCGAATCCAAGGATTGGACGTACGTTCTCAGGAAGACGAACTAATTTGCCTTCGGCACCGTTCTGGAGCAGGTGCTCGCAATCGCCGCCCTTCGTGCAGACGAGGCGGATGTCTTGCTCCATTGCCTCTTTGTCGCAGCCAATAATGGCCCAACCGGCAGCGGGAGTGATGTCGGAAATTGCATTCGGGGATCCCCACTAAGAAAGCGAATGTTAGTGCTGATATAGACGGAGAATAAATATCGTAAAGCGTACGATCTTCATGCTGCCCGTAGCCATACCGTCTGCGCTGGGCATATCATAGTAGCATTCACCTCTGGTACAGGGGATGGACCAGTCGTTTGTAGCCGCATCAACAGCAGGAAGAGAGATAAAGAAAGGAAGGAGAGCGAAGAGGGCGAAGAACATATTGAATGAGGGTGTATATAAGTGGTAAAATGGGTCACTAGGACGTTAGAACGAAGAGGTGGTATAAGAGCAAAAGGTAGAAGGAGAAAGTGGAGAAGGAGAAGGAGAAGTGAAGAGAGAAGATGCAGTTACTCTTCGATACTGCTCAGCATTAAATACTGTCCCATAGGTGGCGGTGATATTGGGTGTCCCCTACCCATAGAGCCATAGGGGATACTGTTCGATGTCGACACGACGGTGTTGCGCAGATGTCGCTGAACGAGGCGGCATTCAGGGATGAAACACTCCACAAACAGAAATCCCTGGACAGGCAGCGACCACCGACGTCACGTTGCGACTTGCAGCGCTAGAGGATGTCACTTTGGCGTACAGGTGAAATCCCCGCAGCATCTCCGGAGTCCATGTCTACTTATCGCCAAGGGGTCGATGCGAGGTCAATACTCTTGAATACGGGCGCCTAAATGCATGTCATCAGTGAACACGGTTACTGTTAGGTATCAAGGACTGTATGTCATTACCTGGCCATCAGCGTTGTCTCGACAGCTTCAGCCACCTTCAATACCCGTCAAAACTTCGACCTGTCCGAATTAGTAGGACAACTGTAAGCCAGGCTCAGATGCCGTGCATACTAGTACTTTCTAGACTTGACACTGAGGGTCCACGAGTTCGAGGGTAACGCACTGTTGTAATTGTCTGTGTGCATGCCTTTAGGCTTACTTCGTACACTGATGCCCTTCGTCGTTTAGACTATTACTGGCCGACTTCTCTAAGCTTCACAACGGCGCGAGCATACTATTACTGGTGGTGATGACTAGACCGTTTTTCGCTATCTTTGAAAGGCTGTAAGACATCATCGGTTCGTGCGGTTCACAACAGTTTACAGAGATGAGACAGGTGACACTCACGTCGTAGAATCCCAGGAAGGCAGCAGCCGCGCAATCGCAAACGAATTAAGGATCAGTGGCGTTTTCAGACAGGATAAGGAGAGTATCGGACTCGCTGACTGGACCGTACTCATCTCCAGTGCCCGCCTTGCCGGAACCACCATTGACTTTCGTGAAAACAATTGTGAGAGGTCAGTTTATCAGCCTAGTGGAATGAATCAACCCCTCAAGAAGGAGAATTGAAGGTGGGACAACGCTGAGTTTCATATTTTGGATATTTGCTAGACGGCGTTGGTGTAGCAGGGTAGGCGATTGGGACGATGGTGGTCTGCACGTGGGAAACTTCGAGATCGAACCCCTGAACGTGTAAGTCCCCCTGACCTCTCCTGTAACAACTTCAACGTAGAGGACACAATGCGCGACTGGGCAACGAAGGAGCAATACCACTACATTGATTCGCAAGTCCAAGGATTCGAGGACACGCAGGGGAATAAATCGGCTCGAAAATTGTGGTATGCAGAGTTCTATCAGCGCTGGGAGGAGAAGTGGACCTTGGATGCGATCCATAAACTGGTAAGGACCCCTCCAAGTCTTCAAGCTTCAGTCCCCCGCTCCTGGATTGGTTGACTGATATGAGGCGAACAGAAAATACCATCATACCTTCGCACACAACTTCAGCAGAGAGGAACGTACAGAGTAACAATGCCGGAGATGGCTCGCTACAAACCAAAGACAAGGTTGCGCACTCACAAGAATAAGGCCAGGTCTGGAAAGGCGAAGAAGACTATGTCGCGCGCTCATAAGGACAAGGCCAAGTCTGGAGGAAAGACAAAGTCTGTCCCGCGTGCTGGTACGGGCAGCGACAGACCTCAAACGTCGCGGGCAGTCAACGGATCTCACAGGCATACACGCTCGCCGCTGGCTTCTACGAGCCGTCATCAAGACTCGAGAACCAGCGCCTGCGCGCCAGCCATTAAGACAGTGGTTCAACAAGCAATAACACAGCCTGAAAACATTGACAACGGGCCGCAAGCTTTGCATGTAGAGGACGGAAATGACCGAGGCCCGATATTTGTCCAAGCACCAACGTGAGTTGCTTTCTCTTGAATAGCGGCTACGCTCATTTCCGGGCAGAGTTTATCGTACAACTTCGGGGAGTACCTTATTCTTGACTGTGGATATGCCCGGAATCCACCCATCAAATGTCATGCTGGTGTTCAAGGGCCAGCAGGTCTCGATCCATGCAAGCAACACCAGTATCGCAAGGGCGTATGAGTGGCAATGCAACTTGGATGTCCCCATTTTAGTGAGTTTTGACTCAAACGTGTCGTGTTAGGAAGGGCTCTGATCAAAGGCAGATGGGCAAGCTTCGATGTGGGATGCAATGTGGACGGCTTCGTATTGCAGTCCCCATTGCGGACGAGGCCAGCGGCGCCGAAGATGAGGCTCAGGCAAAGCGATTAGTATCGATCAGCAGTGAGTACTAAACGCAGCTAAGTAGGCAACAATGTCTGATGAAGTGACAGATAACTGGCCATGGTCATGAGACTCGCAGTTCGCAACTCAAATACTGGCAATGAATTGTCAATTTTTGGCCCGTCAGGAAAATTTTGCATCGATATCGCTACATGTATTTCTACGGGATTTTGCTAGCACACTATTGGATACATTGCATGTATCACAAATGTCAATGCTGTACCACGTACTCGACTTCACACTCGTTCCCGCGATGTAATATGAAAACTAACCTGAAGCGAGGTATAACCAAGTGCTGCCAACCATATATCCATCCGCCGATTTCCTGACCTTAAATTACAGTACTCAAGTGAAGGTTGACGTTGCCTCCCAATAAATACAATACTTATACTGACGCGCAAGGACCCTGTAGATAAACATACAATATAAATGGTAGGACCAAGCTCTAGATCCTTACGCCATTCCCATTGAATTCCCCATTCAACGATCCAGGTTTTGCGAAGGCTCCAGCCTAATAGGTCGTGAGTTTTGTTCATCCGGGAAGAAAGTCTTCGTCGCTTACACTGTCGAGCTCTACGGAGTCGTCTACGACTTCCTTCGCCACTCCGACGGAGATGACATGTCCACGGTTGACCGCTGTATCGTTCATTGAACTGGGGAATGTGCCTGACTTTGAGAACGTCCCGCTGAACGGTCCAACCGAGAGTGTATTATCTGTAGCAGCGGCGATGGTGTTTCTGCCGCCAACCATGCGCACCCGTGCATTCAGCACCTATCGTGCGATGTTAGATGTTGTCTAACCCAGCGAGCACTGATACTGACCACAAGCAAGCTGTTCGAGTAGAGCTTGGATAGAGCAATAGAGGGCGCAAGGTGGTAGTTATTGCTCTGGAAGGCCAAGAACAGCGCTAAATCCAGGACAGCGAACGTAGCACAGATCAACCCCGTCTCCACAATCACCCGAATGATCTTCGACAGGAGCACGTTCGTTTGGCGGAACCCGGTGCGCGAGATGTTCAGATAGTAAAGCATGCTTCCCGCGATCAAGACGTCGCAGAGAGCAGTCCCACCGAGCCACACCTGTGATCAGATGTGTGGTTTTAGCGACTGATTCACGCAGCAATTCACGCCACATACGATCGTTGTATTCCTGGTGTGGACAGGCACATTCGCAAAGTTGCCGATGAAATGCGAGTAGATCCCAGACCAGGTACCGGCGACGCCCTGGAGTATAGATAGCTAGCAGAAGCAAGTCAGCACCCACTCACTGATATGATGGATGAAATGTACTTACGAAAGCGATAATGCCGGGAAGCCACAGATTCTTGCTGCTAAGGATCCAGATGCGCCAGGCGAAGAATATTTGCGAAGTACAGCTGACTAGACCATTCGATTATTTCTTGATCGACACGCCTTGTCCATACTCTGACTTACTTATGGCTCCAAGGACAGGCACGCTGAACCACAGCCAGCCGACTTCCTCGAGGTCCTCGATGCTGCCCCAGCCAGTGGCAAAATTCCGGAACGCATCCCTAGTGGCCAGGACGGTCTGGAGGACCTCTATCACGAAGACGCCGAGGACGATTGCTTTGGGCCAGCGACGGTCATTTGGGAACGCTAGATAATACACGTCTGTTGGGTGGTGCGTTCAGCTCTGGAGTGTAACAGTTATCATGAGACGCTGACATGTTTGTACGGCCAGTGCACCGAAGAGACCCCAGTTGAAGAAGTGGCCTAGGAGCTTGTAATGATCCATCAGTGGGTGACGGACGATAATTTGCGACGGTGTACGCAACCAATGGTCCTGTGCTATGCAAAGTAAATTAGTTAGTTACAATTAAAGATTTCCTTGGGGATGACTTACAGCTCAGCGATGAAAGGTGGGATTCCAGGAGCGGCCATGGTTGGGAACGTGCTGCAACAGCGTCCTACATTACACCTTTTATGAAATTATTGGTTTGTTGGGAAACTTGAAGAGCTGGATCAAGGTCCAGTGATGCTGATGATTGATTGCGGAACAAAGACGGTGTATAGCTTTCCTCATCGCCCGGTATGTTGGACCATGCATCTTGATCTGTAGCTGAGCCAGTCAGATTGCCACACCTGGTAGAAACTGGCTCGGAGAAGCCATGGTCGCCTTGTGCCACGCTTCGGCCACGGGGAAGTGCTATTTGTAGCCTGATCGTGTTTACATACAGGTTCTGCGAACCCGGGGAGCCGGAGGCCCACAGTAAGGGAGTCGGTGGACGGCTTGTGCATGGAGGTGGGTTCGAAAACATTCTCTCAAACACCTAGCCACCGCACTCGCAGTGAATCATTTTGGCGATGAACTTGTCAATGTTAACACTCACAGTCACTTCAAGCGGGATGGGAGCCATTAAGGACTCCTGAGACTGGTACTCAGCCCAAGTTCACTAAAGCCGATAAACCGTAGCGACACGGCGTCTCCGCGCCGAGTTCTTATGTACGATTCTGATGCATCATGGATCAGTTGGGATCACTCTTTCCACCACTGGTGGTACCAGATGAGAAGTGGCCTTCAACTCACACGTCTGCATTTGCCACTGCTTGCGGTAAACATGCCCGTCCGACATGCATCATTCTCAGGCATCCCGTCCTCTATTGCCCGTTTGCAGCAACGCTACCACTTAATTCGGATTCACCATGTCGAATGAGTACGACGTCTGGCAGCACGTATCCGGCTATCTCTCTACCTCAGAGTTACGAGGACTCATGTCTGTGAACTACGCGCTCTATGATATGGCGATGGACGCGGTATACAGGGAGGTCAGCTGGCACCACATTGACGCTGATATGGTCAAGTCCTTGACTCGCCTCAGGTGAGCATTTGACTGTTCTTCGAAATCCAACCGGGTTTAACGTACCTTAGTGACCCTCGAGTAGCGAAGAGGGTTCATAAGCTAGATATTCGACTATGGTTTCTTCGCTTCCAGTTTGATGAATGCTTGCGAATATGTTCCTCGGTAAAGGCCTGGAAGGTTTGGCTCAGTCTATCCCCTTACTGTTTCATGATGCTTACATATCTGTATTGCATGGAACGATAGACCGATGTTGGGCGCAAGCCAACGACAGTGGAAGCGCAGCTGGCTGCGCTGCTGAAAGGTGGCCCAGACGTTACCGTCGATGCGATGCAATGTGCTCTCGAAAATTTGCGGGAGTTGTATGAATGTGTTCTTGATACTAGATGGTCACCCCTGCCTGTCGGAAGGGTACTTCGATCTTTATTCCACACACTCTCGCAAAACAACCTTCGAAAGCTGGATCTTCGGTTCCACGACTTCGACATAGTGGATGAATTGATTCGAATTCCGCTGAAGTCTCTCAGGGAGCTCTCGTTGGAATTCACCTGCTCTCCCGAACTTCGTCACGAGGTTTCAGTCGTTCGGCTAACCCAGTTCGCCAATCGAGTCGGACCCCATTTGACCATGTTCTCCTTATCAACGCCTCCCCAATTCGACTACTCGGCTTTTTTTGTTAACCTTGGAGAGTTTCCTCGCCTGCACAAGTTGGTACTACGCGTGGCCTTTAGTCATCAAATATCGTCCGAATCCCCTCTCTTGTCCTTCCTTCGCGCGGTCTCACCTCACCTCACGACTTTTGAGTTTCACCCAAGATTTTCTTATCTCAGTGATCCTTTATTCTTCACGTCTCTCAGGCACACGGAGGATGTCCTTTCAGACCTCCAAGTTCTCACCTTATCCAACGTCTCGGACTTCGATCTCACCCTCAGCCTTCTTCGTCGTTCGCAGGGGACTATCTCTGAATTAACAGTAAAGAGTCATCTTTTGGAGTTCAGCCAAGTGAAGGCCCTGGTGCTTGCAGCGACAGACTGTAGCCATAACGCGCTGAGAGCACTTCACGTCGAGGTCCAGGTGTTGTCTCCTGCTGTCCTCGACTTCATCGCGCGGTATCTTCCTTGTCTGGAGAATTTGCATATCCTGTACAAGACCGTTTGTGGGGGATATCTTGACCCCAAAGACCACGAAACGTATACCTCGGCAGATGGCGCTGTACGTTTCATTTCCGAACGTGTGCAATACTTCCTAACCACTCGATCCTCTCAGGTTTCCATCGACGGCTTTACACAGCCCATGCTCTCTTCTCCTCCCCGTTACCAAGATTGGGGGTTACGAACAATCCGTGTCTGGGAGGGCGACGTACATGACGAAATCACTACTGCCGACGAGGAGAAGATTATACATTCGCTTGCATGGGCTATACCAGGCCTTATGCTCACTCAGTAAATCGCTGTCGCCGACGAACCTCCGGCCTAGCATGTTTGTATAAGTTCATGTAATCCGATTTCTGTCTGCGATAAGCGTTTTCCTGTCTGCCCACACGCACGACACACGCAACCGGGCGCCCACTGTTCATCAACTTCGGCAGGCAAGACCTCGGCATAGGAATCGTAAGTATCTAGATACCTCGCTTTCTGACGGACCGGTGAGAAACCATGTTGTTCGTCCGATGCATTCACCGACCCCTTGCCTCGTTTGCTGAAGTGGTAACTGTCGATTCGCAGCCAGGACCTGGATATCGAATACTGAATGACCACGCGGTACACTACAGCAGCACTATTTTCACCCATCTTTCGCCCACGTCTCAGAAGCGGCGATTCCATCAGATCGCAATTCTAATTTGATTACATCGAAGATTGTCTGGAAGCTGCGCTACCGCTCTGTGTACCCACAGTTTACGCTTATCAACTTTGATTGTTTGATGGTGATATCGATGTAAGTGACTATTGATGTTTTCTGTTCTAGTATGGTGAAAATCCGGAACCATCACGAACATCTGTGAACCTGCCCAAATATACATTCAATCGCTGATGCTGAAGCTTGAAGGACGACGGCTCAGGGCTCAGATCCAGAAATAGCAAGATCGCTCAGGAGAGTCACCGTCCTAGCGTCTCTGCGACAGTAGCGCCGCGCTGTTACCCATATTGACCATCCTGGTCAGGTAGGGACCCACGCTGCGAGTATCTATACAAGGTATATATAACTGTCGCTGGTTCGAAGGTGCAAGCCCGAGTCAGACTTGCCCATCGAATTGCCCGTGCTCCATCCGTATAACCTGTCACTCTCTCGCATTCCCCTATACCAGCAATCCTGCGGTCGACCTTAGTGACCCACACGAATACGGCTTCGATTGACATCTTGCTCAAACTGGATCACGCTAACTCAAATTCACACGTTGGGATTTAAGGGGACCATGGAAAGATTTATTCAATCCAGAACCCGTATTAATGTAGTGGTAATAAATGTCCCTGCTTGTTGTATTAATGTGCGGCTTTGATAAGATCTGCTGCTCGTTCAGCGAGTGTGTAAACCAAAGATTGTGGGTGGCATTCGGGGATCTGAGGCTAGAATTTCCAGAATGAGTGAGTATACGGGCTAGCATTAGAAGCATCGAAGGTATACATACGAAAACGGAGGCGTCAACGACTCTAAGTCCCAAGGTACCTTTGACACATAAGTCTGGGTCAACCACGCCCCACTTTGCATCCTTCGGTGACATAGAGGCTGTACCAACGGGATGGTTGACGGTAACAGTAAAGTTTCTGGCGTAGGTCATCATAGCTTCGTCTGTGGTGACACCGTTAAGGGCGCCAAAGGTAGCGGAGACGAACCCAGCCCAAGCGGGCGATTGAACGAACTCCTGACTGTCCTTCATCACCTGGACCATAGCCAAAAGGTCGAATTCATCTGAGTAGATGGCTGGATTGATCAGCGGCTTCTCAAAGGGGTCCGCGGAAGCAATGAATATTGAACCCTCTGGAGTGGTGGCATTAAGCATGCATAGTCCCACCGATAAAAGGGAAAATACCAACTTGACGCAGGTGATACGACTGCTGTTAACAAAGTCAAGAAGTTTCCGGTCGGTGGCTGAGGAATATCCCCAAACTGCGCGTATCCGTCCTGTTGATGGGTAGCGTCACGCTCGAGTCTTGTGGGCGTAGAGCGATTGATCAACGACGTACCACGAAAAGTATTTCCGTGTGCGCGGAAAGTGGTCCTGACGACGGATCGGTGCGATTCTTGAGTATGGCGGAGTCTGGCGGTAGTCTGAGGAATCCGAGAGTGTTTGATGGCGAATTGACAAACAGTCCCGTTCCCGTGGTATTCCACTGTTCTAAGAGCGCTCCAAATACAGATTGGTCACGTAAGACTATGTCGAAGGTTCCGTTTGAATTGACAGAAAAGTAGTTCGGGAGCATGGGGTGATCAGCGAGCCTTTGACCGACGTCGGGAAGGTCTACGATCGAGTGGACGCCAAGTGCATTCAACGCCTTCTTGGGGCCAATCCCCGAAAGCTGGAGCAACTGCGGTGTACCCACTACACCAGTAGCTAATATGACCTCGTATTTCGCATGAACCACGAAACAAGGGCCTAGAGAGTATAATGATTATCATGTCGAGAGTCATAGTTACTGCTTACTTGTTGGGCCGTTCGATATCTCAACCGCCTTGAATTCAGGCGTATCTTTGCGATAGCCGGTTTGTATTAGTCGAGTTGCTTGAGTATGAAGTACGATGTCAAGGTTTGAACGCTTTTCTACCGGTTTGAGATACGCAGTGGCAGCGCTACTCCGTGTGTCCGTCGCAATCGAAGCCTGGAGATAGCCTAGTAGAAAGACAAAGGTCAGTTTAGATGCCATGCACAGTCCAGAAACATCGTACTAAATCCGACAGAGTCTCCAGCGTTGATGTCTTCGTTGAAGCGGAATTTACCGCCGACTTGTCTACTTGTATTGATAACCCGGTCGTCCAGTTCGGAGGGAAATCCAGCGAGACTGACTTGCACCGGCCCATTCCCATGAGCAGCTGGGATGACCTGACCGGAAGTATTATGGTGGTCGGCGGGGGCAACTAGGCGCGACGTCTATAAGGAAGGCGTCTGTGAGTTGTTCGAAACGCCCGCGTGGACTTTGATTATACCTTCAGGTAGTACTTTTCGACGGATGGCCAAGACCACCCCTGATCTTCCGTAATATTTGCCCAATTGTCCCAAACGTCATTCGAGCCCCGGTTCCACGTTAGCAAGTCTATGAACATATGTCAGGTTTCCTGACAGTAATAGCTTTCCTTACTCACTTATAGAGCTACTGCCGCCAAGCACATGACCCCGAGCGTAATGAAATGTGCGATTGAACATGTTTTCTTGTGGTGTCGCCGTGAAGTTCCAGTCTACTTCGGTGTTCGGCAAGGAAACACCCAAGAACGGCACTATGCTAGCCAGGACACCTTCATTACTGGTTATTGTCAATAATCAGTCCGTTCCGCACGTTACGCGACAAGCCAATGTTACCTGCCACCAGCCTCAATGACGAGGACTTTCGTGTTCGGATCCTCAGTGAGCCTGTTAGCGAGGACACTGCCCGCTGTTCCACCTAAAGACAGAGTCAGCGGTAGCGCTATGAACACGAGGAGGGAGTTGGTACCTCCGACTATGATGAAATCGTATGTGGCGTCATGGACATCTCGCGGTGTCTGGAATATTTTGGCCTCCGAAACGACTGCGCCCAGAGTTGAACATAGCGCCAGTGCGGACGCAAAATGCTGGGTCCGGTAGAACATGAATAGAGAAATGATATTCAGCGGGGGGTTGGTTGCCCTCTCGGAGTGTTGCCTTCGAGATTTTATCCACCTTCAACAGTGTGGGACTCGAATCCACGGTGTGGGCACGCGGTCGTATGGGAGGATTATTCTTTTCTTGGAATGCATGAGGGGTCCAGTCACCCAACGGTTGATCATCATTTTATTGATGTTTCAGTCTGGTACCTGAGTGCGCACTTAGACGAACATGCATAAGCGACAAAGAAATCCATGGGATTGCGAAGACACTAAGATTGTACTACAAAGTTTATCTAGCAGGCGAAAGGCGAGGTCTTGCTTGAAGGGTGGCGCATCATGCACTTTCCGCGATGAGATCTGCCGCCTGGAGTGAAAAGAGTGTCAGCGACAACATGTCGGCGCCTTGACGAGAGAAGTTACCTTTTCGGCAAGAGCGTACGCCAGAGTCTGGATGTTAGCGGATATTTGCTACAAGGAACGTGAGTGACAACGACAATGGATATCGAGGTAGGATATACCAAAGGGATGATGGAGCAATCGACCACGCGCAGGTTGCTCGTGCCATACACCGTGAGCTTACTGTTGACTACGCCTCCGTCTTCTCGAGGCAACATGGAGGCCGTTCCAACAGGGTGATGCACGGTGATAAGGGTGTCCCTCACATACTTCCTAGTTGCCTCCACGTCTCTCAAGGCCTCTGGGGGAGGTACCACTTTGGACCGCACCCAATCACCCAACGGCTTCGTTCCATATACGCGCTCAGTGAATTGGATGATTCTGACGAGGACATCCAAGTCTGCAGGATTGGAGAGATATTTCTCGTCAATCGCCGGGTGCACGAGTGGATCCGTGGTGGTGATATGAACAGTGCCGCGATGGAATGGATGGGTGTAAGCACAGAGCAAAGTCATATAGCGCTTCGTCGCGTCCACCTCAAGACCCGGAACAGGGAAATGGCCGTTGAGATTGAGGAGTCTAGGAGATGGATCAGCGCGTCATCGCACACAAAGTCTAGGAGGACGTACTGCCCCATTGGATGATCGGGGTCCTTAATCCAAGTGCGCATGATATCGTACTGCTTCTGAATTCCACGTTTGACGTCTGGATGGGTGTGCTCGAATACCTCCGGGGTAGCAGAGAGATTAGCCTTCTCTTCCCAGTCAGCCAATTCTGACTCAGTGGTCAGCTCACGCCCGGGGATGAAGGCGAAGCAGGAGGAAGGGATGCCCGCGAGAAGGCCCTTCTGTTGCTTACTATGTACACGAGAATTACATTGAGCCATCTCTGAATGAATTATCGCAAGAGGTGGGGACTTACTATAACTCTTGGTGCTTTTCCAGGCCTTCGGGGCTACGGAGGACCTCGAGGCTTTCTACTGACTTATCGACCTCAACGATCGTGGGCGTTAAGGCGTGGTCCTCTACACGTTATCATTGAATACGCTAGGCAATGGTGAATGAGTATGCACGTACGAAGGTTTTCGCCGACTCCGGGTAGATCGATTAGGCATTCGATTCCCAAAGGGCCTAGAACGCGCTTGTCTCCAATGCCCGATAATTCGAGGAGCTGAGGTGTTTGGAAGGAGCCTAGAGATTCATCAGGAGGCGTGAAGGAAGCTCCGAAGAAGAAAAAGGTACGTGCCTGCTGAAAGAATGACTTCCTTGGCGACATCAATGATCGCTGTGTCGCTGCCACTAGCAACTGCGACGCCCGTGGCTCGCAGTAGTCCATCAGCTTCCTTAGTAAAATGAACCTGGTTGTATACGCGTAAGGGGTAACACGGTGC
The DNA here is from genome assembly GCA_012980535.1 of Pleurotus pulmonarius. Classification (NCBI taxonomy): domain Eukaryota; kingdom Fungi; phylum Basidiomycota; class Agaricomycetes; order Agaricales; family Pleurotaceae; genus Pleurotus; species Pleurotus pulmonarius. The sequence continues at coordinate 2,916,462 of SJKF01000005.1, forward strand.
CAAAGAAAGAGAGCAAATGCCTTCGTTGCTGTTACACCGGTGACCACAAGTAAGTTTGCACGGTCAGCGTTGGGAGCGTAGTAGGCAGTTGCAGAGTAAGACCGAGTTGCGCTGCTCGGTTCGACTGATGTTGGGAAGAGCACAGCGCCAACGTTTCTACCGTCGCTCTGTGATGGAATTGCATGAGAACTGGCTATGGCCTCGAAGAAACGTAGCCTACATTATCTGATCGCCTGGGAACGCCGCAGGCCTCTAAGCTGGCGAGCAGAGGCAAGTGCACCTCCGCTAAGTGGGGAGGGAAGGACTTGGCGATAGGACCTTCACGAAGGATCTATCATTACGCTGGAAGAAAAATTGAAAATCAAACATACCCTTGTCTCCATGCAATGACGGAACAGGACAAGCGGCAATCTGTTTCGCCTGCTCGTCCGGGATTGGTAATGGAATCAAATGCTCGCTCTACCGAAGAGCGTGTTAGCAGCGCTACGAGAGGTAATTAAATGGGGTACCTTCTTCATGTAATGGAGGAGCGTATCCCAGGACCAGCCCTCGTTGCCTAACTTTTCAAAGGCGTCAAGCTCCTCTCGTACTGGGCGGACGGAAGCCAGAAAATTGAGCTACTAAGCATCAGCGTGCGTTATTCAATTACGAATCATCGGTGCGTACCAAGGAAGATCCACCCAGACCTTTGCCGCGCGATTGCAAGACCTTGCGATTGTTGACATGTTTTTGCGGGACGGTGTAAAATATCCAATCGAATTTTGGGTTGTGGATGGCCCGCGCCATCATACCTACGTAACCACTATCAGTGCCGACTCCTTTTGAATAGCGAGGGGCCGCGAACCTGGAACGGTGACCTCTGGCTCATGTTCATGATAATCGCCTGCCTCGATGACGCCGACAGTGTAGTCAGGATTTTCCGAAAGTCTGCCGCAAAGTCATAGCAGTAAGATCACCTAAGCATTGTCCTGATCTTCGTAGGACACCTACCGTGCTGCAACGGCCAGGCCTGAAGTACCACCACCGACAACCAAGTAGTCGAACTTGGTGCTGGCAAACTCTTGGAAGGATAAGATAGGCATGCTTGACTAGGCTAGTGTCTGAGGTCCAAAGCCTGCGACATCGACTCGATATATATGCCCCACATGTTGATTTCATCAATAATAATATCGTCCAGACTTGAAAGATGGGTCAGCGAAGCACCCACAGGCCATCCGATCATCAGACTGCTCACTGCATTCTGGTTTCTGATGTTGCGAAAGAGTCACACCGAACCAGACCAGGAGCGCAGTCGAGCGGCGGTCCTATGATGACCAACATCAGTAGATGGATCTGAACCTGGGATTGCAAATCATGAACGTACTGCTTCGACATCTCCATCACGGGAAATCCAGAAAATGCCTTGCCTCAGTATGAGAGAACATCATCTGAATCATTTGACCCTTGTGCCGCTTGCGGCACACATGACACGTGGTTTAGACGCCCAATCATAATACGGGTCACCAGCCTTCGCTCCTCCAAGTCTCAAAATGGCCTTCTGTTATTGTCGTTTTCGAAATAGTTGAGACTCCGACGAAAACGTTCAAAAGTGGCGCCAATCTAACAGGCAAAATTATTCAACGCTTATCTCACTTGTAACTCACCCGATTCCTTCAAACCTTGATTATTCTATGTCCACTACGCCATCTCTAGTGAGCCCCGTTGAAAACTCCAGGATCGGGAACATCCTACAATGGCTCGTGGATGCTCGTCCGACCTCCATCAAGCAATTCTGGCAATGTCTCGTCGTTTAACGGTCAAGCACATTGCGGAATACACCGACTACATTCGCTATACGATATTTCGGATTCTGTCTGACTACAGATGCAAGGAGGCCGTCGCTAGTGTAATCCGCCAGTAGAGTTCAGGGGGAGGCACTATCAGCTACTTGTGGAAGACATTCAGGTATGGCTCTATTCTTCACATCAAACACGCACTAATAATATATAGTTCCTCAAGGGACTGGTCAATTTCTCTTCTCGTCTGTATCTCAACGAGCTCCAAGCACCTCTTCGTGTTCAGATGCTTTTCAGCCCTTTCTACTGCCTTTGGCGCCACCTTTCCTGGATTCTGCCTTCCTGTGCACCGGACGACGAACCATGACCAAATGATGGAGGAGTGGGTACCAAGGCAAGGCGGAAGTATTGCTGAAGAGAAAACTAGTACGTGATTGATTATCGGACTCGGGTTCCGGCGAGCATTCTGCTCAGCAAGCTATATCCATCTCTTTTTGCACTATATCAATGCTCTATTTACATGCCTGTACCTACCGCACATAGCTCCCTGACCAAATTGCGGCCCAAATCGTTGAACAAGGATGAACAATGCTGAAAACACTAGCAAGTTCATATTTTCATATACCTATGAGACTAGTACTGGGGCTCAATAGAGGTCACGATTACCGTTAAGTTTATCTTTGGTTCAAGCCAATACGACGGTTAGTTCCTGAGATATTTGCTGAATAAGTTTGGTGGTCCATGGCGCGACATTTCTTCGCGTCAGAGCGGAGTCTCAACTATTTCGAAAACGGCTATAAGTGAAGGGCTCAGAGGTCAACAATCTTCATACACGGCACATATCCAAGGGAGCGACAGTGAGCTTAGTTCAACGTTGTTGAAGCCGTGGAGTGGGGGTCCTTTCCTCCGCTACTCCCCTACGACTCCGACTCCATGCTTTTGCCTCGCCATAGACATCAACTAGTAGGGCAGCCTAGCACCCACTGCACAGTTAGTTCGTCCGAATGCCCGGAAACATATACGTTGATGTCCACGATCACATTTGTAATTTCGCTGCGTAGACAGAAGCCTCAGCACACACAACGTTTATCGAAGCACCGAGCAGTAATACCTTGGTTTTATATGGCAGGTATATGACAATTGTGTCTAACTATCTCTCAGATTCTTGCAGAGAGCCGGAGAGACGGCAAATCATTGGTATCTTTTGAGGTCTCGAGCGCTGGACCTTTAGCCTCCATGTCGTTGAATGATAGAAGACGACGACGCAGATGTTTGCTGGGGGTGTCTTCTGAGATATCCATGGAACACGGAGACTTGGTAACTATTCATGTCCTTGTTACTCGTGCTTGCATGTGTCCATAATGTCCACACGGGCTGATGGATCGAATCGGGTTCGAATAACTACTGAAACCTCCTCCGCCCCTTGGCTATGTGTGGATCATGTATGTCTTGCGAGTGTCACTGCGAGGGAACACTTCGGCGCGCTACGGTCACTACTTAGTGTTAAAAGTCAAGTCTCACTTGCGTGTGTACAACATATTCTTATAAATACTGACAGATCCTATCGGGGGGTCATACGCTATACATAGTCATCATGGAGATATGATAGCCTAGATTCTCAGGCCATTCTTATATCCATCACTCAACGAGCCGGCTTTATCGAACGTCCCAACCTAATCGGGCGTGAGCTTCACATAATTATCTCGGAAGGGAAATGTTCTCCACTTACGTGGCCGAGCTCCACAGAATCGTCGATGACTTCCTTCGCCACTCCGACGGAGATGACATGTCCCCGGTTTACCGCTGTATCGTTTGTTGAATTCAAGTTGGAGAATGTGCCCGAACTTGAGAACGTCAGGGGCACAAGCGAGAGTGTATTATCTGTACCAGCGGCGATCGTGTTTCTGCCGCCAACCATGCGCACCCGCGCATTCAGCACCTAGGGAGAGATGTTAGACGCTGTTTAACCCAGAGAGCACTGATACTGACCACAAGCAAGCTGTTCGAGTAGAGCTTGGATAGAGCAATAGAGGGCGCAAGGTGGTAGTTATTGCTCTGGAAGGCCAAGAACAGCGCTAAATCCAGGACAGCGAACGTAGCACAAATCAAACCGGTCTCGACAATCACCCTGATGATCTTCGACAGGAGTACGTTCGTTTGGCGGAACCCGGTGCGCGAGATATTCAGGTAGTAAAGCATGCTTCCCGCGATCAAGACGTCGCAGAGAGCAGTCCCACCGAGCCACACCTGTGATCAGATGCGTGGTTTTAGCGACTGACTCACGCAGCAATCCACGCCACATACGATCGTTGTATTCCTGGTGTGGACAGGCACATTCGCAAAGTTGCCGATGAAATGCGAGTAGATCCCAGACCAGGTACCGGCGACGCCCTGGAGTATAGATAGCTAGCAGAAGCAAGTCAGCGCCCACTCGCTCATATGATGGATGAAATGTACTTACGAAAGCGATAATGCCGGGAAGCCACAGATTCTTGCTACTAAGGATCCAGATGCGCCAGGCGAAGAATATTTGGGAAGTACAGCTGACTAGAACATTGATTATTTGTTGATCGACACACCTTGTCCGTAATCTGACTTACTTATGGCTCCGAGGACAGGCACGCTGAACCACAGCCAGCCGACTTCCTCGAGGTCCTCGATGTTGCCCCAGCCAGTGGCAAAATTCCGGAATGCGTCTCTAGTGGCCAGGACGGTCTGGAGGACCTCGATCACGAAGACGCCGAGGACGATTGCCTTGGGCCAGCGACGGTCATTTGGGAACGCTAGATAATACACGTCTGTTGGGAGTGTCAGCTCTAGAATGTAACAGTGATTATGAGACGCTGACATGTTTGTACGGCCAGGGCACCGAAGAGACCCCAATTGAAGAAGTGGCCTAGGAGCTAGTGATGATTTATCAGTGGATGTCAAACAATACTTTGCGACGGTGTACGCAACCAATGGTCCTGTACTATGCAAAGACAGTTAGTTAGATACAATTAAAGATATCCTCGCCGCTCGGGGATGGCTTACAGCTCAGCAATGAAAGGTGGGATTCCAGGGGCGGCCATGATTGCGGAGTGACGTGTGGCAACAGCAGCTACGCTGCACCCTTTATGAAGTTATTGATTTGCTTGCAAGGAAACCTTGAAAAACTGCATCAAGTCCCAGCGATCTTTGCTACCGCTGATGTTGATGGTTGGCTCCGGGTCAGATGTGTTGCGGCAGGTGGTCATGGGCACAGTAGCACTGTGTGCGACCAATTGCGTATGAGCGTCCAAGTGAGCCGGTCAAACCCAAGATCATCGCATCATACAATCGGGGTACTTCTGTACTATCCTGGCTGGCACATCAGCCTACAGGAGCACATGGGTGTGTACCAGCGGCATCCCAAAGGAAATCTTGAGCCTTATCGCGGTGTTGACACGACCTATAACAAAACAGAGCATCGAAGGGAGCTGTAGGTTATATTTATACCAGGCACACAGCGTGGATGGGCAATCAGTGGTGATAGGCGATAATCGATGAAACCGTACTTGAGTTTCAAGCAAATACCGCCCTCAACTTATGCGTTCTAAGATGGGGGATGCTTCTGGCTGGCCAAAGCCCTCAGCGTCTTGGGCGAACTGTCTTGTGGCTGTCACGTTCGTTCAGCGAACGCCCAGCGCTAGCAAGCGCCTCGGGTTAACAATTTACCGGTTTACCGAAGTTTGTTGATGTTCCTCGGTTTTTTTTTTTTTTTTTTTTTGTTGAGCGTTTGTAATTAGCAATTCTACTCCGTCAATGCCAGAGTGCCCTTGCCCGCTGGAATTCTCAGGCCCGTTATCCTGAGACGCCTCGACTTGTACCGTGTAGCGTAAGTGACAACCGCGAGGAAATGCCTTTACGCACGATGTGTGGGACTCGAGACCGGTCTTGAAGCTCCACCTACCCCCCCTCCTGGTGTTGCCTCGGCCTAATACCCACTAAAACCCCGCTTAATTTAGTCCAATTTTTTGGGAGCTTGTTCTCATCATTGAGGGTTCCCCTCCATGTCGACAGCACTACTTTAGTCTTAAGTCTATGTTTTCCGAGGCCTTCATTGGTCATTTCTCGGTCTAGGTCCAGCCTGGCATTTATTGTTGCGATCCATCTGTTATTTACTTCCTGGATCGAGAAGGGTGTGTTCTCCTTTTGGATTACCCTTTCGCACCTCAGTTTCCATATGAGGTGTGCAGACTCTGATACCAGTATTCTCCATAGTCTCTTACCTCCTGAGTCTCGCGGTTTTTTGTCCTCGCTCGATTTCGTTAGGGCACATGTTACGATGTTCCCAATCCATGGCTGAGTCCATTCTCTGCCGGTTCTTGTCCAGAGTTCCTTAACTAGGTTCCATATCTGTTCTTGCCCTGGTGTTTCGCATCTGGATAGTATATGTGCCATGTCCTCTAATGCGCCTGCACAGTGTGGGCATTCACTTCTTTTCTGCAGCTCTTCGGAATAGTTCGCTTTTAGCCAGTGTGTGCCTACGTTGTATGCGTCATGTGCTACCATCCACAGGTAGTATCTGACCTGTCTGGAGAAGTCTCTATTGCGTATTGATTTCCAGATTTTCCCTTCGAGCGGGATTTCACCAAGGACTTCCTCCACCTGGTTCTGTATCGTATCAATCATAGCTGCTGTCCTTCTTCTTTCGCTTTGGTGCGGGTCTTCAACTTCAATTTCTTTAATCGCTTTGTACGCCAGGCTTTGTGTCATCATCGATAACTTGGCTCCTGTTACTCTTACTCTTCTTGGTATGTCAGTGTCTATCAGCGCTTCGTCGCCGTGTGTTTTGTTTGCCCCTTCATTGGCTAGTTTGTCGGCCGCTTCATTTCCTTCGTGCCCATTATGGCCTTTAACCCACTTCAGGCTTGTGTGCCCGGTTCTGTTTCTTATTTTTGCTACCGTTAGCTGTATCAATTCCCTGTTTGCTTTCCCTATATAGCCCGTATCTTCCAGGCGAGCCAGGTTCTTCGTTAGTGCATCAATTACATATCTTGAGTCAGTTTCTATCTCGAGGTTTGTATTCACATTGTTAGTGGTTGCCGCTAGCACGGCGACCATTTCTCCCGTTTGGTTTGTTTGGGCCCACTTTTGCGGGACTCTGATGGCTTGGTTCCTTGCATCTCCCGGCCCATAATAAACTCCCGCTCCTGCTGCCGCGTCCTTGGTGGTTGCCCTTAAGCATGAGCCATCCGTTGCGACTCTCGTTGTTGCTAGCACTTCGTTCCCAGGATCGTTTTGCTGTTCCAGGTCATCCACTGTCTCCCCTTTGGTAAATACTCGGAAGGCATCTTGAAGGCTTGTTACTATTGCCGAACTTTTGTTAAAACTATGCCACCCTCCCTGTCTTTCTTGCTCTACACCGGCGTTGGCCTGTTCATTGATTCTTCTTGGGTCCCACTTTTGGGGCAGTTTGTCCAGGAGCTGCTTGGCTCTCTGGAAGCAGTCGTGTGGGTGGGAGCATTTATATTTGTTCCTTGCTTCTGTGCATCCGTTGCATTTGCATCTCCTGGATTCCTTATGGCTCTGACACAGGAGGTTATTCGCTTCTCGTTCTGCATCACCTACCAGCCTTACATGGTGCTTTATCCGTAGGCATGTGCTCGCGTTTGACGTCGCGGCCATCCTCAACCTTGAGTTCTCTCTGGCATGAAACCAGATTGGCATTTCTCTTGCCGCTTCTTTTGTTAGCATAAATACTTCAAGCCTCGTCCCGTATTTTAGCGCAGTAGTTATCATTGTTCTCAGCTCTTTTGGGCACTCGTTTGTTGCTCCACTGAGCTTTGTCCTCCAACTCTGGAGGAACATGTTTCCCCTGGTTTCCAACGGCACTCCGTCATCAGCTTTCCTTGCGTTCATCGCTAGTATCTTATCTGCAAAATTTGCCCATAACGGGCGGTTCCCCAGCTTCAGGTAATCTTTTATCCACATTATTTGTATCGCTTCATTCCTTGCGCGGATGTCGAGTACCCCTTGGCCTCCTTTTTCAACCGGCGCATATATCAGTTCCTCTTTTATGGGGCTTTTCTTCTCTCCCCAGAAGAATTTTCGGACCCTTCTTCTTAGGCTGTCTTCGACCTGTTTTGGCATCCCTTGCACTTTGGTCAGGTACTGTGTTCTTCCCCCAACTACCATTTGGATGATTAGCTTCCTTCCCTCGGTTGTGGGATGTCCCCTTTCCCATCTCTCGAGGTCCTCGTCAATCTTTTCTATGATTGGCGTCCACGGCGCTTCTTGGCTTCCTCTATTCCCGATCCAGGCTCCTAGGATTCTTGTCAGCTCTCCATCTGGGAGTATTTTCATTGCTGCGGGTATTTCCTGGTGGGCCGGGTCCATTCTTCGATCTCGTACAACTCTGGCTCTGTAGTTTTCCCCTCCTATTGGCAGGAGTTGCGTCTTTGTTTGGTTGAACCTTGCTCCTGCTGCTATGCACCACCTGTCGAGTATGTGTTGCAGTGTTGTGAAGTCGTCTTCTTCACTCAGGAATACTGTTGTGTCGTCTGCGAAGAGGTTTGCCACCAGTTTTTCATCTGTCCCTGGTACGTCTATCCCTTTAATATTTGATTTCCTTATCGCTATACTCAACGGCTCTATTCCTAAGTCGAAGAGGAGGCAGGACAGGGGGTCCCCTTGCCGGACACCCCTTGTTACTTTAAAGGGGCTACTCAGGTGTCCATTTATCATCACTGCGGTGTTTGCATTTTCGTACAGCCCTCTGACCGTTTTGATGAACCGTTCAGGTATTTTGAACGCTTTCAGAACTTGCCATAGGTAGTCATGCTCTAGCTTATCATATGCTTTTTCTTGGTCTAGCGCCACTATCATCCCATTCTCCTCTGTTAGGTCTGCGTAGTTTACTAGCATTTTCAGGAGCTGCGTCTGGTCATGGATCCTTCTTCCGGGTACAAAGCCCGCTTGGCTTTTGTGCAATAGGGTTGGGGCTGCTTTTGCTAGCCTTATAGTAAGTACTTTTGTCATCAGTTTATAGTCCGTGTTAAGGAGGGTAATAGGCCTGTAGTTCTCTATCTTTTCTTTACTGCTCTTTTTGTAGATGGGACACATCCAGGCTTCAGCGAAAGTTGACTCTGGCAGCAAGCCATGTTCTTCTATGTCGTTGAAGGCGGCTGTCATCATGTCCAATATGTTGTCCTTGTTTTCTTCGCTGATTGTTTCAGGCTTAGGTATTACCTTTTTCCATAGTTCGTAAGTTGCGCCGTCGAGGCCTGCTGCCTTGTGGTTGCTCGACAGTTTCAGGGCTTCTCTTACTTCGCTCTTTGATATCGGCGAGTCTAGCACTTTCTTTGCATCCTCACTCGGTTCAGTGTCTATTATTCTTAGGAGGTTTCTTGTTACTATTGTCCTTTCAAGTTCATCTCTTGTCTCCCTGCCGTCCTCCTGGAGCTTATTGTGGTAGTTTCGCGCAAGCTCTGCCATGCTTTTTGAGTTCCTTTCGTACTCAGTCACAGGTCCTGTCTGATCTGGTTTTATCAATGCATACATAACGTCTCTTGGTTTAATTTCCCTGTTTGTTTGCATCCACGTCCTTGTCATCTTTTCTCCTTCTACTCTGTCCATAATGTGGACTTTTTTCCTTGCTTTCTGGTGTCGCCTTCTTTCCATCGCTGTCAGCTCATCAGCCTTTTCTATAGTTCGGCGGATAGTTTCCTGGGTTTGTTCCTTTTTTGCTAGGTCTTTTAGGTCTCGCTGCGCCTGCTCTATTTTCTTTTTGATCATTGGTACAAGGGCTTTATCGCGTTCTCGTGCATATTCCAGCATCTCACGCTTGAAGCTCATGTATGTTACCTGTGGGTTGTCTGTTTGCGTGCGTGCGGGGCCCATTGATTTGCCCCTCTCTGCCCATTTCTCTGCAATTTTGCGTGCATTCTCCATGAATTTCTTGTCATTTAGGACCCTTTCTGGGATTGTCCATCGCCCCTTTCCTATCTCCGGCGCATTCTCTGTCGTTACCTGCACGGAGACGATCCAGTGGTCTGCATTGCTCAGGCCTGACGGCCTTATTTCCCATTCTCTTGCTTTGCTTAGGGTCTTATTGGTGACGTATATCCTATCTATTCGTGACATTGCCTGTGGATCACCCTCGTTTGCCCTCGTTTGCTTAAAGGTGAACCTTGTCTGATCTGGGTATACTGTTCTCCAACCGTCACGCACTCTTAGCTCTTGTTTCAGTTTATCTAGGGCTTCAGTTGCAGTGTTTCTTTCTGCTCGAGCTGGTAGTCTGTCTATTGCGTCTTCTACAACATTAAAGTCACCTAGCATTATGTCAGGCCTCCTTTCGTTGGGTTTTGCTTCAAAGTACTCTCGTATTTGGTCCCAGAACCTCGCATTATCTGTTGTGTTGTTAGGTGCATATATTCCCAGAATCGTTAGCTTTTTGCCTGTATGTATTGTTGCGTTTACAATGATTGCTCTCCCGGGTATTACTTCGGTGCATTCGGCGTGTTCTGCATCAAACTCTCCTCTGTTGAGGACTGCCGCGATTCCCGCTCTTTGTCTTGGGCTCGTCGGGTCTGGTGATGCTTTAACTATTAGACGTCTCCCGAACAGATTCTGTATTGCCTGCTGTCTTTCTTCATCCATGTGAGTTTCTTGCAGGATCATTATTCCGTATTTGTTTTCTCTCATTATTTGATTTATCTTTAGCCACTTCTCGGTTGGGCCGCCGCCTTCGCTCTGGGACGACGCAAAGCCTTTCATGTTGAAAGACGCAACTCTGACGGTTGCTCGGTTATTCCTCCCCTTCTTCTTTTGTTTCTTTCTCGTGCTATTAGCTTGTGCACGCGGGGGGTGGGCGTGTCCTGTTTGCCCCATTTCACTTGGGTGCCCTTCGTCTTGGGCTGGCTGCGAGTTTGCGGCACGCTGGCTCGCGCCTCGGTCGCCCGGCAAGGGCATATGAGCAGCACGCTCTAGTGTTTCGCTGTTGCCTTGTGTGGTTTCGCGTTCAGCTTCCCTGGGCTGGGCGCCGGCTACGGAGCTGCCCTCCCCTCTGCATGAACGTTGGTGTATGCCTGTGGCCGCTTGCGCGTTTCTTGTGTAGTCATTCGTAGCAGGATTCTATTTGGCTGGTAGGCCTGCCAGCCCTATCAGCTTTTTGGGGGCAGCGCAGTGTTTCCCCACATTCGGGTGCAGGTACTTCACATACGCTTTCAGTGGTTAAGGCCCACTTGGTTCCCCCCAGAAACCCTGCCTGCTCGAGACTTACCTGTCCGGCGAACCGTCAGTAAATTCAGCCTCGAGCTTTCACTTAAACGGTGCTGTTAGTTCCCTTAGATCAATTTACGGTCCCGAACCCGTGCAGCACATTCATTAATTAGATACTAGTGTAAGCTATGGTGTGTGGCGCGTCTTATTCTACCTTGACTCTTCCCCCGGCTCTATTTTCCTTTTCTCTTTTGCCTTTTCGCTCTGCTTTACGCTCTTTCCTATTTGCGTCCGGTGCGTAGGGGGGTTCGGGTCTTACGAATTCCTCGGCATCGGGAATCGGCCCCTTCCAGTCTAGGAGCTTGGGGAAAGGGCATCCCTCGCTACTGTGGGTTTCTGCCTTGCACCATACGCACCCCACCTGATCCTTCGTCGCCGTTAGGGTTTTCATGTCACCGATGTCGAAGGTGGTGCTCCGTATTATCTTTAGCCATTGCCGGTGGTCCTTTGGGTTATCATGTATTGGCCGCCCCGCTAGTTGCCAGATTGGTGTCTCCCTCCCCTTCTCGTCTTTCCGTGGGATATACGTTAGGCTCATCGATGACAGGGCGACAACTTTCCGTTCTAGCACGGATTTCCCAACGTTCTTCTTTGATAGGGCGCCGTTGACTTGTCGGGTGAATGTATCGTCGTTGAAGAGGGTGTTTAGTATGGCCTCTAGGGCCTTCTTCATCTCATTGATATCGGATGTTACGCACCCGCCATCGAAGTTCGCTATTACCCACGATGTTGGTGCTTCGTTTGGTACCGCTACCGCGTGAAACGCATACTTTTTTCCGTCGATTTGGAACGCGAAGGTCTGGCGGCGTATGAGCGTCTCCCGTAGGCTGCTCGGGACATTCCCGGCTATGTATGCGAAGGGAAGGGCAAAGCGTGCTTTTGCGGGGGGGGTGAATTGGCTCGTAGGGGGCGCGATTGTTATCTTGCTTCCTTCAGCTCCCCGTAAGGTTCGCAGGAAGGTGAGGACTTGGTCGGGGTACCTAGGGTTTCCCTGCGTGAACCTGTTCCCTGCACCCATTGGTATTAACATCACCGTGGAGTCCCTTTTCTCTTCGAGCTTTTTCTTAACCGTGTCTTTAACGTTCCCCAGGACTGTCGACGCTCTATAGACTATCTTGGGCAGCGGGTTTGCAGTAAACGGGATAGTCGTTGCGGAGGGGTTTTCTTCGCTTGGGATCATCTCCCAGTGGGGATTGTCTCCTTGTAGGTTCTCGGGAAGAGGCGTGCTGGTGCTCCCATTAAGCCTGGCCTTGACCATGGCTGTGCCAAGGGGGGCTTGTTCCATCGTTGCGGCGTCGATTGTTATATGCTGTGTCGACGCAATCCCTCCTGGGCTCTCTGAGTTGAGGCAGCTGAAGTCAGGCGGCGCGCACGGTATGTATCTTGCTTTTGGCCTGGGCAGATTCTTGAGCTTCCTCCGTTCTCCTGCCGGCTGCCCTCCCTCGTCATCTACCTGCATTCGGTCCCTTTCTGCTTGCGGGAGCTTCCTCCTTAGCGACTCTCCTTCAGGCGCTGGTGCACGCGTGCTGTGGGTGTTGGTGTCGCGGGACGTTCTTGCTCGTTTCATTGGATTGTTGGCTGCGAGGTCGGGGTGTGTCTAGTCGCTTGGTTTTCCTTAGGCTTGTTTGTCGCTCGATTTGCGTCCTTTCCTTTCCTTTCTAGCTTGCCATTTTATCACGTTGCTCTCGCTATTGGTCATAGGCTCCAGTTAGGGTATGCATATATTGGACGGCGTTGATACTAGGTACGTAACTAATAAGGGCGGGGTCGGGGTACGTTGGTGCTGCCATTTCGGGCGGTGTTTCCTCTGCTGCGTCCGCCTCGGCTTGCCCCCCGGGTGCGGCCGCTTCCCTTTGCCGCTGCCTCCTCGTCGCGCTTTGCCCGTTCCGCTCGGACTTCCCTAGGGATTGGCCCCTTCCAGTCGGCTACCAGTGGAAACGGGCACTGCTCTTCAGGGTGGGTGTCACTCTTGCAGAAGGCGCAGGAGTCGTACACTCTCTTGTCCTTGGTTCGGGGGGAGAACTCGTACATTTCGTCAATGAAATATCGGTGGGCTGTTATTATGTCACGCCAGTCATTGAACTCAATGCCGTTTCCGGCCACCGGCTTTGCGAAGAGCTGCCATACTAACACCTCCTTTTTTTCCCTGCTTGTTACTCGTAGTGATGTGCTGGGCTGGGCTCTGAGCCCGCAAGCCCGTATTGCCCAGCCCACTTTCAGCCTGGCCCGGCCCGGCCTATCGTTCAATAGTTTCGGGCTGAGGTAGGCTTTGGGCTCGGGCTTTGAATTTCCTGAGCCCAAAGCCCAAAGATCAACTCTTCGGGCTTTTAATTCGACGGAGACCACCGAGCGATCTATACAGAACATTCAGCCACTTCACAACAGTGGGACTCTGTTGCTTGATTTGGCATCCATCAAATCATGGCTAACGCCGCCGGCACCAATGTCCGCACTAAACGCGCTGTCGTTCACTCCGCGAGAGTCATCGACCCTTCTAACGTTGGCGAGAAACAACTTCCCTCCCACAAGACAGCTCAAGCACGCGAAATCCAACGCTTAAAGGACATAGAAGCCGCGAAAGCATCCCAGGCCTCAACTAGCACCAGCCGCAAACGAGGGATTGACGAGGATCGCGTGTCTGGCAACAACTCAAACGAGGCTGAAGCAGTCAGCAGTGGGGAATCACTTCAACGACAAAGTAAGCACCTTGATTTGCGCTTATACTAATGTTTAATAGTCAATCTAGATAAAAGGCAAAGACGTCAATCAATCGTGGTCTCAGATAACGATGAAGCGAACGATACCCATGAGAGGGAGTCCCAAGGTGCATCTCTTCTTCACCAACGTTGATTGCTGATCAGTTTCAAGTAGAAATTGAATCCAACGGCGACACTACAACAGCCCAGAATTCGACCATTTCCACTCCCCCCATTGATACAAACCAGGTTGGCAGCGACGGATTCCTGGCAGATGTAACGATCCAAGATATCGATGATCCAACAGCACAGCGGGAAGATCGCAGCCGGGATATCAACCAATTCTTTCAGCGTGTTATCAAGATCGATAAGAAGGGGTATCGCCAGTGCACGTTGTGCAAATTGTACGTTTACGATGATTCCTATTCATTGGCGCTAACTACTGCGAGTTACCACAGAAATATCAGTGCGCATAACAGTACACTTCGCCGACATCTAGAAGCACACCATAAGGTGCGATGTATTCTATTTGGATTGTCTTAGTACACTCACCGTACATTCAAACAGGCAAAGTACCGTGCCTGGTGCGCTGACAATGAATATGCATCTAAACTACCTAAGGACCGACAAGAAGCAAAGGCGGCGCAAAATAACTCGCTCACTCAGCAGAGCCTCGGTGGATATCTGACTGACCCGCCCATTGTCTATTCTGATGAAGCGTTCCGAGCGGCGGCCATCCAATGGCTCGCACAGGCTGATTTGGTGAGTAATCATTCTTCCCGAGTGAGTTTCATTGATAGTATCTGCGTGCTGACAGTCATCTTAGCCAATACAGGCCCTCGAACATCCGGCCTTCAAGAATATGATGGATGTTGCTGCACAGGCAACGAAGGGAGTTCATCTCCCCACTCGCAAGCGTACTCGACTCGAAATTATTGACACGTTCAAGCGTGAGCTAACCAAAATTCGAGACCGTTTACATGTAAGTTACTTGCTGCAATCAAAAGTTGCGCACTAATGCTCGGCTACATTTAGAGTGAACTTGTCAAGGGCCGCGTCAGCCTCACTTGTGACGGCTGGCAAGCATCGAATGTAGATGCATACTTTGTGGTGACAGGCCATTGGATCGAGGAGGAGGCGCCTGGTATTTGGCGCCTTCGCATGGGCCTCCTCGGGTTCGTACAGATCAATAACTCTCACAGCGGCCTTCGTCTTGGCCAGGTTCTCTTCAAGATTCTCAAACGAGTGCGCATTTGCGATAAGGTTCGTCGCAAGCAATTTACGCTCAACCTTTCCCTGACTTATATATAGATTGGCCATGTAACTTGCGATAACGCTTCAAACAACGGAACGATGCTCGAAACACTCGAAGAGTTGATAGAAAAGGAAGGGTACAAGTTTGATTCAAAAGCCCAGCGTGTACGGTGGGTTCTAGACAAAATCGTGCTTGCATGGGTGTAATATACCCTCATATATTGTCGCTCAGATGTTTGGCACACGTCGTCAACCTCGCAACTCAGGCCTTTCTGACGGAATACAGCAAGTCCAAGCACTTTGACCCCGAGGCCCCAGAGAGTGATCTTTTAGTGGGAAACGGAGGTCATCGTGATGAGATTGGTCTCATCCGTACTATCTCAGTCAAGGTGCAATATAACTTTGTCTGTTTATTAACATGTAGCTAACTCGCTGCAGGAGCACTCGTCTGCAACCCGCAAGACAATTTTCTTCGACCTCCAACATCAGCACAATGCCGACACAGATCGACGGCCCCTTCATCTCAAAATGGACATGCCAGTCCGATGGTCATCAACGTACCAGATGTTGGAACGCGCGGAATCGCTTCGACCGGCAAGTCAAGTACGCCACCCTGGCTATATCTAACATTCATGTCCAATTTGTAGGCAATCACCGATTTCATCTATGAGATCGTTCGACTCGAAACAAATGCTGAACGCCGTAACAAACTACTCACCCTCCTGCTTGACGATTCGGAGTGGGAGCGAGTTGGTCAGTGTCTAGATCTCCTTGCGGTGAGTCACAGTGTAACCTCTCTATAAAGCTAATACTATTGCGAACAGCATGCGGAGGAAGCTCAGCAAGCCTTTTCGTCGGATCAAGCGCCGTCCCTTCACCAAGTCCTACCTGCACTCGAAAAGCTCCACCGTGCATGGTCGACACGTGCGGAAAAAGATAAATATGTACATTTCAAACTCGGTCTTGATGCTGCGCATGAGAAGATTCAACAGTACTACGAGCGTACCGCAGAATCTGATGCCTACACCTTTGCCATGTGTGAGCCGTGTTTATTTATCTAGCTCATCAATCCTTTTACTGACACGCCACAGTCCTGAATCCCGATGATAAGGGTAGATACATTCGAGCACGCTGGGGTGAAGACCTGTATAAAATTGCATATCAGCGTCTCGAGGATGAGGCGAGCCACCTTCTCTTCATTATCTGTTAAGGCTTATTGATCCATTGTGTAGTATCAACGGCGCTACGAGGATCTATGCAAGCAGGGGCAAGCTGCTAGCTCATCAGTTCACCAGCGCGGAGCCTCCGCAACAAAGAAGAAAAATCGCCGACAACGAGACATGTCAGATGATGAAGATGACGACATAGACCTTCCAATTTCCAGCACGGTTCGTCCGGCCAGCAATCCATGGACTAGTGGATTCAAGGCCTTCTTCGACGCTCCGGACTCGAGGGGAGGAAAGCCATTGGTGGAGTGGTGGGGGGTATGCTACTCCGTTGACTATTTAATATTGAGGATATCTGACATGATTTTCAAGCTGAATGCGGCTCGCTTTGGAGAGGTATGGGCTTCACTGGCCCGCGACTACCTTGCCATTATGGCCTCGTCGGTCTCAAGTGAACGTGCGTTCTCATCGGCCGGAATCACCATTACCAAGCGTCGCAATCGGTTGAAGGGTGATGTAGTTGAAGCCCTCCAGTTCCTCAAATGCTATTATCGCCAGAATCATTCCAAATTAAGCACAGAGCAGGTTCAAGACGATGCAGACTTGATGGAGGACATAGATGATGTGGTATATGCTTCGACTGACAACGCGGATGATATAGATATATTAGATATAGGGCCTTAGCACGAATAAATGTCTTCAGACTACCCCAAGCCCGAGACTGAAGCCCGAGCCCAGCCCAGCCTATGCTCAGCCTAATAAACAGGCTTGGGCTTCAATTATTGCAGGCCCATGCCCGCTCAAGCCCAGCCCAAGCCCGCGGTCTTTGAGCCCAGCCCGGCCCAACCCATCACTAGTTACTCGTGTGCTGTGGATTTCGAAGGTGTCGAGGACGTCGCGGACCCGCTCGTCGATGGGCCGGGGGGGTTCTACTTTGGCAAGGCAGGCGTCGACGTGGTTGCGGAATCTGGTATCTGCTCCTAAGACTCTCTTGAGGGCGGCAAGCCCTTGGTGGATGGCGGCGGGGTCTTCGCTGACAGCCTGCCCTATCATGTCGGCAATGAACCAGGACCTCATCTCGGGGTCGAGCTTTAGGGCTGAGAAGGCGATCTTCCTACCGTCGATCTGGAAAGCGAAAGTCTGGTACCACAGGATATACGCGCGGAGCTCTGGCGACGCGTGCTGGAGCAGCAGGATGTGAGGCTTCGAGAATTCCCCATGGTTGCTGACATCTTGCTTTGGCGGGTCGATGATCCTTAAGCCCTCGTTCCCTTCGATCGCGAGTCCTTTGAGAAAGGCCTCGATGTCGTTAGCCAGGTTGGGGTTCTCGTCTTTGACCTTGTTTCCTCCCCCGTAAATCAGGAGGGCAATGTATTTGTCGGGGTTAGTTCTGGCTGCTTCGGCTGCCGTGTCCTTTATGCCTTGGAGGAGCGCATCGAGGGACTTAACGACCTTGGGGTAGGTCGCTCTGGTGTACGCGATGCGGGACGCGGTTGGCTCGAGTGGTGGGAGCCCGCTGCGCGAGGACTGCGTGTGTGGGTTCGTAAGGGGGGGCAGCGCGGGGGGCGTGGTTAGCTGGGTCTGCGCCTGCTGGGGGGGCTGGGCCTGCGCTGGCAGGGGGGGCTGAGCCTGCGTCGGCTGGGAGGGTTGGGGAAGTTGCCCTGCGCTGCTTCTGTCCACCATCTCAACATCGCCCCGGGTGTTTACCTGTTGATGTTCCTCGGTGACTTGGCCGGATATCAATTGTTGCATCCATCAACGATGATCTTGACTCAAAGTTCCACGAGAGGACCTCCTGTTGCGGCATCCTGATCACTGTGACCAGTTCTCAGAATAGTAGGAAACGTTCACACTAGGCTTCCTATGCCTCTTCATGTGGCTCACGCGTTTCCTTCTTGCGGTCTCTTCTCAGTTCATGATTGTTCACGCGCAAGATTGCCGTATCCCAATGCCCTGACGCACCACAAACCTTGACTTCTCGGCTTCCAGTCCCACCTTCAGTTCCCCCTCTTGTTCGCAACTGTCTGGCTCAGAATTTTCGATCAGAACTCACCTCAGTGCAGAGGCCATGGTTTTCAATGTTTTCGCTTGCTGTCCGGGTGCTCGCATTATACCTGTGGCCAGGTTTTACCGACGGCAACCTCGATAGAGTCACAAGGGGTGTTCTTTCAGTCTCCGAGGTCGCTCTGTGTACTACGTGGTCAACTGCTGAAACTCTTGCCCTCATCTGAATGATGTATCCAATACCATTTTGATGCGTCAACTCAAGAAGTATGGACCAACGCGGCATGATCGACGTTCATTTGGTGTTCATTGCTTTCTGAGTCGGCGGAAGCTAGCTTTTTGAATGTGCTACATTGTTGTCAGCTTCCAACACGAGCCCCCCTTACAGCTCAATTCAGCCTCGCGGTACCGCGAAACCCCGTCGCTTGTGAAACACACCAGAGCATACGGCTTCTGCAAAGTTCCTGAAGATAGTGGCAGATAGACCGCGCGTTACAAATGGTCTTGTTCAGAGCATATCCCATCTTTTTCATAATCGAAGGTCTCGCTTACAGTCGCCGACAGTCCTTTCGATCAGATCGCAGTTGATACGGTAAATAAGTTACCTTGCGCACGTCGCACACCAAAGGTCTGGGGCATTGATAGCTGATGCTGATGTATGATAGCGAGTAAATCCACTGATGCTGTAGAAATAGCCGTTTCTTCGCGGCTACTCGGGCGTGTGAGATAGCAGTAGACCCTCGCAAACGCGCGAGGGTGTCGTCTCATTGATACTACCTATTTAACTACGTGCGAAACAATCATATGTACTTCTAACTATAGCGTGATAAGATAACCGCGTGCTCAGATTCGGTGAGCCACTTGAAACTTGCAACGCTAACTCCAACACACCCCTACAAGTGTTACACCGAATCTAACCGTGCGAACTTGTTAAGTCAGAAAGCAGCTTCATCGTCGCTGTCGGAATCGAGACCAGCAACCATCATTGCCTCTTCTGATTTCTTCCCAGATTTCTTCTTTCGCTCCCACGCTAACCTCTCGGGACACTCGGACTTGTAATGCCCCTTTGCGTCGCAAAAATAGCAAGTGACATCAGAGGCAGCCACAGCCCGGCGCGGGCGCCCCGTCGTTACTGCCAGCGCTTGATCGACTGGTTCTTCTTTCACCTCGGGGGTATCGGCGGCTTGGCGAGTTTCTTCGTTCAAAAGTCGCGTGATAACGTGATTCAGGGTGAGGAGTTCAGGGGGGGTGGCGTCGAAATTGATAATGACAGCACTGTATGCGGCGGGGAGTCCCATCGTGAGCGCGAGGATTCTGTCCTGGTCCGTAATGTTGATTCCCGCTGCCTCCATCCGGAAGGCCAATCCCTGCACCTTGCTTATCCAAGCCTGCATCCCTTCATCCCCTTTCTTTGCCGTGAGAAAAGTCCTTCTCAGCGCCAAGGTCGTCGCGAAGCCGGCGGCCCGATGAACCCTTTTCAACGTGGCCCAAATCTCGGCCGGGTCCCGCGATTGCATGTGCGCCAACTGTCCGTCCTCGACCCTGAGAATGAGTTCGGCTCGGGCTTCATCCAGCTTGGGTTTCTTCCGCTTGTCCCGCCATTCCTTCCATGCTGCCGCAATTGCATCGTCATCTTTTCCTGTCTCGTCAACTTCGTGCTGCACCAAATCCCATAGCCCCCGCTTGATTAATACCGCTTCCATCCGAACGACCCACTCGGCGTAGTTTGAATCGTTGAGCTGCGCGAAACGGATCAGGTCATCGGCCATATTTGGTAAGTTCTTCTATTCGGTTCTTCTATTCTTCTACGGGGATGTCGGACCCGTGACCGCCTTCGAACGTGATGAGATGGGAGGATGTGATAGGACGAGATAAGATTTTTGTCGAGAGTATGCTGCGCGTTTGTGTAGAAATAGCCGTTTCTTCGCGGCTACTCGGGCGTGTGAGATAGCAGTAGACCCTCGCAAACGCGCGAGGGTGTCGTCTCATTGATACTACCTATTTAACTACGTGCGAAACAATCATATGTACTTCTAACTATAGCGTGATAAGATAACCGCGTGCTCAGATTCGGTGAGCCACTTGAAACTTGCAACGCTAACTCCAACAGATGCGGTATCTCTACGAGGCTGGTGGACGCGAAGGAGATCAAGATGCGGCGGTAAGTTCCGCGACCATCCTGCGACACTCGCAGTGGATACGGAATTACTGTTCGTGAGTTGCTCAGTTCGTTCAGATTTAAACTTCACATTCAGCAATATTAGGTAGCAGGCTAAATCGATCAGGTCGAATCGCGTGCCTAGTAGTTTAGAGCTCCCACGATTGAAGAGCTGATTCTGCGCGCGTAGTTTACTCATCGGGTAACGTACCTTCCTTGTCTCATCAGAACTCGCGATTGATGCCACAGAGCAGTCACTGATGATCGAGGATCTCTCGCACTGCGACTGGAGATGGAATTCGAGCGCTGAAGCGAGTCCTAACAAGTGACGCCTCCAAGCCGCGTCCTGAATGGTTGAACTACCCACGCTCCTTTTGCAGGTAGGGTAGTAACAATGTAGTAATAGTCACATCAGAGCGGAGTTATACATTGTGTTGATAGCATCAGTCCGCGCGGAGTTCAGCGGAGATTGCCTAATATGGTAAGTCACAATGTAGCCAATAAGAACCATCCGCGCGGAGGATCCTGCACATCGGAAAGGCCGAGAAATTGTCCGAGCATGTGTGAAAACACCTTAGCGGAGGAGGCGAGGTAGCTGGGGTGTTTCCAATGATTCCTATACAGGTACATTGATGCAGGGGGCCAAAATCTCGGCACATCGGACCTCCGATGCAGGCCGACGTTTTGTGATTTGGGCCAAAACTGTCAGGCAGTGGGTAGCCAGTACATACTGCAGTATATTAGATGGTACTATGACCAAAACATTAGCACATCGGACCTCCAGTGTAGGCCGATGATTTCCGCTTTGGGCCGACGTTTTGAAGCGGTGACTGAGGGACATACATTACAATATACTAGATGATATCAGGTATCAAACACTGGCCCAAAGAGGCAAAGCCTTGGCACATCGGACCTCTGCCTGAGGCCGATGATTTCCGCTTTGGGCCGATGTTTTGAGGCGGTGAGTAGCCGACACATACTATAGTGGACTAGATAATACCAAGTCCCAAGCTTCATCACATCAGAGCCTCACTTGAGGCCAATGATTGGTGCTTTTGGGCCGATGATTTCCGCTTTTGGCCGATGTTTTGACTCTGCAATATGAAGTCCAAAGTCTCGGCACATCGGACACAGAGCGGAGGCCGATGTTTTCCACTTTGGGCCGATGTTTTGAGGCAATCAGTAGCTAGCATATAGTACAGCACACTACATGGTACTATGTTGAAAACATGGGGACATCGGACCTCCGATACAGGCCGATGTTTTGCGATTTAGGCCGATGTTTTCAGCCAGTAAGTAGCTGGTATGTACTGTATGATACCAAGTCCAAAACATCGGCCCAGATAGGCAAAACGTCGGCACGTCGGACCTCCGATACAGGCCGACGTTTTGCGAACTAGGCCGATGTTTTCAGCTAGTAGGTAGCTGGCATGTACTATATGATACCAAGTCCAAAGCATCGGCCCAAATAGGCAAAACGTCGGCACGTCGGACCTCCGATGCAGGCCGACGTTTTGCGATGTAGGCCGATGTTTTCAGCTAGTAAGTAGCTGGCATGTACTGGAGTATACTGTATGCTACCAAGTCCAAAACGTCGGCCCAAATAGCCAAAACGTCGGCACATCGGACCTCCGATACAGGCCGACGTTTTGTGAACTAGACCGATGTGTTCAGCCAGTGAGTAGCTGGGAAATACTATATGATACCAAGTCCAAAACGTCGGCCCAAATAGCCAAAACGTCGGCACGTCGGACCTCCGATGCAGGCCGATGTTTTGCAATTCAGGCTGATGTTTTGTGCCAGTAGCTAGCTAGTACCTACCATAGTATACTGTACAATACTACACCGCAATCACCGGCCAAAATGGCCAAAACGTCGGCACATCGGACGCCCGATGTAGGCCGACGTTTTGCGATGTAGGCCGATCTGTTAAGGTAGTCTGCTGCGAACACATACTCAGATATAATATGTACTATCAAGTCCAAGATGTCAGCCCAAGTAAGCAAAATGCTGCCACATCGGACCTCCGATGTAGGCCGATGTTTTGCATTTTAGGCCGGTGATTTCAGCGTCTGGGTAGCTATTATATACTGTAATATACTCTATAATTTCACATCCAAAATGTCAGGGCAAATAGGCAAACCATCCGCACATCAGACACCCAATGTAGGCTGATGTTGTGGCATTCATCCTGAGGTCTCGGTGGGCAGGTACATTGGTAATATACCGCAACACTGCACCATGATGGAACATCTCAAGGTATTTCCCGCTTTGTAGGGAATATGAATGAGATTAATATAAATGTATTCACCTACACTTGCGGAAGATTGAACATGTTATTGCGACAATGTGGAAGATTGAACATGTTAACAGATTTGCGCCAATATCATTTCAAAAGTAGTGTCGCAAATCTGTTAACATGTTCAATCTTCCACATTGTCGCAATAACATGTTCAATCTTCCGCAAGTGTAGGTGAATACATTGAACAGATTGCGACAATGCGGATGATATTGGCGCAAATCTGTTAACATGTTCAATCTTCCGCAAGTGTAGGTGAATACATTTATATTAATCTCATTCATATTCCCTACAAAGCGGGAAATACCTTGAGATGTTCCATCATGGTGCAGTGTTGCGGTATATTACCAATGTACCTGCCCACCGAGACCTCAGGATGAATGCCACAACATCAGCCTACATTGGGTGTCTGATGTGCGGATGGTTTGCCTATTTGCCCTGACATTTTGGATGTGAAATTATAGAGTATATTACAGTATATAATAGCTACCCAGACGCTGAAATCACCGGCCTAAAATGCAAAACATCGGCCTACATCGGAGGTCCGATGTGGCAGCATTTTGCTTACTTGGGCTGACATCTTGGACTTGATAGTACATATTATATCTGAGTATGTGTTCGCAGCAGACTACCTTAACAGATCGGCCTACATCGCAAAACGTCGGCCTACATCGGGCGTCCGATGTGCCGACGTTTTGGCCATTTTGGCCGGTGATTGCGGTGTAGTATTGTACAGTATACTATGGTAGGTACTAGCTAGCTACTGGCACAAAACATCAGCCTGAATTGCAAAACATCGGCCTGCATCGGAGGTCCGATGTGCCGACGTTTTGCCTATTTGGGCCGATGTTTTGGACTTGGTATCAGAAAGTATACTCTAGTACATGCCAGTTACCCACCGGCTGAAAACGTCGGCCTAAAGCGCAAAACGTCGGCCTCCATAGGGTGTCCGATGTGCCGACGTTTTGGCTATTTGGGCCAGCGATTGTGATGTAGTATTGTACAGTATACTATGGTAGGTACTAGCTAGCTACTGGCACAAAACATCAGCCTGAATTGCAAAACATCGGCCTGCATCGGAGGTCCGATGTGCCGACGTTTTGCCTATTTGGGCCGATGTTTTGGACTTGGTATCAGAAAGTATACTCTAGTACATGCCAGTTACCCACCGGCTGAAAACGTCGGCCTAAAGCGCAAAACGTCGGCCTCCATAGGGTGTCCGATGTGCCGACGTTTTGGCTATTTGGGCCAGCGATTGTGATGTAGTATTGTACAGTATACTATGGTAGGTACTAGCTAGCTACTGGCACAAAACATCAGCCTGAATTGCAAAACATCGGCCTGCATCGGAGGTCCGACGTGCCGACGTTTTGGCTATTTGGGCCGACGTTTTGGACTTGGTATCATATAGTATTTCCCAGCTACTCACTGGCTGAACACATCGGTCTAGTTCACAAAACGTCGGCCTGTATCGGAGGTCCGATGTGCCGACGTTTTGGCTATTTGGGCCGACGTTTTGGACTTGGTAGCATACAGTATACTCCAGTACATGCCAGCTACTTACTGACTGAAGACATCGGCCTAGTGCGCAAAACGTCGGCCTGCATCGGAGGTCCGATGTGGCGATGTTTGCCTATTTGGGCCGATGTTTTGGACTTGGTATCAGACAGTATACTACAGGAGTTACTAGCTACCCACCAGCTGAGAACATCGCCCTAAATCGCAAAACATCGGCCTGTATCGGGGGTCCGATGTGCCGACGTTTTGCCTATTTGGGCCGATGTTTTGGACTTGGTATCAGAAAGTATACTCTAGTACATGCCAGTTACCCACCGGCTGAAAACATCGGCCTAAAGCGCAAAACATCGGCCTGTATTGGGGGTCCGATGTGCCGATGTTTTGCCTATTTGGGCCGATGTTTTGGACTTGGTATCATATCGTACATGCTAGCTACCCACCAGCTGAAAACATCGGCCTAAATCGCAAAACATCGGCCTGCATCGGAGGTCCGATGTGCCGATGTTTTGGACTTGGTATCATATAGTACATGCCGGCTACTCACTGGCTGAAAACATCGGCCTAGTTCACAAAACGTCGGCCTGTATCGGAGGTCCGATGTGCCAACGTTTTGCCTATCTGGGCCGACATTTTGGACTTGATATCATATAGTACATGCCAGCTACTTACTGGCTGAAAAAATCGGCCTAAATCGCAAAACGTCGGCCTGCATCGGAGGTCCGATGTGCCAATGTTTTGGACGTGGTATCGAAGAACATATGCCAGTACATGCCAGTACATGCCAGCTACTTACTAGCTGAAAACATCGGCCT
Organism: Pleurotus pulmonarius; assembly: GCA_012980535.1. Lineage (NCBI taxonomy): Eukaryota > Fungi > Basidiomycota > Agaricomycetes > Agaricales > Pleurotaceae > Pleurotus > Pleurotus pulmonarius. The sequence goes on from SJKF01000005.1 coordinate 2,941,387, forward strand.
ACATCGCAAAACGTCGGCCTGCATCGGAGGTCCGACGTGCCGACATTTTGCCTATCTGGGCCAATGCTTTGGACTTGGTAACATACAGTTTACTCCAGTACATGCTAGCTACTCATTGGGACAAAACATCGGCCTACATCGCAAAATGTCGGCCTGTATCGGAGGTCCGACGTGCCGACGTTTTGCCTATCTGGGCCGACGTTTGGGACTTGGTATCATATAGTACATGCCAGCTATCCACCAGCTGAAAACATCGGCCTAAATCGCAAAACGTCGGCCTGCATCGGAGGTCCGATGTGCCGACGTTTTGCCTATCTGGGCCGATGTTTTGGACTTGGTATCATACAGTACATACCAGCTACTTACTGGCTGAAAACATCGGCCTAAATCGCAAAACATCGGCCTACATCGGAGGTCCGATGTGCCGATGTTTTGGACTTGGTATCAGAGAATATATGCCAGTACATGCCAGCTACTTACTAGCTGAAAACATCGGCCTACATCGCAAAACGTCGGCCTGCATCGGAGGTCCGACGTGCCGACGTTTTGCCTATTTGGGCCGATGCTTTGGACTTGGTATCATATAGTACATGCCAGCTACCTACTAGCTGAAAACATCGGCCTAGTTCGCAAAACGTCGGCCTGTATCGGAGGTCCGACGTGCCGACGTTTTGCCTATCTGGGCCGATGTTTTGGACTTGGTATCATACAGTACATACCAGCTACTTACTGGCTGAAAACATCGGCCTAAATCGCAAAACATCGGCCTGTATCGGAGGTCCGATGTCCCCATGTTTTCAACATAGTACCATGTAGTGTGCTGTACTATATGCTAGCTACTGATTGCCTCAAAACATCGGCCCAAAGTGGAAAACATCGGCCTCCGCTCTGTGTCCGATGTGCCGAGACTTTGGACTTCATATTGCAGAGTCAAAACATCGGCCAAAAGCGGAAATCATCGGCCCAAAAGCACCAATCATTGGCCTCAAGTGAGGCTCTGATGTGATGAGGCTTGGGACTTGGTATTATCTAGTCCACTATAGTATGTGTCGGCTACTCACCGCCTCAAAACATCGGCCCAAAGCGGAAATCATCGGCCTCAGGCAGAGGTCCGATGTGCCAAGGCTTTGCCTCTTTGGGCCAGTGTTTGATACCTGATATCATCTAGTATATTGTAATGTATGTCCCTCAGTCACCGCTTCAAAACGTCGGCCCAAAGCGGAAATCATCGGCCTACACTGGAGGTCCGATGTGCTAATGTTTTGGTCATAGTACCATCTAATATACTGCAGTATGTACTGGCTACCCACTGCCTGACAGTTTTGGCCCAAATCACAAAACGTCGGCCTGCATCGGAGGTCCGATGTGCCGAGATTTTGGCCCCCTGCATCAATGTACCTGTATAGGAATCATTGGAAACACCCCAGCTACCTCGCCTCCTCCGCTAAGGTGTTTTCACACATGCTCGGACAATTTCTCGGCCTTTCCGATGTGTAGGACACTCCGCGCGGATGGTTCTTATTGACTACATTGGTCACTTACCATATAAGGAAATCTCCGCCGGGGTTCCGCGCGGACTGATGGTATCAATACAATGTATAACTCCGCTCTGATGTGACTATTACTACATTGTAACTCCGCTATGTGCCTTTTGTCCCAGCCATTGGATCCCATGCCATGCAGGAAGATGCATTCCTGTTGGGTGCAATCCCGTTCCATGGAAAATGCTCCGTTGAATCATCAACGGACCTGTTCGCAAATCTGAACGGGGTCATAGTGGGGATTTATCATAACTCAAATCGATATAGCCCAGTTCACTAAGCTCACCTTCGCGCGCCGATATGTTCCAGGTCCCCCCCGTTGATGGCTCTCTCACTATCCCAGAAATTTGGGACTGGCACTCAGAGCACAACCCTACCCACGCCGCGTTCGAGTACGAGGCACACAAAGGCGGTGTCACCACTGTCTCGTACAGGGATGTGGTTTCTGCCGCCCACGAAGCTGCTCGTATTCTCTCTGCGGCCATTGGTTCGAACCCTGGTGATGCTATCAAACCACGCATCGCAATCGTCGCCGCCACCGGTATGTGCTGCTCGCGCGTCACGAATATTTCGCTGAATGTCGAATTAGACACCATCACATTTTTCTGTGTGATATTGGGCGTGTTGCGAGTTGGAATATGCACCGCAATAATATCGCCACATAACAGCCCTGCTGCTGTCGCCCACCTCCTCGCCAAAGTTGAAGCCACACACGTTTTCGTTAGTGACGAACACATGATCAAGAATTTAGTCGAGGACGCACGCCGATTGATGGATGAATCGAATGCCGCCACTGGTCAAGCTATCAAGGTATCGTCCATGCCCACCTACGAAGATCTCGTTACTCCGGCATTCAAGCCTCTGGTACTATCCGACCAGCCATGGTTCGATGATAGAACGGCCCCCCTGATATACATGCACACTTCCGGCAAGTGTTCCACTTTTCGCTTATCGGCGCCTCTCTTCATCCTCTTTTTATCGTAGGATCGACCTCCCTCCCCAAGCCTTTGGCATGGAATCACACCCTTTTGCTTCAGGTTGGGAGAGCCGCACGTAAGCACTTCCCCTTCGTCTAGTTCACGGAGATTGAATAGGTTTATCAGTTGCCGGTGCTGAGAGCTACGTCGACCAGCTCTTCGCATGGCACTGTGTTTCTATGTCTCACGGCACAGGTGTTCATTTGTTATCTTGGATTGTGAGTACTTGATAGTAAATCCGATCCTTTTCGACCTTATAGTGGGAACAGCCGATGTCAGGATTCAGGGTGGGGACATTCCCTCCCCAATCTCCTGCACGCTTCCCGAGCTCGGAAGCAACTTTCATGGCACTCGAAAGGTGCCATCCAGACTACGTGATTACATTTCCGTACTTCATCGAGGTAAGAGATCCGTCACGATTGTACAAAGACGGCGGTCAAAATACTTCCGCCATAGATGTGGTGCAGCGATCCCAGAAAGGTGGAAATCTTGAAGTCAGTCAAGGAGTTGGTAAGTTGTCGTCTATATTACCTTTACAGCGCAAGGTCATCGTCTTTGTACCAGGTATTTGTGGGTGGCTTCTTAAACACCCACGTAGGAAACACCTTGGTCATGCAAGGAGTCAGGCTTCAGCCGCTTTATGGAGTGTAAGTCCCTCCTCCAAATGAGTAGGTGCCACTAAGCTCGATGGGTACATGGCAGCGCCGAAGCAGGCGTTCTGGGATCCTTTTTATCTGGTACGCTTTTCTTTCCCCAAGACCAATGTCACGGATCTCATGTATTGGCCAGTTAACCAGGGAATCGGATGGGAATACTTCTCCATGACTCCTGATAGCGGGACAGTCTTCCTTCCTGTATCTGATGAACTGTATGAGCTGATCCTTGATGTCCGTCTTTCAGCATTTCTCCAGTGCCATTTGCTAACCTGTGTTTTAGTCCTCTGAGAAAGAGCTCGCGGTAATCAACACGTCGTATCAGGGTCGAGGCGCCTATAACACTGGAGACCTGTTCTTGAAGCACGCTACAAAGGAGGGGTTCTGGAAGCCCATTGGTCGCAAAGACGACCTGCTTATCCTCTCTAGCGGAAAAAAGGAAAGTGAAGTATTTGAGTGGAGCTTTCTGAGTCTAACGCATTCACGGCAGGTCAACCCAGTCCCCTTTGAGCACATTCTGAACAATGATCCGCGAATCCGAGGATCTCTGATGTTCGGCCACAGAAGATTTCAATGTGGTGTTCTCATTGAGCTCAAAGACGACCTAGCTTTTGATGCCCAAGACGAGTCCAAGACGCGAGTCGCAAGAAGGATGCTTGGGTATGTCGCGCATACTATTTTATCCTCGACCCTGCGCTCATTTCGTCCAGCGACGTCCTGGTGAAAGTGAACACTATCGCGGGGAGTCCGGCGAAGATATATCCTGAGGTATGACCAGCGATGCCCTGTAGTGTCTTACGCGCGTCTAAATGTGCATCAAAGATGGTGATTTTTGCCAGCAAGTCCAAACCCTTCACTTATACGGAGAAGGGCTCCATTCGCCGCGCTAAGATCCTAGCCGAATACAAGCAAGAGGTCGATGCGCTATATGAGCGCCCCTCCGACGTCGATCTTGGCAACATCGCAATACCCACATCATGGACCCCATCGAGCGCTGTCGATTTCTCATATGCAGCACTGAAGTACATTCTCCCAGATCTCCCTGGTCCCGACGAAGATATCTTCTACTTCGCATGCGACAGTCTTCAGGCCGCTCGGATCGAACGAATGATTGTCCAGGTCCTGAAGAGCACTGGGGCGTACAGGGATGGCTCTACTCCTCCTGGGTTTATCTACAATCATTCAAATGCACGCTCACTCGGCCAATTCATGCTCGGCGTTCACGGACAACATCAATCGAAGGCTGCAGACGGAGGCAACCCACAGCTTCAACAGGTCTTAACACATTTCGCATCCGGAATCACTTTTCAGCGTTTCCACACTCACCCACCTCTGGAGGAGGACATCAACCCTGGCAAGGTTGTTCTGGTCACCGGGACCACCGGAGGCCTTGGTGCCAATGTACTCCATCAACTGCTCCAAGATCAACTCGTCCAACACATATATACACTCAATCGCTGCCGTCCTGGTGAATTCCTAAGGGAGAAACAGGTGCAAGCGTTGAGGGACAATGGCTTGGATCCAGAAATAGCCAAGTCGCCCAAGATCACCGCCCTATGTGGTGACTTACGAAACCCGACGTTGGGATTGGATGACGGTGTCCTGAATGAGGTATATCCTGCCTAACCCAATTTAAAATTGTCGTCAGCCCTAACACGTCTCTGTGCGACAGTTACGCCGCACTGTTACTCATATTGTCCATCTCGGTCAGCCCCTTAACCTTGCCACACACAATCTGCTGACTCGATAACACAGCATGGCCCGTCGACTGGAAGTTGAAGTTAGGTTCCTTCGAGGGGATGCTGTTCGGGGTGGTAAACCTCATCAACCTTGCGCTATCTTCGGAACTATCGACCTGTCCAAGGTTCCTATTTGCAAGCTCAATCGGAGTCTTTAATTGCGAGTGAATAGTTGCCACCAGTGTGTGTTAACCTAACCCAAACCTACAGCGGTCAAAGATGGCGATGTGATCCCAGAAGAGCTGCTGGGCGACATAGATGTTTCTCTTGGGAGAGGATACAGCGAAGCCAAGGCGATTAGCGAGGGACTTCTGAGAATCGCTGCAGGCTCGTCCAGTCTCCGACCCGTGATCCTACGAATAGGACAGGTGGCGGGGAGCGTCAACGGGGCATGGAAAACGACTGAATGGTTTCCATCTCTGGTAAAAACCAGTGTCACGCTTGGCGCCCTTCCCTCTACACCCAACGTATGTGATGACCGTTTGTATTTTGGTCTTCTGCTAACGACAATGGTCAAGTTTGCTTCATGGCTCCCTGCAGAACTAGCAGGTAAAGCGATAGGAGATCTCCTAGACGCGAGCGCCCCCGTGATCAACTTGGTCCACCCGAAGCCTACACCCATCTCCGATGTCATGCACATCATCGCCAGTGACCTGAGATTACCTCTCATCCCATACGACGAATGGCTGTTGCGTCTGGAAACCAGTCAACATTCCGCCGACGAACAGCCTGCGGTGAAGATGCTCGATTTCTACCAACGTCACGGATTGAGGGATATCAGAGAAGAGTCGTGTCTTGGACCGACGCTTTCGGCGTCTTTAGCGTCAGCGCCCCCACTGGACAGCCACACCATTCGTCAATGGGTCGCATATTGGAGATCTGTTGGTCTTCTGTAGTGGAGTGCTAGTATCGACTCACCTCATACCACCGTGACGGCCCTCTTTGTAGCTTGGTTCGAGTCGGATCCTTGCGCACGCAATTGATACTATGATGATGGACTTTTCCAGCGTGAAAGTAACTCTGAGTAGTAAACAAAGGAGTGTGCATCCGTTTACAAAGTACAGCGCGGTCTGTAACGCACGTGCTGGGCCATTTCGACTCGAGTCTCTTTCCCACCTAGTAGTACAAGTCATCAACTCAGTATGAGTGCTCGTATGGTTACTTGGGACCCAAATCGCCAGAGAGAAGCGGCATGCATTCTCTCGAGTGCTCTCCGCGACCTCGGTTATCACCATGCCTATATCGGCGGTGGGCACGCATCCCCTCATTTCACTTACTTATTTCCCTAATGATAATCACAATTTCCTCTGAAATCCTACAGGATACGCTATGCGACTCTTAGGCAGCAGCCGCACCACAGAGATAAGTCTCCGTCGGTTTAATATACTCCTCGCGGCGAGGCTGAGGCAGCAGCCGCACACGATATCGACGTTCTCATCAAGTCCGAGAAGATGGGAGAGATGAACCATATTCGGGCAAAGCTCATTGAAGCCGACCCCCGCTTCGCGAACATGGGCGTGTTCAAGCTGTACTGCCAGCTGCCTGAGTAAGTGAAGCCGCGGAGTCCTCCTGTGTCACAGCGTTGCAGTTACTTACCATCGAACCAACGTGTTGATAGTCCTGACGCTCCCGTACCCCAAGCTGAGGCTCGTACGCACGTCCTAATAGAAACGCTGGCTACAGGGAATCTCGGCCTTCCAACGGCTCCCGAGCCCACATTACAATTCTCAACACAAGGTACGCACAAGTATACCTGTAGCTGTAGCCTCAATTTCAGGTTGGAGACTAACAAGTGTGACTCGGAGTCAGATCTGCCCATCGAGCTCCCCGTGCTCCATCCCTCCGTCCTGATCCTGACCAAGCTCAAGCGGTGGACGACCATCTTCACATCAACCCACCCCAAGTCGCGCAAGAAAGCGGCGTCTGATTTCTCCGACATCGCCTTCCTCGTCCAGTGGCTCATCCAGCAGGAGCTGTTCATTGACTTCGACCAGTACCAGCTGTCGGAGGGCAAGGAGCGCAGCGTGCTCCTCAACTACGTCCGCATGTACTGGGACCACCTCCTTGAAGGTGAGAACGTGGAGCAGGTTACGCTGTTGGTGTCGATCCTCAGAAACGACGATCGCAACGAAATCGAGGAGGCACAAGCAAAACATGGGAATTCCGCTGTGCATGCTCGCTTGGAGGCTTCAAAGCCACCTCCAAGTGATTGATTTGTTTGACTCCAGCTTTGTGTAATGCTGTATCGGAGTCTTCGGCTGAGCGGGCCTCCACAACGGATGTACAAGAGAAATAAGATAAAATACGATAATACCATAGTAGTTCCGTTCAGGATACTTTTCTACAATTGGGGCGTGTTGTGGGGGCAATGTTCAATGAGACCATGGCAGATAGGCGTCGAGATAAGTCCCCTCGACGTAGCCGTACAAGAGATCGCCTATCCATTCCTCACCTACACGCCATTCCCTATTCCAGGTCCAGTCACGCACTCTCGCCAGGGCTCCTTGCACGTCGGGGTCTTCATCGGGGTCCAGGTTATCTTCCTCTTCATTATACCCCTCCATACCATACAGATGGTGCATCGTTAGCATCGCCAGATCGCTCAGCGCCTGTACCCGGGTGGGATCATGCCTCGGCGACAGCGCGATGATGCGGATAAGACAGGCGTAGACCGCTGATTCCCTCGGTATGCGTATGGTTGTTTTGGAAGAGGTCGGAGAGGGGATGAGATCAGAGGGTGCCAGGCCTGCGAATGAAGCGGGTAAGAGTTGCAGGAATCGCTGTGAACCAGGCGCAGTGCTGGCGGTGATGCGGTGCAGACGACTGAGAGTCACGAATTTCCCCTCAGTGTTCGCATTCATCAACAAAGGGGGTGTAAGTGGGAGTCCTAATCCCGCGACGATATCGCTGGCCTCGTCCAGCTGCTCATCTTCGACGAGATAGCAGGGGTGCTAGAGAGACGATGGTTAGCAATTCGAAGCGTTACGCTGTCTGACTCACCAAGACGACAGCCGGAACACCCATGCGGCGGTATAGTTGATATCTGAATTCGATGAGCTGTATTCCTGCGCTCAGCAGCTTTTGGGTGGCTTGCTCGACCAGGGCCTCAGGTGAAGAGACAGCAAGCCGTTTGAGATATGGTGGATCTTGCACAACACCGGTGATTGTTCTCGACATGGTGGTGGTTGCAGAGCAAGAAGTTTCGGTTACAAATCGGGCCGACGGTGGCGCTTCCACTTGCCGCACAGCCACTGGCACCCACGGCTCTCGTCTGGCTCTCTCACTCTCGCGCGCATCTCCCTACACCACTTCCGGTGAAGAGAGAAGATGAATAGGAAGGTCAGTATTTTTCGATGCATGAATGGGCCGCTCACTGACGCACGACTATTCTGACAAGAACGACGGCGCGTTACCGCGACCACGACGTCTGGCCGAGCTGCAGGGCGCTCCTGCTTGCACCGGCCCAGTCATACAGACTCACGGTTTCATTATTCTCGCCATGAATTCAATGAGATTCGGTTGAAAAAATGAACTCTTTCATAAATCTACTCCGTCCTCGAGGAGCTTACCGAGGCATAGCCGAGTCTTGACCCCAGATTCTGACACTTGTACGCAAGTTATACTTTGCGCCTGTGCGCTATTATATTTGTGACTGACATTGGAGATGCTAGACCCCAGGGGCACCAAGAATGAAGAGCATTCTGAGGTTCTTATCGTCATGTTCAACCTCCTGACCAGGTCGAATTGGCAGCGGGCGCTGTTATCTGGGGGTCACCTGCATCGCTTCTTTAACATTTGAATGACCATTCATCTTCGATGTATACGTAAATCCACGAAGACCACCGAGTAGAAGACCGGGTCATCAGTGTGGTATGTATTGACCCGCGACTAGCTTAACGGCCTGACTGAATTATCACCTAAGTTCGTACTTACGTTGCATCGCGGGTCGAGGTCCCTGTGGATCAGAAAATCTATCAGTGTATCATTGAAGCGAGTAACGATACGTCGTCAACCATATGTTCACTCTCGTACACACTTCAATCCTAGTTATCCCAAGCGGCACTTATCGCACGCGGTCATGATGTTCGGCATGGGATACATATAAAACCTTCTTGACCTGGACGAGATTGACTATCTGTCAGTAACATTGTTCAACTATGAGCGCAGAAGAGGCCAACAAAGCCCCAGAACGAGATGAAGCTACTGAAGAGCGCAAAACTCCCCCATCTTCTACCATGTTGAACGAACTCGTCCCGCCCCCTGGAACGGTGTACTACTCGCTGTGGGTCTTAATTCCACCCTACCGGTTCATCTGCTGACGACCTACATCCCCCAGACGAACGTACAGTTTAATGAATAACCAAAAGATGGGCGCCTCGAGGAAGTTCGGCAGAGTAACTTGGCATATAGATGCCTACACATACGCCAGCGGTGCTGTATCCCCCACCGACCCGGACTTCGCCTCCAAGGGCGGGATGATCTATATCGTGATGATACACAGGGGATCCGTCACAATCGACGACGACTTCGACGCAGACGTCTGGGATCGCATGACCTTCCAAATATCTTTGCGACAGTCAAATCTCACGCCTCTGCTCCATCTTCCCTCCACGGGGTCAGAGACTCCTTCAGGCGATAATAACAATTGTAAGCGTGCCTTGCGTTAAGTGATCCGACGACCTCACCGGTGCCATCAGACACGATCAACTACGGCCAAGAAATGCAGTTGCTCGCTAATCAAGGAAACGAGGCAATCTCATTCGAAGCCAAGTATCAGGAAGATTTCAGCCGCGTTCTGGCCACCCAAACGGGGTCTACCGCTGGCGATATTCATTTTGGAATTTATACGATAGATGTGAGTGATAACTGCTTGTATACAGAAGCCTCGGCTCCAAGTATGTGCCTTTCACAGGAATCCAGTAAACATCGTACCACGGATCTCTTTGGCCTTTCGGTGCTCACCCACAGTGATCCTTCCCAATTCCCACTTTCTCCAGGTACGTGATTCCTTTCTCCGAGTTGGACTGAGCACTGAGTTCGCGAACAGGGTTTAACTTCGATATTGATGTAAGCCAGCGTTCCTGTGTGGTGGTGCGGTAGCTGAATATCTTGCAATAGGGAGACGAGCATTGGGCCTCAGGCCGGCCATTCTCTTTGGGTCTTGGATTCTGAACACGTAGGAGGAGCAGGGTAATGTACGGACAGGCAATAATGAACGAGCCTTACGACGAAGTTCCGCCTTCAGTTCATTGCTTAGGGAAAATATATTCGAGACTTCCAAGCATATCTCCACAATGCTGTGAACGCACCATAAGCATGCGGTACCAGAGACAGAATGAACGACAGCTCCAATGGGATGCCATTCCGCCGCCCTCGCGCGCACATGTGAGCGCTCACTCAAGCTTCGTACTCGATTCAACAGATGCCTCCCTTGGACGACAGATCACGATGTCGAGTATTTCTTGAATTCTGCCATACGTGAACCCGCCAACTAGGTGCGAGTTACATAGGTCAAAAGGTCTCTACCTCAAACCGTCACACGGCGAGTGGGTCAAGCGAGGGCGGCAGCGGTGCAGAAATGTGAGTATCATCTCTTGCCCGTAAAAATCGACTCCGACCTGTTGCTAGCTGAGCGAAACGGACCGCAGACACTCCGCGAAATACGTACGAGCAGGTTCTCAAAGACCCCACCAAAGCCCATCATCGATATCCCAAAAGAGCATATCACGTCGCGTGAACTCGGCCAAGGGTTTCCGCTCGACATTTACTTATGTTGCAGGACCCTAGGTCCTCTACCACCTACTACACAATTTCGGCTCCAGCAGATATAGCGCGGCCTGTTTTGTCACTTGGGCACCTAGAAGATCTCGTCAAATCAGCGCCCACCTGGATGAAGCACAAGAAATCAAGGCCCCGCGGGGAGGGTTCCCTAGGGAATCGTTCGTTGTCAGGATTTGGAGCTTGGATTTATGTTCATATAGCTTGGTGTGGATCCAATAGGGCGTTAATTATGGGCTATATTCGTCCGTCTTCGACGTCCAACAAGAGAACTTTGCGATCCTACATATTAAGCTTAGAACAAGGTTTTCGTGCAAAAACATCGATTTGATTGTTGATATGACTGCAAAGGACAGGCAGCGTGACTACAGTAGGCTCACATCTTGGATAGGAATGGACCTCGGGAAGGACGAGATCTGGGACCCAAGCATGGTAGTGCTGACTTGACCAGGTACATTGCTCTGAGCATTCTGATTGTTCTGCATCCCTGCTTGGCCTTGATCTTCATCTTTCTGAATCGTGGAGGCTGCATAATTAAGAGCAACCTGGCCGCTAGGGTTCGTGACCCTGTTTGCGAGGTCGAGTGCCAGCTTCGTTCCGTTGAACTTTGCAGGGACTAGGTCATAACTTCCCTTCTTCTGCCAGAACTTGTTCACCGCCGTCTTTTCTCTGCTTGCGGCCCCGAAACCGAAGTCGACAGCTGGCAAAATGAAAATAAGAAGTGAAATTCGAAGTGGAATAGCAGTCACCTACCTGCGAGAGCCGCACCCTGCCATGCACCAGTAGCAGCGGCATCAGCCACGCCCTCCCCAAGCGGACGACCGCTGATTGCGTTCTGCGCAACTTGGTTCAAAGCACTTAGCCCGCTGCTAAGCCCAGTCTGTAGAGCCATCCTAGCAGTTGTTCGAAGAACGAAGCCACCAATAACCTTTAAACCGTTTCCTCCCGTGATCCCGGCCAGATTGGAGAACGACGCAGCAGGTAGCATGACATCGATCCCAGCCGATGCAGCACCGCCAATAGCGCCTACTACAGCGCCAATACCGAGCTGTATTCCCCAGTCTTTGTCGTTTGATTCCCCTGAGATAGTCGCCGAGATGTCGTAGTTAAATCCGGATACCCCTGCTCCTATTAGGGCACCTGTGACAACACCGAGGACGATAGCATTGACACCGGGTACAAACATAAGAGCGACTCCAGCGACTACGAGCAAGGCATCAACGAGCCTGGTTTAAATCAGACACGTCGACGAATCAGTGAAGAGGAAGGCGTACCAGTGCCACCAAGGGACGTTTCCGTTGAGATCAATGTAGTTGATGGGATCGTTGCGTGAAAATGTATACATGTTGAAGGTTGACGGCCGGAGTCCCTTCACGTCCATCGCATAATTGTCCAATGTCAAGAATCGACCGATCTGGATACGATATCAATACACTGGTATGTCGCCTGAGTATGAGAGACTCACCTCGGGAGCATAGAACCTGGCTCCAAAGTAATACAAACTTCCGAATTGTTCCTTGCCAGAGAATTTATAACGCGAGAGGTCAGAACCTCTGATAGTACGGACTTGCCCATAGGGATCATACTCGTACTCGGTCACGACGTTTCCTGATATATCAGAAACAGCGACTGTGCTACCCAAGTGGTCGGTGTGGTAGTAGAGGACTGAAGACGACGTCTGCGACGAGGATAATGAAGCGCGCCTGTATCCTTGGACGATGTATGAAGTATGGGTCTCTTCCCCACTAGCAGTAATATCGACTTCGTATGATTGGCTTGGATAGATGCGAATGTCGCCGTTGGGTAGAGTTGCTTTGATTAAACGGCCGCTGAAGTCATAGACAAAGGAAGTCCCGTCTAGAACAGAAAGTCGACCATCTGAGTTGTACTCCATTGACCTTTGCACCTGACCCGAGGCATCAATTTGAGAGATCATATTGCCATCGGCAGAGTATTCGAAGGTGGACTGCGTAGCTCCAGTCAGACTTCGGATTTCAGACAGTTGCCACCCGTTATTAACGAACAGAAGATCGCCTTTCTGGGTCAGATTCCCGCTTTGGTCGTACGCGAAGAGTTCCGGTGTTTGCGCGCCCACTGCAGGATCAGCGTCAATACTGCGCCGAGTGAGCTGCCCTAGGAAAAAAATGAGTCAAGTTCCAAGACGATGACAACATCACGTACCTGCAGAGTTGTAAGCAAAAGTGTTTTCACCTTCTCCGGGTGCCATGGATGGTGTGACGGTATCATGCCTACGGACGCGACTGAACGCATCAATTTGCCAGGATTGAGATTGTAAGGAATTGTTGTTTTTATCGAGCGAGAGAGTGGCAACAGTGCCATTTTGAGCTAGAGTGGCCGTTGCGATGATGCCGTTTCCGAACGTGCATCTGAGAGGCCTGCTATAAACATCGCTGTAATCATCAAGTACCACAGATGCACGCTTGCTGCCGCTCGAGTCGAGGAGGTCGATATTGCTAACGGATTGGCCATCGATAAGCAGGGTGCGATTGATGGTACTTCCATCAGGGTTCGTGGCCTGCAAGAGCCCACCAGAGAGAGACCAAGAGTAATTCGAATGGTATGATGAACCGTCAATTGTTATCGTGTCAGAGGTGAGATTGCCGTGTATGTCATAATCGTATGCATGCTGAATGTTCTTTGTCGAGGATACAGAGACAAGCCGCTCCTTCGTATACTGGCCACCCGTATCGTACGAAAATGTTAGCGTCTCGTCTGGTGTGGTCTTTTGGAGGGGTCGCTGAGCCCAGTCCATTGTTGTTACGACAGTGCTTGCGGTCAGGTTATTGGTAACCGACGTCTTGAACGTATTATCGTCAAAGGTGACTGATGTGTGTTGAATCACCTTTGGCGTGCCACTGTTAGGCTGTGAGATCTTCTTGTCAACAATTCGGGATATTCCATCCCAGATAATGGCAAGTTGCACCTCCGCTGCGTCAGAGATTGAGACGGGCCTTCCCATCGCGTCGTAATTTGTCTGGACCGGTTCCCCGACTTCGCTAACGGTTTCGACGATGAAGTTCTGTACGAAATTTTGGCTGGAAGGCTGTGGATTGGGGAAGGCCTGTACGTATTGGGTGGTGGTGGCATCATTTGAGACGTTGCCATCAGATCGAGTCTCCAAAATCTTTGTTCTTCCGCCTGAGAAGGAATATTTGTAGGTGATTGTCAAGGGAGGAACGTCCGAGCTAGCTGGAGGCATGGTTTTCTGCACGATTCGGGATAAGGTGTCGTAGCTTGCAGTAGCATATGGTGGACTGGATCCTGAGAAGTAATCGCGACTGGAACGCGTGAGGCGCCCGGCACCGTCATACTCTATGTCTGAGAAGATGTGGATGGTGGGATCATCCGGCCTTGGCCTCTCTGTCCTCCAGACACGATTCAGCCCGTCGATGTGGCTAACGGTCCTGTATAAGGCGCTTTGGGGCGAGTCCAGAAGGCTTTCCTCCACCTTACGAAAGTCGTTCCCTTGAACTTCATATGATCGCCTGGCGACAACCGTATTACCCAAGGAGGTCTCAATGACTCGTCCTAACACATCGTACTTGAGAGTTGTTACCTCGCCGTTAGGTGTCGTGGAGGTATTTGGCTGGCCTATGGTGAGGTCGTAGGTCGCACTTTCAGTGAGAGTGTTGTTTGCGGACGTGTAGACCGTTGAAGAAGTGCAGTGCGTGTATGTGCTGTCGTAACCAAGCTTCCTGAGGGACGGCCCTGGACCACTGACGGTAATTTCATTCCCCGCGTCATCGAGTTCCATTGTTTGAGTTACCCATGCATTATCCTTGACCCACTGGCTGTTCGCCGCAACAGTACTCGACTTCGGAGCATAAGTGTATTTCGTCTGTTTGAGGATGCTGTTCCCTTGTTTCACAGTTTCGCTCGCTCTGTTACCAATCACCCAAGACGAAGTGTCGTTTTGATATTCCGATAAAATGGTGAGAGGGGAAGCGCTAGCCTGTGTCTGGATGGTTGTGCTTGTGATATTGCCGAATGAGTCGTTTTGGTAGGTTACGTTGACATCGTAAGTTGGTATTCCACCTTCATAGTAGCTGTCTTTGATCGAGGATAAAGCTACATACTGGGTTTTGCCATTGTTTCCTGAGGTGGACGACCAGACGTTTGAGGTGGTCTGGAGCAGCGTGCTAGTGTTGGCCACGACCGAAGACACATATTTCGTTTGGCGAAGAAGTGGGAATTCCTGGTAGTACTCGGTTGTAACCTGTGATCCCAATGTCTTGCTCATCTTGGTAATGCTCTCGAAGCCCTCCCATCCTCGTCCATCATAGGAGTAGCGGGCGTTTGTGTAGGTGTACCGTGTCTCATCGAGGACGCTAGATTGCGCAGCATATGGAGCCTGAGATAGCTGGCTAACAACGTAGGAAGGGAAGTAAACGATCTGGGATCGTGAATGAGCGGCGACTGCCGAGGTTGCAGACGCAGAGGAAGACGAGAGCGTTGAAGTGAATGATACATTGCGGGATAGACCATTGATAGCAGGTAGAGGAGATCCGACCTCGTTGTCACTGCCTTCGGGAGTAGCGTTTGTGGTGTAGGTAGTCCGGTCGCTGAGTGGCGCGTACGTGACGTTCACCTTCGCGCCCAGCCCGTTCTCGTAACCCGTTACATAGTCAATGGGCTGTAGTGTCGAGCAAGGCATGGTAGCGATGCTCAACTTGCCGGTAGTGTCATGTGTGGCGAGTAAGCAGTCGGCGCGCCCAATGCCCCTCAGATCAGCCCAAGAAACGAAGGAGGATTGTACTCCGGGTTGAGTAACACCTGTGACCCTGACAAAGGTGTTGCTGAAAAATCGCAGTACGTCGACGTTGGTTGTGCCGCTCAAAGTGGCGAACGTATTGACGACATCGACGGAAAACGGGCTGGTAGTCCTAGCCAACGTTATGTTGCCGCTGTAAGCGATGTTCGTTGTAATTGGCTGCTCGGGAGGGAGGAGCGTAGGGCCCGTACTGCGAAGCATTTGCACCTGCAAATTTCCGGAAAGGTCTTTGGTCGCAACGAGCAAGCTTGTCTTGCCATCGTTTTCCGCATCATATGGAAGAAACGCGATAGTGGGCACCCACGGTATCGACTGGGCTACGCCGGTGAGGGGTTGGTCACTGCGATAGGCAAGACGTCCTTCCTGTGATTGGAGCAGGTCAATGTGGACGCTAGTACTCCCTGACACAAATTTGGAAGAAATCAGGAAGACATCGTCGGCACTGGAAACGTATAAGGCCGGAGTTATCAAGAAACAAAAGAAACACCCTCACTAATCCCCGTTCATATCACCGGTGACTACCTTGAGCGAATCTACGGAAACACCCAACGGCCCAAACCCGGGAGGCAGCGCCGTGTACTTGGAGCCATCTGAAATGAATTGCACAAATTTAATCTGGGGAGATCCAGACACGAGCACTTGATATATATACACCAGGCCGACGTGTCCGTTCCCCTGCAAAACGTTAACATGAGCTCATGCTATCATTGACTCACTTACCTCGAAATCGCCGGCATAGAAATTGCCTCCTATAAATTCTGGAGCGAACACGTAACCCGGTTGAGCCACGTAACCAGAGGGAGTTGATAGCAAAATCGTAAGGGTATGAGAATTTAATTGTTGTGTGATATGCAGGAAGTCGTTTCGCCCGTCGCCATTGAAATCCAACGGGATGAGTTGGGTGGGATACTGTATTCCATCGAATTGTGAACTTGGAGTAGTCAAGATGGCGCCGTTTGCGTCCGTCTCGTATACGTCTAAATGAAGCTGTTGAACGCCACCAGACAGACGTTTGGACGCAACGACGATATCGCTTTTGCCTTTCGCTGAGACATCCAAGGGGTAGATTTCTGCAGTGGTATCGTTCGGGTTAAGTACCACCGGAGCCTCGACGTTGTTGAAGACAGCAGGGTTGCCATTAACCCAGGAGAACTTGATAGGACGAACGCTGGCTCCGGATGGATCAACGATCGTAACTTGGGTCAATCTACTGACACCTGTAGATGGAGCCTGGTCATACGTCAACCGATAGGTGTGGGCGAGTTCGCCTTGCACATTCAAAGTGATCGATGTGAGGCGTTTATCAATCATAACTTTTGCTCCTCCGATGTATTGCACGGTGATATCAGGTCGATTTTCATATGTAAAATTGAGTTGACGTTGATGCGCCATTGCGAGATTGCGATTACCGCCGTAAGAGATCTGGGAGACATAGAAAGCGCCGGAACCAGAGCTTGAGGAACTGTCGTTGATATAAGAGTAGGAAACATAGTTGGAGAAAGCATCGGTGTATTCAGTAGCACTCCAAACGCGGGTGGCCGATTTCCCAATAGCTTTAATGTTAGAGTCCTATCATCTGCGGTGAATGTATGTCTAGAGAGCAGCGACGAAACGTACCGAAGAGGCACCATAGGTACGCTGGGATCCGTCGGGTAGGTACTCGATCCAAGAATCGGGGTTGGCAGGGTTGGAGCCCTGAGCGACAATCTTAGACCACTGTTCGAGTTCGTAACGATACTCATTGTTGCCAATGTTCATCAAACGTTGGCCATTCAAGGAGAAACAATCCTTGTTGTCGTAGTTAACAACACCTGATGGATGATTAGATCTCGGACCAGGGTACATCGGCAATAACTTGCCTCGAAACCCATCTTGGGCAATTGTCGCTGGACTCCGTTCGATGGAAGAGACGCCTGTAATCGCCCAACCCATTCCGATAGCGGATGCAGAGTTCGAGGCAGAATGGTAGGAGAGGGTGATTTCAGGAGCCATCTTCGCAGGGGATACCTGGATTGGCATGGAACAAGTGAGAGAGCCATTTTGGTCAACCCCATGGTCGATCTTGGGCGTTCCTACGATTTCGTTAGACATTTCCGTGAGGTGGTGGTGGGTAGCGGGGCATGCACCATGGATGTTTATATACTTGCACCCATTCCAGATACACTGGTTTTTGCTGTTCCAAATCGAAAATGTTCGCCATCGGACCCCATGCCATAACTATTCTATCAAAATAGCCATCTAAAGCGATTTCGTCTTCAGGACGCGAACAGGACGAATACCCCATTTACTTGCTGTTCAAACGCGGTCTCTGTTGTCAGGATCTGGGACCTCTTCTCGAATGTTCGGTATGGAGTCAGTTTGCCTCTTACCTTCCACGTTCTATTCGCGTTCGCGTTCACATTCAATCGAAGGTGACATGATGTGGTGGCGTGTAGTTAAGCGCCCTAACATAGCCTTGCCTCAGTTCACCCGTGCGCGTGACCTCTTATCAAACTCTTTCATCGGTGCACCTGCAAGTCCATTCAGAAGCGCAGAGGCAAGCCTCAGTGTTCCGCTTGGGCATCTTCCCTGACTAAAAGGCACCAATTGGACCCAGGAGGAATGTTCACCCAACTTCATTGGCGGCCAATTTTGCCAATAGGAAACGTTCCCTGCGAAGAGATTTGTCGAGCCTTCGCCCTCTCATATACCTAGGGGAAATAGTATAGGCACTACTGCACGGCCGGCGTCTTGCAGGTTTGGATTCTATCAATACGGGATCGGTGGTCTTGTTCCCCCGCCGTATTAATGAGGGCGATCACCGTACCACTGATCTTCTTCTATGTCATGCCGATTCTTACTGGTCTACCGAATTGGAGATCGTGATCGAGCAGGAGATTCACGTAATACCAGAGGTACAGCAATTCGTATCTTCAACATGACGCGTGCCGCTAGCCTTCGTATCAACGGAGGATCTTGCTCCTCTCGATCAGCTGGGGATAGGCAACATTTGGAGCCTGTTTCCACGGTTTGTAATACCGTGAATCTCGACGAACGGCGTTCAGCGTCGCCTCATGACAAGGTAGCTGTTTTTGGCGCCAGAATTCGGACATGCACGTCGAGAACACATGTCACGTTTGGATCACTAAAGACCTTCGCTGTTTGCATATTCAAAGGCAAGGGTGATGTATTCGTCCGTCCCGTCGAGTCTCACGTCTTACAAGGTTGACTACACGGAAGGACGAGTTTATGTCTTCATGTAACTCCACGATCATGAAGCCGGATCGCAAGCCGTCCTTCAACGGGTGGATCAATCGAGTCACTCATGACTTTCTCTGTCGGCGAAAGGCCGGATGTGTGTTTGTTTGTCTGGATCTGCGTTAGACTCTGCCTTGCGAGTCAGTCTATCTATAAGTACTGTCCTCTCAGGGAAAATGACTGACCCAGAACAGCGAACGTTTGAACCCTCGAAAACGCGAAGGCGGAATCGCTTTGGAATTGGGGGATGACACTGGAGGCAAGTAACAATCTACGGCAAAGCATCTGACACGCGCGGGCACCTTGAACGATCATACAACACCCCATTTTGTCATCGTCAGCACGCTTGGCTAGCGTCATATTGGTATAAAATCTCCTCCAACGCAACTTCTCGTTCCACTATCCCTCAGCAACGACACTATTGAGATGAGCACCGACAAAACCACCGAATTTTCTGATTCGCAAGTCGACGGGATCATCAAAGGGCCCGTTGCTGGTCCTCCATCGTCTGGTATGGAGAATGACCTGATTCCCCCTCCTGGAACGATGTATTACAGCCAGTATGTTTCGACTTCACGACACTCATGATACATTCCACATTATTAACGAATGCCTTAGGCGAACCTACAACTTCCTCGATAATTATGAAATGGGTACCTCTCGCAAGTTCGGCAGAGTGACTTGGAACGCGGACGTATATATGTATGCCGCAGGCGCCGTTGCTCCCAGCGACCCGAACTTCGCCTCCCAGGGTGGGACAATCTATACTGTCATGGTCCACAGCGGTCTTGTCACGATATACGACAATTTCAGCGCAGACGTTTGGAAACACATGTACTTTCAGATCTATCCGTCCGAATCCAATCTCGTTCCTTCGCTTCAACTACCCTACTCTGGATCAGAGAATGTTGTTGGAGATAAATATGATTGTGAGGACCCAGTATTTGTTGTGGCTATATTGCTGATGTCCTCTAAAGACTCGATCCGATATGGCCAGGGCATGCAGATGCTGAAGAATCAAGGCAGTGAAGCGTTTTCATTCAATGCAAAATATCAGCAAGATATCAGCCGTGTAAGAGCTAAGCAAACGAGTTCTACCGCTGGTGTAGTACAGTTTGGGATTGATACGGTAGCGGTGGGTCGTCCAGAATTGACTTTCCCGGCCTAGAAGTGTTAAGCAGCACTTAGGGATCGAGCACTCATCGTAACACTGAAGTCTTTGGCCTTTCCGTTTTCACCCACAAGAATCCAAGCCAATTTCCAGTGCGCCCAGGTATGTGACTAATCTTCCCCATGTCCATCCTTGCGTTGACGGTGCGGATAGGATTTAAGTTTGATATCAATGTGCGTCACGCTCTTTCCTGATGTTGCAACAGCTTGTTCATCTGGTATTTTTCCCAATCCAGGGCAACGAGAACTGGACCATCAGCGAGGGCTTTGACTTGAATCTAGGATTCTGACTCTATGTCCTGAAAAGGGAAGGAACTGAATATCTTGTATCCAATGAAATCCTTGCGAGCATAGCGAGCAATCATCAATCGGGTTTCTTGTTTTACGACTGTAATCGTTGTTCGCGTTCGCGTTCGCAATATCATGGTTCTGGAAGATTTGGTCAATGGTGCCACCGCGCCTGTGCGGAGCTCGTTCCCAGGCCCTCAGGGTCCTTTCATAAAGCCCTCATTCGAGTTGCTGGTGTTCCTGAGGATGCATTCAGAAGTCCAGATGTAATTATAACTACTTCGCTACGCTTGCTTGTTCTTCCTGATGAAAAGTACCGACTTTACTCTAGGTCTCCCATGAACATTCGCTTAATCATAGGAAAACCGGGGAAGAAACAATCGTCGCTTCATCGTACTGCTACCTGAGTAGGAATAAGGGGTGCGTGGCGCGTACAAGTCGACATCATGCAGATTTGGATATCGACACACATCGGCGCACTTGTTCACCCGCGCGCCACATCATCAGGGATCTCAAGAACGTATATCATATTCGGCTCACTCACTGTTGCTTACACCAACGACATATCCAAGGCAAGCGAGATGTGTTTACCCATCGAGTCTCACGTCTTACGAGTTGGCCGCTCGAAGAGAGGAGCTTGTGTCTTCTATGCGAATTACAATGCGTCCTTCCGATGCTACTGTGGTGTTTTATGGGCTTCGTGCGCGCAAGTCGGTCCGAAAGGTGCTCCCAGGCTCCAACACGGTCCCCAGCCTCGTTCGGTCAATAAGAACAGACACCTGACAAATAACAAAGGATGTATTTTCTCGGAGCGTTCTATGCTCATCGATTTCTACTTTAGACTTGCGTCAGGCTGGTTTTCTGTGCAGCTGCTAAATTTACGCTCTAGCTTCACCTTCCAGAAAGTCTCTGTTCAGGTACTGGGGGCCGTTCCTTCGTACACGTTCACACTTGACGCAGCATATCCCCCAGTTAACTCCAACCCATTGAGTTTGTGAGGACGGACCGTATGCGTACCTTATTCAATCTGGATCTCCTCGTGAATGCTGTATATGTTTTCCTCCTGGGGAAATGGACCTATACCGAACAGTGGACTATCATGACGGAATCGCTCTGGGATTCACTGGAGGCGAGTAACGATTTTTGGTAACGCATACCACACACGCGGTTGAATGAACACACGGCACCCAAAGTTTGTTATCGTCGGTGGCATCTACTGCCCGTGGTCAGAGTCATATTCGAGTTATGGAGAGGTATAAATTCTGACCCAATGCAACTTCTCATTCTACCAGCCCTCAACGCCACTATTGAGATGAGTACCGAAGAAAGCACGCAAGTTCCGGCATCGGACGTCGACGAGACCATCGAGGAGCCCATCGAAGGTGTTCCATCGTCTGGCATGTTGAACGACTTAGTACCTCCTCCAGGAACGATGTACTACAGCCAGTACGTTTCGACCTCTCCGTGCTCGTTTTACGTTCCCCGGTTAACGACCTTTGCTTTAGGCGAACCTACAACTTCCTCAATAATCACGAAATGGGTGTCTCTCGCAAGTTCGGCAGAGTGACCTGGAACGCGGACGTATATACGTATGCCGCAGGCGCCGTTGCTCCCAGCGACCCGAACTTCGCCTCTCAGGGCGGGACAATCTATACTGTCATGGTCCACAGCGGCCATGTCACGATCTACGACAACTTCAGCGCAGACGTTTGGAATCGCATGTACTTCCAGATCTACCTCTCCAATTCCAACCTCGTCCCTTCGGTTCAATTACCCTACACTGGGTCAGAGAGCGTATCTGGAGATAATTATAATTGTGAGGACACAATATCCGTCGTGGCTACTGCTGACGCCGTCTGCAGACTCGATCCAGTACGGTCAGGCAATGCAGATGCTGAAGAATCAAGGCAACGAGGCATTCTTATTCAATGCAAAGTACCAGCAGGATTTCAGCCGCGTGAAGGCGAAGCAAACAAGCTCTACTGCTAGTCTCATACAGTTTGGGATCAACACGGCAGGGGTATGTCGTTCGCCAATAGACTCTTGGAGGGGTTAAATATTAAACGCTTACGGTCAAGGGATCGGGCGATCACCGCAGCACCGAAATCTATGGCCTTTCCGTTTTCACTCACAAGAATCCAGGCCAATTCCCAGTCGTCCCAGGTACGCGACCAATTTTCTTCATATCCTTACCTACATTGACGCCGCGGATAGGATTCAAGTTTGATATTAATGTGAGTTTCGCTCTTTCTTAGTGTTGCCTCGAATTGACAGCACTTGGTGGGTTTCCTAAGGGGAGCGAACACTGGGCCATCTCCGGAGGCTTCTACTTACACTTAGGGTTCTGAGCGATGATGGGCTCCTATAGCAAGACCTTGTACTAAACGCGAATGAGATTGAATGTCTTGATGTCGTATCCAATGAATTCTTTGTCTCACAGAAACGGAGAGTCGGTGGAATTCCGGTTGGATAGATGATTGACAGTGTAGGGCGGGATAGGTGCGGTGCTAATGTTTTACCCAGACGCTACTTGAGTCTGAGAAATTGCAGAGGCCCGACCCCTTCCTCGAAAACCCCTCGGAGCGCCTCTAGCACCACGAATAGGTCCACCTCTGCCACGGTTGAAGATAAACGCGCCGCGTGCGGTACCTCGTCCGCCATGCGGAGGACTATGTGAAACATCTTGCGGCCCAGAATGATTAGATTGCGTTGCGGTCGTCGAAATCGGGTTTCCACGCCCATTCTGTGCTGGGGGATGGCCTCGACGAGGGAAATTACCTCTTCCTACCCCGTTTGGATTGGACATGATCTGTACAAGAGGTTGGTGGCTAAACTGGTATTCAGCGAAGGAATGGAAAATTTGGGGCTCGCATGCTCACTTGTTATGAGGTGCTGGAGCAGGACGAAAACCGGATGCTGGTGTTTGGCCGATACCAGGGCGTATATGGGGATAGGGTCCAGAGCGAGGTTTGAATGGTGGATTATTGTTAACCGGCGGTGGGGCTTGGGGATTAGTCGAGGTGACGTATTGAGGATTGCTGAGGTTGAGACATGTGTTGAACTCGACTGTCGCGCCACGATACTGCGAGCACCTAAAGACCAATTCATTACAATACCTCCCAGCGTAGGAGTAGCCTACCGATCCCCTAGGGTAACCCCAGACATGAACGCAACGTCCCAAATGACATCCATCGATTTGGGGTTTAACCCTATCACAACCCCCTTGACAGCCAATGGAACGCCGCCAGAGTCCTGCACCATGATCACTCTGTCTCCCAACGCGAAGTGCTGGTTTTGTAGGCGATAGACAGAATGGGATGGCTTTAGGACGGCCTGACGTGGAATCCCCTTGACGATTGCCTTCTTAATGGCGGAAGAAGACTTGTTTGCGTTCAAACTGTCGGCAAGCTCCTCGATTTTCGAGACCGTTTCCTTAATGATCGAACGATTCGTTAGCCGTTATCAGCGTAGAGAACAAATCTAACATGCCTTAGTCAATTGGTCAGCGTATAAAGACACAGGCTCGAAATCTCTGACGCCCTTAGACTTCAACCAAGCTTTGATCTCCTTCACCTTGTTATCAGGATCAGGACCGGAGAAGACTTCCTCCGCTTTGGCCATGGCTGTAGAGAGGATCTTTGAATTGACTGACGACGATCGATGATTCGGAGCATACCGTCGCCTCCTCCCTCCACTGTCTGGAAGATCTCAGGGAATTTTGCCTGGAACTCCGTGAAAACGTAGTCGGGAACACAGATGTAGATCTACGTACCTTGTACTCCCGTATCAAATCAACGGCCTTCTGGCTAAATTCCCAAAAGCGACCATCCTTGCGAGAGTAGTTGATCACTTTCAATCCTTTGGCTTCGAATTTAAGGCTCAAACCAAGGTTGGTTTTTTGGTGATCAGATGTGATGACCATCAAGCTCGAAGTGATCTTGGATAGCGCTCGCCCAGAGACACCGATCATCTCGGCGGTTTTGAAGGATGGGTAATACCGCCCTGAGTCTCTAGCATCGACTATTTCTTTAAACCTCTCGTTTTCGGCCTTTTCTGACGGGAAAAACTGGATTACACAGCGTTAATTGTATGTTTACAGGTAGAAAACTAGATCTTACGGCCAATATCACCGAGAGCGTGTCTTCCGCCGTTGCAGATACTTGGGCAGGCACTCCGTACGCATGCTCGCCCAAGAAAAAAATCTTGGTGCCGTCAGGGAACTCCTCCGAAAGTGGTGGCGGATCTTGCTCAAGGAATCGTGGGTCTTCTGAGGCAACCTCGCTCAAGGACATTTGAACGGCGCACTCCATTTCCTTGTTTGGTTCTTCATAGTCTTTGACAAGAGCGCCGGTCTCCAGTCGCTTTAGGCCTAAGGTGATCTCGGTGAGAGTTCAGCCCGATCGGAAAGTAATCACGACAAACCTTTAAGTGGCCTGACGTGGAGGAGGACCTCTACGTCTCCAGTGATGACACCCCATTTCTTTGAGTAAACCTGTTCAATTCGCTCTGATTTCATTTTCCAATGTCCAAGCCCTTGCGGGGCATGCGGGTTCGAGACGACCTTCGGGGGTACATTGGGAACGACCGACATCTTCTCATACTTGAACAGCGAGTCGGATACAGAGACAACCAAACCCTCCTGAAGGTATGGCCAACCAGTGAACACGCGGCGGCCCAGGAACTCATTAGCGATATCCTCGGTCTTGCGATCCTCGTGGATGTTCTGAATGTGAACAACCATGGATTTGTTACGACTATCGGAGCCATGGACATTGACTCCGTGGAAGCCCAGCTGGGCTGTATGGGGAAGTGTCTTGAGCGATGGGAAGCCGGCTAAGGCCTCTGCCCCAAGGAAGACACCATCACATAGGCCTTGCACAAGATGGAGACCGCTCAGAGTAGGGAGGTCGAACGGTTCCATGACACAGGTACAACGATATATGGGAGGGAAAAAGCCGGGAAGCGAAGAGGGGTATGTGGTCGGCTCTCCTGGATTGTAAGTAAATTTGGTGCTCATCCCAAAGCTATTTCGTTTGACCTCCGCTGGAGTCAGCCTATGCTCGCGACCTGCAAATCAATGAATGGAAGGTATCGACTTGAGGTGTAGGACATACTAGCCATAGCCTTGAGTAATCTAGCTTCGTCAATGAACGGGATCTTCACGATAGCCTCCCAATCTTGTTTCTTTCCATTGAGATCTTGTTCGAATTCCAAAGGATAGAAGTCTAGAATTGGGGAGTTCGGGCTGTACATGAGATCCTGACGTTGATGTTAGTCAAACTCTACAAGGATGCAGCGATCGCGACATACCTGATATGCCTCAGGAATGTGTTCCATGCTTGCAACGGGTAAGACACCCATCAGCTGCTGGAAAGGTCGGAAAGGCTTGCCCAAGTCGAAATGGAATTCCATCTTGTCTACGCCCTTCAGATCTAAGTACCAAATGAGCTGTATATTAGTCACGAGAGGTCGATAATACTAACCAGATATACGCGGGGCGTAGTGGTAATTGTAAAACCAGCCCCACGATGCGACGCCACTATAATAATAGTGCATCACCCATTGCAGCCCCTCTATGTATCTATACGCTAGATCCCCCATCGACTGTGGGTCATCGTACGAAAACTCGAGCTTCCCCTACCATCGGAAAATAAGGTCAAAACATAACAACATACGGCGCAATCGAGCGACAGCCTACCATATAGTAACCCCGTTTCCATTCGTCCATCTTCTCTCTCACAGACCGCTCATACCTAGCATCAAATCCACCGTCGGCGTCGTCGTCCATGACTTGGGCCTTCTCGTACTTCTGCAGTACACGATCCACAGCGGAATTGGCCTCCTCATCTTCCTCCTCGTCGACATCTTCCCATTCTCCATCCCCTTCCTCGGCTTCATCGCCGCCACCGTCGCTTCCTGTCCGTGATACAGGAATGGGTTCCTCCAGAGAAGCCCCTGGGAATCGCCATGTCACCAGGTTTTGGTCGTCTTCGTCATACTCGTCCCATGTTAGACATAGATGGAGCTCTTGAGCTAGTGTTGATATAAAAGCCCGCTCGCGAGCGGGGAATGTGTTCGGCATGGTCAACCGTGCTGATCTGGTATGTGATGTCGACATAGCCACCCGATTCTCCATCACGAAGGCTTTAACCTCGTCGAATATTTGGCGTTGAGGTACCGTTAATACTGAAAATGGGTTACGACTCGATTAGCAGATACGGCGTATGACGGACATACCTAACTTCGATCTCTTTCGCGCTCCTTCCATATCCTTTACATGCTTCGCTTGCTTTCCCTTATACCAGTTTAGATCTGCATATTCCTTCTCGAAGACTTCCCGCTCCCATTGTGCCATCTCATCCAGAACCACTTGCAAGCGCTGCGTATTGATGGTCCCGCCATCGTTGATATAACCCCCTATACTTCCAAGTTAGCGAGGGTTCACGAAGATATGGACTTCAGCTCACCCATTGAAGGCAATACTTTCTTGTACACTTCAAACAACCTTTCAAGCCCATTCTCGTGGATATGCAGATCAGGGAGATTGGGCAAGAAATCGTTCCCAACGAATACCGCCAGCAAAATGAAATCGTCAATGACCCGTTCGAGGTTATAGGTGAACGGTATGACGTGTTGGACTTCATGAAATTCGAGGTCCAGATACTCCCGTAGTAGGGAGAGATGCAATAAATAAAAGTTTACAGATTCCAGGCTAACGGGCGCCCATGCGTTTAACACCATGCCTTCAAAGATCTTAAGGAGGGACCAACCTATTGTTCTTCTTCTTTGACGATGGTCCGAATTTGACCTCCTCCCGTAGTAAACAAAAATGAGGGTCATGGCTCGCCAGACCCAGCATGATCAAGTCAGCATCGAGGCCATATAAGCAATGGCGCACGTTCGGGTTATAGTCAGGTTGCGCGCGGGAGAGACGAATGTATTCCATAATCTTGTGCTCGCCCTCTCCTGGGACCTCATGCCCAGATAATACCACTTCGATATCTCTCCAACTCGAATCTTCTGAGATCTTCTTATTGATGAAGTACTTCAGTTGCGCGGACAGCCGTGTCATAAACGGCGTGCCTAGAATAGCATGAGCGAATTCAGATAGGAAGGATGCAGCTACACACCAGGCGTAATGCAGTTACTGTCAAACGCTTTCTCCTCCGGTAACTTCTCGCCCTTTCTCTCAGCTTTCTCTCTTACCTCCCTTGCTTCCTTGGCAGTACGGAAGCGACGACTACGCTGTTGGTTCATCTTTGCTCGGGGGGCTACGCCGTCAACGGCCATGAAGAATAGCTTCTTTGGCTTGATTTTGGCGAAGAGGTGATCGACATATGCAAATATGGACGTGAATATTTGCTCTTCGGACAACCGAAAGTGGGCATCCTCGTCATTTGGGTGAGAACCTTCAGAGATGATATGAGCAGAGAACTTCAACAGCGGGCCAAAAACTAACAATTGTGTATGATACCGTTGAAATCGAGATATAGGTTGTCTTGATCACCACCTCAGTTAAGTCCAAACGTAGAACGCGTGTCCACGCACCAAATTCCGGAATCTTGTTCTCCTGAATTAGCTGCGAAGTGAGAGGGTACCGTTCACTACGAGACATTTAGATTTCTTCCAAGAGATTATCATTGATGCACCGCACGAGATATAACGAAAGAACTGGTCGAGAAGTCAGCACGACACAAGCGTGACAATGTGGCATGACTGACCTTTGGAATGCCTAGAAGAACAACAGAATTAAGGCCAGAATATTGAGAAGAGCTGGAGGGCACTCACCCATGTTTCTCTAATCCTGCGAGCAACAAGGTAATGTAATGATGCTGGAAATATTGACGACCGAAACAATGAAGTTGGCGAGTGTGCCGACCGAGCGCCTATTATCTCGTTCATGTGACTGGTGACAGAAAGGGGGTCTCCTGGCCCCTTTCCCAAACAATGAAGGGCTTGGGGTCTGAAGCAGGGATGTTTGAGTTCACGCTTCGTTTTGGCTACTACGCCCCATGTATACGGCATCAAGGCCCAAGTGTAAAACTTTGATACCGCGCCGGCGGCGATACGCTAGCCCCTCGACCGACCGTCGGTACAACTGTGTATATAGCTTCAGGGTGAGGCAGACTTCCGTAAATTAAAGCTGCTGAGACGCAATTATCTTCGTCGCGGTTCCAATACGGTATGTTTACAAGCAGACGTACTTGGCTCAAGAATGAGGCTTTGAGTGGTCCTGTCCTGTCGCTGGCCGATTACATTCATTGCTGCCTTCAACAGAGCAAACTGAAGCCATATATTTTATCGCCAAGAAGGTATTTCCGCCGTGGACGATATTCACTTTATGAGTCATGGGGTACATTTAATTAGTACATATCGAAACTTGTTACATGCAGAGTGAGCCCTAGCTCAAACCCGTTCAATGTCCTCTCATTGAAATTACTACCTCGCTCCACGGTAAATATTCGCTTGCCTATGATATGCTCTTCTTGCCCTTGTAGGGTGCGACGTTTTGCTGTCAACTTTAGGAGGAAACCTACGAACTTTCACCCGAGGCCTTCGACCGCGTCCGTCCCTACACCGTCTGCGCCACTCGCCTGGTCGCGAACAGCGGCGTTTCCCGGGGCAGTCGGATACAGGCGAGTTGGCTGGTTCGAAGTCAGACAGTTATCGCCCCTTCAACGTGTGTGATCAATCATGATGCATTTTCGAGTTGTACAAGGTGAGATGTATACAAAGCCATTGCGGGTAAAAAATACAAGTTGTCTCTCTAAGGCGCCTACCAAGACGTCGGCGACGGGTTGAGCCATCTCACTGAGGCACAGCTATAGAAAATGCTGGTGCACGTTTACTGAGCGAGCAAGAAACCAGAGAAATATTCATCCAAAGCAACACCCTCATCAGGCAGGACCGTAATTCCGGCCCATAGGTCCGGTCGTACCACGACAACTGCACCGAGTGCGTGATTGACACCATAAACTGTGTGGGCATCAGACCCAGGGAGATGGTCATCAGAAATCCATCTGACGTTCTTCCTGAGGTATTCCAAGTCGCCTTCAGAAGCGAGGGTCTCGTCAATATCTCCAGGTAGTTGCATGGTGATACCAATGAGCGTGAACTGATCGCGGCCGAATTTGTTGACGAAGGAGTTGGGTGAGCTGAGGTATTGGTCGAGTGCAGCGAGTCGTCGACGAACGGGGCCTTTCAAATCCGAACCAAAGATGATGATAGGGAATTTGGTTGGTCCCTCGAAAGTATCGTAAAGGTAACCAGTGGTGGTGAGGGATAATGTCACTCGGGGGTTAGGGGCGCGGACTCCCCACCTCACATCAGTCGCCTGCCTCTTGGATACGGTCTTCAAGGAGCTAACGCCATTGAAGCTCTCAACCGTGCGCGGGGGGTTCAATTCGCTGTGTCCGTATGGAACGTCGATACCCAGCAAGAATGGAATATTCTTAGCGAAGAAGGCCTTCAAGAAAGCCTTATCCGGGTCCACAGCCTGGAGTTGCTTGTCGAAGACGAGCCCATCGTCTTCTTCTTGGTCCTCTCGCTTCTCTGTTCCGATGCCCTGGAGTTTCGAGACGTCAATGCCCGATTCGCTAACGAATCGGAGATATGTCCCAGAAACTTCGATGATCCGGACAGCATGCCTTCGGCGCTCCTCCCCATAAGTATGGATCAACTTCTCCGGAGACGCGAGGCCCTTTATGGTCCAACCGAGTTTCCACCCGAGATTAGCGGCGTCGAGGATACTTGCGTTCAGACCGAATGCACCAAGCACACTGTGGACGTGGCTAGGGAGATGGTTAGGACCGGTTTCTTCCATTATGAGAATGGACTTACCATGCGTCACCGACAAGATGCACGCGGTCTTTGTAGGAGAATTGTTGCGCGACACGTTCGCTGACTAAACACAGAGGTATGAGGGATATCCACGAAGAGAAATTGTCCGAGTTACGCACTGTTCCACACCGTAAACCAACTGAGTGGCGATCCGAACTTGAGTTTGAAGGGATGGAATATCTTGTTCGCTTGCTCCAGAATTTCCTCTGGGGTGACGTTGGTGATATTCAATCTACCACCCTTCTTGTTGACAAGTGTCTTGTTTTTCGCGGACGAAATCTCCGTGTAAAGCCGAATCATCCCATCTTCACGGGGAATGATGCAGCAACCGCCATGTTCTGAGTTCATAACGAAACTTTCGGACGGCATTAGACGGAGAAAAGAAATGTGCATGACATCAGCTCACCCGAATACGTTGGCATGAGGGTAGTCGGTTTCGAAGACGGCATCGAGGATACCCCAGTGAATATCTGTAGTCTCTCCTTCGAAGGGAATACCAGCCTGCTTTCTGATAGTGCTGTTTCCTCCGTCAGATCCGACAAGGTGCTTGGCTCTGACGACTTCTTGCTCGCCAGTATCCTCGTTTATCAGCGTAACACTGACGGGGTGGCTGTCATCGCCTGACTCATCGACTGTGAAGGACTTGACAGTGGTTCTTCGCTCGACTAGCTTCTTGTGCCGAAGAAGGTCGCGGATGTATATGTGCTCAATGGCTGTTTGCGTGATGATATGGAGACCGCGGTAGCGGGAATCAGACTGATGGGAGTGGCCCCAGTGGAGGCAACGTCCGTCCTTCCAAATGGCCGTGCGTTCGATCAAAGGTCCTTCTTCAGCGACTTCTGT
Source organism: Pleurotus pulmonarius (assembly GCA_012980535.1). Lineage (NCBI taxonomy): Eukaryota > Fungi > Basidiomycota > Agaricomycetes > Agaricales > Pleurotaceae > Pleurotus > Pleurotus pulmonarius. The sequence goes on from SJKF01000005.1 coordinate 2,972,245, forward strand.
AGCCAATCCCCAAGTCCCAATGGTTTCTGGATTGATACCGCGGTTAAGGAACAATGGCAACCCCTTGTTGAGAGGTAGACATACCTAGGAAACGTGGTTGTACACCATCTTTTCCAATATGAATAAGATGCCGGACGAGTAATGAACAGAGGTGGCTTACCGGCTCTACCAGCTAGAAGCGGAGCAGCGGCCTTGTCTAGATACATTTATGAGTACACGGAAATCAGAAGGGAAGAAGATATTTCGTACCAACAATACGGAAGGATACACTTTGCCTCAGCAAGGAGACTGCTACTTCAAGCCCAGAAGGTCCGGCTGGCACACATTGATCAGAGACCGTGTACAACGCCTGTGGTATGTTTGCTCATAACTTACCTCCGCAGATGACAACGTCAACTTCAGATTCCTTCTTAAACCAACTTGGGAGAGCCCCTGGGGCGCTGGTACCTGCGAGGACGGATGGGAAAGTTGCGTCCTTTAAAATCCCCTTCTCGTTGGGCTTGAGAGATGTGGGCTTGAGGACTGGCTCTGGGGAAACGTAGGAGGGTTTCTCCCCGCTTTCCTCGGTGACTGGCGAGTCGGGTGCTGGAGCCCGATAACCGTTGGTGTATGAGTACTTGTGGAGAGGCATTTGAACAGCTCAATACCGATGATGGATCTTCACGCTCCTTTTTATTGTTTCATTGGCCCCGAGGCGCATAAGTTTAAGTGGGGGGAGCCACCTTAGTCCTGCAGACGCAGGACCGAGGTAGTGGTTATTAGTGATGACCGTAGCGCAAACCCTGGGCCGAGAGTCTCGAAGTAGCTGAGATGCGCACTTCTGCATGCTGAGGTACCCCACGCATGGCCACATGAGTCCGGAATCAGTACGTTGAAAGGTAGGATCATCAGTTCAAACGTTCTTTGCCGTCAGCAACGGTTGGAAGTAAATCAAGTAACGTAAACTTACGCCACCAGCATTGCGTGAGCTAATCTTATCTAGAGACGCCAGGATCAGAGATAAGATAACAAAAATTCATCCGCAACGGTCATGAGGGCGACGGCGATTATCTCAGTCTGTGATTTCCAGTTCAACATTTCTGTTTACGACGACGACGATGGCTGAGATACACGATCAATTCGATACCATCCTCATTCTCGACTTCGGATCCCAGGTTTGATGCTTGATTTCATGTAGGATCGCAAATGTTCAAGAAATTCACATATAGTACAGTCACCTCATCACGCGAAGATGCCGAGAACATAAAGTCTACGCAGAGCTGATGCCTTGCACGACGAAGCTCAAAGATGTACACTTCAAACCAAAAGGTGTGCGATTCCGCCTTCTTTCCGCGATCATGCTGATATTTGGACGAAGGGATTATTCTATCGGGCTCTCCGTACTCGGTATACGACAAAGACTCCCCTCATGTCGATCCAGAAGTGTTCTCGTTCGGAGTACCTATCCTTGGCATATGTTATGGGCTGCAGGTTGGTCGGCTCACTCGCCTCAAGCGCCGCAACCACTGACCCCGAGTGTAGGAAATGGCCTGGAATCTTCAAGGCAAAGTCGCGAAATGCGAGCATCGCGAATATGGGTACGCCCAGATTCAGATTTCGAAGGTTGGTGACAGTGGGTCCTCTGTCGACGCGTTATTCGACGGTCTGGGTGAAGAGATGCAGGTGCGTGCGGACTTACGCCATCTTCGCAGTTTTAGTCTGACTCTCTTTAGGTCTGGATGTCGCACGGTGATCAGCTTTCTGAACTGCCCCCTGACTTCCATGTTATTGGAAGAACTTCATCAGCTCCTTTTGCTGCCATCGCGCACGACTCTAAACCGTTCTACGGGATACAGTTCCATCCGGAAGTCACCCATTCCCCTCGCGGAAAAGAAGTGATTGGGAAATTCATCTTGAACATATGTGGATGTCAACAGAATTGGACAATGGTGCGTGAATAGCCTCCTGGAGCTGTCGCCGTCCCCGAGCGTTCCCCTAGGAAGAGTTCATTGGAAAAGAGATTACCCGTATCCGTGAGATTTGCGGACCCAAAGGACGAGTTATCGGTGCTGTCAGTGGAGGGGTTGACAGCACGGTCGCGGCGAAGCTCATGCACGAAGCCATCGGCGACAGGAAAGTCGTCTTCGAGACCAAGTGCAGAGTCCTATTAATGCCTATCTTTCAAACAGGTTTCATGCCATCATGGTTGATAACGGGGTGCTCCGCATGAATGAAGCTCAACAGGTCTTCGACATGCTTAATAAAGATTTGGGGGTCAATCTCACTGTTGTAGACGCCTCCGATTTGTTCCTCTCAAGGTTAGACGGTGTGGAAGATCCGGAGAAGAAGCGAAAAATCATTGGTAACACTTTCATCAATGTATTCGAGGAAGAGGCAGCGAAAATCGAGGCCGAAGCCGAAGAGGAGGAGAAGAAAGGAGCGGAGGCCAAAGGGCGCGTGGAATGGCTGTTACAGGGCACCTTGTACCCAGACGTAATCGAGAGCATAAGTTTCAAAGGGCCTAGCGCGACCATCAAGACCCACCACAACGTCGGCGGACTTCTCAAAGATATGAAACTCAAACTCATTGAGCCGCTGCGTGAACTGTTCAAAGGTATTTCCCACCTCGTCCATCGTCGTCTCCACGTTCGTCATTCTGATGGGCCTGTCAGATGAAGTGCGAGCCTTGGGACGATTGCTTTCCATCCCCGCCCCACTCGTCCAGCGACATCCTTTCCCTGGCCCTGGCCTGGCCATACGCATCTTAGGGCCTGTCACTCGTGATCAAGTAAAGATTCTGCAACAAGCTGATAGTATTTATATCGAAGAAATCCGGAAAGCCGGACTTTACGATCAAATCTCTCAGGCATTCGCTGTTCTTCTTCCTGTCAAGGCCGTTGGAGTGATGGGAGACGCGCGGACGTACGAGCAAGTGAGTAATATACCGTACATGGACTGCATCATGTGGTTGACGACCACGTCGCTTGCAGGTTATTGCCCTACGAGCTGTCCAATCGGAGGATTTCATGACCGCTGATTGGTACCGTACATTTCAGAATCCTATAACGACCACAAACTTATATCGACTGCTAGGTATGCTTTCCCTCCAGCGGTATTAAAACGCATATCCTCCCGGATAACAAACGAAGTTTCTGGGATCAATCGCGTCACTTATGATATCTCTTCCAAGCCTCCTGCGGTGAGTGTATTCATGCGTTCCGCTTAGCATCTTCGTTGACAGCAACCCTCTTTCCAGACGGTGGAATGGTTGTAGATTCTTCTCGGTGTCTGGCCGAGATCTGGATGATCCAATCCCCTCCTCCACGTTATACGATGTTTGACTGCCCTCAATTTTGACTTTTGCGCATATAGATCATTTCCCTCCCTCTCCAGCTCCCTCCCCCCGTTAAGCTCCGGAAACTGCGATTGTCTACGTGTAGTGCAGCACACGAAGGAAGTGTCAAAATGAAGATTTCAACTCACAGGAGTCGATTAGGCACACCTTTCGGGTGTATCCAGACAGCCTAACCAGCGGGTATACGCCTAAGTCATGAGGTTGCACGCACAGAGTGTTGATACCGATATAACCAATGATCTTCTCCGGAAATCACTGTCTGACAGTTACTTTCAGCTGATAGTTGTTGGCAGTTGGACACTTTGTGAAAACATATACGCCTTGCGAAAGATCCCGCGGATCTGACATACAGAGACATCTGAAGACTGACACTTCTGATAGTGATCAATTTGTAGAGTAGAGGTGTCGTCTATGAATTGCGGAGTATCATAGACTGACATTTCGAGGGGTTGCTTAACGTCAATCCAAGCAGAAGATCGACCAGTCTGTAGTGGGGAGTTTCGGTTTCTCGCGTTCGCCACTCTTGCCACTTTTGGCACGCGTAGTACTTTCATCCGAGGGCTTGGGGTAAAGACACAAATAGCTGTCGCGGCATATAAACAAACTTCGAGCGAGGCGCTTGATTGAGCCATATGACACCTATCATGCCATGTTCTGCTCTTTTTGTAGACTTACATCGCTCCAATACGGGAATATCAATTTGATTGTATGAAGGCATGGTTCCATGATGGACTTCGAGGCTTCGATCCCTTTTGATTATGTATTGACTATTGTCCGGGAATCAAGGGGGCTATGGTACACGCCTCACTGCAAGCTTGTGTCGTACATGTGAAGTAAGCCGCGATGCATCTAATTGACTATGAGCGCGTCGTTGATGGCACCAAGTGTAATTTGAATACCAATACCCACCTTCCCCCCGCCAGACAGCTAAATACTGGCCTGCGTGGGCATCGGCATCCAGATTGAGGGTGGCGAACTCTGATAAGTGTCTGTATCAGAAGCTACAGGCAGAAAGATGACGGGTGACCCACTGAACTCCCTGGGGCGCCCACCATGTAGCCTTCGAAGTCAGTCAAAAGGCACTGTGGGCTTCATTCGAAGACGTGGGGGCTTATGGGGTATGTAATTGCAGTTATTGACGCAAAGTACATCATTGGCTTCGAGCGCCATTTACGCTCCAGAACACGGGAACACAGGGAGATAAACACGAAGTTAGGGCAACATCTGACCTTGAATGTACGATCGGTCGGGTTGCAGTCTCGCCAGCCGTCGAATGTCTTGACATCGGAATGCCTGATGCGCTCTGACAGGAGTGACTCCTTCAAGGCTAGCAAAGATACGTGCGAAAGCGGTGCCTCGTTGGTCTGCATTTGACTTCCTGGGGAGATCCTTGGGCCAAAAGCCGGGGAATACTGAGCAAGCGCAGAGATCATCATCGTTCTTCCAGATAGACGACGTGGGTAGACGGGAGAAGCCAATAATTTAGGCTATCGGGGTTGAATAAATCGACGGGATAACAATGTGCATGCGTGGCTGGTCCATGTGGTGGTTGAAGCTGAAGACGATGGAATCGGCGACATTGTCCAAGGCTTGGTCTGGTTGAAGCTCAGATGTTGCGGAGACCGAAACCGCACCTTATCGCTTCGCGCAGATATCACTGAACCATCCAATGTTGAATGTATAGTTTCAAGAGTAATGTACAATCCGTATCTCTAATATGATGTTCAGGCTGATTGAGGGAGACGGAGCTCGCAGAATGACACAATTCCGCGGCATTCCCAAATCCTGCTCAATTCGAGACCAGCTTTGTGTGCCAAATCGCGCACCATCGCTGGCGTACGCTCCATTCCGTTGATAATGGTCATCATGTCCAAATCTCTGCAGTGGGCGAATTTAGTGAATGCACCGTAGTTTGCGGGAAGAGGAGCTGGAGCGGATTGCAATTCCGGGCAACCGACGGTGGTGCTATGGGGGTAGCCCTAGTTGAGCCGACAATGATATTTGCAAAGAGCGTTGACTCACTTCATGACCTGGTCAGCAATCAGGACGCGGGTGTTGGGGCCCATGCTGGGGGTCAAGCCCTTCAGAATGTCAACGCAGCGGTCATCTTCCCAATCGTGCCTGTTGGTGGGAGATGAGGCTTCGCATAACAAGTCCGCCGAGGTGACTCACAAAATGTATCTGAGCAAGAAGGCATCTGGGCCTTTGACCGGGTTTTCGTCGAAGAAGTTGTGTGGCATCAGGGTAACCCTGTTCTCGAGAGCCTGAGGGAACTCTTTCTCCCACACGGTACGAGCCTGCGTGATGACCTGCGCTCTGTCTTGAACAACGAATCTCAGGTTGGGATACCTCTTTGCGAGGTCCATGCTCATGCCACCTATCACCGTTAATCAAACGTGAAGCGAACAAACGGGGAAAAGCGAACTTACCAACACCGCCGCCAACGTCCACAACCAAGCTGTTTCCTAGTGACTCCCATGGGAAGTCTATCAATAGACGATCAGCGCTCCGTGGGTGCTCTGATATTGCGGCGTAGCTCACCATAGTACAAGGGTGTTCCCAATACACGACCACCGCCGAGCATGGCCAATCCGAAGATATCTAATTCTGGTCTCCGGGTGACCGTGCCGTCAGGCTGCTTAACACCTTCTTCCAACCATTCCCAACGGGACAGCTTCGTGTTCAAAGCTTCCTGAAATGCGGTGACTTTCACGTCGTTGGATTTCCCTTTGATGGGATCAACCAGAATTTGCGGGAGCTTATCAGAAGCTGAGTAGATGTCCAATGCGCTAGGTTCGCCATCCAGGTGAGTATCGCTCTACCCAAAAGAACGAAATCACGTACAGAGACACAATGTAGGCTCGTAGTGGCTCATTGTGGACGAGGGTCTTGCTGACGCTGTTGTTTGCGAAGTGATCATTCTGCACTTCTGCGAAGATGTGGGCAGAGCAAAGTGTCCTCAGGACTCGTGCTATAAACCAGGGTCAGCGTCCAGTCGAATCAACTCCGCGATGCTGTGACGTACCGAGCTTGCGTGAGTCGATTCCGGTTGCCTTCGCCAGCACATCGATGTGAACGCCAACCTTCGGATCGGCGTTAGCGACAAGGTCTGCGATACGGTGCTCCGAAGCAATATGGAGCGCTCGGGCCTCGAAGTATTCGCAGGCGACGGTCAACAAGCGGCTCTGCGGTTCGTCGACCAATTCTCCGATCAGGCCACAGGAGGCCATGATAGTGCGGGTCGCATTATAGATTTCGACGGACGGAAGTTTACTTCCTACCCAATCCTCTTGCTTGGAAGCTGTGTCCTCCTTCTGCCATTCCTTCACGAGTCCAGTTGCAGCATCCTGCAATATCTGGATGGTGGACAGGAGCTTTTCGACGCGTTCAGATTGAGCCATTGGAGTGGTCGGAATCAGGCAGTGGTTGTTAGATCAAGCCACGTACACCCCAGGACTTATAAAGCGTTCTACTCCCCCAGCTTGCCCCGGGGTCGAGAGACGCTTCCCCTGCTATTTCATAACGCAGGGTTTACCAGGCCTGTTCCCCTAACGTGGCGCCCTCACGTGCCGTCTTCCTCTAACCCCGGTCCAAGATGGAGGCGTACAGCGGCCGTGTATGGTTCAGATTCCATCGTTGCGTTATCTTTTGTCTACAGTTATGCTTCACCATCAATGGCTCGTATGCGGCCGTTGTATAACTACACCAGAACAGGCCTTGTTGTCACGGCGCTCGTCCATAGAGGGTCATCACAAAGGAGTGATATCCGTTTCTCCCCTCTTGGCACTGCATTCTCAAACGGTACCCGAGTCTATTGAAACCCTCCCCATGATTGGCGCGGTGTTTTGTGGGGATGCCATGGTAGCGAGCAGCGGGCGATATCCACCCCACGGTTTCCACTTCAAGGAATGACTAGCTTCGACTGATAGTTTGTTGTCTGTCACTTGTCTGTCCCACTGGGATGCAAATGATTCTGTTTCACAAGTGAGACTTCACACGTAGGTATTGCATTGAACGCCCCATGCCTAATTTAACCTTCAGAGTTTATGTCAGACTGCGAACTTGCAGGCACGAAAACGTCATTACGATTGTAACGGAGACATGGACGCCACCAGATCACGCTCGGCAACTAGATGCACCCATAACTAGACAACCTAGGAGGAGGTAAGTCGATTCAATTACCCCAAGATCCCCCAACTTCGATGACAGTTTTTGTATGCCACTGATGCGCTCTGTAGATGTAGAGCAGATTGGTCGTAGACTCGGAACCGTTATGTGATGATCTAGACAGCGTATGTGATGATCTAGACAGCGAGTCGATCCATGCATTGACCGCTGCTAGGCGACAATGATTGACCTGCGCACGATGTTTATTGGTGCGCCTCCCTGTGCTCCCTGTCCGACAAAGAGACCAAGGTCTGACATGATTAACATTATGTTCTAATCATGTCAATCATACCGTCGGCCGTTAGGAACCGACTATTTGCAGTGGTGTCTTAGGTCAGTACCATCGTGTACTTATCTACGCTGCGGAATGATATCATCCTATGCCCGACTCCGAGAGCGTCAATCAACCCGCTAGCTAGATGTGTTTTGGCTTTGACTATGCTCTATGTATGACGAGAACCCCGTTGTGCAATGTCTTCAATTGCTGACTGTGGAACCGTTGATGATCGGCTGGAAATAACTTCCAATCATATTCTTCTTCCCCAATCTCGTTGACCCTGCGGATACCGTAGGGTTCGGTAACTTACTTCTGGACATCTCGCGTGCAAAGAAGACATCAATTATGGGCGCGAGGAAAGTGCGGAGCGACCGGTGTGTTCTATGCACCACGGATGAATAAGACGTATCTGTAGTAACGGTAGAAGAAGAATCTAACGGTGTTCTTCAATAATAGCTTGGCTTACTACGCCATTCATGTTATCCGCCGAATCGGCACAGTAGAAGAGGCTTGGAAGAAGGAGAAGGAGAAGAGTGCGTATGTACAATAGCACTTTCGGGGTGTCGTTCATTGCGGGGGTATCGGGACGCAGCCCCAAAATCGGCTTTACGAGCAATTCTGCGTATTCGAACCAAGACTTGGTCACGATAATCGCGTTTACGGTTGAACCTTGTACCCAATGGCTTCTGTCCCTCTAAAGTGGATGCGGCTTAGGATGCAAGCAGTGGTTTTACGCAGCATGAGAATATAAAAGAAGCAAGGATCAGAATCTGAAAGTCTTGTTTTCGATTCAATTCACGAGTGCGACCATGTGGGCACTCTTATCGTGAAGATAACTGAATAGTAGGACTACGCGATGACCGTGCTAGAACCGGGATGTATGTCCTTAGTGGTAAATCAGAATCGTCCGCGGGTAAAGGACTGCGATCGTCTCGCCATAGACAATCTGAGTCTAATCGGAGTCCTTAGCCCAAGAGTCATGGACAAGGGTAATCCCGACGGGTAGGGGGAGAGAACCGTGAGTTCCCGAAGGGCGACGTCAGCTTGTTAGCGAATTTGATAGTGATGGTCCAATGAGGGGTAGATTGGGTTCATTTAGATTATATCGCGGGATGTTGTATCAAGGCTGTAGGCGTAGTGATTATGATTGGGTCAATCCTCGACGCCGCATATCTAGGTCGCCATGGTGGGTTCGTAGCCTCAATGACTTTGCCTACCGGATAACGTCACGTTCGGGCATGAAGCGAGGACAGAAAACGTCCTCGGTGATGGTAGCACGTAGAGGGCTGCGCAACTACTGGACGAAATTCATGGGATCATCATGGGCCGATGAAGGGTGATGTGAATGAAAAGGGTACCATTTGACGGGCGTGTATGTTGTTGCAGGAATTCAAACTTCAAACCAGAAGCCACCTCGGGCACCGGCGCGATCGCCTGGAAATGACGACCCACCACATGACGGCGGGGCTAGGCCTATCAGGATATTCGAGGACTGAGAAGCTGTATCATTAGCTTCCCGTTTCTTTGGAGAATGAGCATCACGGTAACGTTTGGGCGAGGCTTTGGCTTGGGGAGATGGCTACACGTTCTGATGCAGTCAGTTAAGAGACTCTTCTAACCCCATGCTATGACATGCATCTGGTTGAACGTTGATTGATCAGGGCGCCCTTTCTGTTGCTAGCTGGTGGACATGTCACCGAGACCGAGCCGTTGTGAGTGGGCACCGTGTCGACAAATGTGGAGTTGTGTGGATCGTACCTCCGTCAGAGCGGGACGTCGAATGTTGGCTTGGATCCCGTCTACGGTGAATATTGTGGCGCAGGAGACATAGCCCATATGGGGCGACATACCGGTGCATTAGGAGATCACAACGCCTGAACATGAACTATTTGGGCTAATATGAGTGGACTGTCTTCTGGGTATTGCTTCGTTGGTTCTTCACACAACCCACCTGTCCCCCGTATCCCCCTAGAGTGACATGCAAAGCCCATGGGCCTCACTGATGGCAACTGAAGAAGTTGCCTGTTGATGCTGCGTCGCCTTTTATGGAGCATCAACAACAAATCAACGATAGCCAGTAATTCCTGTCTCGCTTGCGCTCGCGAGGGTTATGGCAAATAAACGCAAACAAGATCTACTACTCCCACCGTCTCACGCCGAATTAAGCGCCGAAGCTTTGTCCCTCGGCTTTGTTTCTGGCGAGGAAAGATCTCGAAGAACGCCGTTTGAGTATCCGCCCTTGTCGCGTCTTCTGAGAGTGGTCACTTCATAGGAGTGTATTGGCGTGCATCTGGCGTGCATCAGCTTGGTACGATGGGAAGGGGCGCTCTTCCCATTGGGTAATCGAACCTGAAGCACTGACCGGCCACATTGTACCGATGAAGGTTCCTTGCGGGGCCAGCGCATTCCAGGGGGACGACAGATTCGCTATCCCAGATCTCTGAGAAGTATCTCCTTTGCGGACTGACGCGGAAAAACGCTTCAAACTTACCTTCTCCGCAATCTTCAGCCAGTGCATCCGCATCGCATCATGCCCATCACTTCTCAGACGAATGGGTTCCCTTATTCGATGTCCCTCGCTCTTACAAAAACTAACCGACCTCTGAGATCGGGTGCCCGTTAAATTACCCCCTACCGGTACACACATATATCACCTTCCTCAATTTCGTTTGCCAGATCCACTTCCTTCCCAATAATGATGTGCAGAGAACGCCGATCGTGGACTGAAGAAGAAGATGACCTCCTCCGCAATGCAGTGAAGAAAGGTGTGTGTTTTGGTTAGTACTCATTCCACATTAACTGACGGGAGCAGAGGACCCGGACGGGAACCCCCCATCGAAATGGCACCAAATTGCCAAGCACGTTCCCAATCGCACGAACAAAGATTGCCGGAAACGTTGGTTTGCGAAAATGGCCTCCATCGTGTCCAAGGGTGGTTGGTCAACTGACGAAGACGAACGGTTGATTGAAGCCGTTCGCAAACATGGCACAAGGTGAGCGATTTTTGCGTCGTGTAGTTATATGTCGTTTACGTTCTTGAGTAGATGGTCCCTAGTGGCTGCCATGGTTCAAACGAGAAATAACGATCGTAAGCACAGCGCTCTATAGGCAGAGCACACACTCATGACGTTACAGAATGTGCGAAGCGTTGGAGTGATACACTGAACCCCGATATTGACCGCACTGTTTGGTCACCTGAGGAAGTAAGTTGTTGACGTTGTGATGCAAGTTCATTGTCTGATCTCGCTTAGGACGCCCAACTCCTTGACGCCGTCCAAACAATGGGGAAGTCGTGGACAAAAATCGTCAAGACATATTTCCCTGGTCGGACTGGACTTTCAGCGAAGAACCGGTGGGTTTAATTCTGTCGCCGTTCCCATCCTTCCCAGCAGCTGACTTCATGTCTTTCACGATCCGAAGTTATAGCCGCATTATGAGAATAAGCGCCGACAGCAGCAAGGGCATACGATCAAGGCGACGGTCGCTGAGCTCTGCGCCTTACCACCCAAGACACTGCTCGCCGACGTCGGTATCTTCGTGTTCGGACACCGCTTCGAGGGTCAGCCCTGCAGTCGATCCCTCCTTCCCGTGCATCCCGGATGTGCCTGAGTGTCCGCCTACAAGCGCCCTTTCAACCTCATTGGAGGGATTAGCGTTCCCCACCGCTGATAACGGCGACATGAAAGTGGCAGTTGGCTCGATGCCCCCTGAGTTCCTTAATATGGCGAACCACACACCCGATTCATCCACCTCGCCAAGTACTTCGTCCGAAAGTTGCCCCTCCCTTGACGCCTTGATGAACGAGCTCAGTGCATCCATGGCCTTTGACTCATTGACGACGCACACCGGACACAATGACATTTCACTACCTTTACACTCTAACCTATCTGATTCAAATCTATTCGACCCGCAATGCATGCAGATGCCATGGCCGGCGGAGAACTTGGCGTCATCCTCTGCCCAGAACTCTTTCGCGCCCACGCCACAATCACTCCCTGGTTCACCGTTCGACTTCTCATTTTCGTCTATGGACGGCACCTTCCCTGGATCCTTCTCGATGGCGCCTTCTCCAGCATCACCGCCTTCTGTAGATACGATGCCATCGCCATCTAGCGCAACATCACCGTCCTCAACCGGGATTCTTAGCCCCATCACTCCGCAATCGACAAATGAATTAGAACAGCAACAGATCAACAACCACGAAGACTTGATGGCCATGCTCCAGGGATGCTCAGACGTCGCAGACTTCCAGATGGCAGGGCCCAACGGCTTAATTACCGCCCGTGTAGATCAGTCGCGAAACGAAAACCGCATGGCCGTGGCAGTAGCCGTGGCGATGTGTGAGCCACGAGAGTTTCAAAACACCGTTCATACATTAGTGAACGGTTTATGGGGTAGTCTCTGCACGCCTGCACCCCAAAACCCCAATACTCCCTCTTGATTGTACGCCTTCCTCTTGTCCCCCTCCACTGAGTCCGCTCACCTAGCAAATCTCAGCACACCATACGCACATTTTGCAATACTTCTCGCTTCTCGCTTCTCGCATGGACCCCATAACTTGGGCGACTCTTTTTCCCTCCGAATATGGGCATGATGGGTTTTACAACATCCTTAGAGCGGACTATCGCAGCAGTATACATGGTTGTATTTTACAATGTAGTCTTTCAAAGTAAGTTGATCACTATTCTTTATGTGTTTGTAGTTCTTGCGGAATGATACCCCAGTCCAACTCTTTGTAACAACACCCACTCTCCGAACGTACTTCCCGCCCAACACCTTTACTCGCTGAGCGGCCACGTGCTGGACTTGTTGGTTAGACTTCGAAGTTGAAGTCTTGGTCTTGTTTGTTTTACCTCGATCCCTTCGTCTAAAGCTACCTCGTTCTAACGTGTCTACGCCAACCCCACCCTCTATAATCTGCCTATACACAAAAGTCCGACCTCCATTTGCATCATCAAATCCACTTCTACGCTGCTCACGTCTAACTTGATTCCCAGCGATATGGACACGTCCCAACCACGCCAACGGAAACTATGGACGGATGAGGAAGACCGAATCCTTCGAGCTGCAGTCTATGTCGGTGAGTAACCCCGAATACTTCACCCCTTATCTACAAATTGATGGCAATCATTTCAAGAGGACCCAGAATCCACGAATAAGAAATGGAACTTAATAGCGAAACACCTCCCTGGGAGGAATAATCGGGACTGTCGTAAAAGATGGCACAATCAGATGTCGTCACTTATATCGAAAGGACCCTGGACGCCTGAGGAGAATGAACGATTAATGCAAGCCGTATCTCAGTTTGGCACCAAGTATCGCCCATTCTGTACTCCGGGTAGTTTTGGAAATTGATTATATTTAACTGCCTAGGTGGTCTCAAGTGGCTGCAGCAGTGAAGACGAGGAACGGGAGTCGTGAGTGATTTGGAGCTCGATTTGTTGCCCCACACTGATGTACATTCCGACGGACAGAATGTGCGAAACGTTGGTATGACAAACTTGACCCAAACATTAGGCACGAAAGCTGGACAGCGGATGAAGTATGTTTTCTGCCAATCATTCCGTGCTTTCCTTCTCTGAGCCGCCCATCAAGGATACTTTGCTCTTCTCGGCCGTCGAAAGGCACGGGCGCGTGTGGTCTACAATTGTTTCTCAGTACTTCCCAGGGCGTACTGGATTGGACGCTAAAAACAGGTCAGTGCTATGCTCGATCTCGCGGTTTAACCATAGACCGCAATCGTCTGTAGATATACGTGTCTAACCAGAAAGTCGACACGCGAGAGACACTCGTCGATTGCGACTAATCACGATGGTACCGAGGAAGATACGTCGGCAGCACCTAACAGCACTCCGAGTGGCTCTTACTCGCTTGAGCTACCCTTTGCAGACCAATACCCACCTCCATCTTCTTACGAAGCCCATGAAGCTGGGCCACCTCCTAATGCACCGGACTCCCGAGCTCCTCCGGATAATGATTCTCCCTCACGTTCAAGTCACACTATACGCGGGCATCATAACCCTCCACCAAACCCCGATGATGACCATTCTCAAAGAGGCAGAGAGCTCCTTACTCCCTATCCCACGACACTGCCTACAATAATTACGCCCGATCAGCCCATTCATTTGCCAGGATTCCTGTGCGTCGCATCCGGGAATGGGGTGCAAGTCTATGTTAAGAGGCTTACAATGCCGTCCCAAGAAGATGGAGTTGTTGATGAAGACAATTCACGTAGGCCTGGACTTATCTTGGACATATCGATAGCTGACACGGGGACTTTAATTAGAGAACGGTAACACGAGATTGCTCGTCGCTGTAATTGCTGCTCGCGCATGTCAGAACGGGGAAGCGTGACTGCCTGAGCCCATTAGCCTACGTTACACAACCTCTTGATCGAGCTCTTGACTGCGCAGTTAATAGCTCAGAGGCTGCATTCAATAGTTTAATACCTACTCCTTTATTCCAAGCTTTGTGCCCTCAATATTTCTCCCTCTCACCATACTTATTTATGTAAATTGTGCTCGAGTTCTCTATCCCCTTTCTCCTCTGAGTCTAAGGGGTCTCCTGTTCGAGATAATTGTCCGAGAAACGAAGTTAGAGGTACATGAGACCCACGAGATTGGTTTATCAGAAACATCCAAGAAAGATGAGGCGGCGTATAATTTACCGATTTTCAAATTATGTGCACATCTGCGCGTAGATCCCGGCAACTATCCTTGCATATCCGTTACTTCTGATAACGTACTGATAACCTGCAGGCAGAAGAATCTTCCGTTGCATCATCTGCTCTGCTGAGTGCGAGGCCGTGAATCAACAAACGCCAAGGACACCTAGACTCTGATAGTTGTTTTGCTCGAGCCTTCCACATGTTCGCCGTCAACAGGATCTTGATCTGAGATAATGAACTTGTGCGGGCTAAGAAGGTGTGCGTGTTACTAGCATGCATCGGAAGGAAACACGCCGGGGGATGGTCAATCTCGTTGCCTGTTACACGCGCTCAGCAAAAAACCCGGGGAGAAACAACGCATCAGAAAATCGACGATGTGCGGCTGATGATGCAGATACTGCTGGGTTTGATCGAATAAAACGGACAGCCTCAGTCTCCGATCCTGTTAGCGAACTGCGAGGACTTCAACAAGGGACACCGTGCTTGAAATTTCTTTTGCATCCCCAGCTGCCATACATCGGTACAGGACATCCTGCATGCAAGGGTACACGGATGGGCGTGCCGCCTATTTTCCTTGCCAAATCGTTTGTGTCGTTCTCCTGCGTTCTTTCCTCTTGCGGTGACTGGAGTCCTATTGCTTCACAAAACGACTTGTTTCGCCACTAAGCACCTATACCAATCAGCGGTGGACGTGCCTAGGTATGGCATTCAAACTCGATCAATCTTTGCTTGACGATATAAACCACTGGAAAGTAATATGCACAGTCCTCCATCCAACACTCCCTTCTGGAAGTGTGTGCGTTGGGCGGCATCGTCGCTGCGTAAAAGATTGACACGGAAGAACACTGCGAGGCTGTTCTTAGTATAATCATTGCCGGGGGAAAATTCTGGGAACAGGTCTGGACTCACGAAGATCCGTCCTAAAACAAACTTATGGCGAGCTTCAATGTGTTGCCCCCTCATAAAAAACGCGAGCATGAGTGGTGACTAATTATTCGAATGTAGCTCGCAAGTCCGTACAGGGAGCATACAGAATCAATCTATACAATGAAATCTGCGCTCTGATATGTGAACGTTAAGTTAAAAGGATCTCCATGACGGGTAAGACATGCGACGTATATGGCGAAAGGACTTGTGAGTGAATCGAAATGTTACGATATGACGTCCTCGGGGCGGTCATCCTTGAAGGCGTCCGAGGCTTGCTGAAGCCACATACTATGATACAGACCACCTTTTCGTAGCAGCTCTTCGTGGCTCCCTTGCTCGACAACTTCTCCGTCTTTGAAGACGATGATAAGATCTAATAAAGCGACATGTCAGCCGACGCGCCTGGAAAATTAGATGGATTCGAACGTACCGGCTTCAACAACTGTTCGTAACCGATGTGCAATGAAGATGCTTGTCCGAGCTTTGTCTAGTAGCGTGTTGTTGATGTTCCGCATTAACTCGGCTTCGGTGTGAGCGTCAAGCGCCGACGTCTTATGAAGGTACGTGGTCGGTTGTAGTGTCAATTCAAGCGAAATTGACGCTTACCGCTTCGTCAAAGAAAAGGATTGGTGGATCCCTCAGCATTACTCTGGCGACGGCCAATCGCTGCTTTTCGCCTCCGCTGATCATCAGGCCTCGCTCGCCGACTTTGGTGTTGTATCCTTCCGGTAGTTTCATTATTGTGTCATGTACATTCGCCTTCTTCGTAGCCTCAATGACTTCTTCGTCGGTTGCATCAAGGCGTCCGTACCGGACGTTATGCATAATATCCGAATGGAACAACGGGGTATCTTGAGGTACGACACCGACAACTTTCCTGATAGACTCTAGCTGTAGAGATTGCACGTCTTGATCGTCGATGAATATTTTTCCCGAGGACGGATCATAGAACCGATACAACAACCTGAAGACGGTTGATTTTCCGCAGCCGGACGGACCGACGATCGCAACTTTCTTGCCAGCGGGGATGCTGAATGAAAGATTTCGGAAAATGGGACGATCTGGGTGATAACCGAAGCTGACATTCTCGAAGCGGATCGCTCCGCCACGTAGATCGAGGGGACGCGCGTCGGGTTTGTCTTTCGGTGGTGGGTTTTGCTCAACCAGTTTGAAAAGCACTTCCATATCCAGTAGGTTTTGCCGCATCTCGCGATATATTGTACCCAAGAAGTTGAGTGGCAACGAGAGTTGGAAGATGAGTTGGTTAACCATTACAAGGTCCCCAACAGTCATGGTACCTTCATCAAACTCATGAGCGGCGAAGATCTGGACAATATAATTGTTGGAGATATACCATTGACGACGCCTTGCGCAGCTAAGAGCATAGCCATCGTGAGCGCACTGGAAAATATAACATTTTGCCCAGAGTTCAAGAATGCAAGCGAAGTTGTGATCTTGATGGATGACTTTTCATATTGCTCGAGGTGTTTGTCATATTGCTGGATTTCGTACTTCTCGTTGTTGAAATGCTACTGATAGCAGTTGGTTAGCAATTCATGAGATCATGGGGCAGATGTACCTTCACGGCCTCAAAATTGATCAGCGAGTCAACAGCTACGGTGGCAGCTTTGTTGTCCGCCTTGTTGGCCTCACGCCGGAAACGGGTACTACGTCAAGAATGATCAACGGTCAGATAAGACAGAAATGGCTTAATTTTACCGCCATGAAGTCGTCCGCACGGTGAACCAAGTATAAGCAACCAGCGCGATAGACGTGATAGCAGCGAAGTCCCAGCCAAATTTATACGTCTGAATACCAGATAAAAGGAAGTATCCCGTCTGTGAAGGGTGCCACCTACCAGTATACCGCATACCATAGAAATCTCCAGCGCTGTGGGAACTATTCGAAACAGAATGGACTGCAGAACAAACGTGATGCCCCTTCACAGTACGGCCGTCAGTGTGCTACGTACATCCAGAGAGCTGACATTGTTTACTTGGTACCTCGATCAATAGCCCGGGTAAGGCCCCCAGTTTGCCGGGCGAGATGGAAGCGCATGTCGAGGTTGAGTAAATGTTCAAAGGTCTCTCGAGCAACCTTTCTAATCGCATGCTGGCCTATTCCTGCGAACACGGCATTCAAAAGTTCCCCGAATAAAGTCGCTCCGATACGGGCGGCACCATCTAGTTCGCTGGTCAGTATCCAAACGTGTTCGTCACTGAAACGAGACCAACAGCCTGCAATGAGGGAGCCAGCAACAACCCAGACTGTCGTATCAGATGTTATTTCGATGTTAAGCGCGTCGATTATATGTTTGAATATAATGGGTACTTGTACATTGAGGACCTTACAGGAAACTCAATGAACCCAGGCCAGCTTGCGACGGAAATGTACTCACCTTTCCCCCAATCAATAACGTGAAGCCAAGAACGACAATAGCTCTGGTCTTCCAATCCCCCCTTGGCCAAACATGTTCCATCAATTGCTTCACGATACGCCAGTCGGTCCGCCGTTGCTCAGCCCGAGTGACGTCCGCGGTTTGGAGTGGGTCCGCAGCCCCGTTCTTAGGCGGCGGCGGCGATGGAATAGACGGGTCCTTGGGATCCTTCGGAGGCGCTAAGTGCTGGAAATATCTTCCGAATTTCCCTCGAGGAACGATGCTGTGGAAGTTCTGAGGCCGAACCAGACGAGGATTCCATACGCAAGGCCGATGGTGCTGGACAGCAAACCATGCTCGTTTCGCACATGAGGCCCTGATAACAGACTGAGGAAGCCAACCCATCTGAGACGCCTCAGTGGCTGGGAGGAGGAGGAAAAGTGGAGGTGGTCGGATTTCAAGTGCTCGGGAGGGTGTGGCAGGAAAAGAGGCAATATAATCGGCATATGACGCGGTGCTTATCTTATCTGATAATCTCTTCATCAAACCATAGTCTTTATCTCGCAGTCAGGGCGAATAGAAGGTATATTGGACCCATAAAGGTACGATGAATATGTAATTCCAATATTGACTGAGAGGGTATATCGTTGCGAGAAAGCGTAATCTAAAAGGGCCTGCCCTCCTTGCCTCATTCGATCCTCCCCCGTAGCCAGCTTAGTAGGCCTTTTGTCCCCTCCCTCTCCCATACACGCCTCTGAGGGACCCGAAATCTGACAGAATGCTGAGTACGGGCGCGGATATCAGGTCACAAGCCCACTTACACGTTCCCATCAACCAAGAATACATCGAGAGGTAAGAGTCCAAGTTCTGGAGGCAACTTCGAGATTTGATTGTCTCTTATATCTAGCTCTTCCATATGCCACGCCGGAACATCTCTGTTCCCTTTGAACAACTCGGCGATGCTAGCAAACCCTCCAACGTCGCTGATTCTGTTTCCCTGTAAACGGAAGTGCGTGAGGCCCATACGCGGGGGGTTGGCCGTCGCGTCGGAAAGCATTAAACGCGTGAGGGTTTCTTCTTGCAATGAGGCATTTGTCAACACGTTGTAAGACAGGTCCAGGATTTTCAGTGACGGGAACAACTTGGCAATGAGAGGAAGCAACGGTTCACTAGTTCGCGAAGGTTGCGCATCTGCATCCATCTCATGCTGAGCCACCGATATCGAGTCAGGCAAATCACAGCCAGCAATGTTGAGCTCCTCGAGGCACGGTAAGCAAGGACCGTTGAAGAACGGTAAATCAAATGATTTATCAAGCCGTCGCTTGTTAAGGACTAGGGTTCTGAGTGTGTGGGCGAAGGGCTGCTGCGCGATCAAAGCGAGCGGAAGTGTCGGGGTCGGCACTACGACGTCCGTCGAGAGCGCCGCGCTCATCCCAGACCTTGAACTAGACGGGAAAGCCGCTGAGAATGTGCGAGAATGGCCTGGCGGCTTCGTCGGGAGAACCGACGGGGGAAGGCTTAGAGTTTGCGTTGCTGGCGTGAAGTATTGGGCATTGCTGAGAACGGAGACCGAGGGTTTAGGCGGGGAAGCTGTGCGCGAAGTTGGAGAAGTCTGAGAAGTCGACTCGCTGGCGTCGGGTAGCGGCGCTGCGTTGGCCGCAGCAGCCCTTGCCCTACGCCTGCCACCCTCAGTGAGGAGACCCTGTTCAGCTTCGATCTCCCATGCCTCTCGCACGACTTCGGCACTGCCGGCAGGGGCTGTTGTGTTTTCGTCTAGCTGTCGGCCTTTGGCCTTCGTTCTGGTAGCCCGTTTTTCTATCTCGATTTCCCAAGCCTCCCGAAGTACTCGTTTTCCAACAAGAACTTGCAACACACCCTCCGGGGGGTCAGCACGAATGGCTTCAAAGGAAAGCTGCCTACCCAATCCACCGAAAGCTGCCTGCGCAGCCTCTGCGGTAACTTGAGTTTCACCAAGATCAACGACATGAATAGCCGGGAAATTAGGAGCACTGAAGGACACCGAATGAAAAACAGAGTTCGTAACCTCTGTTTTCTCCAGGCGGAGTTCCTTCAGTTTCTGTAGAGCCGCCAACGCGTGTAGAAGCTCGGGCTTCACCGATGATAAAGGATTAGAAGAAAGGTCCAACTTTACGATACTTGAGGGAAAATCGATATCGATAGCGTCTCCAACGATTTGGTTATGTGAAGCATCAAGAACGGTGAGACGTGGGAGAGGAGCCGTAGCGCGAGTGATGGTCGGCATGAAGAAGCTTCCAGAGCTTTGATTCGGCCGCGAGCGAGAGCGCGAACCGGTATCGACGAAGGGCGAACTGAACGGCAACGAACCTAATTCATTGTGAGAAATGTTGAGGGTCACCAACTCGGGTAAGGCGAAGATGTTTTTGGGAAGCGACGTCAATTTATTGTGAGACAAATCGAGGAGCGTCAAGGACGCGAGATCCGCGAATGTATCTGGCAGTGAGGCGATTCTGTTTTTATGAAGCTGGAGGCGAATCATAAATAAGTGACCCACACAGACGAAATCTAAACTTACATCGACGTTCTTAAGAGACCCAAACATTGATATCTCAGGCTGAATTTCGATTATGTCGTTATTCCCCGCTTTCAGGACATGAAGGTCCTGAGCGTCATACCAGGCGGGAACCTCGCGTCCTCCTCGACGCTTGGTCGTGGCTTTGTCGTCTGCGGGGGGCAGCACTGGCTCTTCCGTCACCGATGCAAGCCTTTCAGGTGTCACACCAAGGTGTATCTCGAAGAGCCCAGATGGGATGCAAGGTAGAGACCTAGCAGCAAAATTAACGGAACCTATGTCAGGTCGACTTCAACTGCTGAGCAAGGCGAGTGGTGCTAAAGTATTCTTTCACTCACCAGTACTCTTCGCCCGCTCAATCACTTCTCTCAGATTTTCCCGACCCAAGATATCGTCGTCGTCTTTTTGTGCCGCGGACACAGTAGGAAGAGCATTTTCAAGGCTATCAAGGTCGTCGATACCCGCTGAACGACTCCGATTCTCCATCGCCTTCCTTGCCTCAGCCCGCTTCAAGGCAATGGCTTCTCTGATGCTCATTTGTGCTGATGCTGATGGAGTTGTTAGCGAATCGTCATTTTTGCTGTTGACGGTGGGCAGTCTAGACCGAGGCGAGCCAGCAAAATGAGTCGAAGTTTTGGCCTTCAATGATGGGGCTGGCGTCTTCGCTGGCGATGGTCGCGGTCGATGAGAGACCCCACGCGAATTCATGACTGGTGGGGATCAAAAAACACAGGCGTTTACTGCACGCGCTTCGCGTTATTTGGCGCCACCTCTGGGTCCAAACAAGAATACATCCAAAGTTGTTATTCACAAGTTCGACCTTTCAAAGTTTGACCTCTGACTAGCCGATTTCAGGACTTTGTTCTCTCAGGTATGCCACGTATTTATCATATTCTTTTGAATTCTGATTCTTGCTCCCAAAAAGCAGTGTTATACGATGCCGTCACAGTTTCACAGTTGTGTTGTGGCAGTACTTCGTTCGATTCCGTCGAAGAGCTCGGTATGTACAGTCGGTTTGCATGCTCGTCAGGAAAAAAGGACCAGCACTGCTGAGCCGGGCCGCGGGTGAGCTGCCGAGGACGGGCCAACGACTCCGGAGTCGACCAGCTGCATAGTGTCCATCACCCAACGATTTCTAGAACATGGTTACGAAAAGACCGCTCAGGGTTGATCAATTCCAAGCGCTACATCCTGCAACGAACGCTGAAGTTGGAGCTCAGATAGCAAGTGGCTTGGAAGTATTCCCCATTGGGAATATAGTGTTCGAGGTACGGATGCAACACGCAAAAGGTGACTTACTTGACATCTATTGGGCAATCTGGGGGGATTGGTATCTTGACTCAACAGCTTTCCGCAGGACCGCCTTGCGAACGCCAGTACTATAATGCCATCTTCTCTGACCGCACCGATGGTGGCTCCTGGATAGTTGTACCACAACGGTCACGACAGCTAACCGTTCTTATCCACCGCTCGATCCCTCGTATCTGGAAGAAAGACAGGTCCACACGCCTACCCATATCCTTTCCTCCATTTATTTCTATGGGCGGTAACTATCGCAGGTCAAGAAGCCACTGTCGTGCCGTATCATCGTATCAACGCCGAGAATGTGATAGATATGGAGAAATGCATACAAACCCAGCTTTTATAAGCTATCCCATCGATTTCATACACTGACAACCGCTCCATCAAGGGTCTCAAACCTCACTCCCTCAAACCCCGGGACCCGGCATATTGGTGCGCCTCAATATCCTCGAAAGGCTAACAGTGGGCTCCAGCTTCCTCTCCCATACTTAAGGCACTAACGTTTTGGCCTATAGACGCCACGCCTAGTTCCTTATGTGCAAAAGCCTTCTAACAACAATATGTAGCATCGCACCAGCCTCTGCGTTGTTATCCGTTTCCTGGCGCCTCCGACGAGTGTAACTACCGTGAAGAGCGGCGTTACTTAGCCCACAATCTCCTGTGAGTAATCAAAGGATATTTAACCGCCTGATTGAACATTAACTCGATCATCCAGGTGACAGGGGGTATGTTATGGGAGGATATTTCTATGTCTCAGCCTCCCCTTCATGGTCAGGTATACCCAGTGGAGTGTGCAGCCACCACCGTGGTGCGGAAGGTATGCATTCTAAGACGTTGAACATATTTTTTACCTGCGTATGATGATTGCTCTCAAATTGAAGCCGTTTCATTTCGAGTTCAGAAAGCGAACGCCTCCACGCCCGTTCACTAGCCTATGCTTCAAATAGACAGGCAGGACCCCGGCGTTACTCCCGACTAATGCAGAACTTTTGGTTCCCTTGTCCGCGTCCTGATGGAGAAAGCCTTACTCGACCAGAGTCACACTAAAGTGAGCCCGTCACTTAACTCGTTTGCCACCGCTCTTCACGGTCGGAAATTCTCTTGGGAGATTAAATTGCCACAGAACTTGCCAGACTCGGTGCAGGTCGATGGTTGTGACCGACATGGTGAAATCGATCCCACTGACTGTCTTCTTTGGTTGATCGGTAAAGTGAACCCCGCCTCATGACCAAGCAGATTTTGATGCCCCAGCAACGATGCCCACTGCCGTGACTTTTAAAAGACAGGTGGTTGATGTGGTCGGCGGTAAGCTGCATGCTTTACCAGTCGTGTCGACGCCCATCTCCAATTTCGTGGCATCAGTTCGATTGGGGCCTACTTATGGACCGGCTCGTGGCGCCCTTCGCCTACTCTGTCATATCGAGATAGTCGAAGCCTGAATCAACTCACCTCCACATCTTCGTGTAACGAGGAAAAGTAGGTAGGCAGGGAAGCGTTTTTTAACGTTTTTATAGGAATCCACTTCAGACGACGGAGCGAACTGGTTTATGTGGCTATTTGATGTGTAGCTCATCTCTCGAATAAACCGCCGTTCCCATCCTTGTTTTGTCATGAGCTTACTGCTACCAACCACCTCGGTTCGCTTGTCTGCTCATCACAGCCGTGCGCAGGTCATGATATCATCCGTCATCTCTGTGTAACTTATCCGCGTACAATGGCCTACCATCAAGTTCCGATCCTGGAATAACACCGAAATCAAGATCAACAGCCAAAGAAATATACCAAAGTGATAACGATAATTGCTACCTTTCTGCGTGACTGTAAATATTCTCACCTCGCCCAGAGCGCCAGTGCAGGGCTCAGTGTTCTAAAACACATAAAAGGGTGTAGGTTCAGGTATCAATATCCCCCATTCCTTCCCCCACTTTTCTCTCCCTCTAATTCATAGAGCCTGAAGGTCGAGGAACGTAGCTCATCTCAACGATGCACTATGCCACTCCCTTCTCCGACCATCAGATTGACATCTGGAAGGGTGTCTTCCTTTACCCATCGCCTATTTCGATCTTCGCCTCCCTACTCTTCCTAGAAGCCTGCGGCTCGACGGTGTTCTCAGTTTCTGCCGTGCGGCAAGACAAGGCTCTGTTCCTGAGCCATGACATGCACCTGCAAGGCACTATGCCATTCTTGTCGCGAACTGCGTCGCATCTCATGCCCTGGCTGCTTGCTTTCATTGTGCCTGCACGCCGCTTAGATGCTCGCAGCTGAGCGTACAAGGATGGCATGGCCTGAAGGTTGACTTGGACATGCCTATCAAACAACGACTTCGCGAATTCACCCATAAGATCAGTCAGTTTGATTTCTTGGCCAGACATAACCTTCCTCATATCTCCCTATCTGCGGCTTCATGAATAGCTGCCGCTAGCTTATTCATACTGTCATTCGACGGGCACCATGGCACCAGCAGCCGATTTTCTGCCGGTGGAGAATCAACAGACATATATGTAGATCTGATTGCGGCCCGATATGACTTCATCTAGGCACGAATAGTTGACCTTCCTGAAGCTATGCCAGTCTTTTTAGTGGCACCTAGGCTTCATTTAGTGTAAAAGCGTCCGCGAATTCCAGTCTCTTCTTTGCAGCCCATCCGGCGGAATACAGGTGTCCCTGATTCTGAATTATTGCACCGTGTCTTCTGATCGCGAAAGTTGTGCTACTGTACTGACACCGGTATGTACGACTTGAGCACTCCATTTCATTTCTTGGCCTTTGATCTACGTGACGCCACTCAAGCACTCACTTCCTAGAACGCCTAGGCCACATGCTTGCGGCCCATCCTATCTCTATGCGGGTAGAAATTGCAAATTGCCCGTAAATACAGCTAACCTCCCAAATCGCCTATTTGACGGAGTCATGTCGGTTCGAATACTTCTTTCCTTTCGAGGCATGTCACATGTACCTACTACCAGGTAATCAAATAGCTGATCCACAATCTGATATAGGTTCGTACGATTGCTTGAAAATCTTCCCAGGTCGCGGAGTTACCTGCGGGGCATCAAGCCCAAGAGGCGAACATGCGTGTATACTACCATCGATTGCGACACAACATAGGCACGACAGACGCTACATGATACATGTTGGTACAAAGTTCGCACGATTACAGGTGGATCCAATAAAACAGCCAAGCGAAATAAAAAAGGTAGCGGATAAATGACAAGTGGATAGACCGCAATTCACGGTCAAAGGGAGCAGCCGGGGCGTGTGGGTGTGTTGGAAAGATACCGACAGGCAGTGATTATGGATGGATAGCGGTGTCGGGCTAGAAATGAGAAGGAAGGTGCGGGTGACCAGTGGCGTCTGCACGTTCATATCCAAGCGTCATCGACCCACCATCGCTTCTCCGCTCCATGAACACTCCATTCGGCCACGCCAGTGGTGCTCGCAACGTAGACATACCCTCCACTAGGATCGAAACAGGCTCCAGCCAGATCCGGCCCACAATCCATATCCTCGGCGTACTCAAATTTGTTGAGGACATCCACGCGGGGCTCTCGCTGATGTGGGCTGGTATGTGAGATGGCGGCAGCGGCAGGTGGAGTAGTTGGTCGTAATCGACGGTGTTGGTGGCGTCGAGAGGTGCTAGTGTTCTGGGGAGAAAGGGTATAGCGCCCAGGAGACGCCTGCATTGGTAGATGGGTTGAAGGTGACGGAGATGATGATCGAGAAGGGGTATGAGACGATACACAGTCGGACTCGAGTTCGTCCACTTCCATTTCTTCTTCGGTACGTGCTCGATAGGGAGGGTAGGGAGAAATTCTTGAGATATCAGCATCTTCCGAGTATTGTCGTGTTCGTATACCATGCCGTCCTAGGAGCGTTTGGACGCTGTGTTCCATTTCCCGGTCTCCCAAAGCCGGGATTACGACAACATCCTCTTCATTGCGTTCTGGGTCATGGTTGGCCGTTGAACCCCAGCGTGCCTCGGATACGGTAGATGGTCGCGAAAGGGATGAAGAGATCCTGAATGTGTCTTCGAGTGCAAGGACGATCATAGGGGGTTGAGGTGATCGGGGTCGTGGCACGTGATGTGGGGAAGATGATCGGCGCTGTGGCGACGCTGCGGCAGCAGATGTCCGGGGTGTAGGCATGCGGATTACCTCCTCTGTTTCGAAAGTACGGGCATCGACGACATGGATAAGGGAAGTGTGCTCGGTGAATACCATGAGTTCCTTGCCGGCAATGCCACCAAATTTGACACTTCGCACGCTCCAACCAGGTGCTTTAGAGTTTCCACGCGTCCAATCCCATGGGTCGTCAGACAGCCAACCAGACGCTGACCCATTGCCCGGAGACGCGGGCATCCGAGACTTGTTGGTCTGAAATACCTTTAGAGGTTTGGAGCTGCGAACGTCCCATACAGCCACAAGACCTTCTTGAGATGCCACAGCAAACTTGGACCCGTTGGCAGAGAAAGCGGTCGAAAAAGACGCAGCGAGGGAGGATGAGTAGTTCAGCGGGTATGAGTCGGGTGGTGGGAGTGTGAGGGTGTGTATGGGAGAAAATGTTATTCGAGAGCCACCACTTATGCGGTGGAGGTAAACCTTGGGCGAATCACCTGCCGAGAGTAGAGTCTGTCCATCAGGAGATATCGAAGCTACCGCTGCACTCAGTATATACCCTGTGTTACAGTAGGAGAATACGCACAGTGGTTGACGGGCACATTCAAGCGTAGGATTCCTGCCTCTCTTAACTGCTTGGAGTGGCTCTGTGCTCGGATCGGCACATCGTAGAACTTGACCGAGCAATCGTTATTGCTGATACCAACTCGGGGTTCTACACTTGACTCGTTTGATCTCGAGGTAAGGAGCACCGAATTGTTGATAGATCCAGCAAGGGTTCTCTCAAGCTGCCATAGCGTTCTCCTCTTCCGGTGAAGGGAGATATGTATCTCCGCTTCCTGCCCACCGACTGCCATGAGCGTAGAGTCTGCATCATCAATTGGAAGTGAAGCGATGGTATTTGGGGTCCAATTCAAGGACGTAACCGTGTGGGGGGGCTGAAATGGGAGATTATCGCACAAATTCCGCAACAAGCGACGACACGACGCACTGAGTTTGGGGCCCTGAGATTGTGCTCAACAATGGTTTGATGTTGGACGTAATTCACTACGCCTGGTTCACGAGGACATATGATAAGATCCCGCAGTTGGCTGGATATGCGATATCGTGAGCCCGGGTGAATTCAACCGCCAACGTGGGACTCACACATGTCCGATGCATACTGAGGCTGGAACGATGGCGCTCGGGGACACCAGGGGGAGCGAGGGGAGGTCTTTGGCCATCGCTGCGACCTCTGCAAGTGATGGACGTCGACGTTTGGGAAAACGTTGCTGCACTGCACGGCGCCGGTCCAGGGATAATAGCAATGCACATCACGTGATTTTCAAGTGGCTCAATGGCCGCCAATCCTCCGAGACTCGAGTATCATAACGCTTTCCCGACAGCGTAGTGGACGCCAGAATGCGACGGAATCGTAGAATGCCCCACTCGTTTTTTACCCGCATGCTTGAATACTTGCATACCGGGAAAGCGAGGCAATCGCTCCTCTAGAATCTCTTGTGGGTCATCTTCTGAGGACCTTGCGCGGTGTAGAGCGACAGTCGACTCGTACCCGGTATATTGTAAGATAGTACGAGGTGCGATGCTGACATGGTCGAAGTATGTTTATCGACAAACACATCCCCTTGATGGTATCAACGGCTGGCGGATCGACGGTGCGCCCGTCAATTTCTACTTCTTTGATAAGCATCACTGAAATGGGTACCTGCGCACTTGCTCGCCGTCCGCCGTTAGTGAGGGTAGCTCGCTGTCGTGACATATATCTCCAGTGGCTGTTGAGGTAGACCTTCAGCAAGCTCGGGCCATCTACAACTTCCGCGTTCGCACTTGATACCAGTGCAATGCTGGAGGTCAATTATCAACTGGGAGTCGAAGTTAGCTGTGGGGAGTGGGTATATGATGCGCTAGGTATGATCGGACCAAGGTCCAATCGTTCATGCTCGAGGCGTTTTTAATATAGCAGCTGCTGGCTGTTTTTCTTTGAAAGCTCGTCTGCATATCTGGAGGAAGGTTCGTCCCAGGCGAGTCTTGACTCCACG